>JALIZF010001708.1:0-616102 GCA_029948255.1 Telmatactis stephensoni | reverse complement strand
ACATTCTGTGACATCACGCTAAACATTCTGGGCTCTCATTTCTGGAAAACAACTATATATTCAATGGTATTCTAAAACGATACGTCCCTTTTCCCCTCCCCAACTCGTCCCCCCCCCCCCCCCCCCCCCCCACACACACACACACAACCCCTCGCCCATTTTTCGCTCGTCCACGTATTCTAAAATCTCATCTTTTCTGAAGCAGGAGAGGAAACAGGATCTTTTCTGAAGCAGGAGTCTAACTACGCATATTTCAATGTATTTTGTTGCATTGAGTAAATTTCGTATGACTGTGAAAACAGCACGGAAGAAACAACACGGCACTGACACAGTCACGGCAAGGAACTGGGTTTCACATTCATACGAAATGTGCTCTGAGGTATTTCAAAAAAGTAACTAATCAGGTGACCAGAAAGTCTCGGCTGACATTGGTGGACCTGCCGCGCCGGTCACAGTGAACCGGTGAAAGACCAGTTCGTGACCTATTCTATACCTAGAACTAACGAGATTAAAGATATTAAGGAAGGATAAAGTTCAATAAAACTGTTTTGTAACATATAGGATTAAGCTTTTGTTAGTTCCTTTCTAAAGATGCTGAAAAATAATTGGCAATTGGCAATGTTAATTGATTCACCTCCACACTTGTACGCGTTTCCCACCAAATTCCAACACTAAAACGTCACCGTCTGGAGTAAAAACAGCATCAATGGGCTCGAGCATTTGACCCAGATCTGAACCACGGCTACCGAAGTGGGTTACAAATTGCCCCTCTTGTGTCAACACTTGCACACGGTGGTTATCAGTATCGCAGGCAAGAAGCATATCTCCCCCATAAACGGCAAGTCCACTTAAACCATCAAACTGACAGTTGCCTTTCCCTTTCTCTCCAAACTTGTACAGGAATTCAAGATTCTCATCATAAACATCTATATAGTTCAATTGTTGTCTCTGAGGATCGCCATATGATACAAAGTATTTATGGTTACCATATGCGATGAAGACTGGTACCTTTCCAGTGGTACGAATTTCTTTAACAACATGTCCAGACTGTATACTCAATAACTTTATACCTGATTGAGTTTTATCATCACGATGCTTACAGCACATCACAATGTGTTGATTTATAACATATATTCTATTTAGTACATTTCTTGGTTTTTGTCTATGGATAGTTCTTAGGTAAGTACCGTTGATGTCGAACTCTTGTATCCTACCATATTCTGCATCTTTAGCCTCTGGATTATCGCTGACAAGCAGGTTGTTTTCATTCATGACTACTCCACGTGGATACCATAGCTGACCATCTCCCGTTCCTTTAACACCAAACTGCCGTATGTACTTTCCGTCAGCACTGAATATCATAATACGATTATTCGAAGTATCAACAACTGCTACCTCTCGACTATTAACACTTACTTCAAGTGAATTGGGTTCATTCAATTTTATCTTTCCATCTCCCTTTTCTCCAAAGAATTTCACAGGTTTTAAGTCAATTTTACCATGGAATGTCTTAGAAGAGCCTTTGACCTCTTTTCCTGCAATGCTTACCATGATTTGGTACGGTGAAGGCTTCTCTGCTTTGTATGTCACGATAAATTTCCCACATTCACTCTCGATAAGTTCGTTTTTAACCTCGCAGCCACTATCATCCTTGATTTTTACATCAATCGAGCCTCCATTAGTGTAGCAAACTTGGTCTTGTGAATTCTTTGTCACTATTTCACATTTTCTGGCTAAATCGTTATTTTTGACGTTGCACAGTAATTCTACAATAGAACAGCGAGATGGATCTGGGACGCTCTCTTCAATCTGGCCAAGCTCATGCAAAGGTGGGGTAACTGGGATGCTGGCAATATATCGCACTGTTGTGTTTCGTTTATTGGGTTGAAATTTCAAAATAGATGGACGATTTTCCAACACTTCTTGACATCGTTCAGGAAATTGGCTTTCAATAATAAAATGAGGAACATTTTGGTCTTGTAAAGCTTTGCCCTGGTCATTCATTGCATCGAGCTGTTGGATGGCAGTAGAAATCTCACTTTTCTCATCATCATTTGCTTTCTTATGTTCCAGCAACATTTCTTCCAAGGTTCCAGTTATGGCCTTTTGATGATTTTGTAAGATCTCGATTTGAGTTTGTATTTGATCGCACACTGCCTTCTTGGCTGTGTTGATTTCATTCTCTAAGCGTCTTATGTTTTGATTTGATAGTTCTAGTTCATGCAGGAATCTCTGTTTCTGTTGATGTACTCGATCTAATTCTCGATCGATAAGTCGCTTGATTTCTTCGGCTTTTGCCTCAACACTGACCTTTTTGTGAGTGCTATGATCTGTATTGGAGCACATTTGACAAATGGATTTCCGACATCTCTGACAATAACAGTTGAGCTTGTATTTTTCGTGGAATTCTTCTGGGCATCGTTGTTGATTGGTAATGTAGGCGTTGACATGTTCCTGCTTCAAGTCACCAAACAAAGTCACTTGATGTTCCTCTCGGAGTTGTTTGACCATAGTGTGGGCGTTCTTGCAGTCAGCGCAAACCATGCCTTCGCACTCAGGACAGAAGGCAACTAAAGTAACATGTTTCTCGCAAGAAACACACTTTGGTAGGTCTAGTTTGGCTTGTTCGCTTGCTTTACTTTTCATTGCAAGGAGAAGATCCTTCAATGACTCGAGATGGAACGAAGATTTGAGCTTTGCTATGTCGCCATCTTCTAACTCGATTGGTGTCATGCAAGTAGGACAAGTAAATCGCTGTCTTCGGGTCCTGCACGATTCTCTCCATCCTTGAATACAGTTCTCACACAAGCTGTGTAGACACGGAAGCGTCTTGGGCTCGTTAAAGATGTCTTGGCAAATTATACACGTAAGTTCTTTTTCTAAGCTTACAACAAATTCATTGAGCTCAGCCATGTTGTAGTCTGGCGTGTCGTGGCACAGAGTTCCGAGAACTGCAGGATATAGTAATTACCATGGTAACCATGACGTCATTGGTGTTCACCGACAACTCAGACAACTGAAGTTGTCATGCATGCATAAAGGTTAAATCAGAATTTACATATCGACATCTGGAATAGCATTGCTTGTTTGAGAGGGAAAAAACATTTTGATATTAAATTATGTTTGGTGCTAATGTTTGAAGACTAGCTTAACAAATCGATAGCCATTGCATGCAGTTGCACGTAGCTTTGGTCATATACGTTACCATTATCGTGGAGGTTGGGTTATTAGAGAAAGTAGCTGAAATCAAGTATGGTTTTCAATTCAAATTCACGATAGATTAAGGTTTTAGTTTAGTCACAGATTTCAAAGTTAATGAAAGAAACACTGTGATAATTATATTAACACTGAAAGTGTTACTACTGAATTCTGCACAATGAAAACAGAAGGAAATCTAGCTATGTCTCAAGGTATATTTAGAGTTTCGCAATACTTTTGTCTGGGTATATTTATATCACTGGGATAAAGGTCATCACTAGAATTTACATACTGAAATATTAAACTATGATTTCTCACTGACAGGGCTAGTCTCCTTTGTAGCCCCCGGACATTTCGTAAAACGCGAAGGAGACTATAACATGGCATGAAGCATGTCAATTAGGACGTTCACGTGACGGGCATTTTACTGTACGCGCTAACTCAATAAAAGCAAGATGATATAATAATTTTTTTCAATGATTTAGCCGATTTCCTTTGTTCAAGTAAAAGGTCATCACTATGGTATGGAAAATTAAAGCGACAGAAATTTCACCGAAGGATATAAGGTTGGAAAAAGCAATCACAGAAATAAGGAATAAGGGGAAAGATTGCCCTGAGCCCCAATTCCTCCCACCACCCCTTTAAACTCTAAGACGAGACAGTTCCTTCGCTGTAGTCTTTGTTTTATTACGTTTTAAGGGCTTGTAAACACACGTCTAGTTCTAGGTCTAAAAGGGATAACTATCTATTTGAGTAACTCTCTCTTTTATAATGTCCTGTAAGACAGGCCTCAATTAACCGCAAGGATGGGTGTTTTCGTAAACACAATCAGATTGGACGGCGCCTTTTCCAATGTGATTGGTTGCACGTGAAAACATTGCCAATCATGGGAAACGGAGACCAAATGAATTATGTCTGCTAGGATATTATTCCAGAGATGTCAAGGTCAAACTGTTTCTAGTAAGTTATGTGACACACTTCTTTACTTTGTAGACTTAAGTAGTGTTTGAGTTTTCTTATCGTTATTGAATAAGGTTGTTCAGTACGTACGTATTACAAGAACAAATTTTTCCAAAACGACGATATTTCTATTGATGCGATCTAAGCTAAACATCTTGTTAAAAGCATCTATTGTTCGTAAATCCAGGGGATTTCCGATCCCTACTTTGAAACCTCTATACTTTGATATTCTAGCTAGCTAAACATATATGGTATTACACATGACGAAAAGCAAAAAGCCCGCGAAACCTAAGAGCAGAGAGTTTTTATGTGCAATAGCCCAGGAAAATGGTGCAGAATTGCCCTATCGCATAATGACGTCACAGTTTGTTTACATTGGGGATAGATGCTCAGAAACAGTGGAAATTGGGACCTATTAATATTCCTTTTCAAAGTAGAACTTCAATTGGCAATTTGGCATATCCATAGAGGTTAATGACCTAAGTAATTCAAGAGGTGGAGCCACGCCCAGAAATCAATTACTTACATATCGATATTCTTGGAATTAAAGAAACAAAGATAAACAGTGTCTAATGTTAACGCAAAAGGGTGTAATGAAGGGTGGTGAAAAGGTAGAGTATGCTGAGTATTTTTTGATTGAGAGCCACGCCCCCTAAATGCTACTTGGAAAACTAACTATAGAGATTGAATACATTCTAAATGTAATTGATACAAAAGGTTTTTCCTCTCGTGGTGTCCATGTGAAATCTTGCACAATGTTAAAGGCTTAGGCCCCTAGGCCCGGTTCACACGATGACATAAGCATAAGCATAAGGGTTTTTTACCGGTTCCCACACGCAACATAACGTCATAAGCATAAGAAAATGGAAAAGTTTTTTTTTTTCTTATGGCTTATGTTTATGACTATGCTTATGTCGTCGTGTGGGAACCGGGCTTTAGGCCCAAAGTAATCCTAGATATGGAGCACCGCCTAACTGAAAAAGAAAACTTCCAGTTATATAGTAATGGAATTATATTATAAAGAATTGAGCAAAATAAACCTTAAAATTTTAGTTTATAAGCCAAGAAAAAGCTTTATCTTTGTTTCTGAGATAATTAATTCCAAAATATCGATATGTAAGTAATTGATTTCTGGGCGTGGCTCCACCTCCAGAATTATTCAGGACGTGAACCTCTGATCAGTGTGCCAAGTTTCATGCTTGTTACACAAATTTGCACAATTCTACATAAATTCTGCACCATTTTCCTGGACTATTAAGACAAGTTTACGCTTTGAGAACCAGAACACTTTATCGGGTACATATTAACGGGTCCTAGAGTTATCGGTTCTTTCGAGAAACAGTTCCCAGGTCTCGTGTAATCTCGACATCGGTATCTTGCATGGGTCGACTTCGTCTCGCTAAATGGAACCAAAGTTGCCCGATGATATACCTATTTCAAAAAAGGTTGTCGTATGAGAGGTCTCAAGCCTACGCAACTAGACCGAAAAGGAGCATGGGTAGTTGCAAAATTTCCCTCTCTTTTTCGCATTGGTCTTGATTTTAAAATCAGCAAATGAAGCTAGCTCTTTGATGTACTAGGTTATGGCAAGCTGAAATTGAATTATAGTGTGGATATTTGTGTGATTTTATAGCTTTAGTAATGTTACCCATGCTTCCTTTCGGGTGAGTAGGCATTGCCGACAACGTTTATTGAAATAGGTGTATAAAAAAAGATTTCCATAATGCTTAGTATGCATATAATAATGTCAAGCAATTAAGTGAGATCGAGAGACCATAGTACTAAGAGAGTCAAACTGGTATTGATGTCTGCGCTATGTGCTTGGTGCCTATTGAGGTTTTTCACGTGACGTCATATCCATTGTTCGCGCCATACTGGCGGGCAAATTTGTGATGGGTTTGGCGTCTTATCGAAGAGTTTGGAAATTTAGAAAGTGGCTGGAAAGCTTGATAAATGTCCATGTTTGTATAATCAAATTCATTCCTTGTGATTTTTCCATTGTTTTCGCTTTCCTCGGCTTACGTTTGCCCGCCAATATCACGTGACTGAAAAACCTCCATACATGCACTACGATTTTCTGAAATCACCAACGAACGGTGAAAATTTCAGAAAATCGCGTCGCCTGTGCAAGCCAAAATTCGCTCGTGTAGCTGCTATAAGGTTATTTTTTGTAACAGGTAGTTGACGCCAACGTTCGTGCAACCATTTAAAGAGAAACGGTTTGTATAGGTACGTGCGTAAAATCAAATTCTATTGTTTGTACGTATTGTGCAGGCGATATGGTGTCAACTTCCTATTAATAAATAAAAATAACCTCAATCCGTAACATTTTAGCGCAAAATTGTATGACTAACTGTACGACAGGGCAGATGGTTCAAGTTGGTTTGATGTCAGAACCATCACTTAGATTAAATTACGTTGACGTCAAGAAACGTCGAAAACTAGGAATAGAGCAGGAAAAAACTTAGAAAACTGAAGGAAAATTAACATGTTCTGGCAACTTTTTTGCTCATTGCTTTCAATCAAGTAAAACCGTCTTTGCCAATATCGAGCAGTATGACATCACAATGTAGAAAGGGGCTTCTAAAACTAGGTTATTGTAGCATTCAGTTCTTTCTAAATTAGTCAGTTTTTGTTCATTTATTTTTACTTTTCTTTTCGTTGTTTTCATGAAGAAACCCTATTTTGTTTCATTGTCCTTTTTTATACATTTTTTTAGCTACCAGCACTCTTTCATGAGCTTGTAAGCGACCATTGACTTATTCTTTCAAAGAACCGTTAACTAGACGCACTCGTGCGTTCACTCGTGCCCATGTGAAAGCGAGCCCAATCGGCTTAAAAAGGACATTTAGATTAGCTGCCGCTAGAGTAAGAGCGATAGACATGTTGTCGTTAGTAAACTTTTTAACAAGACGCTCCTCGAAGCGTGCACTGGTTGCCTGTAGTTCAACAAGCCGCAGTGGTATAGACCTTTTTTGAATCGGCTATCTAAAACTAAAGAAATTAAACTTTTGTAACCCCGTACTCTCGACGCTGACGTGGTGGTGTTGGCAGTCGCCATGTTTGGAGAGGGCGCAGCAGAAAAATCTTTCCACATTATTGGAGTTCTTGAAGTTTTCAGAGCACTAGGTCCTAGCAAATCAGCTGCACTTCCTGCTTTCTATGGCTTCCACGACTTTTATGAGCAAAAGTTGCACAGTTAGTTAGTGCGAGAGGTCCTAAGTTTGATCCCCATCAGTGAATTCATATCCTTGTTTCGACTTCTGTTCTTTCCGTAAAAATGGAGCACCGGTGGACAGCGGGGGGAAAAGGGCCCATCTTCAATTGCTTTTTCCACGAGCCTCTGGCTCTGAAGAACTGCGCACCAACTTCCCGCGATTTCGAAGTAAAACTTCAACTTTTCGTTTCTTTGCCTTCACGGGCTGCAATCAAATGTCTTTATTCCGGAAAATCTCTGCCTTGGAGACTTGGAGGTATTATTTGCAGAGGTAAAACAACATTTGAACGGCCCTTGAATGATTCTGTAAGTAAAGATCTGTTGGAAATATATATCAGTCTTCTGCAGCAGTTTGTTGTACTACTGTACAGTTAAACTAACTTTTGCCAAATAGTTATTGACTCTATAGAAGGAAATGTTTTCAAAAGAGCCAAGTCAATGGGGGCAGCATCCCATCTGCAGCACTCCACCACAAACACATTAAGAGAACCGCTTATCAAGCTGGACCAGTAGTTGCAGCTACCCTCTGCGCCTGACTTGGCAGTAGACAAAGGCGGACCGAAAAGATTGAATTGACGCAATTGTGGAAAAACTAAGCAAGAGATTTTGGAAATGTGTAGCCACCTGACCAGATGTACATGTTAGAAAGATAAAAATGTGCAAAATTGCAGCTCGTGCGCACATCCATGTGTGATTTGGAATTAATTCGTTTGGGAAGTTAGTGAAATAATAAAATTTAGTGATTGCTACGATTGAAGTGCAATAGCCCTCTCCCTTGTCAAAGATTCTTACCTTAAAAAAATATTAGATTTTCCATAATTCAAAATTAATAAATTTTACAAAATTAATAAACCCCAGTAATCCCAAGAAACAATTACAATGTACTATTACTGGAAGTACTTTTGAAAAGGCGTTGCCATGGTTGCATGTTGTTCAAATCGCGTTGCTTCAATTATATCCGTCTATTATTCTATCTCCTTGACTTTAAAACAAGGTGAATAATTTTGATATTTGAGAGACTTGAGGTATTCCTATGTATCTATACTGGCAGTACTAAGTTTTGGGTGGGGCAGTGCATGTGAAATGAAAAGGGCATACATCATTAGACCAAATAGGATTGGTTGGTAGTGATAGCATTGTAGAAAAACGGTTATTTTCAGCAATTTTGAATATAATTAAAGCCATTACATAAAACTGGAAGTACGAGCTAGGAATAGGGTGGGACACTATAGTCAGTTAGGTAGAAGGAACAGTACTTTAAAGAATTATCACATTTCATGAAACAACTAGTTAATGCAACAATTGTATTTAATTTTAAGTGAAAATTAATTCCACATGTGTAAAACTGGAAGTATTGATTTTTGGGCGTGGCGCTACATCAGAAATTAGCCAGCATAAATTTTCATGCTTGTAGCAAAAAACTGAACAATTATACCTTCTTTGTGCACGATATTCCTGCACTACATTGTTCACGAGAACGTCAGAAAGGTCTTCAAAATGGGTCTATCCTGTAAAATGCACAGAAAATAGGTATTTCACAAGGAAGGGGAGCACATCGACACCTCTATTGCTTTGCCACACTTATTTTCTGATAACCAGCTTAATTTGTGATTTCGTCTCGAGAAAAGGCCATTCTTGCGCAATCGGTGACGTGATGCAGTTCCTGATTGGTTAAGAGCGTAAGAAACAATGCCCTTCATTCATCACCTTTGAGCGAGTGCGAACTGTTCTTAGTGAACGCCAGTAAGGAACTTTAGGAATGCAAGATGGCCGAAAACCCAAAAATAGCTTCCAGAGACAGGCTCTTCCAGCAGTAAAACAATGTAAAATGGAGCTTTCAACTCGAGATATACCTATACACTTATAAGAGCTTCAGAATGGGCTGTTATTTTGAGCTTGATCTCCAATACTCTGACCAAATATCGAACTCTAAATGGAGTACTTGAAATGAAGCTCTCGCGACTCAGAGTAATTCCTTTGAACTGGAAATCTACGAATTTATCTCCCTACATGTTGCTAAACGAACACACAAAGAGGCACATAACCACGAGCTGAAGGCCGATAAATGACTTATTTTTACATTAGTGAGGTTTTCGAAAATACAAATTTCATTAATGTCTAAAACAGAGAAATTTGTGTTGCTGAATTATGCCAGTTCATGTCAGAAATATACGCAGTAAACCATACGAGTGAACCAAATGCATCCCACACGTGTGAAAGTGTGTTTAGGTCATATGCATTGGGTATCAACTTTGTATTCTGTTTCCAACCGGGTCTTCCAGGAGTCTTTAATAAGGCCGTGTAAAGACTATCGGTTCCCTGATTTGCAATTTCAATGCGAGGTGAACATACATTAGTATGCAAGGAATATGCTATGTTCTCCTTGCATACTGATATAGTAATTAGCTCTTTGCTCTAGCAGGGGTTATGCCATATATTCAACTCCGAATAAGAACAAAGAAAACCGAACCAATGTGAAAATGAATATCAATGTCTACTGTGTGATACAGGGTACGTGGGTCATATCGCCCACCACTTATTTCAACGCATTGACGAGCACTGCCTCCCTGGCTCGGCCATTGGTAAACATTTACAAACTTACCATCACTCTGGATCACAAGAAGTCTATAAGAACTTCACAGTGCGGAAAAAATGCCGTGGGAAGTTGGATTGCCTGATACATGAAATGCTGTACATCAGGGATTTAAAACCGTCTTTAAACATACAATCTGACTCAATTAAGGCCAAAGTATTTATATAGACCTTTGTTCCATTATTTGACTTGGTGCAGTCCACTGCACTTTAGTACCTTAGGGGCTGTTTATATGGAGGCGAGCCAGCACGGTAAGCGGGCTGACTTCGTTTGTTCTGTGGCCCCCAGAGAAAAGAAAACAAAAGAAGTGAGCCCGCTTACCGGGCTGGCTCGCCTCCATACAAACAGCCTGTTAGAGTTAATTGCATAACTATTCCAGACCTAGCTGATGATGTTGTCGAGATGACAACGAAACGTCCTCTTGTTTGTGTATATTTATACTTAATATCCTCAGTAAACTCAATTTCATTTCAAAAGTATACAAGAGAAATTTCATGTATACACCCGGCGAGAACACGAGGATTTCATTTCAAGTTAAAACTCACACATTTCTTAAGAAAACATCGTAATATATTTTTTCACAACTTTATTGGACAAACAAGAAATAACATAATTGAAATACAAGATAAAAACGGTAGAAAAACAACAAAACCGTATGCGCGCATGCGCAGACGTTTTTCACTGGTGTCACTAGGCCATTACTTAGAGCCTGGTCACGTGACTTGAGCTGGTGCCCCTATGTGGTAGGAATAACTCTTTTGTTTCCTTTTCCTGGGAAGACAAAACAAAACAGTTCATAGCAGTTTTATTATAATTTGTAATGAGGTCTACTGAATATTATTGGCAAAATGGAGACTTTGACTTTTGAAAGCAATGAGCATTATACCAATTGTTTGGATACATGGAAGAAAAAACTAGACAAACGGAAAAAGATAGATATCTGCGTTCGCTATGCTTCCCGTCTGTTATAAGAGAAGCGCTACAAACATGTGATGGCCAATTGAATATCTTGAGTGTTGGGAGTGGAGATGGAGATGTTGATATAGATATCCTGCTTTTAGCTCAGGCAGAGATTGAAAAGAACGACAAACATCGAGGCATGAAGATATTCAATCGTGCTGTTGAACCGAACCCATACCAAATCAGCCTTTACAAGAAAGCCACTGCAAACTTGCCAGACTTGCTAAATGACAACACGACCTTCGACATTCACTCCAAAACCTTTGCAGAATACAGACAAGAAGAAATGAGCAACCAAGAAGAACCGGCAACAAAGTTTGACCTAATTCATTTTCATCACAGTATTTATTTCGAGGACCCAGAGCCAAACCTGAAGCACTGCATTGAAAATGAGTTGAATGTGAATGGATATGTGGTTGTGATAGTGGAAGTTAAAGATGTGGTTACAAATACACTTGTACATGAAGGGCTCTCTGCTGAATTCCAAATGAACAAGCCCTTGGCATATGCATATGAAGTTATCCAAGTGATCAACAAGAATGGATGGAAATGCGAGAAGTTTTCACAAGAGTACGACATTGATGTTACTGAAGTCTTTGATGAAAACTCACTCCAAGGAAACCTTCTGCTGGATTTATTCACACAGGTCGTTAATTTTCGCATCATGGCTGATAAAGTTCATGTTAACAAGGTGTTATCAGTGATACGTGACCATGCCATAGTCAGAGATGGAAAGCATTTAGTGAAAAATAATAAAATTGCTGCTTTTGTTATAAGTAAATGAACATCGGTATAACCTTTACATATAGAACATATCCGCCGAATCCGATAAAGCGCAAATACCTAGATTTTCATGGTTAGCACTTCCATCTTTATGGGTCCTTTATGGACTCCAAATCCACTCTCTGATAAATTGTTCTCTACTCCAAACTTAAAGAAGAAGAAGAAGAAGAAGAAGAAGAAAACAAACATTTTTAACCGATGGCAAGTAATATTTCTTGTGAAATTTGCACTTTTCAAGAAGCACTGATGGTTGACGTTGGTCTAGTGCAGGAGGGAGGAGGTGACTCCAATGGTTTTTATTAGGCGCGCGCTGGTACAGTGATGTCTGCGATGTGACGTCACGGATGGCGTACATAGCAACCAAAATTGAGTTCTCAAAATGCTCCGAAAAACAGATTCCAAAATGTACTTGAAAATGTACTTTTTAGAAATTCCTTAAGACATTTACCTTTCACTTTTGCAATATTGCTATTGCTTGACCTTCAATCTGTATCAGTCTTGTCTTTGACACCAATCTGACGAGAAAAACGGCTCAAAACAAAGGAAAGTTGAAGTGCTTGTCTTGTTCAGTAACCGCCGTTTTTCGTTCTTCGAGGAGAAGGACGCGCGAGGAAAAAAATATATTTTCTCGGGGTTTTAGAGCATTTTGAATCCCGAAAAAAGTTCCACGTACTCGTAAGTAATAGGCCTTTTGCCTGAACTGTGCTATTTGCTTCCATTTTCTACAGTTTTCCTTAACAATCCCTTTGTGTCTCCTAACATATTGTGTCAGGTTTGTATTTTGTTTTCCCTGAACGACTCAGCTCAGTAAATACAAAACATATAGACCTAGAAGCACCAATATGAATTGCTTTGAACTTCTTTTCACTTCTCTCTATCAGTGAATGATAGTTTAAAGACAATTTGCCTGTTTTGTCTTCGATAAATATCAATCAAGTACATTGGGCTTCCTGTGGTAAATAGCTTACAAAAATATTCCATTTTGTAAAATTACTATGGATAAAAAGATGAAATAAAGATTTTGGATAAAACTTTTAATAATTTGTTTGAAGGTTTGTGTATTTCATAATTTTGATAATCTCCTGTGATCTTGCTATATTTTTCAGTCATTTTATTGACTCTGCAGATCCAGGTTGTTTATAATTCTAATAAATAAAGAACGACTAATGACTAACGATTAACATTTTTGTAGTAAAATTATGAATAAATCGTTGACTTTATCCAATTGAATTAATGTTCACAAGTTTCAAAAGTTGTTTTAGATTGAACAAAGTAACATCAATGAGAGATTTGTTTCTTCATCCTTATAACTTTAATTGACCAACCCCCACACTCCCGGCTGAATCCTCCCCGCCTCCTCCGGCCTTGCAATTGCGTTTTTTGTAATACAGGGCAGAGTTTGATCCCGGCAGTATAAGCCAGCCCTTACAACTGTGCCAGCCCACTTATGATACGATCGGCCTTAGGACTTGCAGCACAACATCTTTAATCAAATAGTCTGCCCCTCCAGGTTATTCGGAGAAAAGTGTACGCATGTGCGTATTGTCACTCTACGCCACTGCTATCCACTGCTATTGATAACAATATCAAAACAAATGCTGGGTTTCCAAATAAATTGTTTTTCGAACCATTTCACTATTTACAAATGTAGAGTCCAGAAGTTTCAAATGCTATAGACTTTTAACTTTATCAGCAATAATACTTGGCATCCGAGTTTGTCTTTGTGTCTGCGTCTGTGATTGAATATGCATAATAACGTTTTGAGCCTTTCTCTTTTCCAGAATCCTTTTCAAAAGCCTTTCATTTTCAAACATTATGTTCCCTCAAGAATACAAACACAATAGTTGTAATAAGTCAACAAAATAAACGCTACACGAAAAGGTTTTTAATATAGAGAGAGGTCAAAACGTCATCACGCTAGGGCAGCACGGGGCTCAGTTATAGCAACGACTCTTAACTAGAGCAGTATCCCACTGTCTTCAACTATTTAAAATATTCATCCGTTTCACTGTACGTTTGTGTATCGATAATTAAAATAATACCGCTTAGGTTTGAATTCTTACAAAGACTGCGTGTCGTCAGTGTTTACCTTTCATCTAAAGCAATAGATAATGTCATTTTTAAATATTGATGTAGAAGGTACGAGACGTGGACTGAAACTTCGTTAGTTCTCAGTGTTTTAGTAGTTTACTGCTTCAGTTGAATTGAAAGGTACGGCTAAGAATGTCCCGCATTGAAACAAAAATTACTATCACTCAATTTTTCAGTAACATTATGATCCTGTTGGTTTGTTTTCGGTGACTGTAACTTCAGTTTAAGCTGGGCGAATTGGGGCATGGCAGATATGTTTTGTTTTTATTTTGTACATAAACTAAAGTTAGCTCTCTACTATTATATATTTTC
This sequence comes from Telmatactis stephensoni, assembly GCA_029948255.1. Lineage (NCBI taxonomy): Eukaryota > Metazoa > Cnidaria > Anthozoa > Actiniaria > Isophelliidae > Telmatactis > Telmatactis stephensoni. Next base: position 601,988 of record JALIZF010001708.1, on the reverse strand, counting down.
CTTATTGATATTTCTATTTAAATCTGACTAATATATGAATCTAACGTTGTAACATGAATGCACACTTTTATAACAAAGATTTTACTGATACGGATTTATCGTAAAACAGTAGAAATCGAGAATAGAAATATATACCATGTTGAAATAGAAACAGAAATAGAAATAATATATAGAAATATATTCTTGTTTTCAGGTTTGGCGATCGCGAACTTTATTCGAGGTACGGAGTCTCTGGTGAACTTTTCGAAAAGGTGATTAACTGCATCAGCTTGCAGTGGGTGTATCTATCTCCTGCTGATTTTGTTTTCGGTGACTGTAACTTTAAGCTTGGTGAATTTGTGCATGCATAGCAAACCATATGTGTGTTTCTATTTTGTGCTTAAACTAAAGTTAGCTCTATACTTTTGTCTTCTTCTTATCGTTTTTGTTTACTAACACTTGGCTAATAAATAAATCTAACGTTGTAATATAAACGCTTTTTTCTCACGCTAGCTCTTAAAACAAAGATTTCAGAGATGTGTCATGAAATTAGAACAATCGAAATCGACGCAAAGACGCGAAAATATCTTAACAAAACTTTTCTTGAATTTACGATACCAAATTACCTCCCTTTTTAATTTATGATTCTATGCCAAGAGAACCTGTCGAATGCGCATAAGCTATTCCTTTAAAGTTATAACTCAGAGGTCCTCTGGTTATAACTCTAACTTAACAGAATACCAGTTGAAGTATTTGGGTCAGCACGAAGCCCTGTCTGAAGTATTTATAAGCTGACGAAATAAACTTGTGCAAAAGGAAAGTCCAAGCTTAAAGGATCTTTCTTTCCAATAAATCGCTGACTATTACTTTTATTTGCTGATTTGCTTCTCAGCTGTGCAAAGGATATTATCTACGTGCGTGCGGCTAGTTTTGGCCTTAAATTTTGCCTTTATTTGTGCCTTTTTTACATTTTTTTGCAATAGAGCTACATTTAACACTTATTGACTGGGACCGAGGGAAACAGTATGTTTTGTGGACCCGAGACCGCCAATGTTTCCCGAGGCGGAGCCGAGGGAAAGATTGGGAGGGACCACAAAATATACTGCTTTGCCGAGGTCCCAGTCAATAAGTGTTTTGTTATATACCAACTGTCAAAGAACAAAATAAAAAGCAAAACGTCGCTGCCTACAGTTAAAGTTTATAATCAAAATTAACACCAAACTGACCTTTTTTCACACATAGTTTTTCGGAGAATTGTTGCAGCTCTTTTGGTAACATTCCTGGTTGGTTATCATCTTTTTCTCGGAATAAATGTTGTTTTTTGGTCTTAAAAGTTTGACAATAAACACGAGTTTTGCCTTGCATGTCCGAATGAATGAATTTGTAAACGCGCGCTGCCAAAAATGCGCCTTCAAAGCTCAATCAACTTCCGGTTTTGTTATTACCGGTCAATAAAACTCACTGTTGCCCGCTGAGAGTTGTTGCTGGGGAAACAGCAAAATTTGTTGACGTTCACGTGATGCGCTCTCGCCCAATCAGAGCACGGAAAAAATTGAATTTGACAGTTGGTGTATAACAAATATTCTTATTCCCACCCCCCCACCCCCCCCTACCCCCCATCCCCCAAGGCAGCCCTTCTACATTTTTAAGAAAAATTACCAAACTTACGAACATGAAAAAATACCCGTTCATGGTTGAAAATAAACATGTGGTAAGATTCCAATTAAAGTGAATAACCAGTCCCCTCTATTTGAATTAATTATTTGTATTCAAATTGACATCGGTAACTGATTGCACTGAAGCAGCATTAGTTAATAATTTAATAATTTGAAAACATTAAGGAACTGTCCAATAGCAGCCAGCTGATATAAGTGAAGTTTCGTCATCAATAGTTTATTCAGTCAGTTGTCCCCACTTATGACTATCGCATCAATTTTTTTCAGCAGGAGTGACAAATTTTACCTTCGCGTTCTCTCCTCTTCAACTCACTCACATTTTCCGCGCAATACGTCAGTGATATCTTCTTCCAAAATATCATGGCCAAGAGTGTTCTGGAAACCAATCGTCCTTCAATCCCTGTAAGTAGCTCACGCATCAGCACACAGCACTTTCAGTTTTGGATGTAAATTTTAGTGTTTAAAGATTTTTCAAAAAGTACTGTACTAAAAAAGGTCAAAATGTCTATATAGGCCTACGAAGTACTCTTAGTGCATTCACAAATAATTAACTCTGCAAAATGTAAATTCTCAAAAAGGAAAACCTTTAGGCCGGCATGGCCCATGCGCAAAAAACTCAACTTTTTGAGAATTTACACTATGCAGAGCTCGTTACGTTGGTCAAAATCGCAAATAAAATATGGATTTTATTAAGCTAAATAGTATCATATAGTATCAGTTATTCATGCCATTTGGGATTGACAAGTATTATGAAAAAAAAATGAGCCGAGTAAGGCCGAGAAAACCTTGTAATACGACCGACGAGTGAATAGAAATTGTTTTAAAGAAACATCATAAATGTGTTTTTTTTTTCACAACTTTATTGGACAAACCATAACTGGAATACAAAAATTAGAGAAAGTAGAAACAACAAAACAATAATGTCAGTCTACTTAGTTTTGATATGGTGGAATCGTGGTAAACATGTAAATTGACTAGAATTGTCCAGTTAACTGACTCACAACTCTCTTGAAAGATTTGTTTTAAATTTTGAGCAGTTTCATTAATTGCTGACTGATTGAATTCCGAATTCCTAGTATGAAGGCTTCATCATTTTTTGAAGAAATAGATTCAGTCATGATTTTCCTTTTTACAATTTTGATTTTAGGTACTGATGATGTATAGAAAATAATGTGTGTGGGGTTTATTGGTTAGAAGAAAGCCATGTTTTCTCATTCATCTGTCAGTTTTTATCATTTTTACGGATCGAAAACGTGACTGAAAACCTTTTTCGCGTTGCAAATAGAGGCGGCGAATATGAGATCATTATACGCCTGCCGATTTTATTTTATTTTTTATATTGACCAGCCTCATTACTATGAAGAAAATGCGCAGAAAATCACAAGGGATTTTGAAAAACGTTTTAGGAAGTGAAAACGAAAGTGAAAACGAATTAGTGAAATTTATTTATGGCTTCAATAATTCATCATTTAGAATCAACAAACATAATACATGGAATTAAAGAAGCTGAAATAGTGGTTGTATCTGAAAATCTTGATGGGTGAAAAGGACGAGAAACAATTCTTGTCACACGACGAAAGAAAGAATGAATGTGATCTCTATCGCTATAAGGCCAAGTAAATCCTTGAGAGGGAGCTAAACAATCAGTGTGAGGTGAAGTTGCAAATTAGAGCGCAACTGCTGCCCTAACCGGATGGTAGGAGTTTTGACTGGAGCATGCAAGTATCTTAATTTCAAGTGCAGTTTTTTCCAAGGACATCTAGACGGTGCAACTTTCTGACTGTTCTAATAATATCTTCGTTCTGAGTTGTTCTACAGCTTTAAAATCGGTAGTTTAACTCTCTTACGTACCGTCCCTCCACTACAAAAACAAAGCAACATTTGACAAAGGGTAAACTGAAATTAACATAAGGCTACTTTTGGCTACATTGAATATTTTAAGGTATTTGAAGGCGTTTTACGGCATTTAGGCTTTTTATGGCAACTTATGGACCTTATGGTCCTGGAGGCCTTTTGTTCTAAGGGGGAACTTTATCTTCTTGGCTATTTTGGTATCAATGGCGGACAACTGCAATATTACATAGAGTCCATTTAGTGGCACTTTAAGTGGCGTCACTTTATTGGAAAATCACGTGCACAATAGTGGAAACTCAGGGAGGATGTGCTTTACTATTGTATCGATATTGTAATATTTGGTGATTTGAGTTAACCGATACAAAATCGATAGAATTGAACAGCTTTTGCTTTGCATCAAAGAATGAGTCACGTTACTGTCATCAAATATATATCATACAGCATGATATATTGTCAATCCAGCTTGCGTCATAGCCAGGGAAATTTTCCGGATGTGACGCAAGCATTGTAGCTATCCAGCCGGGACAGTCTCATTTATTGGTTAAACATTAAGAACCGTCTGAACCGTTAGGTCAGATCACTGGATTTGTTCACTGCATTTGAAAGCCTATAATGGACACAATCAACGCAATAATAAATGAGAACTACCAGAACGGTGGCAATTTTTCTGTGAGTCAGCTCAAGCACCAGCACTTGGCACATGCATTTGCGTGACTGTACTTTCAATTTCAAAAACGAAAATGAAATTGAAAGTAAAAGTTAAAAGTAAATTTGCAAAGGTCAATACCTAAGAAATATTTACTAAAAGGCTCGAAAAGAATTAAATGCTTAGTTTCGCCATACTATTTTCTTCATAGGTCACAAAGTAATGTGAAATGTTAACGTTTAATTTTTTGACACCATCTCACCGTATTCTCGTGAAAATTGAGATTGGTTGAAATATATGGCACTGTAAGACTCCAAGCCAGCCATGTGTCGTAGCAATTTGTCACAAGGAAATACATGCACGGAGAGTCTAGATAAATTTGGAGCTACTTGAATTCAGAACACTAGAGTCAGTCGAATAATGTTGCTATATATAACTAGAATTCGAATTGAGAACATCTTAACGGATTTGCAGCTAGTCCTGTCAGTTGGGTCAACTTTTACAGCTTCTCTCGACAACTATAGCACAAAATTAAATAAACAACTCAGCTTATTTCTACCATATCCTAACAGTTACCTGGGGATATATCATTATACATTAGTTTATAGAATTTCCATATTATCACAAATCATTGTAATCCATGTCGGTCAGACGATGGCTCAGCGATGGACATGATAAGGAAACATTTCCTGTGGTCGAGCAATCCAAATGTATATAGTAATTAAATATGAATGATCACTGAAGCACTCATGTCTATATACACTGCTGCTGTCTAAATCAATTTAAATTTAAGCTAATTTATGTTTTATCTGCTTGGTTATAAAGGAGGAAGAAATGGAAGAAGAAGAATATGATGACATAACATTTGTAGGCGATTTCCAGTCTATCGTTGATAAAGTAAATGAAGAAGATCGAAGAGCTGCAACGTGACAATGAGCAGAATAAGAAAGCATTAAAGGAAAAAGACCAAGAAATCAAAGATTTAAAAGCTGAGATAGTACAATACAATACATTTATTTTAACTTTATTATTGGTACTTTGGTATTTTCATACATGGGTATGGTCCAATAATTAAATAAAAAACAACAACAGAGAATAAATGCATATTTCTAAATATATATATATATATATATATCTAAATATATATAAGTATATCATCTAACTTCAGGTCTGATTCAAATCTATATTAATTGAGTTTGATATCCCTATTTGAAATTAGTTCTATTTGTATATATAAATAGATATATATTTAAAATATTAACAGTAACTGTAAGTAATACAATAATAATTATATTCATTTTGTATTTGTAACTAATTTAACTAACCTATAGCATTCTAGTAGTTCGTATATATATTGACTACTTATTTTTATTATATTTTTATCCTTCATATTTACTATATATTTAAATACATTTTGGTAATCAAACATCTCAAAAATTGAGTTTGTTTCTAATATCTTATTCATGAATTGTTTTCTAATTTCAATAAAATTATTGTTGGAACATTTGAAAAAATAGTGAAATTCATCGCCAATTTCTCCACTTTCACAAATGTCACATTTCCTTTTATCCCTTTCAATATTCAAATGTCTCCCTTTTTCAATTGGGAAGCTATGGGCAGACATTCTAAACTTTGAAACGGATGATCGTACTTTAAAATCTTTGATCATATCTAAATATTCCTCAAAATGAGGTTTGTATTTTACACTGAAAAATAATTCTACTTTTGATTTAATTTCCCCTGATCTTATTCTCCCTGTTTCTTTTTCCCAGTCACTCATGTAAATGTTTTTGAGAAAAGTACTAAATTGTCTGGTAAATGATTTGTCATGAATTTCCATTAAATTAAATTGACCTAATTTTACTAAATAGGATAAAGTAGTATACCAAGAAAAATGTCCACTATCATTCAAATTTTTGGAAATTCGTAATGCTTGTGAAAGAATGGGATTTTCTTGATGACTAATCAAATGAGTGAAAAAGTTGATCATTGAGATATAGATAGAAATATGTAAAGGGAAACGATTTAATTCTGCTCTAACTGCCAATGTTGTGGTTTTTGAATTAACACCAAGAATCATTTTGCACATTTTGAGATGTAGCTTTTCACTTATTAGATTAGCTGTAAATATATTGTCTTTAAACTTTGAAAAAGAATTAATATTCTTTATATATCCTCCCCATACTTCACTATTATAGAGTAAAACCGGACGTACGAGAGTGTCAAATAATTTCAAAAGTAATTGAATAGAGGTACCATTTTGTGGATTAAAATCTTTTAAAATACTGAAAACAACTCTGAGACCTTTGTTGTAAGCGTTTTCCTGGTTTACGGCAAAAGAACTTGAAGGAGTTAAAGTTGTTCCCAGATAAGTAAAAGAGAAAACTGTAGGAATTTTTTCATTTCCAAAAGTGCAGTTAACTTCTTTTTTATGACCTGCTTTATTAAACACCATTGATTTCGTTTTCTTTGTATTTATATTAAGTTTCCATTTTTTTGAATATTGATATAATGTATTTAAACAATTCTGCAACCCTTCTGCACTCTCCGATAGTAAAACTAAGTCATCTGCATATAATAAGCAGTTGGTGCTAGTATTCCCTAATATCACTGGGTCACAGTTTTGATCAAATATATAAGGAATATCATTTACAAAAATATTGAAAAGATTAGGGCTTAAGTTGCATCCTTGTTTTACTCCTATAACTGAATCAAAAAAACTAGTTATACCTTCTGTTGTTTTAACACAACATTTTATATTTTGGTACATATGAATGATTAATGAAAGAAACTGTTTGCTTACACCTAATTTAATAAGTTTATAAAACAGACCATTTCTCCAGATCGAATCATATGCTTTCCGAAAGTCAACAAAGCAAGCATACATTTTCTTTCCTTCTTTGAAATAAGAATCTGTTAAAGTTTTAATTACAAAAATATGATCTGCAGTCCTATATGATGCACGGAATCCGATTTGATTTGGATTGATAATGTTATTCAATTCTAAAAAACCAGTTAATCGAGAATTTAAAGCTAACGTAAAAAATAGTGGTAGTAGTAGTTTATTTAATCCTTTTGGCAGTTTGAAGACTGAATTACAAGGATGTCAGCAATTAATACAATAAATTAATTAATTAATTAATTAATTAATTAATTAATTAATTAATTAATTAATTAATTAATTAATTAATTAATTAATTAATTAATAAATTAATAAATTAATAAATTAATAAATTAATAATTAATTAATTAATTAATTAATTAATTAATAGATTGAAATATATAAATATAATGCAATATATAACTATCATGTGATAACCTCTTGACAGCCAGCCCACAGAAAATTCAGGAAATGGACTGACCCCGACTGTCATCCATTCCCAAGAAAATCCTGCAAGCGGACTGTCAGGAAGTCACCAAAGCGTTTGGTATTAGGAATAACTTTAATAACGTTATTCTGACCCGATCTAAGGTTCTGGGTTACATTATGGGAATACCTTAGCCCAGATAACAAGGAACCAAAAGGGGGGATACCCTGGATTTTACTTACAAATTCAATACATAAAGTGTCCCTTCTAGATTTAAGAGTAGGTAGCTTAGATTCTACGAGAGCTAGCTCATAACTTGTCCCCGGGTATATGATATGGAGAACTCTTCTTTGAACTGATTCAATAAGGTCAGAAAGGGACTGAGGGAGGGCAGACCAAACAGGGGCAGCATACTCTAAAATTGATCTTATTATAGAACAGTATACCTGGATTAAATCTAATGTGGAAAGGCCACATTTCTTAAGAATCCTAATAGCATATAGCCTCTTGTTAGCTTTTTTAACTATATAGTTACAATGAACATCCCATGTGAGCTTGTTAGAGACATAAACTCCCAGTAACTTATAACTTTGGACTTGTTCTAGATCCATTGAACCAATCCTTAAGGGATTGGGATCACTAGGCTTATACTGAAGAAAATCTATTATCATATCCTTACATTTCTTAGGGTTTAGCTTCATACCTCTAACCATGGCATAACTATGCATATCATTTACAATAAACTGTAAATATGAGGGGGAGCACCTAGGAATAAATTCAACAACAGATGTGTCATCTACATACTTAATCCTATCATAATGATAATCATAATGATAATCATAATGATACAAAATTTGCGATCGCGAATGAAGGTTGAAGCCAATGATGGTGTCATAAAAATGCTGGTAGAGGATGTGAGGCGCTTAAAGGAAAAAGAGAATACTGATCGTACCTAACAGAACATAATTGATTGCAGAGATTGTGAATCTCATTTATATACACAAATTGTGCATATTTATATAACTATATAAATATATTTTATTTTTATTTTATTTTAATTAGATTTATTGAGTATAACCCAAAGGGGTGAGTACGAACGGGACTTAATGTCCAATGCGAGGTACCACCCTAAAAAAAAAAATAATAATAAATAAATAAATAGATCAAAGGAATTATAATCATAGAGACTACAGACATGAATCAATAATTAATTAATGGCACGTTAAATAAAATGGTACTGCCTTCACATTCTACATTCGCCGTTTTCAAAAGAGCTGGTTAATTTTAAGTGGAAGGTAATTTAGCTCTAACCAAAAGGTCTTTTAGAGACTTGTCCTTCCTGTAAGACACCGTAGGAGGATCTGGATTCAAAGCGCTAGATCAGTCCTCTTTATACAAGTGAGGTGATACCTTGCCGTGATTGAGTTACGCTGTAATATCCGATGAGAAACAATTACTGTGTCCTATTTCCGGACATGATTCGCGGCAAAGTGTTGTCGGTGTCATAGGCCGAGAACGGAGGTGCGAAATGTTCTGTTTCAAGGGATATTTTGTGTTCCCTTTAGAGAACGAGTAAAAGTGCGTAAAATAAATGTCTTCTACCAGCTGCAAATGGCTTAATGGACTAGTTAAAAATCCGTTAGCCTGTACGAAATGCAGAGAAAGTACTTACAGGGGCATTTGCAATGTTCACCGAAGTGATTTAAAGTCAAATTCTGTAATAAAGATGGCATTGCCACGCATTCTGCATTCGCCGTTGTCAGATTTAAAAAGGTTTCTTTCAAAAATTTCTTAAATGCAGATACAGTTTTTAAACTACTTGGAGGTTTGATAGCAATTATGTTATTCCAAAGTTTCACTATTCGATTAAAAAAAGATGCCTGAAATGTGGTGGTCTTACAAGCAGGCATAGTTAAGTTCAGAGAGCACGTGCTCAATCTAGTCCGACCATGAGTCACAAATCTTACAAATTGACAGACATCTAAATCTGTATGCCCATGCAGGGACTTATAGAAGAAAACCAGATCTTTCAGTTCTCTATCATAACACAAGGGAAGAAGCTCGAGCTTGATAAGAGGACAAATAACAATGGACCCAAGAGGCTCCCTTGGGGGACCCCTGAAGTGACGGGAGCCCATTGTGATGCCACACCATCTAACACAACTCTTTGTAGACGACCGCTAAGATAGTCAGCAAACCAGTTGAGCAATTTCCCTGTTACACCGTAGGACCTGAGTTTGGCTAGAAGAATTCGGTGATCAACCGAGTCAAAGACCTTTGCGAGGTCAAGGTACAGTACATCAACCTGCGTGTTCTTATCCAGGCATTGTCCAATATTGTGAAGCGCAGACAATAGGTTTGTAATACACGATCGATTTCTTATAAAGCCATGTTGAAATTGGGAGATGGAGCATTTCACATGATTGTATAATCTGTTGAACACACAGCGTTCCAGAACTTTACTAACAATTGGGAGTAATGAGATAGGTCGGTAATTTTCGCAAAGTTCTTTTGAATCTTTTTTATGGATGGGTGTGACATCTGCAGATTTCCACTCAGGTGGAATACAGCCAGTTTGAAGAGACTGATTGAATAACGCGCAGAGGCTCGGACCAATTTGGTTACCACATTCTTTCAACACGCGGGCAGATAGTCCATCGGGACCACATGCCTTTGAGGTGTCTAAGCCGTTCAGACAATCACAAACTTCATCCACGTTTAGTGTTATTTCAGATATTTGCATATCTGTGATAGAAGCAATATATGAAATGATTGCCGCTTATGTACGGTCTTCCTGTTGTTCCTTTCTCATTTTACACATAAGCACTGCTTGGTCACCATGTGGTTATTGGAGTCAGGACCGGAAACCAGAATATGGAAAGAAAAAAAAAAGAGCTTCGCCCATCCAAGCACTTATTAAAACACACAAAAAATTATGCAATCGGTCTTAGAAAAAAATTTCTCAAACTCATTAATTATTCATTAGGTAATCAACCAGCCAGGTATCTCAAATTAGGTCACGTGATAAACTTTGAAACCCTGGAAAGTTCCGCTTTTGAAATCTAGAGCGGAGCTAGAAATATTTCTAGCTCCGCTCTAGATTTCAAAGTTAATGCGCGCTAGACAGCATGAGAAACAAATGAAATACATTGAAATATTTATTGATCATACACAATCTCATTACATTTCTTATCTTAGTTTGTCAGCTATACCATTCTCTATTTCTTGTACTGATTTATAGTAACGTTACAATTTCCACTGATATTAATAGGCACATCTGAGCAATTATTGCACCCCGAAGAAGCGCTTGGCTGATCATGGGATGATGATTTTGTTCCGGTACAAGAACCAGATTCCCCAAAAAGATCAAAATCAAACAGTGGCATATCAATGTCAAATATATCTTCTAGATTACTGAAGTCCGAGCCAGTTAAATTTGCATTTGTTTCAGTTTGAACTGCAGACTTCTTTTTGTTATTTTTCTGCTGAACTGGCCCCAAAATGTTTGAAACTATTTCCTCTTTCTCTGTGCTGGTTTTTTCATAGGTAAAAAGCGCATTACTTGTATGACCAGTTCGCTCACGAATAAGTTTTTCGTCTACGCTTTCGCTAAACAGCTTTGTGGCACACGTAACGCGAAGGCAATGGCTCGTTTTCTTTTCTTTTCACGATTTCTCAAAATCGCAAAATGTGCAAAATGTGTGCGCAAAATTTTGAAAATTCGTATCTCCTCGATTTTTCAACTTATATCCTTCAAACTTCACAGTTTTACTGATTTTGATATGCTCTTTCCAGATATGGCAATTGTTTTTAAGTTTGGGAACTTTAGGAATTACATGAAAAAGCCGTTAGTATGAAATGACTGTAGCAATTCATAAAATACGTCATTTACACGTATAAGATTGCGGAATACGTCTTGGTAACAGTCATATTTGCATTCAGCATGAAAAATTAGTTTAGAATAGTTATGTTACCAGCCTCTACCCCAAAATGCCTTCTGCACTTTTTGCGATCGACTTTTTCAGTTTTGCGCCTTGTCTAATTCAAGTATGATACCTATAGTTGAACTAAATCGATATGCGTTTCTAGGAACTGATCATGACCTCTAGAAAGTTGACCAATCAGAAAGCAACAATGTTTTATTTTGTAGAACCAATCAGAAATCAAGTTTACTTTCACGGTCATAGTACAGTTGCAGTTCGGACAGCGCCATTAGAAAATTTCATGGATTTGTGAAGAAGAAATGGTGATGTCAGCTCGCAAAGATTTTATTTAAAGGTGTTGTTACACGCTCAAACTTGTGTGGACCAGCGTTTACGTTGCGAGAGAAGTTTCGCAACGCATTGCACCGTGTAACATTGGCATTAAGTTAGACATTTTCGAATCTCCGTTGCAAGACAGTTTCACGAAAAGTAGAACTGCTTTCTACTGTCTCTGGTTAGACAAGATCAAATAGAACACACACTCTACGGTACATTGCTGTTATGTTGTACCTTCTCGTGTTGCCTTAAAACAAACACACCGACAAGAAAGTAGCTAAATAGTACAAGAAATAAAAACTATGGTTTTGACAAAAATGTCACACGCGTGCTCGATCGAAGGCATGGCAACAAGCCCTTAACCTTATCACGTTTTATCAGTCAACACTTGCAGGCGTTTAAGAATCTTTTTCAGTAGCTTTTATTGTTATCTCTTGGTTTTCCCCAAGGGAATTTTCAACATTTTGGTATAAAAAAAAATTTCGTAGTTTAGAAATGACAACTGCGCAAATTTCTGCGCATATTTTCACTGAAAAACAACTTAAATTGCCTACGAATATAGAACGTCGTTTCAAATACATATAAGGTTCGGTCCTAATTTATATTTCTTCATAAAACTGACTTTGCAGTTTGTGACCCGGCAGAAAGATTCCTTCCACTTCCTGTTTTATTCCAGGTTTATGAACAAATAGGAACATTTTTTCTGTTCACTGTTAACAAGGAATTAGTTCGTGACACTGAAAATGTGTGTTTGGTTTATTCTGAGTATTGTCTGCGTGATGGCAAGAGACCATAATACTAAGAGAGTATGCATGCATGCATGTCTGTGCGTTGTTCGTGGCGGCTATAGTATTATGGTCTCTTGGTGATGGCTGATAACATCCCATCCTACAGAACTTTTAATTAAAATCTTTGAAAATTGAAAAACTCTTCCACAAACTGCATAGGGGCCGGGATAAACCGCTACATTGTGTGTGATTGTGTATTTTGTAACCAATATTATTTTCAGACAATGTTTGAGTTTCTACATGTGCAAGACTAGACGTTTTGAGACTTAAATAAAATTATTACTATTATTATTATTATTATTATTATTATTATTATCATTATATTTAAAAAAGTTATTTCAAAAAGTATTTGTCTTTCATTAATATTATTATCATCATCGTCATTCTTATTTTTATTCTTATTCTTATTCTTATTCTTATTCTTATTCTTATTCTTATTCTTATTCTTATTCTTATTCTTATTCTTATTCTTATTCTTATTCTTATTCTTATTCTTATTCTTATTCTTATTCTTATTCTTATTCTTATTCTTATTCTTATTCTTATTCTTATTCTTATTCTTATTCTTATTCTTATTCTTATTCTTATTCTTATTCTTATTCTTATTCTTATTCTTATTCTTATTCTTATTCTTATTCTTATTACTACAGTACTAGCTATGACACATTTCATCAGGATGATAATAATGTCCCACGGTTTGCAAATTTCATTTCGTGCACAGAATATTTTTCACAGCACGACATGTACAGAAGCAGCTTGCAATAGTTAAACTGATTAAAAATCAGTGGGGTGTCGTTTCATTTATATTCAAACTTTATGCCCACATAAACCACAGGGAGCCCGGCTTGGTGACGTTATAATGAAAACAAAACGATCACGTTACAGATGAAAATCTGTCAATGCCATTACAATAATATTCCAGGCGCCAATCTGTCTGGCCCGTAATGTAACACCGGCTTGAATGTAACGCAATAGTGTAAAATGCCCCCGTAAGAAGAAAGAAAGAAGAGAAGGGCTGAAGCAAACTATGGTACCCCTGATAAAATGTCGATTTTTGGTTGCTTATTTTGAACTCAGGGCCCTAAAACCCGCACTTAGAGAAAGAAGATAGTTTACCCCAAATGAGAGAGCGTCATTTTTATCACTTATCAGCTACTTCTATGAAAGATTCGGTAATTTATGATCGGCTTGTTTTAAACTTATGTGTGCCAGCACTTGCTGGGACAGTTTATCATTAACTTGGTAGGAAAAAAGCAAATTTCTTACAGTTGAAGCTTTTTATATCCTGGTAGTTTAAAATACATTTATTAGACAGTTTTCTCCTTATTCCCTATAGCTACGTTTCCCCTCGAAGGTAACTTTATTTCTTGTCTGCATAAATCAAGTGTCCCAGCAACTGCTGGAACACATGTAACGATAGATCTCTGTTTGCTTCAGCCCTTCTCTCCTTCTCTCTACTCTAGCGCGTGCGTTACATCTAGCCGTTAATTATTTGAATTTGAACATATTCAATTACACGTCACGTTCAGGCCGGTGTTACATTACGGACCAGATAGACTGGCGCTTGGAATATTGTTATTGTTATTGTTAATGGCAATAACAGATTGTCATCTGTAACGTGATCGTTTTGTTTTCATTATAACGTCACCAAGCCGGGCTCCCTGTGGTTTGCTTTACATTTTTGTATGACCGGATGACGATGCTGTTAAAGTTTCTTTCATTTCGTTCTGTATTGTCATTTATTTTAATAATAGCGCAAACTGATTGAAAATGTTTTGTATTGATGGCAAAGATAATTTTGTACTTTAATTACCATGGTAATGCGCTCTCCAAAAAAAAGCTAAACTCATACAATTCTGTCAGTTACTGGAAGATGGTACAAGGCTTTCATTGCATCAATTCCAGGGAAAATCCAGAATACGATTATCCGTAAACTTATCATCTAAACGCATCGAAGAATTCCGCTAAAAACGTTTCAACAACTATCATAAGGTACAGATTTGAATGACCGCACTTCAACATTTTAGAACAGTACAGTCGCACTATCCAAACTTTAATTAGCCTTTTTAACACCTGTAATCATTTGAACATCAAGTTTGCGAAACGATGAAATTCCATTCGAAGAAGAACACTCGATGTCCTCACCACACACCAAAAAAAAAACAAAAAAAACGAGAACTGGATATCTGAAACGCACTTTTATGTACACCAGTATTATTCTATGAATCACACTTCCCAAAATCATACAAAACTCTGACTCTATATAGAAATCTATATATATTAGACTACAAGAACTCGAACTCGAACTAGCCCGAGTCAACTGTCAAAGCCGATAGAAAACGAGAACGAGTAGTCTAATTGTTTTCGTAAAAATCTACTAGTATTCTAATGCAAAGTTTAGAAAAAATAGTGATATTTTTTAACAAAAAAACTGAGAAATTTCGGAAAGCTGAGTGTAAAAATAATAGTTTCCATGACAGCTGTCTTTCTTTTGGAAGCAGAGGAAAATCGGCAGCCAGACCAGCTGAAAAGCTTTCTTCCGCTAAAAAGAAGTGATTTGATCATAGAAGTAAGTCGAAAAGCTTAAAAAAACAAAAGAAGTACGGAATATCTGATGCTTGTGAAGATTTCTTTGTATTGTTCCTGCGAATTAAAAGACGTGAAAAAAAATCGAGCTGACCGACCGGCTCGCGCGTGAACAACATTACTGACTCGGTGAAAGCCGTGAAGCTTTTCAAATTATAGTTTCAACCTAAAGGAATCCTGCAGAAAAGTTATTTAAAAGTAATATAAAAGTTATTCTACACTTATGTTTTCCCTGTTTAGCTATTTAGAAAGTTTTTTTTGTCTCATCTTTTTTTTCAAACAATACTGTTTTTGTCCTCAAGGCAAATGACAACTTGCTCGCTTACCGAAGAGTTTGTTTTTCTATGACTTTCACGCTGAAAATCGACCAAAAACGAAAAAAAGTAATTTTTTCACTTAAGATTATTTCTTTTTGCTATTTTACTTGAATATTGCTTAGTTATCTTAGTTCGTTTAGGCTTGAAAGCCACTTTTTTCACTTTTAAAAGTTGCCCGTAGAGGTAGGTGATTCAACTCTGCAGCTGTTTTTTATCAAAATCACAAAGATTTCTCACGTCATATATATTATAAACATTTGTCGTGTTATTTTGTATAAATATCACTCGTGGTATTTATGTCAAATATAATAACAAACCATGTTTTATCTATAGAAATTTGCTGATAATTTTCAAATCACGAATCCCCATTTTCTGTACTTACCTTCTATCATTATTAGAAGGTGAGTAGAGTAGCCAATCAGAATGCGAGATTTGCATTATTAGAATATACTAGTAGATTTTTACTAAAAATATATAGAAGAAAACAATACAGAACCAAATTACAGTGAGAAACTAAAAAAAGGGAGTTATCTTCTTGGATTTTTTTTTTTTTTTTTTTTTTTTTTGATAAAAAATATTGAATTTCGCGCAAAACATTTTTCGCTATATATGAGAGCTGCTTACAATAATAGTTTAAAGTCAAAGTGAATTTTCATTTATTCTTTCGTCATCAGTTTTTAATTTCTAGCTATTAACTTTGAAATGAATAGGGGATAGGTTTCAAAACCAGCATCTTCAGACTCTTCAGTGCCAGTATAGCAGAAACTGTGAGAAAATGTGTGAAACTGTGAAAATGTGGCGATTTTTCTTGAAATGTATACGTAATCGCTATGGTCTGAAGAATGCGAACACATTTTTTTCCGAGAAAAGGCAAGACCGTCTCAAAAGATAAATCTAGAATTTACTGCAAATTTGTAAATAAGATCCTTTAAATAATGGCTTGTCTCGGTAAATGCGGCTTCTAAATGCGATATCGAAAGCACTGTTATTCTAGATGAGTTGATTTTTTTCGAAAGATAATATCGGTGCATCACATTGACGATTCGTCGGCCTGAATTATGCAAGAGCCACCTTAATTATATGTCCAGGCAAGAAATATAAGCTTAAGTCCTTTAAGTGCAACGAGCTAGTGTTGAGGCGTTCATCAAGGATGCATTAACCACTTTCCAATTTTGACCCATTTTTTTATCCAAGTACCCCTTTAATATGGCCGGAAGCGCAGAGACGCGCAGTGCAGACTTTAGTTTACAAATCATGTTTGTCGATACATTGTAAAATCATTACTCAACAAACTAACTAACATCTAGTTATGAAATCTTTTTTTACTTTCTTTTTTAACACAGGTTTTTATGTATTGCAGTGAGTTTTGGAGGGACCATTCATTAGTCCAAGAAGGCACGGGTGGCTTACGGGATGAATTACACTTTTAAAAATGTGAGTATCTCAGGCACCACCACTCAGCACCTTTATGGTTGTCAAGAATTGTTAAGAAACTGCTATCAGTTAATATGTCAGTTTATATCTTGTCTAGTTACTGGTTGCCGTAGGCAAACCAGTCGAGGTCTGCAGCGCGTCTCTGTGTTTTCTTTTCCATCTGTGCAGCAAATTGGGAAAGTTGCGGAGTAGTTCCTAATATGCTTTGTTATGACTGGCCAAGAACAATGCCCTTCATTCATAAATGTCATCTTCGAGCCCACGTCATATTAAAATATGAAAATAGAATATAACTAATAGATAATTAAGTTCTTTGTCTCAAGATGCACGAAGTTGGAAAATAGTATTGTATAGACGACTTTCAAAAATGGCGGCCTAGTACATGAGAACGAGGCCACAAAGACCTTGTTACCAGAAAATAAGCGTGGCGAAACTTCTATTTCTATTAAAGATGATGTGTTCCTCTTCCTTTTGAAATAACTATTTTCTGTACATTTTACAGGATATACTTAAGCTCATTTGATGCCATGATAATTTTGAGGCCTTTCTGGCCTCGTTCTCGTGAACAATGAGTCCGCCATTTTTGAAAGTCGTTTATTGTATTGTATTGTATTGTATTGTATTGTATTGTATTGTATTGTATTGTATTGTATTGTATTGTATTGTATTGTATTGTATTGTATTGTATTGTATTGTATTGTATTGTATTGTATTGTATTGTATTGTATTGTATTGTATTGTATTGTATTGTATTGTATTGTATTGTATTGTATTGTATTGTATTGTAATAGACCTTTTTGCTTTATCGTTATTTTCGAAGTCCGTGTGCTCTAAAACAAAGGGCGATAATGATTTTTCTCGTGGAATGCTCTTTTCTTTGTTTAAGAAGTAATTAATATGCACAAACCTACTGAATGCACGTTTTTGCCAAGAAAGCAATTATTAAATGGTGCAACGGTTCGGTCGGTTCGCGTGGTCAGCATGGATTCTTTCTACAACTACGGATTCCCAAACACTCAGGTACAATTCTCTTCCGACTGCGGACTGCTCGGACTGCTCACCAGTACACACACATGTGCTGGAAACTAGAAAAGAGCTTTGTCATGGAATTTAGACTAATAGACAATATAACACAGGATGTTACATGCGTGTGAAACTTATTTTCACGCTGTCGACGGTATACAACTTTTTTTTTGAACGGATAAAAATTTAATACATTTATGTACGCAGCAGATGTCATTGTTTTGATGTTGTTTTTGCTTGGATCCTTCTGCGTTCTACCTATAAGGTTTGTTAATCTGCAAGCTGTAGCTTTGATAGAGAAACTACTGCTCGTGAGGAGGGCGGGTAAACTCCGAGTTACGCACTTCGAGTTACGCGCTTCGAGTTACGCGCTTTTCGAGTTACGCGCTGTGCCACACCCATTTTTGCCTGTGCCACACCCAGCGCGTAACTCGATATCTTTGGGAAAGGTTAGCAAGTTCGAGTTACGCGATGAGCGCACAACTCGAACTAAACCATATCGTCTTAAAGTGTCGAGTTACGTAAATAAGACGTTTATATCGAATTGTCAGGTTTATAGGAAACTAATTAGACTTAAAGTAATTTTGAAATTTAAGAATATCAACATGTTATTTATTCACAACCACCGTGTAACGAAAACCTAATGAAACGTAGCTTTAACATCAAGATAAGAGATTCTTTTGTACCCAAGAAAAACAAATGTTATCAAGGAAGTAAAAGACATGAATCCATGGCCAAGTAGTTATTTCCTGTTATAGAAAGCATCCTGGGCCGTAACCAGCAGTTTTGCTGGGAGGTGCACAGAACCTGGGAATGGACTACGTCTACGATCCCTTTGCAATTGTCTAAATGCCTTACTTTTCCCTTGGAATTTCCATCTCAGTGGGCAGTGTGTGTGTGTGTGGGGGGGGGGGGGAAGGGCCGGTATATAACAGTTCCTTCGTTTCATGTGTGTGTGTGTACAAGTTGTAAAATGGACCTGTCGTCAAACCGTGAAAACTCACAATATTCAAGAGAAGCAGACCTTTGTTAAAAATAAGAAAACGATTAAATCAGAATGTGTTCAGTTTTAAAATGTTGATTCTAGTCTAATAATTAATTCAATATAAACGTCTTTTTTACGTAACTCGAAAATTTAAGACGATATGTTTTAGTTCGAGTTGTGTGCTCATTGCGTAACTCGAAGTCACTAACCTTTCCTAAAGACATCGAGTTACGCGCTGGGTGTGGCACAGGCAAAAATGGGTGTGGCACAGCGCGTAACTCGTAAAGCGCGTAACTCGAAGCGCGTAACTCGAACATTACCCGATCCCCTCGTGAGGTATAAATATGTTCGTTATCTCCTGAAAACGCAGGCAAACAATAGTGTATATTTTCTTAGGGTTGTTTGCAAGATTTCGGAAACAACAGATTCTATGTCTAAAGGCGTAGTTACACGAGATGATTTTTAACGACGATTTTCAGCGCAACGGCGTTGCGTTAAAAATCTTTCTCGTGTAACATGACACTTGAAGCAATTTTCCTTGCAATTTTTGCTTCGGCAACGCGTTGCGAGTTTTTGAATCCAAGTCAGAAACTCGCAACGCAAAATATTGCAAGTTGTTGCAACGTTGCAAGGAAAATCGTCTTTAAAAATCGTCTCGTGTAACATCGCCTTAAGCATCAACGTAGGAAGACGGACTCATGTTAGAAGCAGCAAATCTCTACGGAAGGAATAATTAAGCACATCGAAAACAAAATGTTCAACCTACCGTTGGCAACACAAAAATTCTACACGTCTGTTTGATTTGAGCAGAAAAGAGATATATATATATACAGACGATTGAAGAACTTGCTTGATTCTAGGAAAAACTAAAGATAACGGTGCAATAATCTAGAACCGTAAACTGAGTTCTTCAAAAAATACAAGTGCTGATTTCCACAATTATTATTGTTTCCATTGCTAGGAAAACCATAGAGGATGAATGGGTCCCAGGTACAACTGCAGTTACGGTACAGTACCAGCAGCTGCTCCATTCTCAAAAAGAACGGCGACATCAACAGCAATAAATGAAATCGATCAGGAATCAGGATACTCGTTATTTGATTATGCCCCCAACAATAATACTGATCCGTACCATGGAATTGGTGTGCAAAATATAATTCACGCATATGCTGTGAGACCAAAGCCTCGATCACCGTGTGCATGCACAAGTGATTCTAAATTTAAGTGCATTATCCACTATCCTCCTTGTTAGCGGAGGTGTCGAAGAGGAGATATAGACATTCTAGAACGACTTTTTCCAAACTCTAATGGGGTAAGGGTTAGGGTTACTTGCAGGAAATGACGTTTGGTCTGAGATAGTTGTTGTACCTCCTTAACTTTTATTTCAAAAAATTAAACAAATAGTGAAGGATATATTCGATAAACATTTTACAAAATGATGAAACATCAATTTAGACTATGCGACTTATACTGCGTGATGCTTAACGGACAAAGTGCGACATTTTAATGCGTTGAATAAAGGAAAACGCATTCCACGAGAAAAATCATTATCGCCCATTGTTTTAGAGCGCACGGACTTCGAAAATAACGATAAAGCAAAAAGGTCTATTGTATTGATGGAATTCAAGAATCCCCCAAATCTAAGTATAAACTAAACTGATATTGTGAACAGAAAACTTAAATTTTAAAGGCTTTACATTTAACAAGTATAAAACTTATTTCCGTGTTTACATAGCCTGATGTAAACACGAGGGAAAGTTTAGGAGAAGTCGAGAGCGATTGTATAAAACCGAGCCGTACATGAAGAGAAATGACTGAAAAATCTCGTTTATGTTGGATATCACTCAATAAATTCTCTCTACGTTGTCGAAGAGAAAAACTGTCCAATCAGCGTTGTCATTTGACAGTCGATCCTCGAGCTCAGGCTGACTCCAATGGTATATATTAGGCGCGCTGGTACAGCGATGTGACGTCACGGATGGCGTACATAGCAACCAAAATTGAGTTCTCAAAATGCTCCGAAAAACAGATTCCAAAATGTACTTGAAAATGTACTTTTTAGTAATTCCTTAAGACAATTACCTTCAATTTTGCAATATTGCTATTGCTTTACCTTCAATCTGTATCAGTTTTGTCTTTGACACCAATCCGATGAAAACGGCTCAAAACAAAGGAAAGCTGAGGTGCTGTCATGTTCAGCTAGTTCCCGCCATTTTTCGTTCTTCGAGGAGAAGGACGCGTGAGGTGACCCATAAATAAATTGGCGAGGGTCACCATGGGTCACCATGAAACCATTTGGTTCAATGAGTTTAAAGACGCCAATGTGTTATTTTACCGACGCTATGTCGATGATACTTTTTGTATTTTTCAAACAGAGAATGACGCTTCATCGTTTTTTGATTTTATCAATTCCAGGCATCCCAGTATAAATTTCACAAGAGAAGGCGAGATTGATCACAAGCTTTCTTTTCTGGATGTCTCGATTGATAACAGCAATCAACATCCCGTCCTCTCTGTTTATCGTAAGAAAACCTTTACAGGGCTCTTGACCAACTTTACCAGTTTCATTTCGTTTTCTTACAAAATGGGTCTCATAAAAACGTTAATTAATCGAATCTACAAACTCAATAATACTTGGGAGGGCTTTCACAATGATTTAAAACAACTCACCACCAAAGGAATCTTTTTCCATTGAATTTAATCGATCGCACCATCAAGAAATACCTCAATAACAAAAATAACATTATTGTTCCTCAGTCTCTTGAGAGCTCGAATGCCACTAAATTCTATTTCAAGTTACCGTTTATTGGAAAATTCTCCAACATAGCTCAGAAAAGGGTTACACATCTAGCCAAACATTTTTGCAAAAATATCGATATTCACCTTGTATTTAATTATTTCAAAATTGGTAGTTTGTTTAGTGTAAAGGACCCGATTCCCAGTGGTCTTTGCTCACGCGTGGTCTACAAGTTTGTTTGTACTGGTTGTAATGCCTGTTATGTCGGTGCACCTAACCACGGACAAGGGTTCTCACATAAACATAAACTCAAGTGGAACCACGAGCGTAGCGAGTGGTTTCACTGCCAAGTTTGGATCATTGCTGACGCCAGCAGATTTTGAACAATGCGTTCTTCAATCTTATTGGCTAACAACTCTAAAATCTTAGTTTTGATTGGCTACTTAAATAACAAAGCTTCCAACAAGTCAAAAGCCCGCCAAAACATTTTTTATTTTTTTATTTATTTATTCAACTTCCACTGAGTGCATAAAATATAATGATAGATAATTATAAATGGTTGAATAATAACTTAATAATGCAAGGAAAAAACTCAGTGAGGGACAGTCACGACAGAGCAAGCTCCAACTAGGTGAAAGCCCAATAAAATAATGATAAAAAGAGGTATATATATAAAAAAAAAGAATGAATAAATTCTGACACTATATAACAACATATATCAATACTTTAAGAAACTCCTATAATAAGTTCAATTAATACCTATTAGAAACAACACTGGCGAAAGCTAGTTAAATTCCTAGTGGAATAACACTTTGGACACAAGGACTTCCAAGTATAAACGTTATCCTGATCAAACGTATTAATAAGGGCTTTTTTATAGTGTTTAACTAATGCTGCTTTGAAAGCATTAACGCTAGGTAAGGTTCTTATTGACGAAGGCAAAGAATTCCATAACTTAACAGTTCTGTTAAAATAACTACGTTGAAAAAGAGACGTTCTACATTTCAAAGGCTGATAATCTAATGAACAGCTATGGCGAGTAGACCTAACTATTACTTTAGGTTGGATAAACTCTGTAATATCAATATTATATATGCCGTTAATGGCCTTAAAGAAAAATACTAAATCTCTAATTTCATGCCAGTATGACACTGGCAAGAGGTTCAGTTTAATAAGTCTTTCTTTATAAGGAATAAGGGCGTCTGGGTACCCTAAAATATACTTTGTTGCTCGACGTTGAACTCCCTCAATTGTTCGTAAACCACCTATGTGTAGAGGCGTCCACACTTCACTAGCATATCCAAGATACGATCGCACCAGGCTTAGATACAGAGAACGCTTAACTGTTAGTCCAAAACGAGG
This sequence comes from Telmatactis stephensoni, assembly GCA_029948255.1. Taxonomy (NCBI): domain Eukaryota; kingdom Metazoa; phylum Cnidaria; class Anthozoa; order Actiniaria; family Isophelliidae; genus Telmatactis; species Telmatactis stephensoni. Next base: position 579,034 of record JALIZF010001708.1, on the reverse strand, counting down.
GTCCGATGTTCTATACAGAAAACCCAGCATTTTGTTGGCTTTGGATGATATGGAAGAGATGTGGGAACTCCATTTAAGATTGGTATTGACAAGAACACCAAGATCGGTTTGGGTGTCAGCCTGAGAGACAACGTGATTCCCAATATAATAGGAGCCTTGAAATGGAGATTTCTTTCGAGTTACATGTACAGCTTCACACTTGTTGAGATTAAACTTCATGCGCCAGTTAGTAGACCAGTCAAACACTTTATCAATATCCTGTTGAAAGTTAGTTATATCAGACTCAGAGTGGATGATACGGGCCAACTTGGTGTCATCGGCAAAGAGATAAGCCATAGTAGAGCTAGATAACTCATCAGGCAGGTCATTGATATACCATAAAAAGAGCAATGGCCCCAGAATGCTTCCCTGAGGTACTCCTGAGAGAACAGGTAAGGACGAAGATGTTGCGCCTTTAATTAACACTTTCTGGGACCTGTTTGTGAGATAATCTGTCAACCATTGGAACAAAGAACCATTAATACCGGCAGTTGCGAGTTTCTGTAAAAGAAGAGAGTGAGAAACAGTGTCAAATGCTTTGGTCAGATCTAAGTAAACAATATCAGATTGAAGTGAGTTATCCAGGGCCTGTCCAATTCTGTGAAGAAAACAAAGCATCTGAGTGACTGTCGAACGGCCACTCAGAAATCCGTGTTGCCAAGTAGATAAGGAACTGCTTAGATGGTTAATTAACCTGTTGAAAATACATCTTTCAAGCACTTTGGATAGGATACAGAGCAAGGAAATAGGCCTGTAATTTTCAACTAGTTCTTTGTCTTCTTTCTTGTGGATAGGTATAACCAATGCTTCTTTCCATAATTTAGGTAGTGCGCCAGAAGAAAGAGATTTATTGAATAGTTTACATACTGAGGGAGCAAGTTCCGATGAACATTCAACCAAGATACGAGTCGGCAGACTGTCAGGGCCATAGGCTTTACTGATATTTAAGCCACGTAGCAATGATTCTACTTCAGGAACGGTCAATGAGATGGCAGATAACATTGCATCCGAGTCCAATTGAGTAGGCAGAATAGAGTTCTCACAGGGTGATGGATCAGGCGTAAAAACAGTAAAAAAGTACTGATTAAACGCCTCAGCCTGACAAACTGAAGTACGTAGAGACTGACCGCAATATTTAACGGTGGCAGGTACTGAAGTTACTTTCCTTTTACTTCTGTAATATGACCAGAATCTTTTTGGATTCTCGTGAAGTGACGCTTGAAGAGTGTCTATATAATCGTTATAATTACTGTTGATTAGCGACTTGCATTCACGACGTAGAGCACAGAATTTTTCACGATAGTACTCACTATTGGTCTTTTTAGCTTTATTTCTAGCATCCTTTTTCTTTCGGAGCAAGTGGATAACTTGACCATCAATCCATGGAGGCGAGTTAATATCCCGGAGTTTTACTTTGGGTATGTGCTCGTCAATCAGAGACATAAGTAGAGAAAACCAATTCTCAAAGTCCTGTTCCACAGTTGAAGTAGTAGAGATCAGGCCAGTAAGGTTGGAATCGCGTAACTTTTCTTTTAAGGTTTCAAAATCCGCTTTCTTGAAGTTAAACAGTGTTCACTTCGGCAGTCAAACTGAAGCTGAAAGTACATAAAAAAAATTCAAAAAAATCAAAAACTGATGGTTTTTACAAACTGTTCTACCTTTCAAAAGTGTCTGTACCCTTAAGAAGCACATAGACGTGGGCATTGTTGATTGAACACCGGTTAAAGATGGCATTTGGAAAGCCCGACACGAGGATTCTGGAACTGGTCATATTGTTGATAGCTGCTGTACTGCTTGTTGTTTCGTCAAGGGATGCAGACAAAATATCCAAGTGGTATTTTTCTTCGTCCCTTTTGCCTCTGCGCTTGAAACGACGCCTGTCAGATCTTTATCGCTGAAACTTACGAATCGCGATTTCTTTTTTTCCTCGTCTTCTTCAACTTTACGGACTTCAGAAACGAGATCCTCATCGCTCAATATGTCATCGAAGCAAAAGTCAAAATTCGGAATGCTGTCTGAACTCATTTTTCTTTGGAGTTTGCAGTAAAGTTAGCGTGAAAAGTCAGGGGAAAAAATTCACAAACTTTGACTGTACTTTGCGTGACGGATGTCGTCAGTATCCATCGGTCTGTCCTCTTATCGAAAATAGCTCTCAGCCAATCAGATTGCGAGAATTTATGTGGTTGTGGTAAAAAACTCTGTGGCCTGTCGAGCTGTGAGCTCCCCAGAGTCTTTTACCATTGTTGACCATGCAAAAACACAATTCAGATTGAAGATAAAAGAAGCTTTGCCATATCAAATGGTTGAGACCCACGCTCAATCAGCAGCTTTACAATGTAAACCTTAAGCTCATTCAATAGTTTTTTCCTTTTTGTTTTAACAAGTCATGACTATTTGTTAAAGTTGTTAATATGTTGTGTATATATTTAACTGATCATGCCATATTCACTCACACTGACGAAGGTAGCTGAGACTACCGAAACATGTATGTGCATTAAAAAATGAAATTGCAGAATGTCGTACATTCCCTGATATTTATTTATTTATTTATTTATTTATTTATTTATTTATTTATTTATTTATTTATTTATTTATTTATTTATTTAAGCAATAAACGATAGATTTCCGTGGTTTACCGGGGAAATAAACCACGCGGGATGTTGGGAGAACACGAAAAAAGGCCTAAAAAATCACGAGCCGTATTGCTTTTATGATATAGCGGAAAATAATTATAAGCAAAAAACTAACATTTAAAACCAAATTTCGCAGATGAAAATATCAATTCTCCTAAGAATCATCAGAGAGCCAATAAGATTGCTCATTACTTCGACATTGAGATACGACGAGCGTTGTGATTGGCTTGATTTTGAAAATGACGTCATCGACGTCCTTTGCGAAGAGATAAAAATGGCGTTGAAGAAGGTTGACATGAAAGTTGTGGACAACAAATTTGCTCTTTTGAGGTACTTTTCTATACTTTCTTGTGTCTAAGAATATATGTTTTCACTGAAAACATAATTTTTTTTGTATGTGGAAAAAGTTTTAGGCAGATTAAGTCCTTTTTTACAGACTTTTTAAGGATGTTACTAAAACCAGGAATGAGGAATGGGGAATGGAGGAATGAGGAATGGGGAATGAGACTGGGACGAGCTAGCGGTCAACAAAGGCACAGCATTCCCAAAATTCCACGATGATCAGAACAACCAAGATTAACCAAGAGAGCATAAATAAGAGAGGGAAACTTCTCAATGTAATACCGCGCGCGCCATGATAATTCATAATTCCCGGTTGGGCTGTTTTTAGTAACGGATGCAGTTTAATTTTCGTCTTAAATCCCATGATCGAGTTCAAATTTCTTCCAAATTCCATGAGAAAACCATATATATGATTTCCTAATAATAATAAACATATTAAAAAAAATTGTAATCATTGAAAACTTTACGAGTTCTAATTTATTCTAAATTGCATGAAAAGAGAATGTTATCTGAAATCAAAACTTTTAACAAACTTACAGTTTTGTGGAGTCGATCCAACCCGGCTCTTTGAGTCTCCATTGTAGTCTCGATCGAGAGCTCCTCCCGGGCATTTTCTTTTACCTTTCTACTCACATATGATAATGAAAGCTGCAATAATTTCCAGGTTTTCAAATGCCAACTTAGAACCATCAGGAGAAAAACTGAATTTGTCCATTTTATACAGCTGAATTTTCGGCGAATCTACAGATCACGAGGTTAGTTCAACAATGATTTCCTACTAAAACAAAAGTACTGTCCGACTCGTTTTCCTTGAAAAATTTGTCTTATCTCCTCCACTTGCTCGACTGTTGACATCTAAGTACTGAAAAAAGACTTCCTTGAGAGTCCATAGAGGTAATAAGTACAGAAACATCACACAACTTGCCAAAGATTCACTTGCAAAGTTCAATCGGCTGAATCATTAATGTTTTAGCGGGAAATTGACGATTCGCGCGTTTGTAGAAAAAATTCCCGCCAAAACACCAAAAGTATTACAAAATTATTTCTCAACATGTCTGTAGCTTCCAAATTTATCTACCTTTTTTCGTTTATTTATTTGCAGAAGTGTGCAAATTTTGACATTTTTTGAATGCAAATTTTGAAATTTTTGGATCAGAAGTGGAAGTGTCAAATTATGACGCATAGGAGTAGGGTATGGGAATGCTGTGCCTTTGTTGACCACTAGCTCGTCCCAGTCTCATTCCCCATTCCCCATTCCTCCATTCCTCATTCCTGGTTTTAGTAACATCCCTTTTTTAAGCTTTAAAGCTTTGCCGTAATTTCGATGCTCTGAAAGTGAATGCTTTGAAGCATAAATTTGCCTTTTTGCTCCTCGTGTTTTTATTGACATATTTGTACATGTGTACGTTTTGTTCACAGAAAAAAATATGTCAGAATTGCAGATATTTCAAAGGCAATTGATTAAATTTAACGGCCTTCAACTATCACTTGTAAGGCCCTGTTCAAACGAGCTCTCAAGTCGATTCAAGTTTTGACTTGCGCGGGCTTGCATCTTCGTTTGAACACCAACTTGCATCAACTTGCGGCTACTTGCATCGACTTGAGAGCACTTTGAACGTGCTCAAATTTTTTCTCCAGTCGATGCAAGTTTTTCCTCGTTTGAACAGTCACCACGCTAAACTTCATAAGTTGTTTTTCATATTTTTTCGTCCGAACTTCTTGCACATTTCCTCTCCTACAAATAATTCAAACAAAAACAAACTGATTTTCTCGCTGTCCTTCAGCTAACTGATTTTCCTTGAACGTTTTTGAACATTTTTCTTCGACTTGCGTGGAGAGGTGTTCAAACGAGGACGCAAGTTTCAAGTCAAAACTTGCATCGACTTGCGTTCTCGTTTGAACAAGGCCTAAGTTTGAGAGTTTTTTCCACGCTGTTGCTCTCTCGTTGTCATCAAAGCTGTAATAACAGTCCGCTGAAAGGAACTATTTCATCAAGGAAAGTAACTTGTTAATACAAATATTGTTAATAAATTTATTGTTCTTATAATACTGACCGCTGAATTTTTGAGTTATTTGTTTTGTGAAAAACTATCCAAAGTTTGATACACGATTTCAGGTTTGTTCTTATCAGTCGCTTTTCATTGCAAAACATCAGGTTCTAGTGAAAGTCGTGAACTGTGACTTGCTAATATATCAGAAATCAATAAAAAACGTATTTTATATTGAACATTCTTTTGGTTTTTATCATTTTTTACGGCAAAAAGAAGTGTTGAACCGTGGTTTATGGGGGAAATATACCACGGGTTTCAAGCGCTTTTTAGCCAATGAGAGCGCTCGTTAGAAAAAAGCTATATTATAAAAGTTGTTAAAGCTAAATTGTTTTTCATAATGCTTTCTTTGCTTCGTTATGCACATGCGTAAAGTAGAATGAATAGATCCCACACGCGTAAGAGTGTGCAGTGGTAAGAGGTATCGGTGCGTTATGATGTTACAGAGTTTCGGAACAGCCTGCACTTTTCGTTTGTTCCGATTGTCCCGATGATTGTCATATGAGGGACTTTACCTCATGAATAGTAATGAGGGAAATTTAGAAGTAAATTTCCCTCATACATCATTAATGAGGGAAATTTAGTTCTAAATTTACCTCATTAATGATGTATGAGGGAAATTTAGTTTTAAATCTCCCTCATTTCTATTCAGGTAGGAGGGATGTTAGACATTAAACGTCCCTCTTGAAAGAATGGATTCCGAGGTGATCATGGTATTACTAAGGCCAAAAATACACTTTAGCACACAAAATAGGGCAAAAATTATTCTATTTTTAACTTTTTTTCAGGTGCCCACCTTGCTGCCTGAGACTGACTTGGTGAAAGATAAAATAGTCGACATGGACAAAACGCAAAAACTAAACGAGCTGGAAAGCAAAATCCACATATTGGAAAAAGAACTGAAGGAGCTCAAAGACGAACTTTTGAGGAAAGAAGAAGTTTTGAGAAAGGAATTTAAAGATACAGAGGAAAACAATCGCAAAGAGTTGCAACAAATAATCGAAGAAAAGGAAAAAGAGATTAAAAAACTGAAAGAAGAAAAGAAAGGCTTAGAAAAAAGGCTTGACAAGGTGGAAGAAAAGTTAGAATCCCTCCAGAAAAAGTGCGATCAGCTTGAAGAAGATAATAACCTGTTAGTTCTCGGAGAAATGTGTAAACGGCTTCAACTAAATATTTATCGGTTTGTTTTTCCCAAAAAAAAATATCAAAAAAGTTTGGTCCAAAGCGGGGCTATCATGTTATCAACATAGAAAAAGAAATAGACGACACTTGGAGGGATTGCTTAAGTGATGGAGAAGAAGAAGTGATTATTGACCGTTTGGATTACATTAAAAAAAAGCTGGGTTGGAGTAAACGTTTAGAGAAGTTAATAAACCGCATTGATGAGGACAGGATTAAAAAAGCACATCCAGGGATGACACTGCCAACTGACAAACCAAAGGTTTTGGAAGCTATTGACAACCTGACGCAAGGGGAAATGAATGTCCGTGAAAATCTTCAAATTTCTGTAAGGTAGGTTTTGATGTAAAAACTGCAAGCAAACCTACGAATTGCAATCTCCTTGTTTTGCCGCCATGTTGAAGCTATGCCACGCCACCGTGACGTCACATCGCAGACATCACTGTACCACGGTTTTCCTTGGAGACGCTCCCTCCCTCCTGGTCTAGTGTATACATGGTAGTGCAAACTACAATGTTGAAGCTATTAACTCTTCAGTTTCTAAAACATTCCTCCACAAAGACTCTCGAATTCGTTCATTAAAAATTTGCATATTAGTGGACCCTAATTCTAACCATTCTTTTGTTCTTATTTGACTATATATCTATCATGTGGCAAGATTGACAAACAACTTGCCGAGCGTGTATTTTCTGGCAGTGACAACTGAACAACTGTTTCAACTTGCTGTGAACCATGTTCGGCTCAAAAATATAAATTTTTGGTCCCTGAGCTACAAGAAAAAATTATCCCTCTATCATAGGGAAGACTTTGGTAATTTCTATGACCATTTCCACGATGTTAATGTATAGACAACTGATTATATTCCCGTGTTCGATTTTACTCTTTGAAACAAAATGAGGTCAAGATATTTGTATTTGGTTCTTCAAAGAGAATAATTTGAAGGATATAAAACCTTATCTGTTCTGGAATTTTATTACTTATGCAGTCACGAGCGTTCATATTTTGAAATATTTTGTTATCACCGAGTGTGTAGTCATCCACAGGAATCCCACATCAAGTTTTCAGTAGTACTTAAGTATTGCTCTGCAAAACAAAACATTTATCACCTTTTTATTTCATTTTGATATTCTAAGCAATAGCCATATGTACTATTATAGTGCCTTTTGGTGTGATAAGTAATTGTTTTGTCCTTCAAACCCTGTGCCCATGCAAGGTAACTTCTATTCCAGTGTATTACTGTGCATCAGTGAACTGCATACAAATTATTTACAAAAGACAACTGCACAACCAGTATTCAGTGAGGGGTATCTTATTTATTAGCCAGGTCATGATATTGTGTTTTTAATGAAGATGTTTGGTGTAATAAATCACTTGATGAGAAACCTTAAGTGGTGGTTGTCATTGTTCTCTGACTTGCTTTTTAAGAAGGTATATTAAAACGGAGCAAAAAGATCCATCGAACTACCGTACCACCCGTACCACTGTACCACCCAGTTGGGGTTAGCCCGGCTCCGCTCGAGCATGAAGGGGGAGGGGGGGGTTAGCCCCGGGTAGCCCGGTAGCCCGGGTCTTAGAAACGGTGTTTTCCTACTACTTAAGGGTTTTTCTCTGGATCATCCCGCTTTTCGCCCTCAGAAAAAAAAACAAACAATTAAACTAGTTAACTGAGATTTGTATGCATAGAATATTATAGTGTAGTGGTAGTGTGTGAGAGAGGAAACAGTGCTCTCCAATTAAGCATGATGACATTTTGGCTCCGCTTTCTATGCCAATAGCCTTTACCAGTAGCTTTTGTTCACTAATTAAAACTATTGTGTTTGTATTCTTGAAGAAAATGAAAGGCTCTCGAAAAGGATTCTGATATAGAGAGAGGATCAAAATGTCATCACGCTTGGGACTTATTTGTGTGCAGGTGATAGAACACATTGGACACTTAAATAAATTGAATGTTATTAATATTATTAACTTTTATAGAGGAACTAGCCTCCTCCGCAGGCAACTCATTATTCCTCCTTGGGCTTCCTTTGTAGCGGTTATTTTAACCGCGTGGAGACTGAGAACGACACATTTCATCTAAACAGGAAGCCCAACACCCGACACTGAGCAAACAGTGTTGCCTGCGGAGGAGGCTAGAGGAACAAGCAACTTAAGGAATTTTTCATGTCCATGGATAAATATCTCGGTCAGGAGCAGTTGTCTGTTCTCTTTTGGCCCAAATTTTACTAACACAATTTATGATGACAGCTTGCAAGTAAACCGAAGGCACTGCGTTCACTTGGGCTACCACCAGAGACTCATTTGCAAGTAGCCCGAGTGAAAATGGAGCTTTCAACTCGAGATATACCTATACACTTATAAGAGCTTCAGAATGGGCTGTTATTTTGAGCTTGATCTCCAATACTCTGACCAAATATCGAACTCTAAATGGAGTACTTGAAATGAAGCTCTCGCGACTCAGAGTAATTCCTTTGAACTGGAAATCTACGAATTTATCTCCCTACATGTTGCTAAACGAACACACAAAGAGGCACATAACCACGAGCTGAAGGCCGATAAATGACTTATTTTTACATTAGTGAGGTTTTCGAAAATACAAATTTCATGAATGTCTAAAACAGAGAAATTTGTGTTGCTGAATTATGCCAGTTCATGTCAGAAATATACGCAGTAAACCATACGAGTGAACCAAATGCATCCCACACGTGTGAAAGTGTGTTTAGGTCATATGCATTGGGTATCAACTTTGTATTCTGTTTTCAACCGGGTCTTGCAGGAGTCTTTAATAAGGCCGTGTAAAGACTATCGGTTCCCTGACTTGCAATTTCAATGCGAGGTGAACATACATTAGTATGCAAGGAATATGCTATGTTCTCCTTGCATACTGATATAGTAATTACGGCTCTTTGCTCTAGCAGGGGTTATGCCATATATTCAACTCCGAATAAGAACAAAGAAAACCGAACCAATGTGAAAATGAATATCAATGTCTACTGTGTGATACAGGGTACGTGGGATATACCGTCAGCCACTTATTTCAACGCATTGATGAGCACTGTCTCCCTGGTTCGGCTATTGGTAAGCATTTACAAACTTGCCATCCCCGGACACAGAATTCTGTAAGAATTTCACAGTTCTGAAAAAATTGTCGTGGGAAGTTGGATTGCTTGATATACGAAATGCTGTACATCAGGGATTTAAAACCTTCCCTAAACAAACAATCTGACTCAATCATGGCCAAAGTATTTTTTAGACCTTTGTTCCATTATTTGACTTGGTGCGGTCCACTGCACTTTAGTACCTTAGGGGCTGTTTATATGGAGGCGAGCCAGCCCGGTAAGGGGGCTGACTGTTCTGTGGCCCCCAGAGAAAAGAAAACAAAAGAAGTCAGCTCGCTTACCGGGCTGGCTCGCCTCCATATAAACAGTTCCTTAGAATTAATTGCATAACTATTCCAGACCTAGCTGATGATGTTGTCGAGATGACAACGAAACGTCCTCTTGTTTGTGTATATTTATACTTAATATCCTCAGTAAACTCAATTTCATTTCAAAAGTATACAAGAGAAATTTCATGTATACACCCGGCGAGAACACGAGGATTTCATTTCAAGCTAAAACTCACACATTTCTTAAGAAAACATCGTAATATATTTTTTCATAACTTTATTGGACAAACAAGAAATATCATAATTGAAATACAAGATAAAAACGGTAGAAAAACAACAAAACAGTATGCGCGCATGCGCAGACGTTTTTCACTGCTGTCACTCGGCCATTACTTAGAGCCTGTTCACGTGACTTGAGCTGGTGCCCCTATGTGGTAGGAATAACTCTTTTGTTTCCTTTTCCTGGGAAGACAAAACAAAACAGTCCATAGCAGTTTTATTATAATTTGTAATGAGGTCTACTGAATATTATTGGCAAAATGGAGACTTTTACTTTTGAAAGCAATGAGCATTATACGAATTGTTTGGATACATGGAAGAAAAAAACTGGACAAACGGAAAAAGATAGACATCTGCGTTCGCTATGCTTCCCGTCTGTTAAAAGAGAAGCGCTACAAACATGTGATGGTCAATTGAATATCTTGAGTGTTGGGAGTGGAGATGGAGATGTTGATATAGATATCCTGCTTTTAGCTCAGGCAGAGATCGAAAAGAACGACAAACATCGAGGCATGAAGATATTCAATCGTGCTGTTGAACCGAACCCATACCAAATCAGCCTTTACAAGAAAGCCACTGCAAACTTACCAGACTTGCTAAATGACAACACGACCTTCGATATTCACTCCAAAACCTTTGCAGAATACAGACAAGAAGAAATGAGCAACCAAGAAGAACCGGCAACAAAGTTTGACCTAATTCATTTTCATCACAGTATTTATTTCGAGGACCCAGAGCAAAATCTGAAGCACTGCATTGAAAATGAGTTGAATGTGAATGGATATGTGATTGTGATAGTGGAAGTTAAAGATGTGATTATAAAGACACTTGCACATGAAGGTCTCTCTGCTGAATTCCAAATGAACAAGCCCTTCGCATATGCAGATGACGTTATCCAAGTGATCAACAAGAATGGATGGAAATGCGAGAAGTTTTCACAAGAGTACGACATTGATGTTACTGAAGTCTTTGATGAAAACTCACTCCAAGGAAACCTTCTGCTGGATTTCTTCACACAATTCGTTAATTTTCGCATCACGGCTGATAAAGTTCATGTTAACAAAGTGTTATCAGTGATACGTGACCATGCCATAGTCAGAGATGGAAAGCATTTAGTGAAAAATAATAAAATTGCTGCTTTTGTTATAAGTAAATGAACATCGGTATAACCTTTACATATAGAACATATCCACCGAATCCGATAAAGCACAAATACCTAGATTTTCATGGTATTTCATAGCACTTCCATCTTTAAGAAGAAGAAGAAGAAGAAGAAGAATTAAAGAAGAAGAAGAAGAAGAAGAAGAAGAAGAAGAAGAAGAAGAAGAAGAAGAAGAAGAAGAAGAAGAAGAAGAAGAAGAAGGAACAGAAAAAAACAAACATTTTTAACCGATGGCAAGTAATATTCTTGTGAAATTTGCAGTTTTCAAGAAGCACTGATGGTTGACGTTGGTCTAGTGTATACATGGTAGTGCAAACTACAATGTTGAAGCTATTAACTCTTTAGTTTCTAAAACATTCCTCCACAAAGAACTCGAATTCGTTTATTATTTTTTTCACAGGATAGAGCCGGGTGGTTTTCATAAACCCGTGAAATAGATACTGAAGTAATGCATATTAGTGGACCCTAATTCTAACCATTCTTTTGTTCTTATTTGACTATATATCTATCATGTGGCAAGATTGACAAACAACTTGCCGAGCGTGTATTTTCTGGCAGTGACAACAACTGTTTCAGCTTGCTGTGAACCATGTTCGGCTCAAAAATATATTTTTTTTTTGGTCCCTGAGCTACAAGAAAAAATTATCCCTCTATCATAGGGAAGACTTTGGTAATTTCTATGACCATTTTCACGATGTTAATGTATAGACAACTGATTATATTCCCATGTTCGATTTTACTCTTTGAAACAAAATGAGGTCAAGATATTTGTATTTGGTTCTTCAAAGAGAATAATTTGAAGGATATAAAACCTTATCTGTTCTGGAATTTTATTACTTATGCAGTCACGAGCGTTCATATTTTGAAATATTTTGTTATCACCGAGTGTGTAGTCATCCACAGGAATCCCACATCAAGTTTTCAGTAGTACTTAAGTATTGCTCTGCAAAACAAAACATTTATCACCTTTTTATTTCATTTTGATATTCTAAGCAATAGCCATATGTACTATTATAGTGCCTTTTGGTGTGATAAGTAATTGTTTTGTCCTTCAAACCCTGTGCCCATGCAAGGTAACTTCTATTCCAGTGTATTACTGTGCATCAGTGAACTGCACACAAAATATTTACAAAAGATAACTACACCACCAGTATTCAGTGAGGGGTATCTTATTTATTAGCCAGGTCATGATATTGTGTTTTTAATGAAGATGCATAAAAGGAAGTTTGGTGTAATAAATCACTTGATGAGAAACCTTAAGTGGTGGTTGTCATTGTTCTCTGACTTGCTTTAAGGTAAGGGAGTAGTAGGAAAACACCGTTTCTAAGACCCGGGCTACCGGGCTACCGGGCTACCCGGGGCTAACCCCCCCCCCCCCTCCCCCTTCATGCCCGAGCGGAGCCGGGCTAACCCCAACTGGGTGGTACAGTGGTACGGGTGGTACGGTAGTTCGATGAGATCACGTCTATTTTTAGACGAACGCAACGAGGTACGATGAGGTATAGGGAACACGGGCTGCCCGGGCTACCCGGGCACTACCCTCCCCTCCCTCTGTGTAATCAGAGGAGATCGATTTGACGGGCCCCCAGACGACCGTCAGATCTAGTTTGAGAACAGGAAGAGCGACGCCGATTCCCTTTCTTACTTTGTCAAAGACGCTCTTCTATTTGTCTACTATACTTTGTGCTCAACGTTTTTGCTCTTCTTCTGGCAAACGGATTATATATATATTTACCTTTTCGTGGTCTGGTGATTCCACCTCTAGTTTCACCACTTTTCAATTATAACTAAGTGATCTCCGCGAGTGATTGTAACACCACTAAAAGTAGATTAAAAAAAAGTTTATTGAAGCAGACCGAAAATACTCTATTGTGAAGTTTAGCGGAAAAATATATAGTATAGCGACAGAACCAGTCATCCGAGTATTCAATTTATGTTAAACAAACAGAAAAATATACAGTATAGCGGCAGAAGCAGTCACCCAATTATTCAACTCTACTTTATCGTCGTCAATAAGAAGAAATCACTGTTGACTTTATATAGACAGAATTACGTTTTATCGTCTTGTCAACTGAGTCACTTATAGTTTATCGAACGAGACCGAAAATTCACTTATTAGTGAAGTTTTCAAAACAGTTTAGCGACAGAAGCACTCATCCGATGGTTACTCTCATCCGATCCGTACTCTAAACAAGTTGAGACATGAACCTATACATGTTTACTGAACTGAGATGTTTAGATCACCGCTAGTTTTAGAACAACTGTAATCCGATTCTCCTAAAGTTTTTTCTTTTAGAACACCTAGAAATATATTTTTACGTACAGTTATTTCTGAGTGGACAACCAATCACGAAAGAAGTTGCAGTTGAGTGATTTTCATTTCTTATTTTATTTATTTTTGAAAAGATGATCCCTTCAGCCGGATTCGAACCGACGGCCTCAGGAACTACAGTCCTGCGCTCTAACCAACTGAGCTATGAAGGGAATACGTATAAAGGAGAGTTTATTTTGACCATTTATTCTCAACCTTTACGAGATTTAGAATCACTCAGGAGTTGCTGAACCATGGTGGTTCTGACATATGTAAATTTAGAACTTGACTCAAACTGATTGATAAACTGAGCCAAAGATTTTTAGATCTGTACCGGTTCGGAGCGGTAAGAATTATTTTTAGGCAAAGATTTTGAATGGCTTCAGCACGATTAAATTCATCGATCAATATCTACAGGAATGTCATAAAATGTCAATGTCATAAAATCTCGTGTAATAATGTAATAATAATAATAATAAACTATACTCATATAGCGCAATATCAGTGATTCAAAGCGCTTCACATAAATTATAAATTAAAAAAATCGTAAAATTGCAATTGTCCTATAAACTATAAGTTAAATGTCCTATAAGCTGAATGTCCTTTTAAACAAAAATGTTTTCAACTTCTTTTTAAAAGAAGAGAGTGTAGAACAAGCTCTGATGTCACTTGGAAGATTGTTCCACAGAGTGGGGGCGACCACAGCAAAAGATCTTCCGCCATACGTCATCAGATTGAAGCGTGGCTTTACAAGCAAGTTCATAGTTGCAGATCTTAAAGTTCGGACAGGGATGTATCTTTCCTTCAAATTCCCTGTGGCATAATACATGCACACTTTAACATAATTCACTTTTATTCAGTAATACAGTCCAAGAGGATGTTATCAGCGTTTATTCTTCTATTAAAATCTATTCTTACATAACTACGTTCAATCTGGAGGTTTTCTCTAGTTACTATGGAAACGATCCTTCGAGCTGATTCACAAAGAAAAACACAGGGATCCCATCTAGTGTAGATTCCAATATTCTAGTCTAGATTCTAGTGTTCTAGCTAGATTCTAGTGTAGATTATAGTATTCTAGATCGACATGTGGTGCCCGTGTCCTTTACATGAAAAAAGTGGCCTAGGCCTACATCGCCCCCACATCAACCCTACATCGAACTCACATCGACCCTAAATCGACCCTACATCGACCCTACTCTGCAAGATCCTAGTGAGTAGACTAACTAGTAGAAACTAGTAGAATCTAATCATTGTAGCCTCGACTGGGCTCGTTTAGGCTCGGCTTGGCTTGGCTCGGCTCGGCTCGGCTCGTCTTGGCTCATCTCGTCTAGGCTCGTCTTGACTCGTCTAGGCTCGGCTCGTCTCGGCTCGTCTCGTCTAGGCTCGGCTCGGCTAGATTACCTTAATTGCGTCATGGGATAGACCTGAATGGTTTAATTGTTGTTCGACAACAGGCATATGAGCAGTCTTAGGGACGTTCGGAGCGGGTGCAATTCCTGAGGTCGGCCTGGAATGGATAGCAACCGCTCGCCGGGAGCTATGCGAACTGGCGGGCGCAAGCACATCCGCAATGCTTGCGGATACCACGCTTGTGTCGGCCAGTCCGGCAGAACAACCACTCCCGTTGCCTTTTGTTCTCTGATCTGTTGAAGAAACTTGCCGATCACACTAAAAGGAGGGAAAGCGTAAAAATTCATGTCAGAGATTGTCATCGATAACGCGTCGATGGCAATTGCCCCAGGGTCAGGTCTGTAAGAGACATATTTGGGAAACTGTGCGTTTACCCGTGACGCGAATAGGTCGACATCCGGCTTGAAATTAAGTTGGGAAAGCGACGTGAGTAAAACCTCCCGATTAATCATCCATTCTGTGTTGAAATTGTTTTTGCGCGATTCGGCATCCGCGATAACGTTATCAACACCTGGGATATGAACAGCACTTATCCAAATTCCACGCGTTCTACACCATTCCCAAATGGATTTCGAAAGTTCATTACACTCACATGAGTGACTTGTTCCCATATGATTGATTGCGGCTATTGCTGTTGTGTTATCAATACGCAGTCTGATATGAGTGTTTGAAAATTTTTTGAAATAGCATTTTAACCCGAGGAACACCGCAAGGAGTTCGAGGTAGTTTATGTGGAATTTAGTTTCGTCTTCCGACCATAGTCCTCCTGTGCTATGGTTGTCGTAGACGGCTCCCCAGCCCATACCCGAGGCATCTGTTGTAAGTGTATAAGAAGGAATTTCTCGTGTGATTACGTTATAGGAAGAGGTCACGTGGTTAATCCACCAGGTTAACTCGTTTTGGGCAGGGGTTGTTAATGAGAGTCTTTTATCGAAGTTGCCAAAGTTGTCTTTAAGGGCCGTTGATTTATCACGCTCCAGGGAACGAAAGTAAAGGGCCCCAAACATTACGCCGGGTAGGGAGGATATGATTTTACCTATTACCCGAGCCGCGTCTCGAATAGTGGGCTGATTCTGTCCCAGAAGGGTTTCACATGCCTGTTTTACGGCAATTGCCTTATCGGTTGTGAGTTTTATAGTCATATCGACGGAGTTTATTATGAAGCCCAGGACCACAATGTTTTGAGTTGGATTAAAAATTGACTTGTCAGGATGGACTACAAAGCCTAATTTGTCAAACAAAATGAACGTGTCAATCACATTATGAACGCATTGTTCATATGTAGTGCCTTGTAGATAAAGATCATCTATGTATCCAGCAACAACATAGCCTAAAGAATGTAGTTGTGCTAATGGTGGTTTAAGTAGTTTGGTAAAAACCCTAGGGCAAGATGATAATCCATTGGGTAAACATGTGTATCGGTAACATTGATCTAGCCACCGGAAACATAAGTATTTACGATAAGAGGGTTTGACAGCTACAGAGTAGTAGGCGTCATAGTATGGATTGTAACGATTCCAGTTTAAAGTGATGATAGGAAACAAACTGATTTAGCCCCTTCAAGTTTAATATTAAACGGTGGCTGCCATCTTTTTTAGGTCTAGTGAAAATGTTTGAGAAGATTTCGCATTGACTTGGGGTGACTTTTTCAATAATTTCTTTATCTATGAGTTTTGATAGTTCTGCTTGTATGATAGTCGTCTCCTCTGTGGAGAACGTAGCCGGAAATCTAAAGCATTGCTCAGGTATAGAGTCAAAATCAATTGTAGCACCAGATACTGTGGTCAGTATTTCTGAGTCAGAGGTAATGCATTGCCATTCATTTAAGGCATGTCTAATATTGCCCGCTTTAAATTGGGCACATCTGCTAGATAAATATTCTCTTATAGTGCTAATCATCGGTGGGAATGTACTCACCGCTTTTTTAATTTCCATGAGAGATTTAATCATTTTTTCCCTGTTTTCGTCTTGCTTTGAGGTTTCTTCCCTTTCTCTAAAAAATAGTCCCTGGACTGGTAGCGAGGCTTTTTGCCTTTGTCCTGATCACGATAGGAGCCATTGTGGCGTCCCCTGCTGCTAGAAGACCATTGGGACCCGCTCGGGCGGTTGTATGTATTACCTGATGAGTAATTTGCGCCAATTTTCTTACTTATTGAATTAGTTTCTTTGGCGTCTCGTACCTTCCGTGCGAGGTCATCCCCAAACAGGAATTTAGAGGCCAGGGGCTCCTCCGTTTCCTTGTTGCACAATGAGGAATATTCCGACTTGAGGCAAGGTCTGATTTTTTCCCGCCTGAGGTCGGAGATGTCTCCCATGACATGGCCCAAAAGCGCTATGGCGTCTATGTTGTGGCCCAGCATTTGTTTGCTAACTTCTTTTGAGTCACCAATTAAAAGTTCAGAAGACTTCAGCAGGGCGAAAGCTGCTTTTTGTAGTGCTTTTTGTACACTTTTTAGACGAAGGTCAGCTCTTCGTTGCGAGGCGCTAAGTGGTGTCCACAATTCAGTGTTTACCTTTGGGACAAGAAGTTCGCAGTTCTCAGGTTGGTGGTGTTTGGCCAACACTGACTTGAGCTTTTCGGACGTGAGTGGAACGCCCCATCGCTTTGTCACAATATCGGCTAGGTCGGTGTTGATTTTAGGACCCAATGGCTCCGAGTCCGTGTATTCGACCATGAGGCTCTTTAGGAAGTCGACATTGTCCTCATCTTCCTCTGGTGTCTGTCGTACAGGGTCATGTTCCTCAGGGTTAACGAGCGCCCTGATATCCTGGTCCGAGGCGGACACGCTGATCTCATCGTCCTCCCTCCTTCTTTTAGAAGGGATTCGTACAGGGTCTGCATTATCATCCGAGTCGGAGGATCTATCTCCAGCAACATTAGGCTGTTTATTACGCGAGGCGCGATTTTCTTCGAGCATTTCGCGGAGCATAGCCGCCATGCTCCCCATAGAGCTGTTCATCTCTCTGAGTGAGTCACTCAATTGAGAGTAGGTTTCCCCTGGGTCAGGTAAACTGTTTGGCGGATTCGGTGTGGCAGATCCATCGGCCATAGTTTCCGCGTGAATGTTGGTCTCTTCAGTCATTGTGGCACCTAGAATGCACTAAACTAAAAAATCAATCTCCGAGGATAATGTATAGGTGATCTACTTACGACTCCGGTAAGTCTTGTCGCGAATCCGTAGCAATTTTGCAAATTTAACGTGGACTAGAGGGCGTACTTGTGTTGGCTTTGAAAGCGAACGTACAATGAGATTTCAAAGATGTGCGAGACCACATAGGGATATGTTAATGGGCGGCTGTTTAATACCGCCTCTACTTCAGCAAGAGCAGTATTCAATTCGATCATATTTAGGCAGGCTTTTCCTAAGCTTTTCTTTAGGCACCTTTTGGTCATGCCTATGAGTCGTTCATAGAATCCTCCCCACCACGGGGCTCTCTCTGTTATGAACTTCCAAGTTATGCCGTGTTTGGTCAGGAATTGTTGAGACGCAGATGCTTCGATAATCTCTGTACGTAGTGATTCAAGCTCGTTCGCTCCTGCTTTGAATGTTTTTGCGTTGTCAGATAAGATGACCTCTGGGATGCCTCGTCGACTGACAAATCTTCTGAATGCTCTAAGAAAGGATTCTGTGGTTTGGTCTTCTACTAGTTCCAGGTGAAGTGCTCTTATTGCGGCGCAGGTAAAGAGGCATATGTACGCCTTGCTTGTGGTTTTACCTCCTGGGTCTCGTACATAAAGAGGTCCGCCGTAGTCGATTCCTGTGTATTGAAAGGCTTGTGAATGAGTGACTCTCGGTCTTGGTAATGGTGGAGTAGGAGCCGAGCGAAAGGGGAGTCCTTCGATTTTTTGCATACGACACATTTGGATATGATGCGCTTTACGAGTTGTCTACCTTGCGGTATCCAGTATGTTTGCCGTAACTGCGTTAGCGTATCGCGCACCCCACCGTGCATGACTGTTTGATGCATACTTTGGATGATCAGTCTTGTAAGATGGCTTTCTTTCGGTAACAAGATGGGGAATTTGGTATCATAGGGTAGCTCGGTGAACTGAAGCCTTCCGTGACAGCGTACGAGGCCTGTTTCGTCGATGTAGAGGTGTAGTTGTCGAATAATGGCGGGTGCCTTTGACTTTTCTGGTTTTTGTAAGTGTGATATTTCCTTGACATAGAACGATCGTTGGGTAGATCTCACGAGAGTGTCTTGCGCTTCAAGCATTGTCTTTGCCGTTATGGTATTTTCGACTGTTGCCTTTCTCCATTTTCTTATGCAGTGAAGTAGCATGGCTACTGCGCGGGTCGCGTCAACTAGGTTGCTGTACCTTGTAATGTCAATAATGTTCAGTAAGTTGGGGGATTGCTCCGGTTTGATGCTGATTCCCATTTGTGGACACTCAGTGTTTGGTACCTCCCTGGGGACTGGAATGTTTGGCCAGTGGTCATCTGACTTTTGGAGCCAGGGGGGTCCTTGAAACCATAGATTTCTTTGTTGGTAAAATGTCGCTGTATTCACTCCCCGAGTTAACAGGTCGGCTGGGTTTGCTGTTGATGGGCAGAATCTCCACGTGTAGGGGCCTGTGATTTCCTTTATTTTGCATACTCGATTGCGGACGAATTGGGGTAGTTTTTTCTTCGATGAAAGCCATGAGATGACGATTTGCGAGTCGCTCCAATAGATTACGTCGGTCTCTTTGTCATGTTGTAGTGCTTTTTTCAGGTATTCTGAGAGGTTGGCTCCTAGCAAAGCTGCTTGCAGCTCCAATCGAGGGAGGGTTTGCTGTTTTACAGGGGCAATTCTTGTTTTTGCAATCAGGAAGCTTGTGATTGGTTTACCATTCGATATCCCTCTTAGGTACGCTACTGCCCCATAAGCCTGTTGGCTGCTATCGCAGAAGATGTGGAGTTGCTTGTTGGTGGTGTGGTTTCTGAGTATCGTCTGGGTATTTGGAGTTGAGGCCGGAGGCCAAGTACTTTAACTGTTGTGTTTCCTGCCGCAGCATTGTCTTCGCCTGCTTTCGTGTTCAGATTGGACGAGTTGGAGATCCATTGGCGCAAGTTCATCCCTGCCTGCTGCAGGTAGTCGCGTGACCGTGTGTAGTATTCTATAGCCCTTTCTTCGCAGTCAGCGCCCGTTACGACATTGTCCATATACATGGAGCTTGTGAGGTCTTTCGCTATCCATGTGTTTATTTCCTTTAGGTGGTACTGTATGGTTGCTATCAGTAGGAATGGTGATGATGTCACTCCGAATAAGACGCGCTGGAACCTTTACGTCTGCAGATTGCCTGAGTCAGTGGCTAGTTTGTCGATGTCTTTCAACCATAGGAATCGTGTTGCATCCCTGACGCTTGCGTGAAGTTCAATCTGCAGAAATGCTTTTTCGATATCTGCGGTGAATGCTATGTTGTGGTTCCTAAATTTGATGAGTATTCCTGTGAGATCTTGCATAAGGTTTTCTCCGGTATGTAGGCAGTCGTTTAGGCTGAGTGATTTGGATGTGCATTTTGCTGACGCGTCGTATACTATTCTCATCTTTGTTGTGGCGCTCTCCTCTTTGAACACTGGGAAATGAGGGATGTAATGTAGGATTCCCTCGTGGTTGTTCAGGTCTGCAACTTTTTCTATGAATCCTAGTTGGAGTTGATCCCGTAGTTGGTTATCGTATTTCTTGATGAGTTCTTGGTCCTTCTTGTTAAGGCTTCTTTGTAGACTGGTTAATCGTTTTACGCACAGGCTGAGATTGGATGGTAGATCGTTCTTGTTCTCTTTCCATGGGAGATCGACGCTGTATCTCCCTGTCGTTCCGTTGAATCTTATTGTTTCCTCAAATGTTTTTATGACTGAGATGTCGGGTTTGCTTTCGTTGGGGATTAGGCTGATTTCCCAAAACTTGGTCAGTGTATTGTCGAGCTTTGCGTCGGCCGGCTGGACGTCTGTCCGTTGACATCGTATTGTTGTTTCATTGCAATTGTTGGAAGTGGGTCCTGAAAGAAGCCACCCAAATTTACTTTCCATAGCGATTATGGCTTCGTTGCTCGTTTTGATCATCTTGCCTGTGATCAGTTGACCGAAATGGTCGTTTCCGATTACAATGTTCACTTCCGAATTCTCGATCAGTTCGTCTGCTAGTTTCAGACCTTTAAGCTCAGGGGGAATTTCGAAGACATTTGCCGACAATGGAGGGCAGATTACTGGAGTTACGAGAGCTATTATTGGTAGATTTTCGTTTCTTGCATGTAACATTAATGTGACAACGTCGTATTGTTGTGTATTGCTTTCGAGATTGCCAAATGTCGTGACACTGAGAGTTTCTTGGCGTATGGCTTTGAGGTTTAACTTGTTTTTCATGTCTTGGGTAATGAATGTTCTTTGCGATCCTGTGTCAAAGAGGATGTGTACTCGTGACTGTCTCGCTCCATTGCCGATCGCTATTGCCGTAGCGGTTTGCATGAGAACTTGTCCTTGTCTGTGGGACGTGGTCCGAGTTGATCCCATGTGAGCTTTCTTATCGTTTGGGGAGGCTATAGGTTTATAGCCTGTACTTTCGTCCTCGTTCTTGGTGGTCGATTGGTTAGAAGTCGTTTTACCTGAGGCTCCTTGTGACGTTTCACTGCAAATTGACTTATGATGTTTCTTTTGGCATTTCAGACATCGTCTCTTGGAGTAGCACTTCACTATCGCGTGATTTGTGCCCAGGCAGTTAAAGCATCTTTGCAGCCGGCGAAGTAGTGAGTGGCGTTCTTGTACTGTTGTTGCTTTGTGGTAATTATCGGAACGATGATCACCGTTACAGTATGCTCAGTTTCGTGTTTTGGTTCTTGATTTTGGGTGTTGAAATCGTTGTTCTCTGGAAAGCACTCTTCCCACGCTCGTAAAGCCCATGATGTATTTATCTTGATATTGACTGGGATTCGAGTCGCTTTTAGAGCTTCTTGTTCTTCATCAAAAACGATTTCAATTTTCCGGTTAACTTTGGAAACAACAGTTACAATATTTTCGACTTTCTCGGAGTTAGCACTTTCCTCAATTGGATCTTCCAAAGAAGCACCCAAAATTGTTTCCAAATCAGAGCTTTCAAAGCACGGCAATGTCTGGAAAAAAGTGTTCTGTGTAATGAAAATTCTTCCTCGCTATCCGTTTCCATCGCTGCCGCTTCAAAACTGCCCAAGCTTCAATCGTATTTGCAATATTTCGTTTGTAACAATGTGCACAATCTTACCACAATTTGCGTATAAATGAAAACTTGTTTTTCCTTACAAAGTCTTTGGTTATAATAGTATGCACGAAGAAACGCATGGCTCGTTCCGCTTCAAAAGCTGAAGTTGTTCATCTTTTCAATGTCATTCAGGCCAGAATTTTCGTCAATTGCTGCGCTAAAGCTATCCCAGAACGTCAGCCATTCTAATGAGTTTCCGTCAAACGATTTGATGCTTAGTTTGGGAAGATTGATATTGATTCGTGGGACAGCTGCTTTTCCTAAGCTATTACTATCATGGAAAGAGCTCACCGGATTTTCTTGCTGGTTGGTCTTCAAAGCCTGCATGATCTTGAATGTGCAGTCCGATATCGTGTCTTGAAACGACAAGGCGTCTTCAGTTTCCTTTTCGAGGTCTTCTTCATCCGTGAGTAGGGCGATCTTTGTGTCCATACGCGATATTTCATCGGATCTTCGGGTTAGTCTATCCAATAGTGCTGATAGTTCGGTCACGTTGCATGGTTCGGATTCCATCAACCTTTCGGCTTTTTTTACTTCTTGCGTGCAGTGTCCCTTGTAAGAACCTCGTACGGACTTCATCCTTCTGATGTCTTCGGCCATGTTCGTCTATAAGGCCGGGTTTCGGCACCAATGTTACGATTAAAGTAACATAACGAAGGTTCTGGTTCGTGTGCGTTTATTCCCTGTCGTCAACGCGCTCGCGCGCCTCTATGACGTAGTTAATTACAATTAGTATCCGTAAACATAAACTTAACAATGCTCACAACACCGCTCGGGCATGAAGGGGGAGGGGGGGGGGGGGGGGGGTTAGCCCCGGGTAGCCCGGTAGCCCGGGTCTTAGAAACGGTGTTTTCCTACTACTTAAGGGTTTTTCTCTGGATCATCCCGCTTTTCCCCCTCAGAAAAAAAAACCAAACAATTAAACTAGTTAACTGAGATTTGTATGC
The DNA here is from genome assembly GCA_029948255.1 of Telmatactis stephensoni. Taxonomy (NCBI): domain Eukaryota; kingdom Metazoa; phylum Cnidaria; class Anthozoa; order Actiniaria; family Isophelliidae; genus Telmatactis; species Telmatactis stephensoni. The sequence goes on along the minus strand of JALIZF010001708.1, from coordinate 556,081 downwards.
ATAGAATATTATAGTGTAGTGGTAGTGTGTGAGAGAGGAAACAGTGCTCTCCAATTAAGCATGATGACATTTTGACCCCTTCTATACCAATAGCTTTTGTTCACTAATTAAAACTATTGTGTTTGTATTCTTGAAGAAAATGAAAGGCTCTTGAAAAGCATTCTGATATAGAGAAAGGATCAAAATATCATCACGCTTGGGACTTATTTGTGTGCAGGTGATAGAACACATTGGACACTTAAATAAATTGAATGTTATTAATATTATTAACTTTTATAGAGGAACTAGCCTCCTCCGCAGGCAACTCATTATTCCTCCTTGGGCTTCCTTTGTAGCGGTTATTTTAACCGCGTGGAGACTGAGAACGACACATTTCATCTAAACAAGAAGCCCAACAAAAGACACTGAGCAAACAGTGTTGCCTGCGGAGGAGGCTAGAGGAACAAGCAACTTAAGGAATTTTTCATGTCCATGGATAAATATCTCGGTCAGGAGCAGTTGTCTGTTCTCTTTTGGCCCAAATTTTACTAACACAATTTATGATGACAGCTTGCAAGTAAACCGAAGGCACTGCGTTCACTTGGGCTACCACCAGAGACTCATTTGCAAGTAGCCCGAGTGAAAATGGAGCTTTCAACTCGAGATATACCTATACACTTATAAGAGCTTCAGAATGGGCTGTTATTTTGAGCTTGATCTCCAATACTCTGACCAAATATCGAACTCTAAATGGAGTACTTGAAATGAAGCTCTCGCGACTCAGAGTAATTCCTTTGAACTGGAAATCTACGAATTTATCTCCCTACATGTTGCTAAACGAACACACAAAGAGGCACATAACCACGAGCTGAAGGCCGATAAATGACTTATTTTTACATTAGTGAGGTTTTCGAAAATACAAATTTCATGAATGTCTAAAACAGAGAAATTTGTGTTGCTGAATTATGCCAGTTCATGTCAGAAATATACGCAGTAAACCATACGAGTGAACCAAATGCATCCCACACGTGTGAAAGTGTGTTTAGGTCATATGCATTGGGTATCAACTTTGTATTCTGTTTTCAACCGGGTCTTGCAGGAGTCTTTAATAAGGCCGTGTAAAGACTATCGGTTCCCTGACTTGCAATTTCAATGCGAGGTGAACATACATTAGTATGCAAGGAATATGCTATGTTCTCCTTGCATACTGATATAGTAATTACGGCTCTTTGCTCTAGCAGGGGTTATGCCATATATTCAACTCCGAATAAGAACAAAGAAAACCGAACCAATGTGAAAATGAATATCAATGTCTACTGTGTGATACAGGGTACGTGGGTCATACCGCCCACCACTTATTTCAACGCACTGACGAGCACTGCCTCCCTGGCTCGGCCATTCGTAAACATTTACAAACTTGCCATCACTCTGGATCACAAGAAGTCTATAAGAACTTCACAGTGTGGAAAAAATGCCGTGGGAAGTTGGATTGCCTGATATATGAAATGCTGTACATCAGGGATTAAAAACCGTCCCCAAACAAACAATCTGACTCAATTTATTTAGACCTTTGTTCCATTATTTGACTTGGTGCGGTCCACTGCACTTTAGTACCTTAGGGGCTGTTTATATGGAGGCGAGCCAGCCCGGTAAGGGGGCTGACTGTTCTGTGGCCCCCAGAGAAAAGAAAACAAAAGAAGTCAGCTCGCTTACCGGGCTGGCTCGCCTCCATATAAACAGTTCCTTAGAATTAATTGCATAACTATTCCAGACCTAGCTGATGATGTTGTCGAGATGACAACGAAACGTCCTCTTGTTTGTGTATATTTATACTTAATATCCTCAGTAAACTCAATTTCATTTCAAAAGTATACAAGAGAAATTTCATGTATACACCCGGCGAGAACACGAGGATTTCATTTCAAGCTAAAACTCACACATTTCTTAAGAAAACATCGTAATATATTTTTTCATAACTTTATTGAACAAACAAGAAATATCATAATTGAAATACAAGATAAAAACGGTAGAAAAACAACAAAACAGTATGCGCACATGCGCAGACGTTTTTCACTGCTGTCACTCGGCCATTACTTAGAGCCTGTTCACGTGACTTGAGCTGGTGCCCCTATGTGGTAGGAATAACTCTTTTGTTTCCTTTTCCTGGGAAGACAAAACAAAACAGTCCATAGCAGTTTTATTATAATTTGTAATGAGGTCTACTGAATATTATTGGCAAAATGGAGACTTTTACTTTTGAAAGCAATGAGCATTATACGAATTGTTTGGATACATGGAAGAAAAAAACTGAACAAACGGAAAAAGATAGACATCTGCGTTCGCTATGCTTCCCGTCTGTTATAAGAGAAGCGCTACAAACATGTGATGGTCAATTGAATATCTTGAGTGTTGGGAGTGGAGATGGAGATGTTGATATAGATATCCTGCTTTTAGCTCAGGCAGAGATCGAAAAGAACGACAAACATCGAGGCATGAAGATATTCAATCGTGCTGTTGAACCGAACCCATACCAAATCAGCCTTTACAAGAAAGCCACTGCAAACTTACCAGACTTGCTAAATGACAACACGACCTTCGACATTCACTCCAAAACCTTTGCAGAATACAGACAAGAAGAAATGAGCAACCAAGAAGAACCGGCAACAAAGTTTGACCTAATTCATTTTCATCACAGTATTTATTTCGAGGACCCAGAGCAAAATCTGAAGCACTGCATTGAAAATGAGTTGAATGTGAATAGATATGTGATTGTGATAGTGGAAGTTAAAGATGTGATTATAAAGACACTTGCACATGAAGGTCTCTCTGCTGAATTCCAAATGAACAAGCCCTTCGCATATGCAGATGACGTTATCCAAGTGATCAACAAGAATGGATGGAAATGCGAGAAGTTTTCACAAGAGTACGACATTGATGTTACTGAAGTCTTTGATGAAAACTCACTCCAAGGAAACCTTCTGCTGGATTTCTTCACACAATTCGTTAATTTTCGCATCACGGCTGATAAAGTTCATGTTAACAAAGTGTTATCAGTGATACGTGACCATGCCATAGTCAGAGATGGAAAGCATTTAGTGAAAAATAATAAAATTGCTGCTTTTGTTATAAGTAAATGAACATCGGTATAACCTTTACATATAGAACATATCCACCGAATCCGATAAAGCACAAATACCTAGATTTTCATGGTATTTCATAGCACTTCCATCTTTAAGAAGAAGAAGAAGAAGAAGAAGAAGAATTAAAGAAGAAGAAGAAGAAGAAGAAGAAGAAGAAGAAGAAGAAGGAACAGAAAAAAAAAACATTTTTAACCGATGGCAAGTAATATTCTTGTGAAATTTGCAGTTTTCAAGAAGCACTGATGGTTGACGTTGGTCTAGTGTATACATGGTAGTGCAAACTACAATGTTGAAGCTATTAACTCTTTAGTTTCTAAAACATTCCTCCACAAAGACTCTCGAATTCGTTTATTATTTTTTTCACAGGATAGAGCCGGGTGGTTTTCATAAACCCGTGAAATAGATACTAAAGTAATGCATATTAGTGGACCCTAATTCTAACCATTCTTTTGTTCTTATTTGACTATATATCTATCATGTGGCAAGATTGACAAACAACTTGCCGAGCGTGTATTTTCTGGCAGTGACAACAACTGTTTCAACTTGCTGTGAACCATGTTCGGCTCAAAAATATAAATTTTTGGTCCCTGAGCTACAAGAAAAAATTATCCCTCTATCATAGGGAAGACTTTGGTAATTTCTATGACCATTTTCACGATGTTAATGTATAGACAACTGATTATATTCCCATGTTCGATTTTACTCTTTGAAACAAAATGAGGTCAAGATATTTGTATTTGGTTCTTCAAAGAGAATAATTTGAAGGATATAAAACCTTATCTGTTCTGGAATTTTATTACTTATGCAGTCACGAGCGTTCATATTTTGAAATATTTTGTTATCACCGAGTGTGTAGTCATCCACAGGAATCCCACATCAAGTTTTCAGTAGTACTTAAGTATTGCTCTGCAAAACAAAACATTTATCACCTTTTTATTTCATTTTGATATTCTAAGCAATAGCCATATGTACTATTATAGTGCCTTTTGGTGTGATAAGTAATTGTTTTGTCCTTCAAACCCTGTGCCCATGCAGGGTTACTTCTATTCCAGTGTATTACTGTGCATCAGTGAACTGCATACAATTTATTTACAAAAGACAACTACACCACCAGTATTCAGTGAGGGGTATCTTATTTATTAGCCAGGTCATGATATTGTGTTTTTAATGAAGATGTATAAAAGGAAGTTTGGTGTAATAAATCACTTGATGAGAAACCTTAAGTGGTGGTTGTCATTGTTCTCTGACTTGCTTTAAGGTAAGGGTTTTTCTCTGGATCATCCCGCTTTTCGCCCTCAGAAAAAAAAAACAATTAAACTAGTTAACTGAGATTTGTATGCATAGAATATTATAGTGTAGTGGTAGTGTGTGAGAGAGGAAACAGTGCTCTCCAATTAAGCATGATGACATTTTGACCCCCTTCTATACCAATAGCTTTTGTTCACTAATTAAAACTATTGTGTTTGTATTCTTGAAGAAAATGAAAGGCTCTTGAAAAGCATTCTGATATAGAGAAAGGATCAAAATATCATCACGCTTGGGACTTATTTGTGTGCAGGTGATAGAACACATTGGACACTTAAATAAATTGAATGTTATTAATATTATTAACTTTTATAGAGGAACTAGCCTCCTCCGCAGGCAACTCATTATTCCTCCTTGGGCTTCCTTTGTAGCGGTTATTTTAACCGCGTGGAGACTGAGAACGAGACATCACTGCCTTTCCCCCTTCTCTCCCCACTCTTCTTATCCCTTCTCGCATTTCACCTAAACAGGAAGCCCAACACCCGATACTGAGCAAACAGTGTTGCCTGCGGAGGAGGCTAGAGGAACAAGCAACTTAAGGAATTTTTCATGTCCATGGATAAATATCTCGGTCAGGAGCAGTTGTCTGTTCTCTTTTGGCCCAAATTGTACTAACACAATTTATGATGACAGCTTGCAATTAAACTGAAGGCACTGCGTTCACTTGGGCTACCACCAGAGACTCATTTGCAAGTAGCCCGAGTGAACGCAACATTTGGCGTCTAGTCTATTTTTGCAATCGACATCACTCTATCCTAACCCAAATTAAAGTCTTATTTTAACTGATTTCTTTATGTAATTTTTGTCGATTTGTAAATACAGTGCTGTAAGCGGTGCAGATAAAAATGTTTAGTCCTGATGGCCATGCTTCAGCTCCGAACCAATGTGAAAATGAATATCAATGTCTACTGTGTGATACAGGGTACGTGGGTCATACCGCCCACCACTTATTTCAACGCACTGACGAGCACTGTCTCCCTGGTTCGGCTATTGGTAAGCATTTACAAACTTGCCATCACCCTGGACACAAGAATTCTGTAAGAATTTCACAGTTCTGAAAAATTGTCGTGGGAAGTTGGATTGCTTGATATACGAAATGCTGTACATCATGGATTTAAAACCTTCCCTAAACAAACAATCTGACTCAATCATGGCCAAAGTATTTTATTTTAGACCTTTGTTCCATTATTTGACTTGGTGCGGTCCACTGCACTTTAGTACCTTAGGGGCTGTTTATATGGAGGCGAGCCAGCCCGGTAAGGGGGCTGACTGTTCTGTGGCCCCCAGAGAAAAGAAAACAAAAGAAGTCAGCTCGCTTACCGGGCTGGCTCGCCTCCATATAAACAGTTCCTTAGAATTAATTGCATAACTATTCCAGACCTAGCTGATGATGTTGTCGAGATGACAACGAAACGTCCTCTTGTTTGTGTATATTTATACTTAATATCCTCAGTAAACTCAATTTCATTTCAAAAGTATACAAGAGAAATTTCATGTATACACCCGGCGAGAACACGAGGATTTCATTTCAAGCTAAAACTCACACATTTCTTAAGAAAACATCGTAATATATTTTTTCATAACTTTATTGAACAAACAAGAAATATCATAATTGAAATACAAGATAAAAACGGTAGAAAAACAACAAAACAGTATGCGCACATGCGCAGACGTTTTTCACTGCTGTCACTCGGCCATTACTTAGAGCCTGTTCACGTGACTTGAGCTGGTGCCCCTATGTGGTAGGAATAACTCTTTTGTTTCCTTTTCCTGGGAAGACAAAACAAAACAGTCCATAGCAGTTTTATTATAATTTGTAATGAGGTCTACTGAATATTATTGGCAAAATGGAGACTTTTACTTTTGAAAGCAATGAGCATTATACGAATTGTTTGGATACATGGAAGAAAAAAACTGGACAAACGGAAAAAGATAGACATCTGCGTTCGCTATGCTTCCCGTCTGTTATAAGAGAAGCGCTACAAACATGTGATGGTCAATTGAATATCTTGAGTGTTGGGAGTGGAGATGGAGATGTTGATATAGATATCCTGCTTTTAGCTCAGGCAGAGATCGAAAAGAACGACAAACATCGAGGCATGAAGATATTCAATCGTGCTGTTGAACCGAACCCATACCAAATCAGCCTTTACAAGAAAGCCACTGCAAACTTACCAGACTTGCTAAATGACAACACGACCTTCGACATTCACTCCAAAACCTTTGCAGAATACAGACAAGAAGAAATGAGCAACCAAGAAGAACCGGCAACAAAGTTTGACCTAATTCATTTTCATCACAGTATTTATTTCGAGGACCCAGAGCAAAATCTGAAGCACTGCATTGAAAATGAGTTGAATGTGAATGGATATGTGATTGTGATAGTGGAAGTTAAAGATGTGATTATAAAGACACTTGCACATGAAGGTCTCTCTGCTGAATTCCAAATGAACAAGCCCTTCGCATATGCAGATGACGTTATCCAAGTGATCAACAAGAATGGATGGAAATGCGAGAAGTTTTCACAAGAGTACGACATTGATGTTACTGAAGTCTTTGATGAAAACTCACTCCAAGGAAACCTTCTGCTGGATTTCTTCACACAATTCGTTAATTTTCGCATCACGGCTGATAAAGTTCATGTTAACAAAGTGTTATCAGTGATACGTGACCATGCCATAGTCAGAGATGGAAAGCATTTAGTGAAAAATAATAAAATTGCTGCTTTTGTTATAAGTAAATGAACATCGGTATAACCTTTACATATAGAACATATCCACCGAATCCGATAAAGCACAAATACCTAGATTTTCATGGTATTTCATAGCACTTCCATCTTTAAGAAGAAGAAGAGGAAGAAGAAGAAGAATTAAAGAAGAAGAAGAAGAAGAAGAAGAAGAAGAAGAAGAAGAAGAAGAAGAAGAAGAAGAAGAAGAAGAAGAAGAAGAAGAAGAAGAAGAAGAAGAAGAAGAAGAAGAAGAACATTTTTAACCGATGGCAAGTAATATTCTTGTGAAATTTGCAGTTTTCAAGAAGCACTGATTGTTGACGTTGGTCTAGTGTATACATGGTAGTGCAAACTACAATGTTGAAGCTATTAACTCTTTAGTTTCTAAAACATTCCTCCACAAAGACTCTCGAATTCGTTTATTATTTTTTTCACAGGATAGAGCCGGGTGGTTTTCATAAACCCGTGAAATAGATACTAAAGTAATGCATATTAGTGGACCCTAATTCTAACCATTCTTTTGTTCTTATTTGACTATATATCTATCATGTGGCAAGATTGACAAACAACTTGCCGAGCGTGTATTTTCTGGCAGTGACAACAACTGTTTCAACTTGCTGTGAACCATGTTCGGCTCAAAAATATAAATTTTTGGTCCCTGAGCTACAAGAAAAAATTATCCCTCTATCAGAGGGAAGACTTTGGTAATTTCTATGACCATTTTCACGATGTTAATGTATAGACAACTGATTATATTCCCATGTTCGATTTTACTCTTTGAAACAAAATGAGGTCAAGATATTTGTATTTGGTTCTTCAAAGAGAATAATTTGAAGGATATAAAACCTTAATTATCTGTTCTGGAATTTTATTACTTATGCAGTCACGAGCGTTCATATTTTGAAATATTTTGTTATCACCGAGTGTGTAGTCATCCACAGGAATCCCACATCAAGTTTTCAGTAGTACTTAAGTATTGCTCTGCAAAACAAAACATTTATCACCTTTTTATTTCATTTTGATATTCTAAGCAATAGCCATATGTACTATTATAGTGCCTTTTGGTGTGATAAGTAATTGTTTTGTCCTTCAAACCCTGTGCCCATGCAGGGTTACTTCTATTCCAGTGTATTACTGTGCATCAGTGAACTGCATACAATTTATTTACTGAAAAGACAACTATACCACCAGTATTCAGTGAGGGGTGTCATATGTCAGAACCACCATGGTTCAGCAACTCCTGAGTGATTCTAAATCTCGTAAAGGTTGAGAATAAATGGTCAAAATAAACTCTCCTTTATACGTATTCCCTTCATAGCTCAATTGGTTAGAGCGCAGGACTGTAGTTCCTGAGGTCGTCGGTTCGTATCCGGCTGAAGGGATCATCTTTTCAAAAATAAATAAAATAAGAAATGAAAATCACTCAACTGCAACTTCTTTCGTGATTGGTTGTCCACTCAGAAATAACTGTACGTAAAAATATATTTCTAGGTGTTCTAAAAAAACTTTAGGAGAATCGGATTACAGTTGTTCTAAAACTAGCGGTGATCTAAACATCTTCAGTAAACATGTATAGGTTCATGTCTCAACTTGTTTAGAGTACGGATCGGATGAGAGTAACCATCGGATGAGTGCTTCTGTCGCTAAACTGTTTTGAAAACTTCACTAATAAGTGAATTTTCGGTCTCGTTCGATAAACTATAAGTGACTCAGTTGACAAGACGATAAAACGTAATTCTGTCTGTATAAACTCAACAGTGATTTCTTCTTATTGACGACGATAAAGTAGAGTGACTGCTTCTGCCGCTATACTGTATATTTTTCTGTTTGTTTAACATAAATTGAATACTCGGATGACTGGTTCTGTCGCTATACTATATATTTTTCCGCTAAACTTCACAATAGAGTATTTTCGGTCTGCTTCAATAAACTTTTTTTTAAATCTACTTTTAGTGGTGTTACAATCATTCGCGGAGATCACTTAGTTATAATTGAAAAGTGGTGAAACTAGAGGTGGAATCACCAGACCACGAAAAGGTAAATATATATAATCCGTTTGCCAGAAGAAGAGCAAAAACGTTGAGCACAAAGTATAGTAGACAAATAGAAGAGCGTCTTTGACAAAGTAAGAAAGGGAATCGGCGTCGCTCTTCCTGTTCTCAAACTAGATCTGACGGTCGTCTGGGGCCCCGTCAAATCGATCTCCTCTGATTACACAAGGGAGGGGAGGGTAGTGCCCGGGTAGCCCGGGCAGCCCGTGTTCCCTATACCTCATCGTACCTCGTTGCGTTCGTCTAAAAATAGACGTGATCTCATCGAACTACCGTACCACCCGTACCACTGTACCACCCAGTTGGGGTTAGCCCGGCTCCGCTCGGGCATGAAGGGGGGGGGGGGGGGTTAGCCCCGGGTAGCCCGGTAGCCCGGGTCTTAGAAACGGTGTTTTCCTACTACTTAAGGGTTTTTCTCTGGATCATCCCGCTTTTCCCCCTCAGAAAAAAAACAATTAAACTAGTTAACTGAGATTTGTATGCATAGAATATTATAGTGTAGTGGTACTGTGTGAGAGAGGAAACAGTGCTCTCCAATTAAGCGTGATGACATTTTGACCCCCTTCTATACCAATAGGTTTTGTTCACTAATTAAAACTATTGTGTTTGTATTCTTGAAGAAAATGAAAGGCTCTTGAAAAGCATTCTGATATAGAGAAAGGATCAAAATATCATCACGCTTGGGACTTATTTGTGTGCAGGTGATAGAACACATTGGACACTTAAATAAATTGAATGTTATTAATATTATTAACTTTTATAGAGGAACTAGCCTCCTCCGCAGGCAACTCATTATTCCTCCTTGGGCTTCCTTTGTAGCGGTTATTTTAACCGCGTGGAGACTGAGAACGACACATTTCATCTAAACAGGAAGCCCAACAAAAGACACTGAGCAAACAGTGTTGCCTGCGGAGGAGGCTAGAGGAACAAGCAACTTAAGGAATTTTTCATGTCCATGGATAAATATCTCGGTCAGGAGCAGTTGTCTGTTCTCTTTTGGCCCAAATTTTACTAACACAATTTATGATGACAGCTTGCAAGTAAACCGAAGGCACTGCGTTCACTTGGGCTACCACCAGAGACTCATTTGCAAGTAGCCCGAGTGAACGCAACATTTGGCGTCTAGTCTATTTTTGCAATCGACATCACTCTATCCTAACCCAAATTAAACTCTTATTTTAACTGATTTCTTTATGTAATTTTTGTCGATTTGTAAATACAGTGCTGTAAGTGGTGCACATAAAAATGTTTAGTCCAGATGGCCATGCTTCAGCTCCGACACAATTCAAGCCAAATTTTTAACTCGCTCGCTTCGCGTCATGCAATAATACACCAATTTTATCGTCCTTAAACCAAATCTAATTAACAGATGGTTTTGAGTTGTCTGTCCTCTTATTGACACACTCTTGACGTCATAAAATGTTCCAAACTCAAGTGGAATCACGAGCGCAGCGAGAGAGAAGAAGAAAGAGAAAAGAAGGGAGAAGCGTTGCGTGACAACACAAACTGCGGCTGCGTAGGAGACTACTGATTAATATTTTCAAAGGATAGAGTGCATGCACTTAATCCGTGAAACAAACACTACTAATTACTACTAAATAGTGTTGATTAGACAATAGGAAACAAAGGAATTACCATAATTTAGCACTATTTTGTACTATTTATGTTTCACGGATTAAGTGCGTGTACTCTACGGTCACATGATAATTAGATTTATGACAATGACGGGCTTATTTTCGTTTGCTGATCTAAGAATCAATGCAAAGATAGATGAAACACAAGAATCCCTAAAATCTAAAATTTGATAGAAATCTTTTAGCAGTCCACGAGTAAGCCTTAGGGCGCATTTGATTACTTTGATGATTTACATTCAACGTAAAAAGCCTGTAAAATGATTTAAGGTGGCTCGACTGGGTTTTGTTTGAGGCGCACCTCCGCTGTTTGATCGCAAAAGGCGTTGCGGCCAAAAACCCTTATTTCAAAAAAAAAAAACACAAAAAAAACAAAACAATACAAAACAAACAACAACAACAACAACAACAGCAACAAAAACCCAAACACACAAAAACAAATCATAGCAAGTCAAAGGATAGTTTCAAGTTCTTTTTGACGCATAAATCATTATGACCATTATGGTCGCTGTTTAAGGAAACAGTTGAACGTGATATTTAATTGTACAAACACTATACACACAGCAACATTTCATATAACAAAGTTTATTTTCTTATTTTCTATAATTTTTGCCTTGTGTTAAGCTGTTAAGCTGCCAGTCACTTAGACGCCGTTTACATGAAGAAAAGTTAGAACAGGAAGAGCAACAGACACCCTTGAGTAAAACAACTTGGGAAACCAGTCGTATCATTCTGTCGCTTAAAGCGCGCGCGGAACTGTGTTAAAAAATCGTCCGAAAATCAATTCAACTAAAACCCCATTGAAAAAAATCTCAAAGACCCATACAATCACTAGTTAATTTGTTTTCTCAAAATTCGTATGGGAAGTATTAGATTTTTATGAATCTTTAGAGGTGTCAGTGACGTCATGCACTCAGCCTAAACATTGAGTTCCATACATTTCTTTGAACTTTGAACTTTCTGCATTGGTGAATACTGGTCAGACAATCAATCCTAAGCACAAATAATACAATGATTTGCTTCATGCAAACGTTTAGCCTTAGAGAAGTAAAAGAATCTAAGAAACTAAATACAAAGAAATGTATGGAACGATCAGTTGGGTTAAGCATATGACTTCACTAACACCTCTAAAGATTCACAAAAATCTACTACTTCTCTTTGGAATTTTTATAAAACAAATTAACCAGTGATTGTATGGCTCTTTGAGATTATTATATTAATGAAGTTTCAACTAAATTGAAGTTTGGACGATTTTAATCACAGTCCCGCTTTTACCTCTGGGCTCAGTTGTTGGAAAGCGGGCGAGCGCTTACCCAGTGTTAACATCAATGGTTTTTCTTTAACCTGCTTTCGAACAACTGAGCTCTGGGTTTCCGAGGAAGGGAGATCCCCTCTCACTAACCATATCCTGAATTATATCTCTAGTGACTTGCCTCTGGTAGAAGGGCCCTATCGATCAGGATTAAAGACAGGCTTAAGGTCATTTGCTAATCGAAGTGAGGCGTTTACTGCAGTTTCAAGAACAGTAACTCGTCCACCCAAAGCAGTTTTTCGACAAACACACGGCATAGGAGTTTCGTACCGGTAGGGAAACACCCTTCCACCCGAGTTAACTTTCCTTCACATAACAAGGACCTTAGTGCGACAAATAAACCAACAGTCTCTCTGAAATTTGTAAACATTTCTTTAAATATAAGTGACCTCTAATTAGCCTCTCTTCTATCAGCAAATATAAGGTGTCGAACACCGTGATTTGTTTAAAAATGCTCTTGGTAGAGTACCGTAGAGTAGAGTATTGCAGGGGTGGACACACGGTGTAACCATTGCAGGGGTGGACACACTATGTGACCATTGCAGGGGTGGACACACGGTGTAACCATTGCAGGGGTGGACACACTATGTGACCATTGCAAGGGTGGACACACGGTATTACTGTGTTGTGTGCAATGTAGAATAAGTTATATCGTGTGTCCTGGCCTCTATGAGCAGTGGTTAAGGATACCATCATATTTAAAAGTTAGCTTTTCCCATACAAAGTCTTTAACTTCAGACTTGAATACCAAACAAAATAACCGAGCCAAAAATAAGAGAATTTGTATGGGAGCAGATGCTGAAATGCAATTTTTCAAGACGTAACTTCTACGGTACTCTACACCTTTGATTCATTCTATGTGCGTCTTGCTAGTCCTTCATTCAGTAGTACTTCTGCAATATTAATGTCTTTGTCATTAACAGATGTGTCAAAAAGATTCATAGGAACTTTATGTTCTTCTCTGAAATCATATTGATACTGTTCACCATCGACTGATCCAACCAGCATTTTCCAGGATACCAGTTCTTCGAATCTCTTCTTTGCCTGGTCAGACCATTCCCCTGAGTCGCTCAGAGGTTGGACACCTTGAAATGCAAATAGAAATGCTGAGACAAGGAGAACAACATAGGCCTTGTGCAACATAAGGCGCTGTTACACTGTGCAATTTTCTCAGCAACTTGCAATATTTTTGGCCGAGGCAAGCTGGGAGCGAGATTCAAGACGGCTCCTCAGAGTGAAATGAGAAATAGCGCATGCGCTCGTAGAAAACGTGCAAGTTGCTGCAATGCGTTGCGAAAAGTAGACCTGAGTTCTACTTCGTGCAGTGCTACGCGCAACAAAAAAAATTGCGAGACAACCCCTCGGTTACACTGTGCAACGCCGTTGTGAGACAAGTTGCTGAGAAAATTGCACAGTGTAACAGCGCCTATAGGGTCCAGTTGCATTAAACGTAACGTCGAACGTAAATGCTAACGCCAGCCGTTACTGAACGGACCTGGGGCCCTTTTCTCAAAAGATCCGATAACTTTACGGACCCGTTAACCTAAATCGAATCGAATAAGTTAACGGGTCCGTAAAGTTATCGGGTCTTTTGAGGAAAGGGCCCCAGAACGTCCGACGTTAGCAGTTACGCCCCACGTTAAGTTTTAAGCGACTGGCCCCACTAGAAGCCTTCAAAACAAAAGGGCTTCAACGAGACAAGCTGAACTTTTCAAGGTTTTTGGCAACGTTCACGATAAGATTTCAAAACGCACCATTTTTGTTGCCTTAGTGTGGACAGCGAAAACTAAGGGAAAAACACATCTTTTTCTACCACGTGCCCTGTTTTAGGGTGCAACCGGTGAAAATTTAACAAACGAAAACAAAAACAAAAATAATAAAATCTCATTTGTTGAAGCAGGCTGGGTTAAATGGCAACCATTTTGCTGCTGTGGGCCTGATGTGTCTCTCATACACTACTACTACTACTACTACTACTACCACTACCACTACCACCACCACCACCACTACCACTACCACTACCACTACCACTACCACCACTACTACTACTACTTTCAACTATTCAGTCATACGATGCTTAACTCACATGTTGGTTTTTGCTGAGGGAGGAAAAATTGGAGAACAAGAAAACCTCTTGTGGCATGGTAGAGAACAACACATCAAACACACCCAGTTCACGTAAGGCCCGAGCTGGGAATCGAGCCCGGACCACAGAGGGGAAATGCGATTGGTGAACCACTACTACATTGGGACAGCAATGCCAGTAGCGGATCCAGGATCGGGGGGGGGGGGGGGGGGGAGGGGTCCGTTTCTTAAACCCAACTGTGTATAACTGACTCTACACGACACAACGCAAAACTTCTAACAATTCTTATAAGACATATTTCGATTACCCCTTTGACCCCCCCTAGATCCGCTACTGAATGCCTCTGGTGGCGTAGGTTTTTAGGAGCTGACCTGTTAAGTAGCCCTTGACAGCAACACATGGTGTTTGTTTGAATGCATCCACAAGAACACGGAAATCACTTGATGGATGGATGCCAAGATTTCCATAGTCGATGAAAAGCACACATATCTATGAAGACAAAAAGAAAACAAGTCTGTTCAGCGACTGCTTTCATCTGGATGACATTAGGAGCATTTATACTGTGAATAGCCGTTTCCCAAGATACAGTTGAGTGAGTCCTGTACTAGCCATAGCCTCGGTTTCAGTGCATACTATCGTGTACTGACAGAATAGAATAGAATAGAATAGAATAGAATAGAATAGAATAGAATAGAATAGAATAGAATAGAATAGAATAGAATAGAATAGAATAGAATAGAATAGAATAGAATAGAATAGAATAGAATAGAATAGAATAGAATAGAATAGAATAGAATAGAATAGAATAGAATAGAATAGAATAGAATAGAATAGAATAGAATAGAATAGAATAGGAATAGAATAGAATAGAATAGAATAGAATAGAACTTTATTAAACGAAATTACATTGCAGCTACCAAAAAACCTCTTGGCAGCTGAATTGCGTAATTATATATGTTGCAAAAATATATACAATTAAATATTCATAATAATGATAATAATAATAGGTAAAACAGATATACATATATATAATGGAAGGATTGGATGTTCAAATAATGTATAAAATGATGTTCATAGTGATCTTACTTCAGATCGTATTTACCACAGCTTGCTTGACAATGATGATTGCCAATAAAGCAGCTTTAGTTAGCAGCAAGTGATAACATCTGCGCATGTCTCCAACTTCTATTGTCTTGGACAAATGGATAATTTTGAAAGGATAATTTCTAGCTGTTCATACTTCTGCACTCGACTGTAATGCTCCGAAAAACTTTGGGGAGACTATATACGACTCTCTTTATGAAAGCAGCAGCCCTAAGCCAGGTTAAAACCGTAATTGAGGCCACTTCCGTCCAGCGGTTCGCGCATACTCGTCATGTTATCACTTGCTGTTACTTTAGTCGCTAATTAAACAATATGTAATTTACATGATAACAAAAATATAAACAGCTACTCTAACGAGAACGAGGATTTGGCTAGTACAGGATTCACTCAACAGTACCTTGGGAAACGGCTATTCATACAAGGGCACAAGAAAAACAGAAATAGAAGGCCGAAAACATTTGTCCCATTCCCTTTCCTTTTCCCATCCCTTTAAGTAATATACAGTTGCATACTATTAGGCAATTCATAAATAAATACTGTTATCAATAGACTTTTGGTACCACAATACATTTGACGCATTTTTTTGGCAGGATTTACACATTTAACCTTCCTTTCATCTACTGCTTCAATGGAGTTCTGTGGTAACAGGGAGGAAGATCGGAATTTTGAATGCCACAGAAAGTCCATTTAGGAATTGTCTATGACAAATTTGATAACAAGCACGGCAAGTTTAGACAGACAGACAGACGGACAGACAGACACATGCAGGAACCAGGCAGACACTATTATATTGCAACATTTGGCTTCTTACTTGTTGTGGAGATAGCACAGCTTTAACAACAGCTCTGTAATACTGGCCATCATCATAGCGTACTGCACACAAGTCTCCATTCCTTGGACTTACTAAATGTTCTGTTTCTGATTTCTAGAAAACACAACAAAATCATATTCAAACAAATCTCGTTAGATGGTTAGACTTTAGACTTTATTTATTTCACACATCAATTATATATATACATATTTACAAGAGAAACAAAATTACACAGTAATATATACATAGATAGTTTTCTTTTTGTATTTTAAATAAGTGTGATGTGTGTGGTTGTCGAAATAGCATTACACTTTCGAGTCGACAACCACACAAGGAGATAAGTTGAAATTATTAAAATAACTGACCAAGATGTTTTTTTAGTGAAAGTAGAGAGAAAAGATTTTTTTTTACATTGAGAGATAAGATTTTTTTTTCTTACATTGGACGATTGCAGATACATATATGTTATTGACCGAGCGTGAGGTCCGGATAGAAGGATATTTGGTCGAGTTCTTTTTTGCGTTCAGGTACGGACCGAGCCGATAGGCGAGGTCCGTACAAACGCAAAAAAGAACGAGACCAAATATCCTTCTATCCGGACCGAACAAGCTCGGTCAATAACTTATTTATTATATGGCTGACCAGCCGATTTCAAAAAATTTTCGTTGGTAAACTCGATAAAGAAAAAATCGTCGGTTTTGACTGGCTTCGTACAGTTGACTTCCGGTTTCACTAAGGCCAGCAAGGAACAGAAATTGTCAATGCAAATAAAGATATCACTTTGTAAGAAATTAGGAGCCATTCCAAAGAAAAATAGCCAAAAATCTAAAGTAAAACAATACTTTAGAAAAACTTTTTTTCTCCTAGCCAAACAAATCAAAACAATTAGCAAAAAATTCCCGCGCTTTCTGTCACGGCGGACGCGCGCGTCTTCACACTGTGCTTCTTTGATATAAAATAGCAAGCTCAGTGACTTTTCGCTTCGAACTGAGCTGATTTTAAAATGAAGGACAGAAAAAAGGACAGAAAAATAGCTTTTGCTTCAATTTGCCGACTTCAAGCTGTCGTAATTGGGCTAGAAGTAATTTTTTTTGGAACTGTAAACTGCATGAATATTTGTTGAGTTTGGTTGCTCGATCGTCGCCTAAAAGGTCTTCACTCAGGGGCGGATCCAGCTTTTTTAAAGAGGGGGTGCGTTTTTTGATGGTAGCTTACAAGGCACGCGCGCGTGTGATTTTTCCCGTCACCACAGGCTTCCCGGCCCCAAAACGATTAAAGTAGCAGGCGCGCGTGGTGTGCTGGTTTTCCCGCCACAAATACAACCACAGCCTTCCCGACCCAAAAACGATTGATGAAAAACGTTTATATTTGAGAAAAGCTTTCACCGTCGTCCAAAAGGGGGGTGCGTCCGCACCCAACGCACCTCCCCTGGATCCGCCTCTGTTCACTGAATGTTTTAAAATGAAGAAATAAGTTAAAGCTGACACCTAGACTCTCTCAAAATGTCTATTATCACTTTGGTACCAAATCTACGTGGCTCTTGAAGACGATGGCTGGAGAAAACAAGTCTTTTTGAAGAGAATACTTGAAAGGATAATTGATTTCTCAAGGCGTATTTGCTGTTGGATCATGCAAACATGAGATACTTTCTAGGAAAATTATAGCAAGCATATTATTTTTTGCCTACACACAGCCAGTTTATTCGGAGTGTTTGTACTGGATCGGCGTCGTTTTATCTTTTCAAAAATGTCCAAAGTTTATTCTAACATGATGGTCATTTGTATTTTTGCTGTATCTTTCACCCATGTCAACTGTTAGCTTTTTACACGAAACAAATCGAGAGAACTGAATAGCCAAGCAGGGCCGTAACCAGCGGTTTTGCTTGGGGGGGGGGGGGGGGGTGCACATGAAATGGAAGTGGAACTATGTATCACACTTCCTTTGTCTAAATGCCTTACCGTCCTTACCTTTCCCTTCATTTTCATGCTCAGTGTGTGTGTGTGTGTGTGGGGGGGGGGGGGGGGGGGGAGGGGAAAGAGGTGATGACCTCCTATATAGTGAGAGCTAGCACAATTATAGATAAGCGGACCTTTGGGTTCAAATGGGGGGGGGGGGGGGGTGCATGTGCACCCTGTGCACCCCCCTTGGATACGGCCCTGCCAAGAAACGTTAAAAAGTGTCAGTGCCGGTCCGGAACGCCGGTCCGGACTGGAGGATTCCGACCGCTCTGAGAACCAATCAGATTTTTCCATTTTTCTTCGGACCGGCCTGCCATATAATAAATAAACATACGTTCATTAATTCGTCAAGTAATAGTACTTGTTTGTGACATAATTAGGTGCGTTTTTAATTTGTTTTTAAGGAGTGATAGGGAACTGAGTTCTTTGATCTGTAATGGTATTAGTTGGGATTCCAAGACTGAAACTGTAACTACGAACCTTGTAGTGATCTGACATCTGCTTGGTTAATTCTTCTAAACTTTTAATCATTTCCAATGGCTGAAACTTTAAGATATGATCACAATTGAAGAGGCGCCAAAGAATCTGGCTTAAGTGACTGTCTTCTAGTTTCTTGGTCTAAATGGCATTATTAAATAAACATTTCTATACCAAAATATCAATGCCTGTTCATCAAAAATTAGCTAAGGCCATTTTCACGGAGGCATTCAATTATGTTTAATAATGCTTTCTTTACTCTGTTTCTCTCTCTCTCTTTCTTCTTATAGACATTGATGTCAAACAACAGGTAAAGGCGTTTTTATTTTTTGGATTCTTCAAATTTTGTTTTGAATTGGTACATTTTAGAGGTAGAAATCAATTGTTGTCACTCCTACCAGGATACCAGGATAATACTCGGGTACCTTTTAGGAATCATTTTGGAAATTTCTGATGAGCATCCCTGCCCTCTTATATATAGGAGTCCCCCCGGACCCAGATAGTAGTGTGGGTTCGTTAAGGTCCCTCCAGTGCATGTGGTGAAGTGTGGAGAGATAGGGCCTGCAGTTTGGTAGAGGTTATTTCGCGAGCTCCAGAACGACATTTCGCGTCAAAGGACCCCATTATTAGAGCTAGATTTTAGGTTTTAGGGTTAGGTTTAGGGCTAGGTTAGGGGTAGACCCTATCCAAGTCCCTAGCCCTAAACCTAACCTTTATCTAGCCCTAATAACGGGACGTTTTGATTCGAAATGTCGTTCTGAAGCGCGCGAAATAACCTCTACCCTGCAGTTTAGCATCCTAATCCCTATTCAGTTTCAATTCTTACCATAAAGTGTCCTGGATCTACAATATCTGATATTGTGACATCAACCCATGGTCTAGAAAGCATGATGGGTGGTGGTAGGTTTGGAGAGAAGTCGTCTTGGTCATCTTCTTGAGATGATGACTCTTTGTCTGTTTGGTCTGAGGTAACTGAATCATTTATGACACTCCTACACAGTACAGTGCAAGATTCACTGTTAAAAGGTCTAGTATTTACAGCAGATGGCACATATGACAGGGTCCCCTATACCTTTTGCATGAAACGTGAATGGCTGATTTAAGGTCTAAAATTTTTTTGCGTCCACATGAAAGCAACTTTTGATTGTTTTGTGAATGTGAAAGAGATTTTTTAATATTATCCGTGATGCGTGAAAAGACCAAATATTTTTGCGTGCTTTCATTTTGCAAAGGGGTATAGGGGATCCTGATATGAGTGTTTGGGTGGATGAACCCATTATTGATCACAGTCAAAGTTCACAGTCATAACACATTTCAAACAAACAAACTGTCTGCTTTACCAGACTACAAGTACTACATTACATATATCCTGATCACAGAATTTATTACACTAACCTTGGAGAGGATACTTCATCCTGGATAAACTCTAAAATGTTGATTTGTTGGTCATCTTCAGTTGTAAGATACAGCTTTACAATGGGTATCTTATCTTGCTTTGTTACCTGAATAACAAACAATACAGAAGTAAAGGCTGCAACTTGGAACCAATTCTAATTTTTCAGCTTTCAGGCTTAAATCAGGCAGATGTGTATGGAAGCCATCTGGTTTTTAGTTTCATTAAGTCATCTGCCTTACTGGTCATAAATATAAAGTTTTGGAAATATACATCAGGGCTCCGAGTCAACTTTTTAGTTGCTAGTAAGATTTTTTTCTACTAGCAGAGTGACCACTAGATACAAATTCTACACAAAGTTACTTTTAAATGTGGAGCATCAAAATGTTCAAAAGGTATATTGGAAGTGTTGTTAACAGTGTTGTCTTTATTACTATTTAATTGAAGGGTTGACTATGAAAATGACCTAAGTCACTTTTAGATGGATGCCCAGACATTTTTTCACTAAACTCACTAAACCCAGGTATATTGCTCATCATGTAATAACTTGTTTGATTTGTGGAGAGGTAAATACTGTTCCAAACTCTCTCTCCCTTGGCCTCCCTTTGCCCTGTCCATGCAAATTTGTAATAATTTTTACCTCAAGAACAACATCCTCAGAAACAAGTTCATTCATTTTGGCTGTTTTCTCAGTAGACCATGATTCCTAATAAATCAATGTAACAGCCATTAACAATGCAAGCAGTCTTATTGGTAGTTGAAATGCAGCAAGAATTATAGGTCAACAACATTCAGCAATCCGTAACTGAACACCATTCCACTAGTTTCAACTTACTTCCTTGAGCCCATGAAGACGACATTCAATGACCTAAAATTTCAAACATGAATATTGTCAGTTGGAGTAGTATGGCTTGGGAGATGGCATAGTTACAGTGTTGCATGTTACAGAATAAATTTTGAATGTTTCCATAATCACAGCTGACACTGATTTGCATGGTGGTCCATATTCCATGAAATCACCTCTAAGTTGTACCCATGTGTGCATTATGTACTGTGAATGATGAACAATTGAAACTTTATATATTTTGGTACATCATGTGGTATTATCATAACAGTGACGGCTTCTTGGTGTAGTATGGTGCTAGTAGTCTGATAGTAATGATGATGATGCTGTTGAAGTACAGTAGTTGGTAGTAGCTGAAGGCTATCAGCATTGTGGTGATATTTAATTAGTGATATTATCCATGTAACATTGTCAATGTTTTTATATTTTTAGTGGTAGTGAATAAGTAGTAGAGATAGTCAGAGCAGTTTTCTTATGAGTGGGAAACTTATCATGACGTACCGTGACAAAGCTAGTGCCCTAAAGTTTGCAATTCCTGCCATAACCGTGCCATGCGACGACCTTGTTGTTTCCTGGTCATACTAAAAAACTGCTCTGATGATAGTGCCACCAGCAGTACTGATGATGGTATTAGCAGTGGCCAATGATGATGATGATGATGGTTACTAGGCTAAAGAAGTAGCAAAGCAATACTTATAATGTACCTGGAATGGAAGTAAGTTAACATGTTCATTTGCTTTGGTAGGTTCCCTTAGTGCTGTCCTAAGTAGTGTTTCTGTGTTTCCATAATCTACACACTGAACCTTGACTTTCCTGTCAGGAACTTGTTGCAAGATAATTGCTCTGTACCATGAACCATCAGAACATTTAGCACAGCAGATTTTGCCTACTGTTGGATTAGACACAAACTCTGCAGCTTTGGTGCTCTAAAAATAAAATACTAAGCTATAGATGCACGACAGGGGTAGAAAAATAAAGGAGACAGATAATAATAATTAAGTTATAATAATTTATTTGTAAAGTGCAAATTCAACAATACAGTTTTCAAATGTGCTATGAAATTAAAGGAAAAAACAAAAACAAAAAAAAAAAGATGAAAAGATGGAATATGAAGTTAGTGAACAACATGAAAGAGTGGATGGAAGGTAATGGAAAAATGATAGGGAAAAGAATGTGCAAAAAGTGAATGGGACAAAGACAAATCTGACTTACCGTTATTTAATTAGTGGGTGGCCTATGCTACTTCAATCTAATATGTAGTTCCAGAAAATATTCATACCCCAATTACAGAGGGAATTGGAAATTCTGCAGGAGAGGGCCCGGTCAGAGAAAGAGAGAAAGAACAAAATTATGGAGTTTGTATGGAAGAAAAATGCAAGTTCCAGAGGATGGGGGGGGGGGGGGGGGTATGGAAATTTTTTGGAACCACACAATGTGACTTTATACACTTGTTTTGACTTCTCTCTACTTTGTGTAGATAGAAAGGGAAACTAAAGTACCACTGGCCTTTAGTTTATGAGTCAAATGATGACCATTACAAGCTGCTGGCATAAATAAGGACTCTTTATCTTTATTCAGAAATGAGCCAGTGATATGCGAAACAAAAATACTTCAATCTAATGTGACTTTATACACTTGTTTCAACTTCTCTCTACTTTGTGTAGATACAGAGGGAAAATATATTACCACTGGCCTTAAGTTTACAAGCTGCTGGCATAAATAAGGACTCTTTATCTTTATTCAGAAATGAGCCAGTGATATGCGAAACAAAAATATTAGATGTTGGGAACACATTAAGGGTTGATGAATAAAAGCACATGATAGTAGAAACTAGAGGGAAAAGAAAACGAACAGTAAAGTCATGAATTACAAAAGTGTGAACAGTAATTACACTGTGTGGATACCTTGAAGTAGTGTTCTGTGATATCAGTCATGAGTTCCTCCAGGCGATTCAAGCCTGCACCAGGTATTTGTACAAACACACTGCCTGTATCTGTTATATGTGATACTCTAGCTTCTACTTGGTTACCAATCTGTATGATATTAATAATAGATAGGTTATAATCTATGGTGACTGGGACCAACAGATGCAACAATAACACTTCTGAAAATATAGCCTTATTTTACCATCAAAGCAATTACTACTGTTATCGTTGAGGTGCGACCTGTGACTCAATTGAAACCCCACTGGAAACTTGCATTCAGACGGATGTCAATCAAATCATTCAACCGATACAAATTGCGATTCCCAAAAAATGCCTTGAATTTACAATAAAAGTTAACTAATGTATACATTTAAAGTTTATATTTATCTCAACTTTCCTTGCAAATTCGAGGCATTTTTCTTGAGATTTGCTATTTGTATTGGTTGAGTGATTTGATTGACGTCCATGTGGATGCTACTTTCGAATTGAGACTTTGACCGTCACAGGGTGCATTTCAACAATAACTGTAGTAAAATGATAATTAATGATATAACAGATGTTGCAGGAGTGTAAAATTGACTGCCCCATACTCTGACTGTATCAATACAGGGTTTAAAATATCTTCACTTTCATAAAGATACTTTGTTTCTTTATACTGCAACAACCATTTGGATCAGTGCAGCGATGTCTATAAAAAATTTAAAATTCTTGTTGTAACCATGCTGTGCTGTGACTTGCCATTTTCTTAATTAGGTTATGTGATGACTCATTGCTCTCCATATGTGCCCACCTACAGCATAGTACAGGAATCCCACAGCAAGATAAGTGTTGCTACTCACTTCACTCACAGCAATAATTATTATAATGCATTTTAGTATTTATCTTGTTCACCTTTGGAAGGGCTGGCACTAGATCTTCGTCTGGGATGATAAGTGACCGCATAACTTCATTAATATTAATATCTTGTTCTGTTGAAGTATCATAAATTTCCACTTCCAATTTATTCTGTGTTCTGCAAAAATATAACAGCCTTTAAAGATGAACACAGACTATTGTCAATACCTATTTTAAATTGATGTCAAATTGTGTAGGCAAACCATACAATTAACTGATCCAATGAAGCATTCCACACACTAGATAGTTTGTTGTCAATAACTATGCAAAATCAGGGAGAGCTTGGGAACTAGCCTTCTCTATGCATGCTCAGAGACAACGAAGATATGATTGTATACTTATTATATATATTATTGTGCTTTATTATTCCACATGCCCCCTGTGGAAATCAGCGCAATGTTGTCGTGGCTAGCGTGTATAAATAAATTTGTTGTTGTTGTTGTTGTTGTTGACAACTAAATGATTCATCCCCACAGAGGGGAAAAAAATGGTCGGACGTGAAGTTGTCAATAACAATCTGTTGTTGACAACTGAGCAGTTTCCCTTTTTCAGAAGGAAAACTGCTAGTTGTTTATAAATTAAAATTTTTGCATTTAGTTGTCAACAACTTGTCCCACAGACAATGTTTTTTGGTTGTTGACCACATTTAGTTGTCAATAAAATATAGTTGTTGACAACTAATCGTCTCGTCTGAGGAGGCCCTAAGTGCATACAATATTGGAAATTAATATGTAGAAATTAGTAGAAACTAGTTTTTTAAGCTAAAATCACAAAAAATGTGTCACTTTTTATTCAAATTATTAATTATGACCTTTTGATCCAATGGCACATTATTTGTGATTTTAGGTCAGAAATCAAAGAGAGGTAGAGGTAGTGTGTGTGAGAGTACAGTGTCCCCCAATTGGTGCGAAAGCGCTAGAAGACTTGGACACTTAAATAAACAGTTATTTATTTTATTTATTTTTTAAATCAAATTTCTACTAATTTCTACATAACTTCCAATATCGT
Source organism: Telmatactis stephensoni (assembly GCA_029948255.1). Lineage (NCBI taxonomy): Eukaryota > Metazoa > Cnidaria > Anthozoa > Actiniaria > Isophelliidae > Telmatactis > Telmatactis stephensoni. The sequence continues at coordinate 531,435 of JALIZF010001708.1, read as the reverse complement.
ATACACTTATTCTCTTTCTGCTAGGTGGTTATGTCAGCAGTTTACTCCTGTGAGCCTTGCTATCATGCTAGGAATCTTGATATCTCAAATGTGGCCTACTGAATTCTAACCCAATGCCTTTGGTATTTGACTATTTCTACATGCTTAATCATCCAATGTAAGTAAGTATTACACTTGAAATAAAAATTATATGAAAATCCTATCATCTTTAGTTACTAAATGTAATGTTGTGCCTGCTTGTCACCAATACAGCCACAATACACTACAGCTGCATGGCAAAGATTAAAAGCACAGTCATCTAGTCCACATGTTAAACCTGGAAGTTTATCGAGTCACACAAACAGGTTATCTTATGAGTGGACAACAGCATGTGAAAGTATAATTAGTTATCAGTTAAATAGTTACACAATTTAGCGCAATATATCTTTCATGGTTCAAAGAATGACAACCACATGCATGGCTGGCTGGGGTGGGGGAGTGGGGGTGGGGGGTGGCGACGGACACCATTGTAAAAGGATCAGGTATGCTCGTCGTATCTTTTAGGCTGTTAAAATATTGAAGTTTAGAGTTTTAGCATTTCCTGGTCTCTCTTAGGGTATCAAATGAACCCATCGCTTATTATCTTGTTCTCAAATGAAAGAAATTTGCCCAACAAAAGCATGTTGACCATTCAATTTTATGTTCATAATAATAATAAATGCTCATTCGCTTGTTACTGCTGGTATCTCTTAGGGATTAAAAATCGTCCAGCCATGCCCTTCTTAAAAGACTTCTGGTATCTTTTAGGGTTATTTTTTAAAATTTCTGATGAGCATACCCAATCCTTTTACAATAGTTTGGACAAGATTGCACTAATAAGTAAAAAAAATCATTGATTAATAAATTTTTGTTTTAATCTATTCCATATGTGTGTATTCTATGGAAACAACTGAACATTCATTTATTTAATAGTTGACTGGGTCCAATAATTATTTGGAATCGGCAAATAATAATAATAATAATAAAAAGATTGCAAATTGGCCAGAATTTATCAAAGGTTCTGAAAAAAATTGCTTGAATGGAGTTTAAATAAGATAGGCATATAATGTCATTAAGCACGTTGAGATATTTTATGGATTTAAGATTAATACCTGTGAATGATTTCTGCCACTAGTGCCTTGCCTAGTACATGGTGTTTCAGTTTATCTAGTACTTGGGGTTTCTTGGTCTTTGGTATTTCATGAAGTGATATGGTAAATGCCTTGAAATATAAATTACTATCTTCAATGGCCAGGAATAAATATACTTCAAATGAACAAACTATAGTCTGTGCAAATTTCAAAACTGGGAATACAACAGCAAGTGGTTGGTAAGTGGTTGGTGAAGGGTTAGCAAGTGGTTGGTTAGTGGGTTGTCAAGTGGTTGGTAAATGGTTGTCAAGTGGTTGGTACGTGGTTGGTAAGTGGTTGTCAAGTGGTTGGTTAGTGGGTTGGTAAATGGTTGTCAAGTGGTTGGTAAGTGGTTGTCAAGTGGTTAGTAAGCAGTTGGCAAGTGATTGGTAAATGGTTGGCAAGTGATTGGTAAGTGGTTGTCAAGTGGTTGGTTAGTGGGTTGGTAAGTGGTTGTCAAGTGGTTAGTAAGCGGTTGGCAAGTGATTGGTAAATGGTTGTCAAGTGGTTGGTAAGTGGTTGTCAAGTGGTTAGTAAGCGGTTGTCAAGTGGGTTGGTAAGTGGTTGTCAAGTGGTTGGTTAGTTGGTTGGTAAGTAGTTGAAAAGTGGTTGGAAAGTTGTTGAGAAGTGGTTGGTAAATGGTTGGCAAGTGGTTGGTTAGTGGGTTGGCAAGTAGTTGGCAAGTGGTTGGTTAGTGGGTTGGCAAGACAGTAGTTGGCAAGTTAGCATGTGCCCATTTCAAACGAGTATTGTCATGCTCTTAGGCATTATGTGGGTAAATAAAGTTGTTGCCAAGTGGTTGGCTAGTGGTTGGTAAGTGTCTGGCAAGTAGATGGTAAGTGGTTGATAAAATAGTGGTTGGCAAGTGGTTGGTGAAAGGTTAGCCAGTAGTTAGTGTGGTTGGTGTGTGTATACACCTATTTCAAAAAAGGTTGTCACCGCTAAGAGCGATAGGCGATAGGTAATGGGCCATCCCAAGACCGCAAAGCACTATTGATTTCTAATTGATTTACATATGAATAGCCAAATATTTGAAGGAAGAGTGTAAAGAAAGATTTAGGATGGCTTAATTAAGAAATCAATAGTGCTTTGCAGTCTTGGAATGACCTATTACCTATCACCTATCGCTCTTAGCGGTGACAACCTTTTTTGAAATAGGTGTATACATTATAATGCCTTACTTGGAATGGTAAATCTAAAAATCTAGCTGGCAATGTTTTAAGAGCAGATACTGGTGCTTGTCTTGTGTCCCCATAGTCAACAAATTCTAATATTGCTTGTTGGTCTTGTAGTGACAGTACTTTAACTCTGTAATATTGGTCATCAGCATGGAGTTCACTAGACTTGATGGCCCACACTTCACCAGCATTTGGTGAAGGTGGTGCTTCTGTTAGGAAAATAGATTTTAAAATGTTTTAAAACATAAGCAAACAAGCACACCAACAACATCGACTCTAAATATCAACTGGAGAAATGTCATTAAAGTCATTTTAATTGTCAACCCTACAATTCCACTGTTGTACCCCAAATATTTAATCTCACTGCCTCTGCAGATGTTGTGACCCCTAAATAATCTGTTAAAAAACACCTATGCATTGGTTACACAAATGATTTAGACTGAATTAGTTTTGTTTACCTTCAGATGATTCAGCGAAATATGACAGCATGCTAATCTCAAGGGCTAGCAACTTGTCCTGGTAAACAAAAAACATTGTTCATGTTCTCTGTCAAACAGAGCTTGATAAACACAACTGCCACCTATTATTAGGCTGTATGTTGGTTGCACTGTACCTCATGAATAGTAATGAGGGAAACTTAGGATCTAATTTTCCCTCATTAACGATACATGAGGGAAATATAGTTCTAAATCTCCCTCATTCTATTCATGGAGGAGGGATGTTAGACATTAAAGGTCCCTCTTGAAACAATGGATCCCATGATCATGGTATCATGTTTGGTAAACATAATGTTGTGCCTGCTTGTCACCATCACAGCCACAATACACTACAGCTGCATAGCAAAGATTAAAAGCACATTCATCTAGTCCACATGTTAAACCTGGAAGTATTTTAGTGATACAAACAGGTATAAATTTCAAGTGGACAATATCATCTATTCCAGCACTTGCTAATTAAAGTAGCTCCACTACTGGTTGTAATACATGATTTTAAGGCCTCATTCACCAGTAGTTTTCAATGCTAATCCCGCAGGCCGACCTTATTGCTGGAATGTCTCTATATAGATTGAGACGGGGCCTACAGTTTAATGTCCTTATCCAAGAAGACATGAAGGTCTAACCATTTGCAGATGTAATTACAAAGGCAGCACCTTCTCAGTTATTTTAAGACCCTGAGTGGTTGGTCCGACCGGGCTTGAACCCACGGTCTCCCGCACACTAGTCCGGCGCCTACCAACTGAGCCAACTGGCTGATGGTTCAACATTGAGTACATTAAAAAAGACTCTTGACTGTCTTTTTCTATTCCTCCCTTTCCTGCATAAGCAGTAGCTAAATTTTTATACGGTTTTCACACTAGAAGATGAACAAATCATATGTAGATATTGCTACGAGGTGTCTGGCACCTCATCACTGACAATCAGAACCTAAAAAGGATCTTCCCTGATCCTCCTTTCATCCCTTACAAGAGGAATAAATCGCTTAAAGAGACTAGTTATTACTCTACCATATAATTGTAGTGTTAAGTCATTGAACATAGCGGCAGGGCAGTGGCAATATTACAACAAATTGTCTGACAATTTTTTTCCAATTATTTGTCCATCCAGATAAAAAATACCACACCTATAAAAAACAATTTGTTATTGCTCTGGTGTAACTCTTTGACTTATGAGTATCTGTATGGAAATGTGATTTGCTTGTTTTAAGTGAGGATTTGATCCTCATGACCAAAATGATACCCAAAAAAATCATCTCAATAGATGATCAAATAGATGTACAAATCAATGCCCAGACACAAGGTACAAACTTTCTGCAACATTGCGTGAAACAGTGACAGCTTTTCTGCAACATTGCGTGAAACAGTGACAGCTTTTCTGCAACATTGCGTGAAACAGTGACAACTTTTCTGCAACATTGCGTGAAACAGTGACAGCTTTTCTGCAACATTGCATGAAACAGTGACAGCTTTTCTGCAACATTGCGTGAAACAGTGACAGGTTTAGGATTGAGCTCTACTTCTGCAACTGTGTGCAATATTTGCAGAGGTGGACCAATGTGCAACTATGTTGCAATATTGCAGAAAAATATTCATGCATTCAGACCCTTAGAAGACTTTTGTATCCTATCAACATGTTTGTCTTCTAGTGTCAAAAACGTCATTTCCTGAGTAGCTAGTAGTGGTACTTACTGAGTGCTCTTCACCATAAAGCATTACACTAATGTTGTCGGTACTAAACACTGTTGATACCATGATGTCTATGTACTCAACATCAGGGATTACCACACGTTCTGTATAAGACATAAACATGAACAAAAACTCAAAACAACCTTCCCCTCAACATCCAGAGAGTCTGATGTTCCACCATAATTCATAATATTGCTGTGAACCACTGGGTGAGCAGCAACACTAATTGTGACAACAGCTCGATATTGTGGGTAAGCCACATTTGTGAACATGCATTTAATTGTGGACTGTCAGCGGACATGTTTGCTGTGCTAAACAGTATAATTGCAACATGATATGAGTTTTAACTAGGATTCAGCCATTTACTTTTGTTAATAGTTATTCACAACTATTATTGAGTGGTTTATGTTACTCAAAGTACGCATCGAGGTCACAAAATTCACTATCGAATTCACCACATTGATATTTTATTTATTTAGTAAAATTGCAGAGTTTTGTAAAGATTGCCCTTAAACTGACCAAGTTATGAATTTTTGAAGCTAAATGTTTACAATGTTCCCAGGGATAGTTTTTCTGGGTGCGAGAGACAAGTCGCAGAGTAATACCCCTGGGTTTTCATGGAAGGAGCTACTGATGGTTTATCAAATACTGTATGTACAGTTTCCTATTAAAAAATGACTTACCAGGAATTTTCTTTTCTTGTTCAATACTAACAGACTTTACTTTAAGGAAAGGCTTTAATGGCTTCTTTTGTTCTGGTTCTGTTTTTTGTTCCAGGATAGGTGGCCTAAGAAGTAAAAGACATAGAAATAATAAATACATCTTGTTAGCTCTCCCATTCCTCCCCACACACAAAACCTAAACATAAGCATTTCAAGAGAAACCAAGTTTTCCTTCAATATGGTTGAGAGAACTCTGTACAAGCCAAAGCTGATTTAAATGTAACAAATACCCAGGCTTTAAGCATGGATATATTTCATACATCTGTTTTGCCACAGTTATCTTTTGGAACAGATTTTATGTATGTGGGAAACTTACTGTGCCAGACCATGACAGCATCATTGCCAGATATTCTATAAAACATTGAGATTTAAGTTTATAACTATGCCATGCAGTAAAGGACCTTGTTTCACATCAGTAGTTCCTTTAGCCGAGCTAATCTTCCAGGAAGCCGACGGTGCGCTCGTTTTACCCCCCTCTCTCCATCAGTGCTCCATTTTAAGGGTATTTAAAGCTACTTAAAGCTATATGGAAAGGAAAGAAGTCAAAACAAGGATGTGAAGTCACTGGGAATCGAACTCGGGACCTCTCGCACCGAAGGCCGCACACTAACCAACTGTGCCATCCTTGCTCCTTGCAGTGACTTTGGCATTTTTACATTCACATGAAAGCTTAATTTCTAATATGTTATTTTTATAGTCGCATTGAATCTCAACCATGCAGTTTATAATTAGAGTGTGAGCTAAATCTAAATTATTCAATCTTTTAAAACTAACTTTGCATTTTCTTGATTGACGGTATGGACTGGTACAACAGGCTTTGGTTTATCTTCTTCAGTTACTTTTTCAGCAGTGATTTCATTCCCTTTATCATCTCTTAGCTGCACAAGAAGAACTTCACCTATTAACAGAGCAGATCAGGTTGATAAGTACTTGCCATGATTACCGGTTAGAAAAAGTTTGGTAATTAGATAGTAAGTAGTTGGTGAGTGATTGGGAAGTGGTTAGTGAGGTGAGTGGTTGGTAGTTCTTAGGTTGTTGGTTATCAGTTGGTGAATAGTTGAAATAGTAAGGTGTAAGCAAGATATGTTACTGGCAAATAGTTGATTAATGGAGTGAAGTTGGTTGGCAAGTGTTTTGGTAAGTGGCCTGTACAGATAAGTGGTTTGCAAAATGCAGGAATAAAGTGTTTGTAATAGGTCTGGTTCATGAGTGGTTGGCAAGTAGTCAACAAGCAAGTAGCAATGGTTGCTAAGTGGTTGGCAAGTTGTTGGCAAAAGGTTGGTAAGAGTTTGGTACATAATTTAGTGAGTGGTTTGTAATTGCCCTATCGCATAATGACATCACAGTTTGTTTACAATGGGGATAGATGCTCAGAAACAGTGGAAATTGGGACCTATTAATATTCCTTTTCGAAGTAGAACTTCAATGTATCGAGTTTTGATATATATCATGTATCAGTGATTGCTCATCTGCATTTTATTTGATATGCAATCACTCTGATCCCTTCTGGCGACCATAATCCTTAGCGTCAAAACAATAAAATGTTTTGGTGTGACGTCATTATGTGATAGGGCAATTGATTTACAGTTGGATCAGTAAGTGAAGTTGAAGGTAATGTAGGTGGTTCAAAGGTGGTTGGGAAGTGGTTTAAGGCTAGGGATGAAAATAACTACACCAACTAGTTGTATCAATAAACATAAAAGAAATAATCATGATCTTACCTTGTCTTTCAAGCACAGTCATAGTTGATTCTTTGTCTAACATATTCATTAATTTTTCTTTTGTATCAGTATCAGTATCTCTAGCCCCATGTAATTTACAGTGAATAGCAATTTGAGGCACCTCAACGTGTTCTTTTTTTAAATATCTAAGTCTAGTGTGTGGTAACATTTCAGAGTTACCAAAGTCAACATAAAATACATGGACTGTTTGTGTGTCTTTGCTCTGAACACATTCAAGTATTTGAGCTCTGTACCAGGAACCATCCACAGAAAACTGAGCACAGCAGTACATCCCTTTAGTTGGATCAGAAATACATTCTGTTGAATTCTGTTTAAAACATAAAATAAACTAAAATTACAATGTATTATCATTTATCCGTAAGACATTTATTTATTGAATGTACCAACAATACAAACTAAATGATGTGTTATGAGTTAGCTTGCTATAACTGAAAGCCTCTGAGTTAGCTACAGGTAGAAAGGAATATGTGCAGCAAATTTATCACATTTTTCTAATTAAATAATTAATAATTAATCTAATTAATATTGAAATGTTAACAGATGAACACAATATAGGACTGTGTGCTATGAGAAAGGGCCCTGCGCACGGTGTTGGTGTACACGGCGAAAACATGAAACACGAATCCAAACTTTGTTTTAGAATTAATGCCATTTGCAGAAAAATTAATCAAATTCTATTTTTGCTGTACCAAAATGTCGCAAATTTAGTACAGTACCGCCCGGAATTACTGCCACATTTGAACGCGGCAAGAACGCGTGCAATTACCGCGGGATGGACGCGATCTGGTCGCAAAAGCTCGCGAATTTGCCGCGGGCTAAGACGCCGCAAGCCGCGGCCTTTCTGTAATGAGATCGCGGTAAATCGCGTCTACAGTCAAAGGACGCGGCAGATAACTTGACTGGAGAGGTATATGAAGTGACAAAATTTTTCCAAAGTATAAAATCCACGAAAAAATCCATTCAATATTTCCATGAAAGCGTACTATTTTAAATTTATGTTTCAGAATCATATATATCTTGGGTTGTGTTTTGTGTATTGAAGACACTAATCACGCAAACACACTTATTTTTCGGAGCAGTTTCTAATTATTCTTGTAGTTATTCGTCTCTTACAAGCACACATGGACAGTATAAACACTCATGACTGCCAACTTAGAACACGCTAACAAACTGTCTTCATGCGCTGATTCGATCAATTTGCCATTTCTAAATACAAACAAACGTTATTCCAGGTGTTTAACGATTTGAACTACAATGATATGGATCCTGATTTTATATTGAAAGTTTATTTTTCTTCTAGGAAATTTTCAGTCGGTTTGCCGAGCCTTGAATATTTCTATAACGTCCTGGGCACCAAATGGCAGAAAGACCAGAAAATTATTCAATAATATAACTTTTAGTTGTCAGGAAACGATAAGTCTAAAGACTAAATAATATTTCTAAATAAAACCCCCGCCAAATTTGTTGCATCAACAACAACGCTAACTTTTCTGTGTATGGCGGATTGTATACGTCAATGGTTTTCTACAGACGGATCAACTTTAATTCAGGACGGAAATTCTATACATTTATGTAAAGTGTCCTCGTTAAATAAAGTTTTTTATTTAACTTATTCTAGCGTAAATCATTGTGGACTACGGATTTTAGATGTTCTTTAGGTGTTTAAAAATTTCGGTGATATCGATCGGGGCAATCAGTCATGGTCAGTCGACATTGACCAGAGTTAACTCTGAAAACGGATTGTTGAGGGAACTAGCTAAAAATCTATTGATTGGATTGTAGCCACCGCTGTCTTTCCACAGTTTTTTTTGGTTTCAAATAATGTGTTAATAAAGTTCCTTTGAGATAGAGGTTCCGCAAGCAGTATGTCAATAGATGCTTGTGAAAGCTTTGTCAAGTGTTGCGTGACGAAACAAACTGCGGCTGCGTGAAAGGCAATATACCGACATTAGTTTTTATTAACCACCTGTTGACTTGAACGCCATGGACAAGCAAGCCCAGCTGAATACCATCTGTGATTTGCGCTTGTCGAAAATTGAAACGCTGAAGGAACTCGAACAACAGTTTTTACAGTCCTTGCCTACATTGAACCAGCCACTCAGTATTGAAACTCAGCAAGAACTAACCTGCATTTACAGAAATTTAAAGAAATTCAGGGAAAGGGTCAAGCAAGATCTGAAAGTGATGGATGCTCTTGAAGAGGAGTTGGAGAAATAGCTGAATCAGATCCTTATAACAAAACGGCTCTTTTCGGAGCCACGACATTTCATAAAATCAATGATCATTGCTTAAAATATATCACATACAAAATAAACCCACCCTATCTCCATAAACGCAGATTTTCCGGCCTCTTCATAGCTCATGGGTCTAGCAATTTTATTGCGTTAAGTGTTAACGTCATAAGTATTTTTAGACTTTTTAGACTGGTTAGCCATTATGAAAGTCTTTTAGAGCTAAAATTGGAGCGTTTCGAGTAATTGTAGAATAAATGCAGTGCATGCTAATAATTCTTTGATTCATCGTGTTATACCACTAACATAAAATTACGAAATTTGAGTAGCGGTATCTTTTCAGCTATTCCATCATCAATGCATATTTTACTTCGGCATTATTAAGATGATTAATATGTATGCACCTGTTGCCGGCTTTAGTCGGAACTTTGGTTAACAATTAACGCGCAATGCCGAAAAGTGCACCCAGCCAACACAATGATTTCCCTTGGGCTTTATTGTTTCAGTTAAAAGCGATGTGAAACTTGATCAGTCTTACCTGATTCAGTCATACCGTACGGCACTGTATCCCAAACCTGTCACTTGGTATTACGCCAGTCAACAATGTCCACTCTCCGCGTTCAGATGAAAGTTCCAAAATATGTCCTTTTTTATTTTTTTGCCGACAAGACGGCCGGTATTTTGGCAAGCAAAAATATAGTATGTGTTCTAAAAGGTGACAAAAAAAGCAAAGGGAGTATAGTTAAAGTAAACTACGGACAACTCAGCGGTCTAGAAGCAGAAATCATCGATAGTGGAGGTACGTTGATTCTAGATTAATCTTTTCTTTTGAACCCTTATGAAACTCTCTTTCCAAAATATCACGACAATGTTGGCATATTCTGATGGTGTTATGGTGAATTATTTCAGATGACTTCTCAGAGATGCGATGTAAAGAAATCCAATTTTTGAAGGATCCAAAAAACGAGCACCTTTTCATAACCGATGATGAGGATGAAGAAATCGAAAAAGAAGTGGTAAGTATCAACATGCCTTTTATTACTTTAAGCATATTTGAAACTGACTAATCTATTACATGTACTCAGGTACTAAAAGTCTTGAAATGAAAGTGACAAAAAAGTAGAGAATTCTGATATGTTTTTTTAAAATGTCATCTTTTCCAGTTAGCTTATAATTTGAAATGACTTTTTCCCCATACGCCTAGAGCATATTTGTATAGGCGCAATATAAATGCATTATATTATTTTTATTATTAATAAGCATGCATCCGGCCGGAAAACAAAAACGAGTGAAAGTTATCTTTCTAAGTATGACCAAGTTTGACCTGTTACTGTTACTCTGTGAAGTGTAACGGCTTCTTGAAATTAGAAAAGTGAATAATATTTTGTCGTTACAAAATGTACTTGGATAAAAGGAGGACTACACTTAGTGAGGAGCTGTTTAAAAATGCGGTAAAAATTCAGTATACGTAAGCTTTTCAAGCATGTTTAACTCCATTACCCTGTATCGTATTTACTTTTTCTGATTTCTTACAGACGAAACCAAGCAAGCAAAAACAGAAGAAAAAAAGAAAGCCTTCGAACAAAAAGCCGGCAAACAAAAACAAAGTGGTAAATATACAAATGCCAATTTCAGAACTATTACGTAGCTGCGTTGCAGTTTACTTCAATGATAACCCATTTATATTTATTTTAAAACCGTCAAGATTAATTTATAACAGATATTTTTTTATTTGATACTTTAGACACCAAGCAAAAGACAAAGAAAAGAAAAGGAACTGGTAGGTATAAATAGTAATTTCCTACCACCACCATACTTTGCATTATGACACATTTTCAAACTGAACCAGTAAAAAGATTCCCGTTAGCTGAACTAAGTAATGCAAGTTACAGAGTTGTTTTTTTCTACCCAACGTTTTTGTGTTTTTCTAAATGTTTTGCTTTGTTTATATTTCATCTTAGGCCACTGTAATATCCCGAGCTTCACCAACTACGCCGCCACCATTATCTTCTGTGCCTCCACGAGCTATTTTGCCACAACCAGGCAATTCACCACCATCATCTCCTTTGCCTCCGCGAGCCTCTTCACCACAACAACCCGATTCGCCACCGCCATCTTGTTTGCCTCCACGAGCCTCTTCACCACAAGCAACCGATTCGCCACCGCCATCTTTGCCACCACGAGCCACTTCGTCACAACCAGCTTCTGACCCAACACAGTCATTCACGCCACCACTCTCATCACCATTCATTTCATCACCACCATCACATTTTCCACGAACACATAATCTTCCACGATCACTTAATCTTCCACTCTCAACCACACCGAGACGCCATCCTCAATCATTTTTGCCATCCACGCCATCAGTTTCCTCATCACCAACATCACAGACATCATATTCATTCCGAGAACTGAATATCACAAGCAACAATTCCATTTCAAACAGCACACTTTTAACAATCCTCAATCGAATTGAGGAGAAAGTCGATCATCTTTCCAGCTTACTCAGTACACATCATTCTGCATCACCTCCCACAGTTACATCCGTTACATGCCCTTCACAAGTACACAAAGACATACCATCACCTTCATATTCACCTTCACGAGCATTAACACCATTCATTTCATCACAATCATCTGTCGCACAACCAAGGACTTGTCAAGAACAGCCCGCTGAAATACCACTGGACCTGGCTAGTATAAAGATACAGTCATCATCTTACATGAACTTTTCAGTCCGTCTTCTAAAAATCCTCATTGAGCCTCATGAACTGGAGGGAAGGAACGTTCAGGGAATGCGGGGCAAATCAAAACTAAATCCCGAGAAAATAGCAAGGATAAAAAAGCATGTTTTTGAGTATTATTCTTGTTCACCTTCAGAAGTCAACAGGCAATGGAGAGACTGCAGAAAGTCTATTGATTCCTACATTAGAAAGAAATATAAAATTGATTAATTGATTCCCTATATTAGAAAGAAATCAAAAATCTGTAAAACACGTTCCTAGTTACTGCTTTTTAATTTCATTAAATCTTTAATGGTAATGACTATGGTTTTACATTGATGTACTGCGTTGTTTGTATACATAAATAACGAATTTTGCGAAAGAAATTTAAGCTGTAGTATTGTGTGTGATCACCAATCCAAAGACGTCACTGTTACGTTGCCGCATTTCTTACTTTTTCTAACTAGAAATTTTATACTGTGATCTCAGATAAGATAACAAAATCGCTGTAGGGGGAAAGGGAGGGAGAGGGAAATGTCATCACACTAGATAGACTTAGACTTGGACTCAATCAGTACTAGAAACAAACAAATTAACAATTGGCATGGCGGCAAAACTCTGTGAGCAATTAAAACATTCCGATGGACTCGGAATTCTACAGACAACTTCAGCCTTCTTTGAAATCTATTCATATATCGAGAGCTTTACATTAAATTTAAGATAAAAGCAGTAACTAACAGAATGATTAAACAGATAAGAGAATATAAGTGTATTGAGTCTGAGCTCAAACAGTGGGCAATCGGAGTCACTGGTTCGGTTTGCACGGCCTTAGAATTATAGATGATCATCCATTCTTCCTTGGATTTCACTTTTCCTGACTCTCTGAGAAGCTGATGAGAAAAGAGAGATATATATATATCAGAAAAGTCTTTATTGGAAAATATAGGCCTTGTTCACACTACATTATTAGATCGATCTGAAATTGATCCAGTCTAGTAGATCGAACTCATATCGATCTAGAACTGTAGTGTGAACAGGGCCATAGATTCAGGCAGATAGGTGAATTTCGGTGCTACTGATCGGAGAGAGAAGAGAGAAAGTTTCTCTGTTGTCTATAGAATCGGAGTCTGGTGTGCTTGTTATAATATAATTATGCTTAAAGCGCATACCTTTACTGTTGGATGAACTGAATAGAGATATCTTCCATGCCTCCAACCAAAGGGTTGTTTCACAGGATATTCAGGATCTGACATTGTTACGTCACTCTGTTGGGTAAGAAAAGGAAATTGATGATGGTTGGATAGCTATCAATGGGTACTGGCCATGAAGCAAGCTGCTCAAGGACAACTTGAATTATATCTAACCTTTCTTAGATTCAGTTCTATCACTGTGTCCTTCTTGATGTCTTCACAATGACTATTAAAGAGCAGTGAGTCCAAACAAACTTGACATCAACTGAAGTATCCTCTTAGGTCCGTTGCATATTTAGTTACCCCTAAGTGTCCTTAATTGCTGGAAATAACAGGGCTCAACTTTACACGCTTTTATTCAAATGTACAGTAAACATAATATATAATGACAAAGGTTTTTGACATGTTTAAATGTTATTGCTTCCTAAAACCTTATGTGATCATGAGTCAATTCTCAAAAAATGTAAACATTTGGTGCATACCACCCCACTACTCTCAAAGTTGTTGTCCATTATAAAGCTGACGCGAGGGTGCGACTCAGTTTCATTCAGTATTTGAGATTCAGAAAGTGTTCAGAAAAGACCACCTATTACGCTCTCTGACAAACGCAATCACATCAATAACGCACCGACAGACTAAGACAAGTATGCAGCAGAATTTGATAGACATCGAATATGGTCACACTTTCATATAATCAAGATCTCTCTCAGTGCACTGTAAATTTTAAAGAGTTGTTTTTACTCTGAAAATCGAGTAGCTAATCTAAAAAATATAGGATTAGCTAATAGTGGTTGATCAATTAGACCGCCATTATACATTACAATAAAGTATCACGTAGCTCATTTCAGCGTGGGAATGTAAACAAACTAAGAGATACCTGTCAGAAGATTGCGTCCTGGTCAAAGGGAAAAGCCAAACGATTATATTGCGCATTCATGAAAAATGAACCTCAAGACAACCAATCTTTTTGAACCATAACCCCACATCCTTAGTCAATGTTGATATGTTCATTAAAAAATCACTAAAATTGTTCTAATATATATTGGATAACAAAACAAAAGTTGCTGAAATCTGTCATGTTTATCAATTAAAGCAATTATAATGATCTTTTTCTTCCACGCTTCCAACTTTCAAATATCGTGCTGCAAATCGTTTTACTATCAGTTTCACAAAAACCTCCCATTGCTTTGTCGAAGCAAAAATCTGTGATAAAAATCATAGGGCAAAACTACAGTAGCGTTGTACGAAATTCGTTCTAAATCTTTTTCTCATTCATTGTAACTAAATTAGTGCTAGCCTAATAATTGGCTACTTCAATTTTGCTTTCATTTTTATTTATTTATTATTTATTTTTATTTTTATTAATATTTTTTGCGATAGCTGTAAAGCATGATCATTGACTTTTGTATATATGGTGTGGCTCTGAAAAGAGCCGTTGGTTTTGTGTTGGACTGGTTTTGGTTGTTAGTGTCCAGAAGCCTTGCCATCTCTTTTTACGATATCAGGGAGGACTTTGGTCAAGTGGCCAATGTACTTGCGGCACTTTTCTATGGTAACTGTCTTCCAGAAGTTCTGAATTCCAGAAACCAGCTCCTCTTTGTTCTTTGGCTTGACTTCCCTACGTAAGTGGCTCTTCAACTCGTGCCAGAGCATCTCAATTGGATTAAGATCTGGACTTTCGGCTGGGGTTGCCCAATAGTTGACATTATTGTCCTTCAAGAAGTCCATGGCTAAGTGACCTAGAACACAGAGTTTGAAGCTGTAAGAATATACATAATGAGGAATGAATATAAGCAACAAAGTATTGTAATTATCTTCTTACTTTTATGCTTGGGATCATTATCTTGCTGAAATCGATAACCTCCGTTAGGGAACGTCTTTTGAGCCCAAGGAAGTAGCGTGTTGCGTAGAATTTCTTCAACAAAGAACTCCTTTCGCATAATACCACTGAAAATCAACATATCAGTGGCACCACACTTAGATATGCCAGCCCATACGTGTACCTTGTAGGGATGTTTCACTTTGGGTTTCAGTTTGGCAGGCATGCCTCTTTTTCTGAAGCATATTCTGCCATGCCGTTCTAGCCAAATGCTGCTTTCATCAGTGAAAACAACATTGGAGAAGGTTTCGTTCTCTCTCAAGCATTTCCGAGCAAACTCAAGACGAGCCACTCGATTGGCTTCACGTACAGCTTGGCAATATCGAGGTCCAGTTCTTATCCAACCAAGTTTCAATCTGGTACTCTTGATGACGGATAAGGACACTGTCATCTTCAGTTCTTTCTCGAACAAACGTTGAAGACCTATATATTAAAGTAAATCAGATCAGTTTTAGCCTTTAAAAAGATTTCTAAGTAATAATAATTGTAGCCGTTACTTACCAACAGATGTCAATTCATCATTTTCTTCTAGTTTTTTGTCAATAAAGTCCAGATGTTGCATGGACAGCATTGCCTTCCTCCCTCCAGGTTTTTTATCAACAGGTGGAACATTAGCCTTAAATTTCTTATACAGTTTAAAAACTGTGTATCGACTAATTGCGATACCCTCAGATTCGAAAAGAAACCGGACCACTTTAGAAATTTTCATGTTTTGCTTGTATAAGTTATGCACTCTGAGTTTTACATAGGGCGAAGTTCGCGTCATGTTTTTTCACAATAAACTATACTGCTCTAGATACTAGCATTCGTAGAGATATAGAGTAAGTGATTCTTTTGCTTCACTATTTTACATATCACACAGACGCGCTACATTCTTGCTAGTTTCAGTCATCTGTTCCAGGACCGCCTTTTTCCCTGAATTAATTAGATTCATAATATTTAATCCCCGCCAAAATATACTACTATGTTTTCCCTCTAAAATCAAATACTGGCACAGCAATTCTCTTATATTGTAACGTACTGTTTTTGTTTAGCTAGTGTGATGTGTGTGTTGTTTTACACCAAAATAAGGTATTAGGAATACCATATTAGGAATTCACGCTTGATCAGAGGGTCACGAACAAGCTTGAATTTAATTATTTCTCTGTCCTTTTGTGCTTAATGTTTTTTGTGCAATTATTGTTCTCCGAATGGAAGAAAGTTTCTAGTATTTATAATTATTTTCAGACCTAGTAAATTGGGATAACTGAGCTAGTAGGCGCTAAAACTGGAAAAAAAAATTAAAGCTTTGAATTTTAAATTGCACATGCGCCGAAGATCGTTATCTGGCAACACTTTTGGACCTTTGAGGAAAATCGGCCGGAGGTTCCTGTCGGATTGAAAGTCATCATAAATGCTTTACTTTTAAACTCTTAACTTTTTTCGAACTAAGTATTTATTTATGATGTCAATCATGACCCAAATATAACTAACGTTTTGAAACAATAATAACAAGTGAAAAGCTGGCCTGGAATTGTGACTCCAACGATGAAGAATTTGTAGTTGGAAATGAACAAGGATGTTAGATTGCATTTCTAATCCGTACGGATTTGCTCTGTATATCATTTTTAAACGTTTGCGATCCTTGACAGAGAGAATAGATTTATAATATCTTATCTCTGCGATCGCTAGATCGCCACTGAATACTCTGCAGTTTTGCGAGTGTATCGATCAAGAATATGAAAACTCAGCTCAACAGTCGATGATTCGATCGATAGTTCAGTTCAGTAAAATTACCCTGCAATGAATACCATGTAATAAAAATTCCGATAAATTACTAATTCTTTGATTATAAACACGACACTATTAAGGTGATAGTATCTGCGTTGAAATTAACAAGTTGTCAAGGTTGTCATCAAGACTGATTTCAAATGAAATATTATTGACTTCATTAGCCTGTAGAGACCGTGGTTTGGTCTTATTATGTCACGGTCGCTACTAAGTATTATTACTTTAGATATTTCAAATAAAATGTTATTGAATTCATTAGCCTGTAGAGAGCGCGCTTGTAGGTCGCGTCCGCTACTATTATAAAGTTATTTTACCGCAGTCATTCCCAGCGTCCGCGGTCATAACTGCGATTTGCCTGCAGCCGGTCGCGTCTTTTATGCGGTCGGGACGCGTCTAGTTCGCGGGCAATGGGCGCGAATTGGTCGCGGGAAATGTGGCAGTAATTCCGGGCGGTACTGTAGTCTTTCGCTTGTATTGAGCAAAATTGTTGTAAGGAAACCACAAACAAAGATACTAGATAAAACGTCCCAACCACTCCAGAAAATATTGATGTAGGCCGCGTTACATGTTGAAATCAAAGTTGTCCGATTTCTGCCTAAAAAATTCCGCATCTGCCTTTTCTGCTAATGCACATTCTGCCTATTCTGCCCAGCTTGTCATTCTGCCTTTTCCGCGTTCTGCCTTTTCTGCCTAGCGTCCCATCGCGCCTTTTCCGCGCGTTATGCTTTTTCTGCCAGACATGCAAAAATATTAGCTTCAAAATGCAGAAAGCTGAAGAACGAAAAAATTTGTGAACAATTTTCGGTTAATTTTGAGCTTGGTCGTACAGATTCGCTTAAAACACATGAGGTCAAAAGTGCAATATTTATAAAAAATAAAATTCAAATACAATAAAATTTAAATAACTTTATTAGTGTGCTAATTACAAGTTACAGCAGGTTAGTATCGGTGTTCTTTTAGAAGCCATGAAAGAGACAAGAATATTTTCATGCTCGTCTATATATAAAAAACCATGCCGATTTAAAATAAATCTAACCGTAGCAGTGTACACAATAGCTAGCGTTTCGAAGAAATGTCCTTCTACAACATTCGTTGTCTGGAAATAGATTATGCCAAACGCCGAACACCAAAGGACTTTTCCAAATGTCACACGGTGAAACTTGATATCTTGTGTAAATTGTCTCGACATCAATTAGCGAGTTTAGTGATAACAATCTATTAACGTGCAAGTTCAACTACAACCAGCCCGGGTACGATCACCCCACAATATTTATTGCAGAGACCCGCTTCACCGAATCAACAGAAATTTCGAGTTTTATCTCTGTTCAACTACTATTAAATTTAATACTAGAAAATTTACTTATTCATAAAAATATTGGAAGGCGTTTACAACCATCTTTATCTGATCTTTATCGGATCAGAAATTCACAACTATTTTGAGTGCGAGACCACGAACAAAAAGCTTTGTAATCAAGATGTAAAAAATCTAAGAAAATAGTAGTAATGACCAAATTTAAAATTACTTAGGTAAGTTAATTAAGTTACTTTGCTTTTTTGTGATTGTTATTTGGAAAAATATACATACAGAAGTGTATGTATATTTTTCCAAATAACAATCATAAAAAAGCAAAGTAACTTAATTAACTTACCTAAGTTTCAGTACTTTGAACTCCAAGAACACACTCATCAGTTTAAGAGCAGAAACACGGCAGAAACAGCAGTTTGCCAGGCGGAATTGCATCCAGCGGAAATTACACGGAAAGCAGAAAATGCGCGAGCAGAAATGGCAGTAATTTGGCTGCTAGGCGTTTCTGCTAGGCAGGAATGGCAGAAAAGTTAGACAACACAAGATTTGCGATTATGTATAATTTCATGTAACGCTAGTTCTCATGCAATATTTTTGAACATATATCTTGGAGGCGAACAAAAACAGTATGAAATAGAAAGTAATTTCATGGACAACGTGTTATGAATGTGTTTTTAAATAATGTTTCTCGTCTTTTGAAGAAAACAAGGTAATTTGAACATGAACCCAAGGGCAGAATCGAGCAGAATCGGGCTTTCTTCAAACATGCCTTCCAAATATTTTTTTTTCGATATGCTGTCCTGAGTTTTTCTAAAAAGTATTGCCATTATTTCGTTGTCCTTGGTTGAAACCTTTGTTTTGCCAAATTTCTCAGCTATAAAGCTCTTAGTTATGGAGAAATAACGAAAAACGTAGCGTTACACTTTTGTAACGTTCGTGTACACCAACATCGTGCACAGGGCCAAAGATTGACATTACCTTCATATCAAGGTCTAGTCTTTCCAGTAAGGTTTTCAAATTATCTTCACTATCTTTATATTGCACATAAAAATCACTTGTACTTTCAACATGGGAAACATAAACTTGAACAGGAGTACTAGGAGAAAAATACAGGGTATACCATCAAATCACATATTCTTTCATAATTTTGGCAAGAAAGAGCTCTATGTGTGTACTATCTACTAAATAAAGCCCTCGCATTCGAAAGGCGGTACATTGATACAGACTAGATTGATTCAGTCAATGTATTTAAACCATTGACTGAGAATCTCATGTTTAATAAACTGGCTGTGTGATAAATTGTCACATAGCTGTCATTAGTCTCCAAATGAGTGGATTGTTGTCCAATAGTCCCCTTCACAGTTCTCTGTGCCATCTTGAAAGGTAGCCATGCCTTTGCATCGAAGCATGACAAATGGTGAGCGTGCAATGATAGATACCTTTTTTAACACCTACAACAATTATTCGCAGGTCTCTATCATTGCACGCTCACCGTTCGTCTCACTTCGATGTAAAGGCATGGCTCCCTTTCAAGATGGCGCAGAGAACTGTGAAGGGGACTATTGCCTTTGTGAACAGAGCTTAGCAAAGTTTTCAGCCTGATGATAAACAATTCTCATACATATGGTGGAAAGTGGAACATAAATAAACATTTTACAATAAATGTGGTCAAAAGACAGCTCTTAATTCTTGTCTAAATCTGAAGAAGCATGCAGATAAACAACATCCATCACTATTTGAAATGATCGATGACCAGGCAACTGAATATGCTTTAATCAGTAGAAAAAATAATCTAATTTTGTCGCAATCAGAATTGACGAAATTTGTCACAAATGTAGTTTGAGAAAGTCCACATTCAATTGCTGGGGTGCATGTGACGTCACAGCAGCCATCTTGGTTGACCTTCAACAAAAGATTTCTCATTAATTAGGGTTTATTGTTTGGTCATCCAACATGGCCACCGCTTCATTGTCTTTGGATTCCCAAAGGTATGGATGCACCCCAGCAATAGACAGTATTGGTGTCTCATTTGGGACAGACAAGATGACATCAGAAATGATGTACAAATTTGGTACCAAAATTTAGAGTTTTGAAATTGGTTTTACAAACTGTCTAAAAATGTTCTATTAATAACAAAAATGGTGCATTCCAGTGAAAACCCCAACTAAATCAGATAAATGGTTCATATTACTTTTCATGATTCTTTGTCCACTTAAGTATGTCTGAAAGCCTTTAGTTTGCTACTTTGCAAACATTTACTGTACTCTAGAGGTTAAACTCTGAAATCTGTTGTTTTCATTTGGAAAGGCGAAATTTCACTCTTTTTGAGCTACCATAGCACTGAAACTAGTACTGTGACCCCCTATTTTCTTTTATTATTGATTTGATGTTCCCAACTCAAAAACAATCTATACTTATAATTGTTTATAGAAAAATTTGTCAATAAAAACTTGTGCGAGCGAATTACCGTAAGTATATGTTACCTACCCAATAACTGGTATTGTGTAAGGTTTTACTGTATATAGTTCCATAACTTTTCTTTTTGGTTCGCTTGGTTTATTATCAGCTCCTAAAAATTATAAGTAATTTATCAATGTGTCATTAACCTGAGGTACTACAGGGTAATGGGTAACCTAATTGTATACTGTACACAAGTCATACCTTCAGTAATAACCTCAGGAGTTGGTGGTTGATTTATCTAGAACAGATTAAAAATATTAATTTAATGACTTAGATATAATGTAGAAGAACAGGGTTGCCTAAACCTTTTTTGTGAATTTTGATTGCAGCAATCTATTTACTCGTGAAACATGATTTAAGATTAATATTAAGATTATTTTAGTTGTGATTCATGATTCCTGAGTTAAATCTTTTTGTGTCAACGAAACCAAGTTTTTAATATGTAAATGTGACTCATGAAAAGCCCAGATATTTTTGTGTGAATGAATTTTAATTACAAAGTGGTATATCAAAAGAAGCCTGAAGATGACGTCCTGTTGTTCACATCAATTTAAATACTGAGGGACACACTACATTCAGAGAGTGAGTGAACAAGATCATAATAATTATTATCATTCGCTTACTGGTAACAGAACAAATATGGATGGATTGAAAGGGATACTGTAAAGTACAATTTTCTCAACAAGGTAAACATTGCATTTTTAAGGTTAACACAGAAACAAATTCCATGATATTTCTAGGTCTTTTTCATAACTTTTTGTCCAATTCAGACAGTTGTCTCACATCATCATGCAGATTATTTTAATTTGTGCTTGACAAAAAATGTCAAAATGTCCTCATTTCTAACCCTGAGCTACATGTAATATTTAGCAAAAATCTAAAATCCCATGTTTACATGACCTTTAGTATTTTTTCTATTACTATTTCATGACTTGTATTATTGATCTATGACATAATGCATTAAAACTAGTCTGAATCTGCCATCTGTCAAAGGTAGCAAAATTCTGTTGCAGCATCAAAATATTGATTGTGTCATTACAATCTTCTCCTGCATTGCAGTCCTGCAGCTTATTGCTTCAAGTGTACATGTACTATACAACTACAGTAAAAACCTGCATATAACAACCTACAATTAAGAACCTGTTAGGATAAAATTTCCCTGTTAATCATATCCATTTTGAAATCACTCACAAATTCTGCAATCTGATTGGTTAAAAAGTGTGCAATTTAAGCATTAATCGCACTATTTCGAATCATTAATAGCATCATTTTGTTTTGGAACTGTAGCCTGATAAAAGAGTTTGAATCTTTATTGTGATTTCAAAATGAATATGATTAATAGGTAATAGAACTTCGTGTCGTGCAATTTTGGGCTGAAATCACACTCGTGATTAACAAATTGCACTCCCGCTACGTGGTCGTGCAATTTTGTAATCACTCTTGTGATTTCAGCCCAAATTGCACTCCACTCAGTTCTATTACCATTATTAAGCACCCTTAAGGAGGCTCGAGGCAGTTATCTCCTAGTGTACCTAGCCGCTTTCAAACGACTATAACTTTGACAAGAATGATCTGATGTGCTGGCCATTTTCACATAATGCTAGACAAGGATCAAAGTTTTCAAAAATGAAAAATTGGTCTGTAGAAGTTTATTCTTTGTGACGTTATCATGACTTCATTGAAATCATTTGGCGCTCATTTTCTCGAAAAATTGACCTAAACTTTCAAAACGGCCTAAATTGGTCGAAAGTATTCATGAAGGCACCTCTCATTTTGCAATTTAAAGAAAATTAATGAGAGCGTTTTCGAGATATTACGCGATGAATATTTTCTTGGCCAAATTTTACAAATTTGAGCGCGTCGACGCAGAGATTCCAAATTCGGGGCTTTCCTTTTTATTTATGAATTTTTTTTGCAGCCAGTATGTGTATGTGCATAAAAACTACCTCCTTGTTAAGTATGAAAAACATTCAGGCTTTCTTTCCAAAGTTATGATTTTTTAATATCTGCCGCTAAATGAGCCAAAGTTGTTGTTAAAAGCACTGGATAGTTGGTAATAACGACATTTAAAAAATCGTCGTACGATTCTTTTCTAACTCGAGGCACTAAAAGATGCACGTCTGACAAATGTTGTGTCTTCATTTTATCGGCATTGAAGGGTTTTAAGGCCGCCAAATAAAAATGAGAAAGCATGGCTGTATTCTCGCTCATTGCTGCTCATTGATTATTCATGCTTGATTTCCGTATGATTGTTTCTCCGCTTAATGTTATGGCTGGCTGCACAGCTCACGCTTCGGTGAGCAGCGTTACAACATCCTGAACATGTAACGCCATCGCCGTTTTTAGAGTGTTTTCAAAAGTATACAGAGATGGCAGCGAAGAAACAGATTTTGTAATGAAATATAAGAAAAAATATCGAAACATCAGCGATAATTACTGTCAATATATAGCATTCACAGATTTGTTGTAACGCTGCTCACCGAAGCGTGAGCTGTGCAGCCAGCCATAACATTAAGCGGAGAAACAATCATACGGAAATCAAGCATGAATAATCAATGAGCAGCAATGAGCGAGAATACAGCCATGCTTTCTCATTTTTATTTGGCGGCCTTAAAACCCTTCAATGCCGATAAAATGAAGACACAACATTTGTCAGACGTGCATCTTTTAGTGCCTCGAGTTAGAAAAGAATCGTACGACGATTTTTTAAATGTCGTTATTACCAACTATCCAGTGCTTTTAACAACAACTTTGGCTCATTTAGCGGCAGATATTAAAAAATCATAACTTTGGAAAGAAAGCCTGAATGTTTTTCATACTTAACAAGGAGGTAGTTTTTATGCACATACACATACTGGCTGCAAAAAAAATTCATAAATAAAAAGGAAAGCCCCGAATTTGGAATCTCTGCGTCGACGCGCTCAAATTTGTAAAATTTGGCCAAGAAAATATTCATCGCGTAATATCTCGAAAACGCTCTCATTAATTTTCTTTAAATTGCAAAATGAGAGGTGCCTTCATGAATACTTTCGACCAATTTAGGCCGTTTTGAAAGTTTAGGTCAATTTTTCGAGAAAATGAGCGCCAAATGATTTCAATGAAGTCATGATAACGTCACAAAGAATAAACTTCTACAGACCAATTTTTCATTTTTGAAAACTTTGATCCTTGTCTAGCATTATGTGAAAATGGCCAGCACATCAGATCATTCTTGTCAAAGTTATAGTCGTTTGAAAGCGGCTAGGTACACTAGGAGATAACTGCCTCGAGCCTCCTTAAGACAAGAACCATTCTAGGCTAAAATCTCAATATAGGTTCTTATTTTCAAAATATAGTAAGTTAGAGTTTTTTTTCAAATATAATACTAGCAGTACATCACATGCGATACAAAATAAGGTAACAAAAACTAGCTAGAACACTGGCAGTGTTATAAGACTACAATACAAATCCAACTGCATGTTAAGAAAATGTGTGAATAATTCAATATACATGTTGCTGGTTTTTTTTTTAAATTAAGAAGCTGATTAAGAATTTAATGGAAAACACCATTTTTATAAGAACCTATGGAGGCTAACTTGAAAAAAAATTTTTTAGGTTCTTATAGGCGGGTTTTTACTGTATACTTTAGAGACTGCCCTCACCTTAGGCGGGTATGCTATGAATATATTTGACGTTCTATAAAAACATAATGACAGAATAATAATTAGCATTAGCATTTTCTTGGTTTGTGCACGCAACTGGCAATATTTAGCCTTCAACTGAACAAACAAACAAACACAAACCTACAAATAAACAAATGGACAGGCAAATAAACAAGGCAGTTATCAAATACCATCCTCTGGCTTTCATGAGTGACAGAAGCATAAGTGGAAGCAAAAGACCTTTAGTTAATGTTCCCATGAAAACAACTTGTTGGAAGCAGCAGCAGAAGTATCATTTGAATGTCATTAGTAAGACCTTTTTTTGCTTTCTACCTTTTTCCATTTTAGTTGTCTTGGGAATAAAATGCCTTGTTTGAAATACAAGGCAGGATGGAATGCCCTGACCTCAAGCAATTCATTTAACCTCCCAAGATGAATTCCTTCTCTGCTTCCTTCTCTGCTTCCTCCTCTGTTGTTCTGGTTTGGTTTCAACCTTGACAGAAGTGACAGAAGCAGCGATGGAAGGATAAGAAAATGGAATGGTTCCATTTTTTCTGATTCTGTCTCTGCTTCCCTCTCAATTTCTCTGATTTTCACAATGATGGATAGCACTTCTGCTTCCGTTGCTTTTGAAGATTATGCTTAACCTCTATCTACATTAGTAATAACTTACCTTTCTATGTGTAGTATATTTGGGTAGGAAAGAAGTATTTCAGAAATATCATCAGGAAGTTCTGTTTGGTATTTCTCCTTGTAAACAATTGGTAACCTTTTTAAGAAAAATCCATTGGCATTCTTGCCTGCGATCTAGAAATAAACATATCTTGTTTAATTACATCTATTTGGCTTAACAGTTATAAATAATATGATTGAGGGCTTGAAAGTGGTATCAGTGCTGTACCAGCAAATGAGAAATTCATTATTTATTAATGAGAAATTCATTATTTATTAATAGTTTTATAGATAGTCTTTGGGTGTTGAATCTACCATCATTTCTATGACTTCTCTAAAAACTGCTCTTTTGCTGATAAACTGAAGATGGATGGCCTACTCCAATTCACAACCACTTAGCAACATGCATCTCTTGGGGGAGGGGAATGGTTGCTCATTTATGAACATTATGCTTTATACATTATATAGCACAGACGAACCAATCAGGTTCCAGAATTTTGTACAGAGAACAAAGTTTGAATAATTAAATGCAATAAAGCACTTACTTGTCCAATTCTTTCTAGGACTTCAGGACCTAAAAATGAATTCAAACAATGATCAGAAACACCATGTTCATTTGCAAACATCATTTCTATTTATCGCTATTGAAGACAAAAGGTACAGACTACAGGTGTAGTT
Organism: Telmatactis stephensoni; assembly: GCA_029948255.1. NCBI lineage: Eukaryota > Metazoa > Cnidaria > Anthozoa > Actiniaria > Isophelliidae > Telmatactis > Telmatactis stephensoni. The sequence goes on along the minus strand of JALIZF010001708.1, from coordinate 505,913 downwards.
TGCCTTGGGTTAATGTTAAGAGGAGATTTTTTTCAATGACGAGCAATAATGGCGAAAAGCGCCAAAAACTAGACCTTCGTGCGAGTTTTAATCCAAATTTTCGTTTTGGATTAACACTTTAATTCAACTTTCATTGGCCAAAACTACTTACAAACAACTTAAACTTTCTTATAGAAATGGTTTTAGTCTTGTACAAAAGCTATTCTTCAACTCAGGAGTTTTTGTCGTTCACTGCTCGAACTTGAAAAAAATCCCCTCTTAATCGATCATTATTATAAGCACTCATATCAACATAGATCTCTCCAGGTACTTGTAGATGTACAGTTTTATAGATACAACTGCTACTGCAGTTTTAAAAATGATTAACTTTGATCGTAATGTGATTGACAAGATAATTATTGACATAAGGCTTAGCATTGATAATTCAGAAGTGCCTAATCTCTGATGATGAATGATATTGTAAAATATAATCATAAGGCTTAGCATTGATAATTCAGATAACCTTGTGCTCATATTTGTTGTTATGCTCTTGATGATTCCTAGGGGATTTTATTGTGAAATTTCCAAAAATTGAACTGATTCATAACTCCAAGACCTGCTGATCATGATATTGTTGACTGTGTGGGATTTCATAAAATTACCACTCCTCTCTCATCTGTTTACAACTATTGCCACACTACCGTGCCACACTCAAATCAAGAATCACAGATCTGAAGTCATAAGAAATGGTTTGAGTGTGGCACAGTAGTGGTCCGTAATAGTAGTTTCATTAACATGAAAACTACTCTACATTTTACAATATCATTCATCATCAGAGATTAGTCACTTCTGATATGCCTTTGATGGAATATAAACAGAACACTTCTCCCCACTGTAGTTGTTTCAGTAACTCGGTGGTAGAGCACTCGTCATTAAATCAGGGTGTCGTGGGTTCGAGTCAGAGCATCTGATTTTTTAATCAGAAATTTGTTCTGTTTATATTCCATCAGAGGTATATCAGAAGCAACTTCTCTATTAATGAATGATATGTTTTGGAATATGCCATTATAAAGAACATGCTCTACAATACTGTTTGGACTACTTTCAAATACTTACTCAAAGTGTTCGACTTTGTTTCTTTACTTAAAGTGTCAGACTGTGTTCCCATTACCACAGAACGTGATGATTCTTCAGTTGGAGAAGATGAAAATGAAATTTCCATATTGGTAAAATCTATTCCTTTAGAATAATAAGAAAATGAAATATTTGAAAGTGACCAGTAAATCTAGAGAATTAAATGACAATATTTGACATAAACAGTATGCAAAGTGCAGTACCATCCTTTAGAAGTCCAAGTGGCTAGTGTTTTTGAGCATCTAGTACTGGCTACTTTGACTGGACAAACTAAAACACTGTTCACACTACAATGTATATTCTTCAATGATGGCTTATTACGTTCAAGCAATCGATCACATTTACGGGGTGCCTACTCTAACATCTATAAAGATACAATTAAGTGTTGATTTCATTGGTAGAGAAAAAGTAACAAAGAGGAAGATGAAGGAAAAAGGGAGAGCAGGAAAAAAATGGAACAGGTCTTAATCAGTGGAAGTGTCCTTCACAATATCTGTGATTGCTGAGCATGCCAGGACCTCTGGTCCTGCATATCATATTGATTGGACCTCCAAAAAGATAATTGACCAAGAAGATCAGCATTTACATGATCAGCAATTACATTTGCCAACACCATCAAATGATGAACTGAGACCAAGGCTTCTAGCTACCACCAGCCCAAAAGGTCATATTTGCAACCAGGTCCTCAAACCAAGGCTGACATTATCATTTTCACTGAAGAAGATCCCTATATGGCGATCGAAAGCTGTGAAATTCTAAATCTGTCTGTTTTTCTGATTTTCACAATGACAGAAGAGCCCTTATGCTACTGCTTCCATCTCTTGTGAAAACCAATCAGGCTTAATAGACTTTTGTAAGTTACCTTTGCTTGAAGACTTTACAGGTTTTTTATGTGTTTTAGCTGGCTGTTTTGGCTTATCATCTATGAGAAAAAAACAAATTCTCATTACAAAGTAGAACATGAGTTCAAGTTGGTACAAGATTTGTAATAACAAACAATAAGGCAGCTTTATTTTGCTTGCTTAGTATACAGCTTATTTTCAATCATAAGCACAAGTGATCCCAACATGTTCCTCTTGAAAGATTGCTATTGGATAAAGAGGTAGCATTACCATAAACAATGACAAGCTATTAATCCTTGCCAAAATATTGGCAACATTGGTTAAACCTATGCATGCAAATAATTATATCAAGTTGTGTTAAAACCATTCTCCATTCCCTTTTCTGAGGTTACTGTGGAAGCATCCTAATATCCTAATATCTAGATGGCAAACACCTCTAAAGGCCTAGCAATGACTCTCACACAACATTAACCTGGGTTAAGGGAGTGTCAAACAAGATGAAAAATACAAAAGGCCAAATAATAGCATTAATGAATAATACAGGAATGTTCAATGTTTGTAATCAACATCACAACACTTTTGGCCCAATATATTTTTAATTAATGATAGGAAAATGACCCAAGTGACTTTTGAATGAAGTCCAGAGATACTTTAACAATTATTGAGAAGTCCAGCAATACCATTTTGGACAATTTGAGAAAAAAAAACATCTAAAATGTCACTTAAGCTGTCTTCATGGGTAACTCAGATTCAAATACTGTACTACTAGCACAATAATAGGTATATACTAAACTATCCTGTCTGATACATATGCGCTAATTCTATTGACTACTTACTGTTTAACCTGCCTTTGTCTGCATGTACATAATTTATATAGCATTGTACATTTCTCTTTCCTAACTCTTTCTGCAAAACTTTCACTTGGTTCAGTATCCTACGATCTTTAAAGCAAAACTCAACCCATTACAATGATATATGTTGTGGTTTACCACTGGTTTAAATTAAATGGTACAAAATGAAACTGTCCCAAGCGACTTTTCAGATGATTCTTCAACTTTTTTAATACTGGTTTGAATTTATTGGTTCAAAAATATTGTTGGTTGACTTGTCTGATTGTTTTTGTTAGTGCGTGCACTGACTAGATGAAATCTGGAATGCGAGGAAGCCTTACCTGATGTTCTAGTGAGAACAGACACCTCACCAAAAACAGTGGTCAAAAACATAACAGTGACAACAAATGTCTTGTGCTTACAAGGAGGCTGACCTGGGTTTCAAACAAGCTCACCTCACCTTTGAATGGCCATAACTCCCGTTACAAACCTCTGTTTGGGTTAAACGTTTTGTGAACGACTACCAAAAGATTGAATTGTGATAAAATGCAATTTTTGGGTGGATCAGAGCTCTTTTAGCCATGCCCCTGTGAGGTCATGAAAAATGCTAATTGCATATTTAGCCAAAATCTAGACTTGAACATTAGAATCAAACTATAAATCACTAATGTTTGAGGGTAGACCTATAGCTAGGCGGAGGTTAAAGGAAATCTATGAGAGTGTTTTTGAATAAATAGTGCCTAAATCTATTTATCTCAAAAAGATTAGATTTGTGTTTTCATTGCTTCGGCCACCATAAGCATTATGAAAAAAGTCGAATTTCCAAAATCTTTTTTATGTTATATCCTGCATACAGCCTTAAGCTACATCCTGGCAAGTTCATTGTATATTTTAATTTTTGGCTTCACAATTTGTTATACACGATGAATTCTAAAAAGGGTTGCAATGCAAGTACACGTCTCTGCAAAGGGATTACTTGAAAACTAGTCGATGAATTCTTTTTTAACTTCTTTGATACAATATTCAGTAGTCATTCAAACTTTTCCCTGGATTTTCTGTGAATTGAAAGCCTCTGAACTTGTAAAAGAACAGCGAATGCACAGGGTATTTTTCCTGTTGAAAGCCAAGGTTCTATATGCAAATTTTGTATTGTTCAAGTTATGCATAATATTTATTAGACTAGTTCTTCAAGCCATGTGCTACGGTTCAGTGCCGTTGTCCTGGTAACGAAATCTAGATCAGGCGAATCACTTTTCTAATGAGAAAATTAAAGAAAAACAAAGAAAATAAATAAAATTAAAGCAAAAAAGGTAAGGTAAGGAAAAGAAAGGAAAGGAAAAACATTTCTTTAGCAATGTATATTGGAGATTTTGAAATACATTATTAAATAAATCTTGAGATCAAGGTGCATAATGCCAAGCATGCATTTTAAAAATGGTCTCCAAATAAATTTAATATGATTTTTTGAATGCCAAAATTCAGCAAATAATGCAAATATTTTGTATGTTTCTTGATTTTTTTTAATCCCTTGTTTGACTTTGAAGAAAAGGCTGTAAATAAAATAATTATTGAAGAAATACTAGTTTTGATGAAAACAGCCAAAGATTATAGTTTATTAAAGAAACCGGAAGTAAAATGTCCCATGCATGCACAATAAGAACGAAAATGAGTCCTTTTTGTCAGATATGCGTCGCTCCACTGGAAGTCAAATGATTCCCACCAAAAACGTGTGTACACGTGTGTGCACCTACTCAATTTTGCCAGCCAAAACAAGACCCTATTTTGCACATCAACTATTGCACAGATATGATGTATGTCAGTATGCATTCAAGCTAGCTTTCTACATTGTAATAAAACCACTGTATAAAGTCCATCCCTTTGTACAAAGTCCACTGCTTATCTATCTATATCAAGACAGTATGTAATTGAAATGTGAACTGTAAGTTTGAAGTACCAACTATTATCATGGGACTCTGTCATGTTCCAATTCTAAAATAATGACTCTTTGTGACCAATTCTAGTCTCCACAAAGTATCATTATTTTTGAGCAATCAAATTTGTTTGGAAAAATATGTCATAAATTTTAAAAATACAATCAAGTACAATGTAACTTGTGTGGATTTGGATGTCTCCTTAACTTAGAATGGACATTTCCATCAATGCTCTGACCTTCTTCATCTACAATGTAACTTCGGTCGTATGAAGGTCTCTGATCTCAGTATTTTGATTAGTTGGTATATGTATCTGATCCAATCAAAATGTTGCAACATAGCATTCTATAACATACAGTTATGGAATATTTATAACATGAATTTAGGTTTTCCTCTGACGTACATAATTATAATACTAGGAATAAAGATTTGCTTAGGCCCCTGTAGCTTGCACTACAAAATATCCAAATTCACTCAGAATAAATGGAGCTAGTACATGGAATTTGTTACTGCTTAAATACAGAAAAGAATCAAATATTGTAAAATTTAAAAAGGCTCTCAGGAATCACTTTAGAAACTAAATTATGTAATTAGCTTTTTTGTTCTTTTCCTTAAATGTGTTGTAATTTGTTTTTCCTTTATATTCAGGACTCCATTTTAACCAGCTGCCTTACGCTGAACTAGACAATCCTGTATAAATATTGTTACAATAAATAAAATAAACAAATTTAACAAACTGAAGATAGTTTTGAGTTGTCTGTCCTCTTATTGACACACTCTTGATGTCATAAAATGTTCAAAACTCAAGTAGAATCATGAGCTCAGTGCGTGATTTCACTGCAAAGTTTTGAACATTTTATGGTTCGAGAGTGTGTCAATAAGAGGACAGACAACTCAAAACCATCTTCAATTCATTTTTTACAATTATTTGAGATAAAAGTTAAAAAACTCTTTTCAAATGGGGTAACAGAACGAGCGCATGCACCTGTGTGTCTGTACTCTTATGGACACACTCTAATCAACCAATCAGATTGTGAAATTGGTATCAAGTGTTGTAAAAAATAAATGGTACTGACTCTTTCATTGTTATCTATATGGCATGCCTTTTCAAGAAGCCTTACCCTACCCCTATAGGGGTTTGAAATGTCAAACGCATTTCCTTATCAAAATTCCTAGAAATAGTGAATATTTCATAAACGCCCTTCCCTACAATTCGCATTTATCTAGTTCAATAAAAACAAATTTAACTTTATCTTCAAAGCCTTTGAAAAGTTTGCAAAATACATCAGTTCAAACAAGTTTATGTTTTAAGACAGAAGCACATCTTATTAAAACTTTCTGGAGACAGTGCAGTGGTATTTAGCAAGAATAACTTTTCAAACTCATTTTTTACCTGAAGATCCAAGCGTAACTATTCTCTGAGTTCCAGAGGACGGCCCGGGTTGCTTATTTTCGTTTACTGAAGCCACTCCAAGGATTTTTCTCAGACGTGGAGGGACAAACCTAGGGGTTTGCGAAGGTCGACTTGGTGCAGAATGTCCAGACGTCGGTGGAAAAAACGAAGGTTTTTCAGCCCTTACTGACCGTGGTCCAAATCTACTAGGATACTGTTTAGCAGGAGTCAATTTTAAGGAGGAAGTTGCAGGTCTTCGTGCAGGACGAGCTGCAGACTTTTTGATTTTGGGTTTCTTTTGCTTCGCGATCAGCTTTGCGACATGTTGATCAGCCTCGGATGGGACTCCAGTAACAACTGTCTCACCATCTCGGTCTTTCTCAATCCTAGCAACCTTTGGTATGCTACGTAAAAAGTCTTCTAAGGTTTTAAATCCGCATTTAGAGTATGGTATAGGCTCAAAAGTAATGCTACTATACTCTCTGTTCAGTCTGTAGAGCGGGACACCGCGAGGGCTGCTTATCAGAACAGCTCGCAGCATAGTCTCTGTCTTTTTTATCAATTCCTCCATAATTATACGCCTTGGGATACTAATGAGGTTGCTGCAACAGCATGAGTTCCAGAAAATGTCTTTTCAAGGCGTTTTGACGTCCAGTTCTTCAGGTGGAAAGACTTCACCGAGCTTCACTTGAAAACGAAACACGGCGGGCAACTTGACCGTGACCACGTGAGGAAGACTGGGAGGGTAAAAAATAACCCTTTTAGGGAGGGGTAAGTTGGGCTATTTAGAAAATATTGAATATATATATATATATATATAAATTTTTCTTTTTGTCAAGATCTTTTGGAATGCAAATCTTAGAAACCATAATTCATCTTCATCTACTCTAAATTGCTATTGCACTTTTTTTACCAAGGAAAAAAAGAGCACCTGGACTATTATTCTATACCCAACAAAGTCGTTGGCTTAAGTTTTATCATTGTTTCCAGTATTTTTCAATAAAATATTTTAGATCAGCAACTCTACAAAAGCTGTTAAAACTTTAATCAGAAGAAAGACGTTGACAAAAATTCTTTCTGTCCCCTTGTCCTCCCGTAGTAGGGAAATTTTTGTTAGCCTCCCATCATCCCTTGGGGCATCACTCTTGACCAGTTTCCCTCGCCGCGTTCGTTCTCTCTTCGCCAGCAATCCAAAATGGGTAAGTGAGAACTGAGTGTAAAGTTTAAATCCATGAAAATCCATGGCTTGTATTGCTCATCGAGGCACCACAGTTTAAGGATAGCAACAGTTTTAATCCATCAACGATGTGTGACAACAATTTCCAATATTAAGCCCATTGATTTCTAAATAAACGTCAATGATAAACTACCATACCTGTACTCTTGTGTTCTAATCGATTGTTTCACAAAAATACTGCATTATTTTCACTGAGGCTCTTGTATCGTTGACCCATGGTATGCCATATGATTCGTATATGTAAAAGTTTTGAATCTCAAATTAGATGTCGCTAAATTTTTATGATACCTTCATTTCAATTACATTAACACGATAGAACATGGCTGCCAAAGTGAACCTTTTTCACGTGCTATTATTAGGTGTTCCTCTTGAACTTTGTTTAGTAATGTCCTAAAAAACAGTCTCAAACTTGCAGCTTGTCTTGGTCCTCATTCATAGGTTGACTGTGTTCGTCAAGGTAGATATCAAGGAAATTGGAAAACAGTTTACAGAACTGTAGTACAGCGATGTGTTTTTACATATGTATGATACTATCTTTTGCTATCCAGACACAGTCCATGCTGAAAGGTTTCAGAATATAAACAAGAAACTTGCTTTGACTTCTGCAATAATATGGAGTCTAATAAATCACTGGACTTGCTTATAAGTGTTATATTTTTGTAGGGATCTCAAGGGACTCCTGGCATAAGCGCCGCCACACTGGTGGTAAAATGAAACCCCTCCGAAAAAAGAGGAAGTTTGAGTTAGGTCGACCTCCAGCGAACACCAAGGTAGGCTGTTATGGTCTTGATTGTGCAGTATGGTTTATGGAGCAACTTTGAAATATCCTGCAAATGATATCCATGTAGTTGATCTTTTGAGAATGACACAGAAACACAGTAGAGGCACAATACAATGAATATCTTTTGCGTGGTATTCTAAAGTTGTGCTGGTTTACAGTCATTATGTCCCCCTACCAAAAATCACAAACTTTACAGTCTTGACAAAACAGCTGGAGATGCAATGGTGTTAGGGGGTGTTATGACCAGATAACTTTAGTATGCATTGTAGATTTATATCAACCAACAACAGTATTGAGAAGTTGAAGAGCCTACATAACTAAACTTTAGAAAGAAAGAACAAAATACCTTTTTTGCACTTTTGTTTGTGAAAAATATACTCTAGCCCTAAACCACAAAGCCCACAATATTGTTTTGCAAGCATTCCCTGGAGAATGTAATTTATAGACAAAAGGCATGGCAGACATGTTGGTGGTCTTGATAAAAGAAAATCAAATTAAAAACTGCCATGTCTTTTGTTCAATTCACTCTGCTGGGAATGGTTGAAAACCAAGAATGTATAATGTTGCTTGACAGGGACCAAAATTGGAGCAATATTGCTTGGGAGGGGGAGAGATCAAACACAGGTTTTATAGGACTTTCTTATGGACATATACCAAACTACAAATAATTTCAAGCAAGCGGGTTAAATGTACCAACAGATGTATGTCCATGATTGTAGCTTGCTTAAAGTTTAGAGCTGCTCATTGTAATACATGTAATATCTGGGGTAGACTGTGCAAAAGCTTACTGGAGATTCAGTGCTAGTGTAGATTTAAAATTACTAAAGAAGGAGTTCTTACATTCTCATTCAGACTCATAACTAATTAACTTATACTATTTATTTTGATAGCTTGGTCCTAAGCGTATCCACCCAGTTAGGACCATGGGAGGTAACAAGAAATTCCGTGCCTTGAGGCTTGAGACTGGCAACTATTCCTGGGGCTCTGAGAGTAAGTGAAGTATCTACTAATTACTGTAACAAACGAAACAGTTCTTAGATGTGGCAAGATGATGAAGTATTTAATATTGAAGAGCTAGCTTGCTGTATTAGCACTTTAGCTGCTCTTGTGACATGTTATATTGTCATAGTTACACTGATTGCCAAACTGCTTGATTATGTATTGTATCATATCAACTGCTTGATCAGCCACCTCAATTTTTGATGTACTTACTTTAGAATGCTAGATTCATAGTTGGCTCTTACAGCCCTCACAATAATTCCTTGCTTTGACTTCCCCTGAAATGTTTCTGCTCTCAAATGCCATCCATTAAATTCCAGACTACTAAAGACTGCGTGCAAGAATTCCCAGTTTGGGGGATAGAGCAATACCGTAATAGCCATTTCCCAAAATACAGTTCAGTGAATACTGTACTAGCCAAAGCCTCGGTTTCAGTGCATACTATCGTGTATTGACAGTGGCAATTGCCATTAATGCAACTAAAAGTTGCTAATTAAACAATATATAATTTGCATCATAACAAAATATATAAATGGCTAGTGTAACAAGCATGAGGCTTTTGCTAGTACAGGATTCACCCAACTGTATCTCCGGAAATGGCTATTTTCATACCCAAGAGAGAGAGCTTTTCTTATGCAAAATATTATCCCTTAGGTTGCAAAGTACTGGCTGCAATGTTATTAAAATTAGCCAGTGATTAAGTTATTAATATTGTTTGAAACAATTCACATTCAGGTGTAACCAGAAAGGCCCGTATCATTGATGTTGTATACAATGCTAGTAACAACGAGCTTGTACGAACAAAAACACTTGTAAAGAACTGTATTGTACAGATTGATAGTACTCCATTCAGACAATGGTAAGAAGAATGCTTGATATGTTTATGTACAAAAAGTTAATAGTAAGGGTCAGACTTGAAAGAGATCAAAGTTGGTGTAATATTTTATGCTAGAGCTGCCAATGAATGAATGCTTGAATGAGTGAGTGTATGAGTTAATGAATAAGTGAGTAAATGAATGAATAAAGAAAGGACAATATTTGCATACAGACTGAATCATTTAGAGTGATTTTGCATAACCTGAAGAGGAAAAAGACCAGTAAATTAGTGAACACTTGATGATAAAGAACTAGAGTTGTTCAAAAGGATTTTAAGCAGGAAAATGAGCTTTAGTTGACAGACAGCAAATGCTTCATGACAAAAGCTTCTATTTTGGTTTTGTTTGTTTTTTTGCCAGTTTTTTAGCTTTTTCTGGTGACTTTCAGCTGGCGAAAACTTGAAGTAGCCAGTGATGTGACCAATGCTTTTTGATAACCCTGAAGATGGATTTAGTCTACTCAAGAGACCATAATACTAAGAGAGTGAAGCTCAGTATTGATGTCTGTGTGATGTTCGTGGAGGCTATGGCTATTTTTAGTAATTTCACCACTGTGCGCACAAGGCTCTTACACAACAGAATTCAAGTGCCAAAAGCAAACAGTTTGGTCCACGTGCACATCAAAAATCAAATTCTTTTGTTTGAGAGCCTTGCGCAAAATTACTAAAAATAGCCTTAGTCGCCGCAAACAGACATCAATACCGAGTTTCGCTCTCCGAATTATGGTCTCTTGGTCTATTACTATTTGCCAATTTCTTCATGGGTTAAATAAAATAAACACTTTCCATTGGATAAGAGTAATGTGTTTTATCATCTGACTTAGCTAAGGGACCTCAGAGTGTAAGCACATTATTTGATGATATTTTTACCATTTTGAAAATTATGAACTCAGTTGGATAACAAATCTCTTATTGCACCATCTTTTTAGTTTTATAGTTCTGGATGGGTAGAGCAGTTTTCATATGACTGTGAAAATGGCACAAGCATGGCATGGTTATAGCAGGAATTTTAAGTGTTTTTTTATAGACAAAACAGCACAGCACTCGCATGGGACTTCAGTCCCGTTCGTACCTCCCTCCTTGGGCAACAATTTCTGTAAATTTTTTTCTTTATGTTACCCAATAAAGCTGTTAAAAACTGATATGGTAACTGCTTGGGGCTTTTCACACTCATATAAAGACTGCTCTTTCATACTTACAAGTAACTGAAAGTTGGTTCACTAAGTGTTTGCTTGAATGCCTTGTGACTTTGTAAAAATGTTGATTACAGGTGAAGTGAACAATGCTGTGCTGTACTGTGACCACATCAGTTTCATGTGTCTATAAAACCATTTAAAATACATGCTGTAATGACCATGCCGTACAAAATCTGCCCAAACTCAAGGACTTGCATTGTGTTGTAGGTATGAAGCTCATTATGGTACTCCTATTGGACGTAAGAAGACACAAAAACAACCAGAATCTGAGGAACAAGATGCAGTTAACAAAAAGCGATCCAATCACTGCCAGCGCAAGATTGATGCTAGAAAGGCTCAAGGAAAGGTAGTTTCTGCTTTGGAAGAACAATTCACTACAGGTCGTCTCTATGGTAAGCATTTCTAGAAATAATGAACATACTCAGTAGTCCAGTTATAAGCAGTTTTGATGGAGTACTTTGGGTAAGTACTTGGTGTATTCAACACCAAGTGTATCAATAGATGATACGTCCATTGCTGGATTTCATCCATTCCTTTGGATTGACAATGAAGGGTAGCCATGTTGGATGAACAAACAATAGACGCCAATGAGAAATCTTTTGTTGAAGTTCATCCAAGATGGCTGCCATGATGTCACATGCAACCCAAGAATTGACATACAATCTATTTGATAAACTTGGTGTTGCATACAATTAGTGTTGCATACACCAAGTATTTACACTCTTTTATTTGCTTTGGAATCAAATGATGAAGAAGCAACTAGCAATATGCTAATTAGAAATCTTGTGAAGAAGTTTGCCAATAAGGCTATGGTCATATCAATTGCTACTCAGGACTACCCCATATTAGTATAATGGTCTATCGCATATCCTGCATTCTGATTATCTACTCTACTAGAAAAATCACTCAGTTGGTGAAGTGTACCTGTATATGTACCGTAATTCAATGATTGGCTCCTAGCCGTCACATGGAGTACTTCATGTTACTGTCATGAATTATTGTTCTGGCATTGTCACAAACATTCAAACTTTTCCGGCTTGATTCGGTTGTTGAGTTATCGAAAGAATTGTTGAAAATACTATTTCAAATTAAGGTTAAAACTATATTTTACAGCGCAAAGGTTGTTTGTATGGGTCATGGAACACCTGGAAAGTCATGGAATTTAGATTAAGGTCATGGAAATCATTGAAAATGACATGAGAAAAAAATTGGTAGCTTCATCTATGCTAGGAAAAAAGATAAAATTTTATTGTTTCCGCTTGAAAGTAAAAATAGAAAAAAAGTTATGGACATTGATAGTCATGGAATACTCCAGTTTCGAGTTCATTTTGCTCAGTGTTAGCCTCAACTCCGCGTAAGATATTCTTTTGTGTCAATGATTAACCCTAGTTGCGAATAAATGGAATGTACTGTACACAAGTGAACAAAGCAAATACTATAGAATTCCTTTGGGGTTTGCTTGATTACTTTGAATATCTCACATCTAATCGAGGCTTCACTGAGCAACACAGAACTCGAAACTGGAGTATTCTGATACTCCAAAATAGTATGAAACCTGATTCAATGACAATGTCCAAACAATTTTGTGACCATAACATGAAGTACTCCACATGATAGTCAAAATCAGTGAATACTCCACATGATAGTCAGGGACCAATCGGTGAATGGTTCTTCTCTTGTCAATGTGTGAAACCTGTAGAGGCTACATATCCTTTTTATTTCAAACTTCAAAATATTTCATATTAGAAAACAAACACCAAACGTGTACATTATTTAGTACTAAGTAGTTCAAACAAAACAATAATTTAGCACTATTTAGTACTATTTATTTTGCATGACTTTAGCATTTGACTCTAAATAATCTCTTTATTATCACAGCTTGTGTTTCTTCACGACCTGGACAAAGTGGACGTTGTGATGGCTATATCCTGGAGGGTAAAGAGCTGGAGTTCTATTCAAAGAAGATCAAGGCTAAAAAAGCCAAATAAATGATCCTAAATGTGCTTGTACTATTAATAAAATCAGTTCAGAAAATGTCTTGTGTAGTGTTTGATTTAGAATTATTTTGCTTGGATAGCTGGTGCTACTGCCAGTACGGGAGAGGGTAGAGTGTGAAGGAGCCTCAGGTAGTAGAGTGATTTTCACCGGACTGTGAAATAGTTACTAAGCTAATAGACACTAGTAGACTCTGCACCCATTTGTTTTCTTTTGTTGCAATACAACTATTAGACATTATATAATAATTGGCATATTACGCGCGCTCTGATTGGTCGAACAACCATGTGTGATTAGAGTACACACACATAGACGGCGTCATCGAATCTTACGCGCGCTCTGATTGGTTGGAATGTTTCGATAAATATATAAAACAGATAGATTACATTTTTCCGTGCGTCTGTACTCTAATCGATGCACAGAAGACGTCAAAATGTGGTGAGAACAACAGTCACGCCACTCGACTTCGTCTCGTGGCGTACTTTTTTGTTCTCACCACATTTTGACGTCATCTGTGCATCGATTAGAGTACAGACGCACGGAAAAATGGAATCTATTTGTTAACTATTAAACACTGACTATTAGTAATTGTTTCACAGTCCGATGAAAATCACTCTATATAGGATATTTAGCAATTTACTGCCACAGTTTGGTAACTAACTCAGTAAATGTTCGGCATATTTAGGTACTGTCTTAAGATTTTCATGAAGCGGCTCGGTCTTTTCGCCCTTCTGCAGAAACGCTGTGACATCCATACATTACTTTGAAGCTCCTTTCCAACAACCCTTGCGGGAAGCTCGCACTTGGCGCTCACAAAAGCATAATTGCATATAATTATATGTATTGTAAGGATTGAGTTGCAAAAACAAGGGGAGATGGGGGTCATAGTTTTGTTTTGAAAAACTCTAGCCCACCCCGGGCCTCATAAAAAACATCATTTTCATCCATAAATGAAATCTAAATTAGGTTGGCTCATGCTCACTTTGCAGGGTCCCCCATGCCTTTTTATGTGAAATGTGATTTATAAAGGTCTAAAATCTTTTTGCGTCCACCGAAAGCAACTTGATACCTTGTGAACGTGAAAGGGATTTTTTAATTATCCGTGACACGTGAAAAGACCAAATATTTTTGCGTAATTTCGTTTTGCAAAGGGGTGTAGGGAACCCTGTCTCTACACTTCCCTGGTAGCAGGCGGTCTCCAGTAGGTAAATTCTGACACGGAAATTTTCATGTTCGAAATGTGTAGTTCCAGTAAATATCCATACCCTCCCCCTTCCCCCCGCCACGAAGGATCACCGAAATTCCGAGGGTTTGGGGTCTAAAAGTGAAGATTTTCCGAGGGTGAGGGGGGTATAAAAACGTTTTTTTTCAGGGGTTTTATGTTATTTGCACAGTCTCGTCATTCTCCATGAACGACAGACCAATGAGCCAAAAGAAATCCTCTGGTCAGAGTATGAACACTTATGAACACCCCTTGGAACGGAAATTCCGGGGTGTGTGGGGGCCTCAAAATAAAAAACAACTCCGGGGGGGGGGGGAATGGATATTTTCTGGAACTACCAAGAGACCATAATACTAAGAGAGCGAAGCTCAGTATTGATGTCTGTGCCATATTCGTGGCGGCTAAGGCTATTTTTAGTAGAGCAGATTTCGTATGAGTGTGACACGGCACGGCACACGGCACGGCACACGGCACGGACACGACACGGCATAGTCACGGCACCGAACCTCGCCTGGTGACTTCCTCGCCATGGCAACGTTCTTGGCAGTAAATTAGAAACAGAAAAAGAAGTTGTTTTCCTTCACAATTTGGTTTGTAAAGTCATTCAAGTCCAAAAAGTATTGTAGAAATTTTAAATATAAACAAGAAAGTTCTGAAGTGATAAGACAACTATGGCACACAATTTACGAAACCTGAGTTGACAGGGATAAACTCGCAAATATTAATTTAATTGCAAGTGGATGGCTCTGGTCTATTCAAGAACTTTTCTGAAGTCTATTTCATCGTCATTGCCAACACGATGTTGTCCTGTTCTATGGAATCGCTTGACTGATTGTGGTGTTTCGAGAGTAAAACCAACACGAAGGGGCTGTCGTGGAGGTCGTCGGAAACTTACTGGGACTGACAATTCCCCAACAAACATTTCTTCCAACATGAGTTATGGAAGCCACCAAAATTTACTCGAATTTATGGCTTATAGCCCTTCTTCGTGTATTGGATCTGATTTGCATAACACATTACAAGAGACATTAAATATTCAAGCTAACACCTTTCCAGATAATCAAGCGACCACTCAAGATTCTGCAGGACTTTTGAATGCCCACATCAGTAACCAGACAAGGTATAATTTTGTTCCCAAAATTATGCTGACCAATGCTATGTCTCTCGCACCAAAGATCGATGAAGTTGCTGAATTTGCGTTACGTAATGATATTGACTTGGCTTTTGTTACCGAAACTTGGCTCAAAGACCGTGTTGATGACAGTGTTGTGGATATTTCTGGCTATTCTATTCTCCGGAAGGATAGGCGTGTCATCGAACATGGTGGAGTGTGTCTTTATATCAAAGATGGTTACAGTGATTATAAGCCCTTGGAAGCACTTAGCTGTTGTGAAGAGCATGAAATTTTCTGGGTTTATCTCAGGCCCAAACGACTCCCTCGCGGGTTTTCGTGCATAGTCGCTGCTGTTGTTTATCATCCGGCCCCGTCACCTGCAAATGACAACTGTATACGTGAACATCTCTCAAGTTCCCTCACCCTCGCTGAGTCAATGTACCCGAACTGTGCATTGGTAGTTTGTGGTGATTTTAATCGTCTTGACACTAAACTGCTTCAGTATCATTATGGCCTTAAACAAATTGTGAAACGCGCTACTCGAAAAGATGTTATCCTCGATCTAATTCTTACAAATCTACATGAGTACTTCCAAGACCCAATCACCTATCCACCATTTGGATTGTCTGATCACAATACCGTGTTAGTTTGTCCTAAGATTAGAGAGGGAAAATCTAAGACTAGTACATTCGTCTTGAAGCGCGACCTACGTAACAGCCGCAAGGCAGAACTTGGGCGCTTTTTGGAAAGTATAGACTGGAATGTAATTTTGTCTGGTCTTCACTCTTCTGATGATCTATTCAGTGCCGTACAAGATGTGATTATAACCGGTTTAGATATGTTGATGCCTCTCAAAAGAGTGCGAGTTTATGAAAGCGACGCCCCTTGGGTGAACGATCAGCTAAAATCACTTATTCTTAAGAGACAGCAAGCCTTCCACGATCATGGCTCTGATTCACGTCAATTTAGATTTTATAGAAACTTGGTCAACCGGAAAAGAAAGTCCTGTAGAGCAAATTTCTATAACTCAAAAGTGGAACAGTTAAGACAAAGTGACCCCAAAGCCTGGTGGAAAGCGGTAAAACAAATCAGTGGAATGCAATCCCGTCGTTCTAACGACTTACTTGCTCAGTTGCACGTCGAGGGGCTCGACCAGTTAACCGAAAAGCAAGTTGCTGATACAATTAATTCCGCCTTGTTGGAGCCCCTGGAGGAATATCGTTTACCTCACGGCATCGCAAAGCTCCCTTTGGAAGATAACGATCCTGAGTTCTTACAAGTATCTGAGCATGATGTACACAAGGTGCTTTTGCAACTGAATTCTGCAAAAGCTGGTGGACCAGACGGGATACCGAACTGGGTTCTTAAGCAGTATGCAGATGTTCTTTCTTTTCCTGTAACTGCCATCCTCAATGCATCGTTTAAAGATCAGTGTCTTCCTGGCGCCTGGAAAATGGCCGATATATCACCTCTCCCAAAGAAGAAACCTGTGAAGGAGCTGAAGAAGGATTTAAGGCCCATTTCACTAACGCCCTGTATCTCCAAAGTTGCTGAGGACTTTGTAGTCACGCGGTATGTAAAGCCCGCTGTATTGAACATCTTGGATCCTCGCCAATATGGTGCGATTCCAAAGTCTAGTACAACATTGGCTCTCTTGGAGATGCTTCACGTTTGGTCTCAAGGGACAGATGGGAATGGTTTTACCATTCGAACAGTCTTGTTTGATTATAGGAAAGCTTTTGATTTAATTGCTCACGATATTCTTGTTAGTAAATTACGCTGCTTAGCTTTGCCCGCTAGCATTATTAATTGGATCATAGATTTTTTGTCAGATAGGGCCCAAAGAGTCAAGCTTGCAGAAGGGTGTTTTTCTGAATGGGGTGGGGTACCATCTGGAGTTCCACAGGGAACCAAATTAGGGCCATGGTTATTTCTTATTATGATAAATGATCTAAGTATTAGCGACGCCTTTTTGTGGAAATATGTGGACGATACAACTGCGTCCGAAATCATAGGAAAGGGCGAACAGAGTAATGCCCAAGCGATCGCTGACAAGGTAGCAGACTGGTCGCGCAGAAATAAAGTACAGCTGAATAGGGAGAAATGTAAAGAGCTTCAAATATCATTTGCAAAAGTTAAGAGAGATTTGCCTCCAATAGTTATAGAGGGTGAAAATATTGAAGTTGTTGATAATGTAAAACTCCTAGGTCTTACAATTTCTAGCGATCTAAGATGGAATAATCATGTTTGTGAAGTTATTAAGAAGGTGTCAAAAAGGATCTATTTTCTTACACAATTGAGAAGAGCTAACGTCTCGCAGAGCGATTTATGCCATTTTTATACAATGTGCATACGTACAATTATCGACTATGCTGCGCCCGTTTTTCATTTTGCCTTGCCATTGTATTTAGTGAATGAGTTAGAACGCTTACAGTAGCGTGCTATGCGTATTATTTGCCCTAATGTTGAGTACAGCCGCGCACTTTCAATCCTTGGGTTACCTACCATTAACGATCATCACGAAAATATTTGTACGCGTACATTCAATAATATTGTAAATGACAGTGAGCATAAACTAAACAACCTCTTGCCAAAACCATTTGAATGTAATAACTACAATCTTAGACATGTCCCAAAGTTTTCAATTCCTCGTTATCGGACAAACAGGTTTAGAGATAGTTTTATAATTAAATCAGCCATTCGCGCAAATAATTAATTATGATCTTAGCCATCCGTTTGGAATTTTATTATTATTTATGTTTTTAGATCTTATTATATATATATTTATATTAGAATTAGTTGACAAACTATTTTTTAGCTTTAATTTTGATTTTATTTTATTTTGTAAATACGCAATTCAGCCTCACGGCTGCAATGTATTTGTTAATAAAGTACCTTGTACCTTGTACCTATAAGCTTAGGCCAAACATAATCCGTCGCTGCTGAACTTTTTTAAAACAGTGAGCAAGTAAAACTTAATAGTCAGAAAAAATTACCTACATTAAGTCAGTATGAAGTTATAGCAATTATTTCCAGGGATTGTCGTGGAGATTATTCCAAAAGAGTCTCGTGTTTACATCTCTTGCTGAAAATGGCGTATTTGCAGTGTTTGCAAAGTCGGCGAATCTATCGAAAACATTCCTGTTCCGAAACAAAATAAAATACACATCACACATAACATGAAACAAAGAATTTAATGTGTAGATACAGAACAATTTTTACACTTTCAAATGGTTCAATATAATAAGTACAAACCAGAAAAATCAACTGCCAACGGTTCCCACGTACGTCAACCTCGCCATAATTTTCATCTCGACCGAAAGATTGAAAGGATTTGGTGTCGTTTTTTAACTTTTTGAAAGAGCTGTCCTCATTTCTTGAATTTTTCTTAAACATACAAGCCATTTAGAGCAAAGAAGATACAAATTCGTTGGCGTCTAGCGAAGAAAATAGAAGTTTTTGAGTCCAGCAGTCACGGCAAGCTTACGGCACGGAGGCTTCTTGCTAAAACAATTTTGACCAATCAGAATGCGAGAAATCCGTTTTTGTCCAATCAAAACTCCTTATTACGGACACGGCGCGGCACGGCACGGACACAGCAAGTTACGGCAAACTTACGACAAGACCGTGTTGAACCAATCAGATTGTTAGAAAATGAAAATCAACCAATCAAATGAAAGAAAATATTACGGTCACGGCACGGCACGGTCACGGCACTGACTTGCCGTAGCCGTGACACACTCATACGAAATCTGCTCTAACTTCGCCAGTCGCGCGCGCAAGGCCCTCAACCAATAGAATTTGATTTTTGGCGTGCGCGCGGAAGGGACCGTTTGAATTCTATTGTTTAAGTGCCTTGCGCGCGCGATGGCGAAGTTACTAAAAATAGCCTTAGCCGCCACGAACATGGCACAGACATCAATACTGAGCTTCGCTCTCTTAGTATTATGGTCTCTTGGAACTACACAATGAACTTTTATCAGGTATTTTTTAAATTCGCAAAACAGAAAAATAATTACCATAGCTGGAAAGAAAATGTTAAAATTAGCAAGACAGTGAAGTTTGAAGGAATTAAATCTACAACTCACGAGAAATTATATTTCTGTACTATGACCTTTGATAAAAGCTCATTTGTATAGGAAATCGCACGATCTTGAGTACAATTCGGAATTAATAGGTACGAGTAATGTTTTGAAAGTTCTCAAAATAGGACGAGCCTTTAGGCGAGTCCTATTTGAGAGTTTTCAAAACATTACGAGTAACTATTAATTCTGAATTGTACGAGAAGATCGTGCGATTTTTTATTTATAATACACTATCGTTGCCATAGCGACTTAATAGGTACTCTACAGAGTACAATTAACGATTTAATTGTACTCCTCTCGTCCAATCAGAATCGAGTAATTTTGTATAGTGTATTATAATACCTGTAATCCAGTCTACTCAGAGCTTGGGCCTCCTGTGTTTCACTGGCAATGCATACTGGGATAGCTTGGAAGCACGTGACATGACATGTTTTAGTTGGCGTGGAAGCGTTGAACGGGGAGTGAGGTTTGGCTGAGATTTTTCGAAGGTTATAGGGATTTTGCTGTTGTTTCTGGAAAATCTATGTTGGTAAGTGGTTACTAGTTGTATCAGTAATGTATTGCGGTCCAGAATTATGTGATTTTACGGCGATAAATCACTTGAAGTACCGATTTCGTCTCGGGGGAAAATGGCGCCAAAGTTCCGTACCTTTGCACTACAGTACCTACTTTCTTTTTCAGAAAAGTTGTCCATTTTAATTTTTTTTTGGAATAAACAGTGTACTAAAAGTTTTAAACTCTGTGGCGTTCGATGTAATAGTTTCCTTGCTGTGTCGGAGCTCGTTTACTCGAAAACCTAAGATTTTAAAAAACGCTTAAAATACGCCGTGTCTGGTTTTTCGCCGTGTCTGGATGCCCCGCGGGCAGTTACACAACCTTCAAAATACTAAATGTCCGGCAGTCTGAAATTTTTTACAAAAATCAATCAAACAACTAAGATTCAAGGTATATGACCCTTCTATCATTGTTACTACCGTTATCGTTGAAGTGCGACCTGTAAAGTTCAAAGTCTCGTTTGGAAACAAGCATTCAGACAGATGTCAATCAAATTACGCCTGAGAAACAATTTTACTCTCAAATAAGAAAAACCTGACTCGTATTTATTGAAAAACCTTTACTTTCATTTAGAAAGCTTAAATTTTGTATTTTCCTTAGTAAGTACAAGATATTTTCTTGGTTTCAGGGTCAAAATTGCTGTTTGTTTTGATTGAATGATTTGATTGACGTCCGTGAGAATGCTAGTTTCCAGACTAGACTTTGAATTTCATGGGTCGCACTTCAACGATAACGGTAGTAAGAAATGTCAAGCTCTCAAGTGCGGGAGCTTGATGGATTTGAAACTGGGCACAGACTAGGAAACACTCATTTGAAGTACTAAAAATTTCCTTGCTTCACTTCCTATCACAACCTTTAAATTACTAAATGCCTGGCAGTCGATTTTTTGAAAACTCAATAAAAAAACTGAAAATTCAAGAGATCAAACCCCTCTATCTTTGTTGAGAAATGTCAAGTGCTTAACTCGTGCTCGATGGACTTGAAACTCAGAGCAAATTATTTACAAGTATTAGCTTTTACTAAATCCACGAGTTATTGTGAAGGGTTAAATATGCAAATGAGTCAGCTTACTACTTCGTGTATGACAACATGAAATGGCACTGTTCAATCCATCTATTGTCTAACTAGAATGGTGCTATACATAAAGTAGTAACCTATTGTGTCACTCACTTGCAAATGTGTTAACTATGCTACCGAGTATGCTCGACGCGATTGACCACAGGCGGAAAGTAATGTTGGCTCTGGGTACGAGATTGAATGAAATTATACTTGCTTTGGAATTGAACAATCTAAAAGACGTCTTCTGTAAACAAGGTCTGTATTTAATTATTATCATGGAGTGTTGAAATTCTACTCGTGACCCTTCCTTGAGTTAAATCGTGGAGCCTTCAAGATGGTCAGATGATGGACGACAACTTCTCTCATTAGTAAGATTGCTTGACTTATATACCTCGTGCTCATACTTCGCTAAGATTGGATGTGTTGGAAGTTAGGGGAAATTGCTAATAATTAATTTCTTATTCCTGATTGGAATAACTATCATCGCATCTCTGTTGAGCTGTTCGATACTCGGATGTGAAAACCTTTCTGGGTGGACTTTGTACATTGCTGTTAAGCAACAAAAATCGTCGCCAGTCCAAAATCAAGTTATCCAAGCTTTTAGTGTTTGTACTTTATCACCACGCGAGTAAATGATAAGATAAAAAGCAATCGAAAACATTTTGAGTATGAACTGCCGCCTGAAACAGACAGAATCTGGCAGTGAGTCGAGCCACTAGTTTGTGTTTGTACAGGCCAGAATGTTGAAATACTGAGCAGGAAACAAAAACGGCATTATATTATTAACCCTTTCGCTCCTACAGCGCCCAAAACCGGCCGTAAAAATTCTACTCGTCTAAAAAATTACTTCTTCCTAAAAAAGGACAACTCAAACTCAACTTTGGTACGAAAGTAAACTCTAGTAAATGAGTCAAGTTTTGAAAATCAAACATTGTGAAACAACTGGCGATTTCTGCAGAAATTCGTCATTTCAAGGCAAGGAAAGGAAAAAATCACCATTTTGGGCTCAATTTTCATCCTTGAAAATCACACATTTTGGACCTCAATTTTTCTCAACAAATTATCCTTTCCTGCACACGAAACAGCATTAACAACCAAATTCAGTCCTAGTCTTGTGTTCTCTTGGACTTTTTGGCCTTCTTTTCCTTTCACGGACACAGCTGCGGCTGATTCATTGTGGCCATTTTGCAAGCACGTGTTTTGGGACTTTTACGACCTAAATGCATTCTGGGTAATTCAGCTCCTACGCGACAGCCACAGCCCTTCCCTCCATCTTTTACAGTTTTTAGTAAAGTCTCGAGCCTCCTCGGAATTCTGCCCAAATTTCGCGCTTGCTGTGTTCCTCAATCGTCACAACTCCCAAAAAATGCCATGGCAGGTCCGAGAAATTCCCCTTGGACGAGCTTCAAAGCACACTTCGTCTTGGCGCCACTCAAAATTCACCCAGTCAAAGCTACGAGTCAAAATGCCTACGAAGTGTTACACCTTGACGAATTCTTACGGCAAGTAAGCTCTCTGCTACTTCCAGGCTTAATGATGCCCAGCCAGTAGGAACCAAAGGCGAAAAAAGCCTCGAAAATTCACAGAAATCCAAGTTTTCTGGACTTTCAAACGCCGACATCACTCGACCAAAAACGCTACCGCTTCAAACTGGTTTCAACCGGTTAACTTGAGCCCTCAATAGTACAAAACAGCAGAAGTTTCTATGGTTACTCCAGTAAGCAGGCGAAAAAATACACAAATCGATTATGACCTCAAAATCGCGTAAAAACCTCAAAAATCCCCAGTAGCGAAAGGGTTAATATTTGATCAAAATGCAAAAATGTTTCATTTTATTCACCGTGACCTTTGACGAGTTAGCTAAATGTAGCTGTAGGCAAAACTTGTGTAACTTGGCCAAAATAACACAGTGGAGCTAATTGACTTTTTGTAAAATCTAGTGTAATTGACTGTATTGACTTATTGACTGTACACTTTGAGACGCATATTGTAACAAATACAGATACTGATAAAATGAGAGATTTATATACATTGTATGTAATGGAATTGCATTTATCATTTGCTTGATCTAAAGCGGCAATTACAGTAGACAATGCGGCACCTTTCACCATGATGCAACGTACAAGGAGTCTGATGCAGGATCACGCAATACAGGAAACCAATTTCACTCCAAAAAGCGTGCGTCTAGTATTTATCAGTTTATCATACGCTGTCATGCTACAGAATCTAATGCAATGTCATGCAACACAGGCAACCAGTTTACACTCCATCTGCTCCATTTAAAAGTACACGTTATTCATTGAAAAAAATTATGGCTTAAAATTGCTACTAAAGGCTGAGGATTACGCAAAAGACACTTCATGGAAGTAAAAAAAATACTAAAAACATTCTGCTCAATGCTTCATGGGCTTCCACTCTGCACAATCCACGAGTTATGTCTGCCATTGGTGGTTTGATTGCATTGTTTATAAGATAATAAGACTGATGATCCTGTGCTCTTTTTTTCTTTTTCTTTCCTCTTTGTTTTTTTTGTGTGTAATTATTAATCCTATTTATCTTATTTATTGTTTGTAACTATTTATAAATAACAAATGTATATATGTATAGTACCTGTGATAGTCTATTTAAACAAAATTATCTATGTAAATTAACTGTGACCCAATAAAAATATTTAAATTCTTAATGCAATCCAACCTCCAAGCATTTTTAGCTTTCAAGTTATTTTTGGAAGTTGGTACCCCTAAACATTTAATTTTTTTAGTTAATATGTATATATAGTAAGACTGAGGGTACAATAAAGTGTGTTGTTGTTGTTGTTGTTGCAAATTACAGAGAATGATTGAAGAACGCGCAACACTGATTATGCTTGACTGCCTGTCACAACCTTTAAGGTTGTCCGTACCTATTAATTTGTTTGTCAGACATAAATTTCAATCACGTCTTTTTACATCAAAAACTTGTCTGATTTCTGAGCAATTTGCAGTCATTTGTCTTCAAGCCTTGAACTTTGTATTGGTAATCATTTTCTGCAAATTAGATCAAATATCCTGAGATATTGGACAATTTTCAGAAATGGCTTTATGAGAAAAATTGGTCATAAATCCAGAAAGGTGAATTTTTTTCATTAATCTGTTTTAAAGGCATAGAGGACTATATACAACATGTATCACGCCAATTTAATCCTTAGAAGTTGTGGTACATAATTTGGACTGCCTGTTAGGACACAAAATTATGTAGTCAAAACTACTGCCAAAATCTTAAAAACACTGAAAACAACACCTTACTATCTGTTCTTTACTGTCTATATTTTCAATGTGTTGTCTTGAAAATTTTAAAGAACAATATTTTTGGATTGTCCTTGCTTCAAACTTTCCCAAAGTTTTGCTCCTGTAGACATTTCCAAGACAAAATAACACCAAGAAACCTAGCATCAAACTTTTGTGATGCTTGTATACACCAACACTGTGCGATGGGCCAAATGCGTTGGACTTTTGAAAACGACAAAGACATGAAAGGCGTTTGCTACCACTGTCCGTAGTCCCGTAGTTCTTGCATTGCCTTATGGGAAAATTGAAATGGGTTGGACTTTTGAAAACAACGAAGACATAAAAGGTGTTTGCTGCCTCAATCTGTAGTCCCATAGTGCGTGCATTGCCTCGTGGGTACATTGAAATGCTTTGGACTTTTGAAATAGGCAAAGACACGAAAAGCCATTGCTACAGCAGTCTGTAGTCCCATAGTGTGTGCATTGCCTCATGGGTACATTGAAATGCGTTGGACTTTTGAAAAGGATGAAGACACAAAATTAAAGGTGCTTTCTACTGTGGTGCAAAGCCAAATGAAATTTTTTCAACTTGAAGATGCTCGTCTGGTTGTCCATGATTTCTTGGAGGTATTCTGTAAACGGTTGTGCACCATTAGACTCTACAGGGAAATTGTGTTGGTCTTGAACTCAGTTTCCACAATTTTGTTGTTAGCCAGTAACGCACTATGTCATTGGGTATGCGTGTGGGTGTGTAATTTGGAAATTTCCGAAGTTGAAACGAAGTGTCTAGACGAAAATTTTTTGCTCAATTATTTGATTATCGATAATAAATTATAAACTTTTTGGTGCCCTTTTAGAACAAGTAATTCTTTTTCTTTCATGAAAATGTTTGTTGATACTGTCCCTCACATTCGATTGCCTCCATTTTCTTGATGCATCGATCAAACTTGAAGCAACATCACCATTCCTCAGGTTTTACAATGTATTTCAAGTCGCAGTGTCCACACTTACACCTACAACAAGAGAAACAGTATTTTAAAAGAAAAGAATTTTAAAATAGTACTTCTTATTTCATGAAGACTATGCTATTGAGATTGGTTACACTGTAAAATAAGTTAATAAAGTAATCTACTGCAAACTTTACTAGAACAAGCTTATCACCCCGGCCTCGAATACCTCGGAAGCTTCATGCACAAATGCTTATAAAGCTACATGTACAGTGCTTTAGAATAATTCAACTTGTGGCATTAACATAAATCCTTACCATTCTCTTAGTTCTACTTCACTAGAAAAGCGAGCTAAAAGGTTTTGCTCTTCTTCCTCTTCCTTTTCTTTCAGGACAGCATAACGTGCTGCCTCCTCTTTGTTCGCCAATGGCTCCACAGTTTCGTCGTGTGACGTGAAACTTTCTTCTGAACACTCATCTGATATCTCAGAGAAGCTATGCTTCCAGATTTCTTCATTTAAAGGCTCATTCAGGTCCATAACTTTGGTACTTGTAACAGTGTAAAACAATGAAAGCCAACTTCGCTGTGTTGTTGAGAAACTGACGTCACAATCTCAATGTCCAGCGGTGAATTGCGGGCTCGTGTAGAACACTATTTCGTAATGGCGACTGCATTTTTGGCTGTTTTTAGCTCCCTTTCTTTCCTTCCTTTTTAATTTTAACAAATCAAAGACACTTTAAATTTAAAATTTATTGTTCAAATGACTAGTTGATACCTAAAAATATCTTCAAAATAGCAACAAATTTCATCGTAGTAGCACTTTAAGTAAAAACAGAGATCTGAAACCTAAAGTCTTATTCAAGTAGAAAAGTTTAGCATGATTTTAATAAACTTGGGCACTGCTTATTAAGCAAATTAAAATTATTAGATGCTAGAGTGGTTTTCATTTGACCATGAAGGAATAGACAAACTAATAGTACTGTTTATTAGTAGACTCTAAAGCCATTGTTTTTGTATCTACTGCAGAATGCAGTAGATACTATGTCATCGTGTTGAAAATGGATATACTTTATGCTTCACTCAAATTATGAGATCACGGTATATTGGTATTCACCAGAACATGTATGAGTTCTGACACGAAGTTCTATGCTTGTTAACAATAGAAAATGTTAACAATAGAAAAGTCGGAATATTTTCGGAAAATACACGGCAACAAACAAGTAAAGGCGAAATGACATACGAATCGACGACCAAATGTCTTTCGGAATCACGGACAGGTAACTGACAAGCACGAAGTTCCATGTGACTGACGACTAGACTGTTGACAAGTTTGACAGGAATTCAAGTCACTGAAAATCTCAGTGGTAAGTGATGTTTTTAACAATGTTTTTATGCCCATTGATAAGGTTCAGCTTTAATAGAATGTGTCAGGTTTATTCTTATGGAGAATTATTAAATCATTATTCAATTTTGAGGTCGTTTTTGAGCGGCAGTAAGTAATACAATATTGAAGTGTTCGTCTCGATCTTGCCGTTTGAGCCTTTCGCAAATGTTCTGACTATCTTTTAGCAACAGTAACTAAGTTTACAATGATTGCATGTAAACTATCAAATAACTCACTTCATTGTATAATATTTCAGCTCCTATTAAGGAAATGTAATGGCCTTTAGTATGTGCGAAGAGCTCAAACGTGGATCTTGATTGCAAGGCCAAACAAACACTATAGCAATTCCTTTTACAAACCTATGACACTGTCAGATGAAAGTTGTCTCTATGGATGGACGTAAAAACATTGTTAAAAATATCACTTACCAAGTTATTCCGAACGTTTAATTTCCGAAAGACATGTGAGTCGAGGTAATAACAAACTGCCCTGTCCAACTCCATAAAATTCCTCATCATTCTTCGTGTTTTTCTTTTCAATGCATTTCACATTATTTGTCAAACATATTTCTATAACACTTTTGCAGTAGATACATGCACCTGTCAGGTGCCTTTTATTTGTTTCTTATCAACTACTACAAACTAAATAGTCATTTTTCTTTCAAGGTCAAAAGAAAATCACTCTAAATGTATTGTGTCTTTTTGTTCCTTTGCATCTAATTAAGATTTATTGAATAAGGCATTACAATATTTAAGAATATTTATATAGTTATATTTTTGTTTCAAATAATACATGTGAATGTAGTCACATGACTAGAATAAACTGTTGAATTTTAAGATTGACTATACATGTATTCATTTAGAGTAAGGTCACTAAAGCTATTGGGCCATACACTTTTCCTAATAGATTTTTTCACACAGATTTAGTGTCTTTACTCTACACTCAACAAATGTATGGCAAATGCTTTATATTACAATGTAATGTTCATAAGTTATGCTTTACCAGTTATCCCTTTTGACAGCTTGGACAATACCACTCTCCATCAGGCTCGACTGTTAAATTTAAACAAGACATATGGTACCATAGGATTTGGCAATCTGTGTTGTCACAACCAATGAGCATGGAATCTTCAATATCTGTTTGACAGATACACCATGGCCCTTCCTCCTCATCCTCCTCTCTGTCAGTGCTGTGTGGAGCTATTGGTGCAACAGCCAGTTACGACACAGAATGTGAACTGGTAAACAATTTCACCATACGTTCTGCCAGAACTCCATTAATAAAAAACAATGATGCCTTTGAGATTGCTTCAATCCAGAACTCATCATTTGGAAGAATCCCTTCAACGTGGATGTCATTTAGGGTCCACACAACAAAATTACAATAATCCACATCGCATATGAACAGTTGAGCTTGAACTTGGGAAAAGTATTTATGATCTCTTTTTAAAGTTAATTTATAATTATTCCGGCATAAGCAAAATGTTTTGTCCAGCATGAAAGCGTCTGCCATGCAGTTATCTCTGTGCTTATAAGGGCATTTGATTTCCAAAACTCCCTGCCACAACATTTGCACTCTACCATGCTGTCTGGAGATGCTCCTAGGTATGGCCAACTTTCATTTATATGTAGCCCACTTTCAGCCATCTCTGAGAATGATTGACCTGTTGTGAAGAAAATATCTTTAGAAAGGAATTCAAACATTCAGTTCTTCTAATACAGAAAGTTCAACTCAACTCAAAGGCCGCTACGTGAATTACAAAGCTGATATTTATTGAACTTTTTATGAACTTACCCTAGCATAAACAATGACTCTGTTACCACTAGTGACTTGCTTTATTTGAAGAGTATTGACCCAACCAGAAACAGAAAAAGTTGTACACATCCATAGCTTTGAATGCCTTCATTTCTTTCATGGTTGTCCACGATGTTTGTAAAACCAAATAGTTTACAATATCTGGATATTGTACGGCTGGAAGAAGGCTTAAATCCTCCGAATAATCACTTTTTTTTTAACTTGTAGGGGTCAAAACCACAAGCAAGAGCTTTATCACGATAGCGAGCCTTCATAGCACTGTCTAAAGTTTGACAGTAAGCATCAAA
Source organism: Telmatactis stephensoni (assembly GCA_029948255.1). Lineage (NCBI taxonomy): Eukaryota > Metazoa > Cnidaria > Anthozoa > Actiniaria > Isophelliidae > Telmatactis > Telmatactis stephensoni. The sequence continues at coordinate 476,989 of JALIZF010001708.1, read as the reverse complement.
CTCTATATTTCCACTCAAATCAGGAGGCAGAGTGGCTATGGAGTAGTTTTCCTATCATATTTAATATGAGCTTTGCACTTGAAATTATTTCATTCAATATGACATTATGCCATTTCAATACGACATTATGTCATTTCAACATGATATTATGCCATTTCAACATGACTATGCATTTCTTCTATGCAATTTCAATACGATGTTATGTCATTTCAGTGACATGATATTATGCCATTTCAACATGGCTTTATGCATTTCTTCTATGCAATTTCAATACGATGTTATGTCATTTCAACATGAGATTATGCCATTTCAACATGACTTTATGCATCCCTTCTATGCAATTTCAATACGATAATATGTCATTTCAACATGATATTATGCCATTTCAATATGGCTTTGTGCTTTTCTTCTATGCAATTTCAATACAACGTTATGCCATTTCAATACAATGTTATGCAATTTCGACTTTCAATTTCAACATGACATTATGACATTTCAACATTCAATTTCAGCATGTTGGCACATCAACCGAAAGGCACATCAGACTTCAACTATCAAATATCGATTGACACGAGCATTAACTGATCACCCATCACTGATCTGGTTTACTGGAACCCAGGATCACACGTGCACGGCCAGAAAACATGGCGGCCTTTGAAGGAAATGTTAAAGAGCTTTTAAAGTCAATGCTTTCCGAAGTCTCACTTAAAATAAATGCAGATGAATTAGGCTACGTGTTTATGAAACTTGAGAGAGTGGAACAAATTGCAGCACTATGTCTTCAAGTTATGGAAATCAATCCCATGCTATTTTCTAAACTGTCTGAAGCCAAGTCTTTAATGTACAAAATTATAAATGATGGACATCACATGGAAGATGATTACCAGCCAGAGAAGGTGTTTACAGGTGATTCAATATAACAAAAGAACAGTTAACTTACCTTATTGATGTTGGTTTCAAGGCTTCGGAAATTGGAGCAATGCTAGGAGTAAGTGAAGTAACCATCAGGAGAAGATTGAAAGAATTCAACGTGCTTATGTCACAAACATTCAGCACTATTTCAGACCAAGACTTAGATGAAACAATTCGTGAGATCAAAAAAGATTTTTGCCAAAGTGGTAATAGAGTGGTAGTGGGTATATTGCAATCAAAGGGCATCCGAGTTCCAGAACGCCGAGTTTTAGAATCTTTGAGAAGAGTTGATGTAGAGGGAGTGATAATGTGATTGTTGCAACTTCAAGTAATCCATAGACGAAGGTATCAAGTCAGTGGCCCCAACGCTCTATGGCACATTGATACAAACCACAAGCTAATACGGTAGGGGATTTTATAGATAATTGGACACGAGCTTAAATAAGTGCTGTCAAACCCTTTTAATATTATGCAGTGTCTATCAATCTTTAGCTCTAGGGTGGGGAAGGGGGAACCCACTGGGGTTTGACTTTCTACCAGGGTAGGGTTTTTGACATCTTTAAGAGAAGACAAGGGGGAACTTTGACTCTTAAAGGGAGACCTGGTGGTGGGGAAATTGACAATCTGAAAAATGTCAAAGTCCTGTGAGTTTACCAAGCCCAACTGGACTTACAGATGATAGGTGAACAAGTTGCCCCCTCAACAGAAAAACTTTTATTACCTTCAAAGTTGTTACAGCTTTAGGAATCTCCTCTTTAACTTTAATACTTTTGTCTTTGCTACTTCCTCCATTACAGCCCAGTTCGTGATTGCGCAATAAAGATAATGCAACTTTCTCTCCACAGTTCACACATTCAACTGTAGGGGCATGACTGAGGCCAACTGATTCTATAGGCTAGATCAAATAATGCCTTATTTTAGAGTCAAAGATAGATTCTTCTCTTAAATACATGAATCAGATACCATCCAAAACACATGTAACAAGTATCAGACTAACCTTAGCAACAGGAGTAACATCAATACTCTTTTGAAAAGGTCTTACATAGCCTATAGCTTGTCCGAGGCACTCTTTCAGGTATGGTACACTATAACCCAAAGATGGTATAGGAATAATATCAAGTGCTCTTCGTGACCCACTAGAACGAAGTATTTCAAGACATTTGTGGGAATTTGCTCTCCAAAACACTTTTTTTACATTGTCTCATGCTCCATTTTTGTCAAACACCAACTTCTTATCCGTTAAGCCAGCATCTCTTAAAAGCTGTCGCTGGTCTTTAGTTGGTGCAGTTTCCACTTCTTTTTCTGGAAGAACACAGAAATTATGCGTCCAAGTTTCTTTAGGTTTTACTTTGTATGGTCTCCAGCGACTTGATGCTGTTGGTGATTTGGTTGATCCTCTATTAAAGTATGGAAGTAGTTTGGCTATTTCAGGTCGTTTGGGTGTAGGTGTTGATGAAGCTGGACTTGATAAAACATGTGTCGATGTTGACGAAGGGGAAGCTGGAGCAGATAAAACATGTCGACGAAGAAGTTGGTGTTGATGATGATGTAGGTGATAGAATGTTTACTGCTTCATTGATTAGTAGAAGTGCACACTTTTGATCATCCATGTCCATTTTGTCAAAACAATCAACTCGTGCCCAGGTGAGCCTCCGTTCCTCATGGTCTACTACAGCGCATGCGTTAATACTCGAGCTTATTGGGATTCCTATGGAACAGAAACAGGAAGCCCGGAAAATAGACCCGACATATAACAAACATCGGTTCGAATGATGTCATGCTGAAATTGAATGTTGAAATGTCATAATATCATGTTGAAATTGAAAGTCGAAATTGCATAACATCGTATTGAATTGGCATAACATCGTATTGAAATTGCATAGAAGAAATGCATAAAGTCATGTTGAAATGGCATAATATCATGTTGAAATGATATAACATCGTATTGAAATTGCATAGGAGAAATGCATAAAGTCATGTTGAAATGGCATAATATCATGTTGAATTGACATAATGTCGTATTGAAATGACATAATGTCATATTGAATGAAATAACTTCAAGTGCAAAGCTCATATTAAATATGATAGGAAAACTGCTCCACAAGCGGCCATCTTGAAAGCTTTGTATGTTTTCCGACTTGGCCGCCAGTAAGTGATTTCTCCAATTTTGATCACATGATTGCGAATGAAGAATTCAGCTAAAAACAGTTAAACTACAATATATTTTTCACTTGTTTTTCTCCAATTTTGGTTCATGTTAATATCTCAACACTCAATGTAACATGTCAACTAAACATAACTCTCAGGCTAAACTTAAATTGTATTTATTTGGTAATAAACATTCCAAGTCAGTAAAGGTTAACTGAACATAACAAAACTCAACAGGTGAGTGAAAACAATATACCCATAAAAGTGCTATTTACATTCTATACCAGAGAGATGTCCACAAAGATGAACTTTTTTAAATTCCTTATTTTTATTAGTTTATGCATTCCGTAAAATATTTGTTTTTGACATCTCTCTGGGTATATTGTCGACAGCACAACTTATCTTCCAATAGATGTGGCAGAGCGAAGAAATGCATAGCAACTCTGGTCTGACTCCCTTCCAATGGTATTTAACTTCATTTTAGGCTACGTACTTTTGAAAATCGAAAGCATGTTTTACTGGCAAAAGCTCTTGCAACCATATCCAACTGATCAAGCATTTTGGGTATATAACACAACATCAAGAAATGTGATTCAAGTAAGCCACAACTAAAAAGTTAATGGATGCATTCAAAAAATGGGACAAAAATGTCCCAAAAAGCTCACAACTGCATAAAACGGAGATCTAACAAATCTTGCATCAATCACGCTTATTACAGATCACGAATGTGAAGACCAGTTTAACTTACTTAGACTTAGTATTTTTGTGGTTACAGGCTTGGTTACAAGCCGTAACCATAATTGTCATCGAGTGTGTAAGCATACGTGTGCACGTACGTGTGTGTAATTCGGGTTTGCCGAAGTTGACACGAAGTGATATATTCGGCAGGCATCCGGAATTGACTCGAGGCTTACTTAGTCAGTTTTAGTCGATTTTAATGACTGAAATATAATTCACTCCAAGAAATATCGTCTTTTCATTATCCATTTTTGCTCTTCTTATATAAATCTCTTCATGTACGTGAACTGTGTTGCACATTTTTTGATAAATATGGCGTTTACGACGATCTTACGAAAGAGACAGGAAACCCAGAGCTAGTTGTTTGATTTTGTGATGTAGTCAGGCCTCGTCCACACGGAGACGCTTTGTAAACGACTAAATGTAAACGACTAAAAAGTTCTCCGTCCACACGATCGTTTTTACATCGTTTTTGCCTGTCCACACGAAAACGATGAAAACGCTGTGAAAACGACCTCATGGATCCTGGGCACTAATGAACATGCGCAGTGACCATATTGTCAGCCATTTTGTTTGTAATCATGTCTGCCGGAAAACGTGCTGAAGGTGCAAAAAGTGGAGCAAAAAAAGCCAAAGATCAGAAAGAAAAAGAGAATTTTGTTTGGACAGACGACGAAGTGAGCCTTTTACTTCAAGTGACTCGTGAGTACAAGGTGTCAAATACGTTAAAAAGCGTAGATTGGGAATCAGTTCATAGTAAATACTCTGACATCGCAAATCTCTTGATTGAGCAAATACCACCCATCGAGGAGGCCAAAACACTGGGCAAAGATTATCCCCATATTAAAGAGGAATTCACAAAGGATGTAGTATCTCGGAAACTAAAGAATGTTAGAACTCAATTCCGAAAAGCTATTGATTCAGGTAAAAGAAGTGGACATGGCAGAGTTGTTCTAATTTATTTTGAGGAATGTGAAGCCATCTGGGGAGGCTCACCAGCTACTAAGCAAATTGAACAGGGACTAGAAACAAGTGATATTGACAATGTCCATGAGATTTCCCATAACAGCCATTTGTTAGATTCTTTATCTGAAGATGCTGACCCAGTTGAAAGTAGTGTGGATGAGGATGATGATGATGACGATGATACTCGAACTTCAATTTCAAGTGTAAGCGCAAGCAGTGATAGTTCAAGAGCACAAGTAGTCAAGGAGAGACGTGGACTGTTAAATGAAAAACTTAAAAACCATAAACAAGAGAAACTAAAACGTAAACTATCAGTGGACAACCAGCTTCTGACATATGCACAAGATGATTTGGAATTGAAGAAAAAAATGATGGAACACATGCAAAAAATGGATGGTGAATACATGGAAAATATGAACAAAGTTACATCTAACCTTGATAATTTAACTAAATCTATCAACGAAGGATTTTCACTTTTGAGAAGTATGTTAACCATGGCACCACCAACTAACCCTTATATGCAACCACCTCAGCCACAGTTTCCTCAATCATATCATTCTTTGCAGCCAATGTCATCCAGCAACGTACCATCTACTAGTAACCACCCTGATCCGTACAACCAAGGGAACACTAACTATTCATATTATTGAGCTGACATTTAATGACCATCATTTATACAGAGTACAAATTTATATCAGTGAAATAGCTACAAAATTGTAAACTTTTATTTATAAGATATAATAGTCGAGCACACAAGAGAATGCTGGGCTTATTTTATAAATTCAAACCCCAGGCCAAGTAACAATTTTTATTTGATTTTCATGCTAGGGTTTGGTAGTGCAGTTCTATTTCTTAGAGTGATTTCAATAAACCTGGGCATTGCTAACTACACCAATACAAAATATTAGACACTCAATCTATTGTTTTCTTTTGTTTCTTTGCATCTAATAAACATTGACAACTAATTAATAGTGCCCAGGTTTATTGAAATCACTCTAAAATGGTAAACTTTGCTAGAAATTATTTCACTAGTATAATATTACACTCCACTTTTTGGTCACAAGCAAAATGTTTGTTGTTTAAAGTTAACATGTTGTTATATATTTCGGTTTATCATGTTTGGAGGTATTTCTCTTATGAAGTTCAATTTCAGAACTGGCATACATTAGAGTGCAAATAATATACCCATGAAATACAACTTACTAAATAGTATAAAATAGTGCTATAGAATTAGCATAAAATTGCACTATTTAGTATTACTACTGTTTCACGGTTATATTGTTTGCACTCTATTGAAATGCTCAGCAAATACAAAGATTAATGTTATCAGAACAATATACTTTCTTAGTTGTTATTAAATAAACTTTCAAAACAAAATATTACTCATTATTATATAACTATGAAGTGTATGCAGCCAAGATCCTTTTCAGTCTCACCTTTGAGGCTTTATGGGTGACTGACTTTATCGAAATGAGTGTATCAAAAATATGTTTTAAGGATCTAAGTAATTGGTAAGAACTCTTCGAACACGTTTTCCCTCAGTATCATTGCACAAAGTTCTGGAACTGTTGACATTGACATGGGGTTGAAATTCTCTGTCATATTCAATAACTGAAGCCACTTTCTCTTGGGCAATTGACTCGTTGTTTAATTCACAGAAATTATGTAGGACAAAGCATGAGTATATAACAAATGGAAGATCATCCAAATTAATGTCCATTTGTCTGCGTAAAACCCCAAACCGAGCTTTAAGTCGTCCAAAGCTGCACTCTATAACCATTCTGGCTTTACACAGAGATAATCCAAAATATTGTTCTTGGGCTGTAGACCCACCATTAACATATTCTTTCATCAGGTATGGCAGTAAAGGGTAAGCAGGGTCACCCATTAAAAATACTGGTACAGGATGATCACCTGGAATAATCTCTTTTTTACAAGGTGGAATTCTTTCAGTTTTCAGATACTCATTGATTTTTGAATTTGCGAAAATTCGTGCGTCATGCACACTTCCTGGCCATTTTACTACTACGTCCAAAAATCGGAAGTTGAAGTCACAAACTGCTTGGACATTGAAGGAATACCTGTGTTTTCTGTTTATATAATCAGTGGAGTTTACTCTGGGTTGTTTTATATCCACATGAGTTCCATCAATGGCCCCAAAACACTGTGGTATTCCATGATGTTTATAGCAGACAGAGACGAGACTATTTACTTCGCTCTCAGTGAATGGAAGTTTGATATAGGAAGGTCCTAAATGAGTTGTAATTGCTCTGCATACTCTTCGTACAATATTTGAAACCACTTGTCGAGAAATCCCAAAAGCATTGGCTGTTTTCCTCATTCTTCCTTCATCACTGAGGTAATAAAGTGTCACAGCAACTTGTTTTTTAACACTGACAGGTGATCGCATGTTAGTGGTCTTCATTTCAACAAACGGTCGAAGCTCTTCGCATAAGTGTTCAAATGTTTCTTTTTTCATTCTAAAATTTTCTTTCCATTCTTCAAGGATAACTTTGTTATTTTCAAAGTTGTCCCACCAAGCGGAGGTTCTCCCAGGTCGAACCCAAAATCGTCTTTCCCTTCGCTTTCTTCTCCGTTTGACGTTTGGTAATGGAGACAAAAACATCAATTTTACAAATCTAGACCTTCGTCTACAGTAAGAAACCTTGAGATGATTGATTAAGGAAACCGTTTGCTCGTATTTGATGAGGCAGGACAGAAGAAGCATCAGAACAGCTCCTGCCCTCGCGTCCGCCATCTTTGTTTTTCCTATCTAAAAAAGACTAGAAACGAGTCACGTGATCTAGCGTTTTCGAAAATAGTCGTTTACGAGTGTCCACACGGAGACGATAGATGAGCGTTTACGAAAATATTCACTTTGAAAGGCGTTTACGAAAATGAGTGTTTATGGTGAAAACGATATCGTCTCTGTGTGGACGGGACGTGTAAACGATCAAATATTTAAGCGTTTACAGATGAAAACGTTTTCGTGTGGACAGGAAGCGTCTTCGTGTGGACGAGGCCTCAGTTAACTAATATTTGCCTGATTTCATAGTCAATAGTTGCGATTATTATATGAATCTTTCTGCTTGAGTGAAAGTTTTTGCAAGTTTTTTTTATAAACATTGGGTTTTACGAAGACATTCTGAACGAACCTGAGAGCACCCGTGCAAGCATGCATGGGCATTACTAGTAACTGATTGACAACTTGATTTCACGGTGAGTTTATACCGCCTTGAATGAAATAATCTTGCCTGCTATTTTGCCTACACAGCCAGATGTAGTTTTCAGCGTTACACAAGCTCTTTTCGATTGGTGGTTTTGCAGATTTCTGTGATGCTTGTTGAGAATTTCGGCGACCGTTTGTAGTTTGGATCACGGCGTTCGTCGATCTCACTGACGATTGTTGGTTTTACGCTATAGCTAGTTAGCATTTTAAAATACAAAAGTTTCCTATATTTCTTTGCATTCCTGCCATTAATTTCACTGTTGATTAGGTTTGAAACCTCGGCGTGTTTACTCTTAGGTTTAAGTCTGGGTGAGTAAACTGGGCGTTTTATTCAATTAAATATTTTTAATATTGAAATTAAATTTACCTTTCTTGAATGGAGCCTTTGTGTGTCCTTGGGGATGTCTATATAGTGTTTTGAAAACTTTTGCTACCTCTCGATTGAGGCGTACTGCATGACCTTGTTTTAGTTGTTTTAAAATGTGAAATGCAGGGTGTCAAGTTCCTATTATTTCCTATTATTTCCTATTTTTTTAACTGATTCCTATTTCCTCCTCTTTTTTGAGAAAACCTCCTATTTTTCCTATTTATTCAGCTTAGAACCAAAGAAATAAATTTAAAGAATGTTGTTTGCACTCTAGCACTTATTTTCATGTACAAATTATACAATTTAAAGTGCCTATAAAGTCTAGCCAGAAATAATTTCTGTCAAAAGAACTTGGCCTCTCAAACAAAAATATTTTGAAAAGTGGGTCTTTCAATTCTGTTGATCGGGAAAAACTGCTGCAAAGGTGGAGAAAAAGCACATTTTGGACATCCTGTGGAAAAATTTGTGAGAACCCTGGGAGACTGAGACCCAGGAATGAAGTTTAATTTAGACGCTACAAGCTCTTAATATTGTTGTTGGTATACACTATTAATATTTAACTTCTGATTCAAAGTCTACTATAAATACTTTGATATAGCTATTTTCAGCTCTTTCTTTGAGTCTAAATGCCGTGATTCCTGACATTACGTCACAATATGCCTTACATTACGTCACAATGTCAAAGTTTATTATCAACCAAATGAGTTTATTATTAACCAAATTCGTCCCAGCCTTCCAAAGAACGCGGATTTTTGTCTGGAGCGACAGCTTTGAACAGACAGATACATTGGAAAAAACCTTACATCTTTGATGTAGCTTTAATTATATTTTGCCAAGATACTCAACTTTTAAAAAATATACATTTTCGCTAGGGCTGATTCTATGACAACACTTGATGTTATGGGATGTATGTGGAAACATGTTCATATTGATTTAATTTTTATGCACTGTCACATAAAGTGTTCTGAAGCTAGCTGAAATACTAAAAATGTTGTTGTTAATATCAAATTCAAAAACAAATGTATATGTTACTATTTAAAAGAGTCATTATTCTATCCACTACTAACAGTTCTATAGGAGGAGTGCTATTAGATTGCCTATCTAACCACTACCAATAATCCTATTTTTTTCCTATTTATGAGCATATTTTCCTATTTTCTTCCTGTTTTTCCCTTCAAATTTTCCTATTTTCCTATTAATTTTTGCAAGCTTAGTGCTTGACACCCTGGAAATGTCACGGTGATGTCATGCAAGGTGTGCAGAATCCCCATGAAAGCTTGAAAATTTGATTTTGTGACAAAGAACTTGCATGTGTGTGCTTTTGCTTTCATGTTTATTTTTCATGAACTGTATTTAATTACTTCAAACTAAATTTATTTGAATGATTTTGTAATCTTAGAGCAAACATAGTTAAACTGAAATATAATCAAAGTAATTAATACTAATTGTAAAAAATTCTTTGTTTTCCATTGTTTAGCTAGTACAATTTCACAGATTAAGTGCAATCACTCTACTTCTTTCATGGTTTTAGTCATTACATATATTTCTACAGTTTTATCTTTTCTCTCGACTTGTTGTTTTTGATTATTTTACCTGTAACCACATGTCCTCTTAGAGGACTTTTATTTATTTATTGGCATCTTTTAATTTGGCAGATATGAGGATCACTGTGAACCTATTATTTCTTAGCATCGTTTTTTCCTTTTCGCAACTTCATAGGGCAGTTCACTGCTTCATTCATGATCACCAAGACAGTCGAAGCAACAGATGCAAAATCACATTTTGATAAAACTGCTGGAAATTTTCCATCCAGTGGTTTGAAGTTGTAGTAACGAGATAACCAAGGAGCAAATTATGTAGTTCGTACAGGGTAAACATCCATTCAAGGAAATTCTTATAACTTGGAAGTTTCAGATAAGGGTCTACTTTGCTTTGTATATTATTGTTTGTATGATTGTTTGTTGAAAACTTGTACTTGTACTTGCTTCTGATTGGTCAGCTTAGGACTTATGGGTTTCCTGTGGTGATACACACACTCTTATCTGATGACATACTAGCTAAACCTCAAAACATGGCTATAACTACAAAAAAAATCAAGACAATGATTTCCTGTTGCTCATACAGCTCATGGATTGTTGAGCAACAGATTAAATTTGAGGAAGAAATGACTATTGCATCCTTGAATTCGACAGTGTCCATAGTACAATCTAGCACTGTTGTGCTAACTTAATAATGGCCATTGTATTCCACTAGAAAATTTTAGCCTAATAGCCATTGGGATATAGCTAAAACAAAGCTGTAAAGAAACGACAAAGACTTCTTGTCCCAAGGCTTTAAAAAGAGAAAAAGTTATTTTCTATCCTGTCTCCCCAAATTAACTAAAAATCAGCAATTCTCATAAAGAAAATGGAATCCAAAGATGCATCGAAGGATGGGATGCACCCATTTATAAGAGTTATAAGGTAGATGATGGTCAAAATATGCAGGAATACATAATGCTGAAGATGCATGGAGCTTGTTGCAAAGTGAACAGGGCATCCGCTCTGAATGATTTCGGCAGTATGCTCCAAAAAAGGAACTCACTGCCATAAAACTAAAAAAATCACGTTTCACCATCAGGAACAGTGACACGTAGTGTAGCATTCTCACTCTCTGTATAAAGATTTTCGCTTGGATCATCCGTCAGGAAATCAGCCCTAGAAATCTCCTAAAGAAGAGAAAACAAAAACCTAGGTTGATTAAAAAGCCTAATATTTCTAAACAAGTTGTGATCTAAGTTATACTTAAAATCACTAGCTGGCTGTTTTTTTTTAATCTTATTGCTAGGAGAGTTGGCATACAAAGCATATGCATGTAAAGAACTAAAAATCAGTGTCTAAAACGAATGTATTTTCGTGAACTTCATTCATGTTAGCATAATTTGTAATGACTGTTGTGGAATTTGAGGCTACGAGAGCTAGAAATCACCTACAACAGGTCTGACATTTTGCCCACATCAGCAGGCTTGAGTTTTGCTTGAGAACTGTAAATCCTCATGGGATATACCTGCTGTTGCTGTTTTTTTGCAATGAATCCCAAAGCTGGTCTTTTGACCATATCTTGTCTACGAGAACCATAAAAAAAGGTTCTGTGTTTTTTCTAAGGTGATGCATGACATGCACCACGCACCATAGCTCAAACAATGCTGTACCAAAGCGAGAAAGATTTCTTGTCCCGAGGCCTTGAAAAGTAAAAAGTGCTTTCTTTCCAGTCTTCCCGAATTAGATAAAAACCAGCAATTCTTATAAACGAAATGGAATCCACAGGTGCATCATATGATGGGAAGTGCCCATCTAAAAGACTATTCATAAGGCAGACGATGGCCTCTGGATCATAATATGCAGGAATACATAATGTTGAAGATGCACGGAGATTGTTCCATGGTACATTTCAACTAGGCTATTTTTAGGGTTTGCTTCTCCACGAAACATTTTTCCCCAAGGTACATTTCAAACATAACAAACAGAAGTGAACACTGAGTGTCTTTCCCAAATGTTTCTAATTCTTTTATTAGACCACCAAAAGCTTTTTCAATTGGCTGGTTCTTGTCCAAGTGCACCGTACTGTAAAATAAATTTGGTCTGTCAGGGCTATGTTCAATGATTTTCACATTTTGAAAAGTCAAGTTAAGGTGCTCATTATTTGATGTTTTGTTGCTATAGTTGATATTGCAGTTAGAGCTATTATATTGCATCCAGTTGGAATAAGTGAACTCAGCTCTCCTAAACAACCATACCATTTCCTGAAGAGAACTTTTTTGTCTCCATTGATGTTATAATCCTAGGATATTAAATTTGATTTCCTTGTCACTTGGCACTTCTTACTGTTGAAACTCATCTGCCATTTTTTAGACCATCCTATCAAGTTATCCAGATCTTCTTGTAATAATTTTGCATCTTCATAGGAATGGATACCTCTATATAAAAGACAATCATTGGCAAAGAGCTTTATATTAGATTATATATTCTCTCCAATATCGTTAATGTACAATAGAAACATTAACGGGCCAAGGACTGTCCCTTGCGGTACTCCTGATTTGACTGGTACAGGGATTGAATTACTCCCATCAACAACTACTGATTGAGTTCGCTGTTTGAGCAATGTTCTAATCCAGCAATGGATTTTCCCACATATTCCATAATGTTGTAATTTAGTAAGTAATCTCTCATGTGGAACAGTGTTGAAGGCCTTTGCAAAATCAAGTATAAAGAGATCAGTTTGACTGTTAGTATCCATATTTTGAGTCAGATCATTTATTGTAGTTATTAGTTGAGTTTCACAATAATGTTGAGCTCTAAAACCATGCTGATACTTAAACAAGACAAAATTTTCATCCAGGTGATCTTGCAACTAACTGATGTTAAGGATACAGGCCTATAATTACATGGATATGACTTTTTGCCTTTCTTGAAGATTGGTGTGATGTTTGCTCTGAGCCAATTATCAGGTAAAATCCCAGTATTCAAAGACTGCCTAAAGATTACTTCTAAAACTGGAGCAATTTCTTCTGCAGCATATTTCATGACTCTTATAGGGATTTGGTCTGGACCATTAGCTTTGTTGACATTCAAGTTTTTCAGCAACTTCAAGATCCCATTCTGATTAATGTTTATAGGACCCATGTCAGGAATGTTACTGTTCTTCATACATGGAATGTTTGAAGAATCCTCAACAGTGAACACACTTTGAAAGTTCTCACTTAAAACATTGGCTTTTCTGTGTTTTTTTTTCATTTCTTTTTAAAGTAGGAATACCAATGTGATCACGTTTTCTGCTTTTAATATAGGACCAGAAGCACTTTGGTTTGTCTTGTAGGGATGTATCCAGCAAATTCTTCACATAATTATCATGAGCCACAGTAAGCTTGGTTTTAACTTGTTTTCTGAAGGTCTTAAAAGCTTCCCAATCTTTCCTATCATTTGTTCTCTTGGCCTTTTTATAGAGGCGTTTTTTCTTTCTCACAGCTCTCTTAAGATCTTGATTGAACCATGGTAGATCTTGTTTTGCTCTTAACAACTTAGTTGGAATATTAGTTGTTACTGAGTCCATGATTGCAGATTTCAGGCTCTCCCATTTACCATTAAGTGATTTATCATAAGGAGTGGATGACAAGAATGCTTGATTGAAAAGATACAGGTCATTTTTGATCTTAGACCAATCAGCCCTCTTATATATATATGATATGCATATTTAACTCTACAGTTACTTCTTGATGGTCACTCATGCCAGGACACACTTGGACAGACTCTATTAGATCAGGTGTAGTTGTAAAAACTAGATCTAGTATGTTGTCGCCTCTGGTTGGCTCGTTGACAATCTGTGTAAGGTAGTTATCATTTGCTATATCCAGCATCTGATAACTAAGTCCAGAAGGGTATATTCCATTTGATTTCACAGACATATTTTGCCATTATATATCTGGAAGATTGAAGTCCCCAATGAGAAGAATATTTGGGAGTGATTTACCAGAGTTCAAGCTTTCAATTGATTTTCCCAGCTCTTCTAACACTTCAACATCACTCTTTGGTGGCCTGTAGAATGTGCAGATATACAATGGTTTATTGCCTTGACATTTAAGACTGATCCAGAAAAATTCGTTGATGGCTTCTAATTCAGGCATTAAAGAGGCAATATACTTATTACTCACAGCAATGAAGACTCCTCCACCGTGCCGGTTTCGATCTTTTCTAAAAATTTCATAATCATTAGGGATGACCTCACTTGAAAAAATGGAATCATCTAGGTGGGATTCAGTTCCACATATTATATCAGGTTTAGCTTCACTTATAAACGAATGGAATTCAGAGGAACTTATTAGGCTACAGCAGTTGAGAACCAAATCTTTCAAGGGAATATTCTTCCTTTTCAGTGAAGAAGGCTTTACTTTAAGGTGGACGTCTGTACTTAGGACTCGATTGTAAGATGGGAGTTGGTGCATCGACTATTCCACTAGTTGTCTTATCCTCCTCAAAGAGATCATTAAATTGGTTTATGGAATTAAAATCCACATCGGAATGGAGTATAAAATCAGCGTGGTTCAATGAGTCACAATTTGGGCAAAACCAAACACAAGACGAATTTACCATATTTTCGTAGGTCGAGTCGTTCATAGAGCAACAACGTGTGTGAATCCATATGTTGCATTTATTACAACAAATTCCTTTCTGGTTACTTTTCACAGGTTTACTACATATGCCACAAGGATATTTCCACGTTGGCCCAGGATTCGAAGATATATCGCCACTTAACAAGAGTAAACTAAACAGAACATTTCCTCGGTGTTGGTAGTTTACGATCGAGACACGTGTTCTTTGGCGATGAGATGTAATAAACGCCTCGGAACCAACTCGTAAATTCGTCGAGTTTTGGATAAGAACAGAACCTCCAATGTTTAGAATACTTTCAGTAGGCTTGTAATGTAATTTAGAATAGATTAGCACAGCGAAAAAAAGCAATTTAAGCAGAGATCAAAATTTCAACTCCGCCATGTTCGCTGACCGCTGACTTGAGCAACGAAACCACAACTAGCAAACTTGAACCATGAGGTTTAGAATTTAACACATCTGAGACGATCGGAAGAGATTGGAAAATCAAAGATTGGCAAGTTAACAAACACATTTGATCCACAAAAAAATGCTTGAATAGCTTCTAGTTGTTCATTCATCAACTCTGTAATTTCAAACTGTTATAGCACATGATTTATCGCCATCTTCCAGATACTTTCAGCTACAGTCACCATTTTGTTTTTGTTTGTTTGAGTAAGTCAATAATACTGTGCTACTTATGCCCTCTTCCCCCATTCCAATGTTGATCA
The DNA here is from genome assembly GCA_029948255.1 of Telmatactis stephensoni. NCBI lineage: Eukaryota > Metazoa > Cnidaria > Anthozoa > Actiniaria > Isophelliidae > Telmatactis > Telmatactis stephensoni. The sequence goes on along the minus strand of JALIZF010001708.1, from coordinate 461,776 downwards.
GTGATGGTTTTAACTATCTGAGGCATGGCATAGAGATTTTGAGCCCAAATATCAACATTGAAAGGGTTAAGGGATACAAGTCCAAGACAATGTTACTGGCACACTTTAATTTGCAAGGGATTGCTGGTACAAGTAGTCAACCAATGAGAGTGCATGTAAGAATTGGAATTCGGATCAACCAATCACAATTTAGTACATATATCTCGGTATGTTGCTGGAGGCCTAGAACAAGAAATCTGCCGCTGATTCACAGATGAACATAACCAGGGTTTTCTATATATATATAGTTGAGGTCTTGGTACAGTCCAAATACATTTTCTTTGATATCAACGTGGTTGTCAATTTTGTAGTCTTTGCATCAGCATCATTCTATTTCTTCTATTCCTTAATACAAAGAGCTTGATCCTATTCAAGATTGTTCTGCGTCTTGAGCACAAAGGAGTTGGTTAAATACCACCAAAAGGAAAGTAACAACAAACACTTCTCCCGCCATTTTCTAGTGAAAAATGATATCACATTGATATCATGTTACTAAGCAAGAAAGTACTTAAGCTCGTGAAAACATAACCAGCTTAACTTAGTACACAAACACCTCAAGGAATGTTAAGCAAGTACAAATCCTTACATGAAAAACACACTATGTAATTACCTTAACATGTTAAATCGCTGTTGTGAATGTTTGCATATCTATGTCTTCTTGATTTTCAACACCAAGGCAAGTTGAGTGGTACCATTTAGGGCAGAGGTTATAGCTAACTTCAAAAGGGACAACTTGTATGGTTGGACAAGAAACATTACACCTGCTGGCTGAACATGATGTTGTAGTGTTTCCACATTGAGGAGGCTGTTTTCTCTTACGTTTTGCTCCTTGTAAGTTTTGGAGTGATGTTTTGCAGAGGTCCAACCTCACCCTTTGGAACTCTAACTGCTCTTGCAGTTCCATCTCCTTTATAGTTGCTTCCTCCCAACTTCTGTATGTATCTGGTGCAATAATGGCTGTAGATTGCCTGTCAAGCAGCTGACATTGCTATCTTTGGTGGTTATGAAATTTCTGCATTAAGGCAAGACTGATATGGAGTGGCAAGGTACAATTAGTACTAGAGATTTTTCTGGCAACAACATACTGTTGGTCACACTGGTGGTCCGGTCCTTTTACCTTTTTTGTCAGCTGTTCATTTGTAAAGTTTTGTAGTGATTGACATACATTTCAACTGTCTCTCATGGCTCCAAATACAACAACGTAGGTTTTCATGTGGTAAAATAGCCAGATTGGACATTTCCCTAATATTATACAGATTAACAGATTAACACATTTGAACATGTTTGACCATGATTGTGTTATTAATTTATATAATTCTTACAGGTAGTTGCTATGATTAATAAATCAGTTTTTATACAATAAATACAGTGATAAATACTATTTATACTAATGTGGTAGCAGGTAGCTCAGGAGCTAGTTGTAAATTGAAATTATGGATGTAACAATTAATAATATCGAACTTACCCTCCTTCCCTGTCTAGTAGTGTTGATCACATATTGCCAGTTTGCATCTGATATCTTGGCTTCCAGTTTTAACAATAAACATTGCCAATCTGGAATTCTCATTTGTGAAAGTCTCTGGTCTCAGGCATCATTGGAAATTGTAACAATTACTTCAGCAATGCTTTTCCTAGCAAGGGATGGTTTAGTTTTTCGAGTGATTTTAAACAGCATTGTGTCAAAACTGATCCCAAGGGCTCTTTGTTGCTAGCACAGAGATTGTACTGGATTTCTTTAGTGTCTTTCAACAGTTTACAGAATAAGTAAAATCTGAGTTTTTGATTTCCTTGAACAATTGATCAGATGGAGGATCGGAAGAAGAGTATCCACTCAAACTGGACGACTGATTATGTACACATGGAGGAGCTATGCTTGGAGGAGTTGGCGGGAAAAATATTGGTGTGATGTCTTCATCAGTGTCCTCAGTCAAATGTGTATTTCATATTGCCTTCAGCAATTTCCCAGAAATTATCATCTTGACATCAGATATTTACTTCCAATTGCAGAGACCACCTCTTCTACTCTCACCTTGGTGGAATTAGTAGGGAAGAACCAATTGGATGATGCAGGCCCGTTATGAAAGCTTACAACTTCGGTGGAAAACACTTGAAAAAAAGACGTTGAAGAAAACTTTTGAGAAGCACTAATGCAATTTTCTACAGCATACAAACTTAATGAAGGATCTAAATCCAAAGAGTAAACCTGATGAAACATTGGTCTATACATACGTATATGACAAGACCGGATGGAAATGACTCAAGTTGCTCTGCATTTCAAAATAGCCGACAAAATAGATGATTTAACCAAATAAAGTATAATCCAATTTCTTGTAAATAAAGATAACGACAGATGCTAAGCATTGCATGTACAGCACCACAATTTTCGAATCCAATTAACAGTATATACCATTAATCACTACTGCCGTCCTCATTAGTTCACCCATAATCCAACTGGCACCTTTACAACCAGAGCCATGAACAAAAATGCAAGGTACGAGGCCACTCGTTTATATGGAGACGTAATCCTATGGTTTCAGGTTTTGTGTGGATTGGATTCAAGCCAGTACCTCCAATACGGGGGCAACCAACAGGAATCGTTGGCATGCAGGAATGCAATGCCTATTTTGTGTTGTAAGTGTATGTTACTACAAGTCAGCTGAGTGAATATTGGCTGATTTAGGTGTTCAGCAAAGTAGGACTCAGTAAAACTTCATTCTCAAACTACCAAGCTGTGTGTGGTGTCTGTATGTCAGCAGTTTTCATGTGACTGGGAAAATTTTTATAGAAACTGTTGGATCAACATTGTCAAGGTACGGATTGTACTGTTTTGTGTGAAAACTACTCTATTGTATGTGTACTTAGTGCCAGTGCCAGGCTGCCAGTACCCACTATCGTAGGGTTCACGCATGTGTTAGCACCTGTTGTATGCAAAATGACTAGAAATCCCCCACTTCAACTGTCAACACTAACAAACAATCATCAACAAGAGAAGGAAAAGTTGGTGTATTGACTTTACCTAAGAACAAGTGTCTCTTGTGATAGTAATTAGTGTTAACAGGGCATTCTGTAGTGGAGCATAGTCCTTGTTGAGAGCAGAGTTCAAGGGATTCTCTATGCCTGGGTAGGTTCTTGAGAAAGCCTCCTCAACTCCTCTTTCTTGTTCATTTGTTTGGAAAGGACAGGAAGCAAATGAAGAAAAAGCTTTGGAGACTTGTCCCCAGCTCCTCAGTATAGAGAGCTGAGTGATGTCCTGTCTGTTCCAGTAACCATAAGAAAAATTTACAAAGAGTGCCTCTTTGTTCTTGTGGTATTGCCAGGTCATTGGTCTTTCTTCACTTATGGTCACCTCGCACCTTTCCTCTCTGCCAAAGCACTTATTCAATAGATCTTTCTTTGGTATTACTTCTCCAAGTTCATCCTGTCAAATATATACTTGGCTTTCCTGATGTTGTTTAATTGAATAGTAATGATGGCATTTGTCTCTGTTTTTATGTGTCCATAGCCCACTTTGGTGATGATATCCCTGTCAATTATAGCAAAAAAATCTCCATAGGAATATCCATTCTAATCTCCTCTCCAAGGGTTACACATATTTGGCACCTTGTGCAGCTTTCTCAATATTTTGGTGTGGATTTTGATATTGTTCCTGCTTTTGGCAGCTAATAATAGGCATAAGAGAAACAGAGGGCAGATAAATGATCGTAAGATCCAATCAAGCTAGGACTGAAACTACAGATTGGCAATGATGGTAGCTTTGACAATTGATCCATTCTGTGGAAGTACGAAGTGCAGGATTTGTGGAGTTTTTGCATGGTAATAATAGTATTTTTCGGACGTTTTATAGCCTTATTATCATCAAAAAGGTAAGAAAATTGGTATTTGTTTGATTTAGTTGTATTTGTCTACTGAATCAAATTTAACTAATCCCAAACAATACGATTACTTTAACATCATTGTAGATTTCAACGATCACAAAACATCAGTGGCCATTTTACGAATTTTTTGAACCAAGCACTTTTTTTTTTGGCATTTGAATGACCGTTTGGATCTGTTTGGATCTGTTGGAATTCAGCAGGCTGATAAGATATGATTTTTATTGTTTTCAGAATCTTACAAAGACCTTGAAGAGGAATTTGTTGTCAGCAAAAGTGAAAGAATGTAAATACCAACATCCTTTAACATCCAATAGACTTTTAATTCACATTTTTCTCTCGATATCGTACCGTTTATGATTTTGGATAGTGTTTCTGTTGTTATATTGTCTAATCAATTGGTAAACAAAGAAAGCGAAATTGCCCCAGCCATTCCATTGTAATGACGAAGCTTGCAAATACAAAATAGATTACAGCATTTGAGAGATCATAGCAGTTTCTTATTGTTATATATAATTGCTGTTTCTTTTTGAAGTATTGAGATATTCAGCTATTGTACAGGTATTGAGTTGCTTTCTAGTACTTATCCCAGGTGGAGGAAAGCTTTGGTCATCAATGATTAGCTCCCATGGATGGTCCATAGCTAACTGATTGGGAATCCCTTTACCTTGCATTGAAGAAAGATAAATAGATAAACAAACAGACAGACAAACAAATAAACAAACAAATAAACAAATAAATACATAAAATGAATGAAAGAATGAGAATGAAATAAAAAATGAGTGAAACCAAAGAAAATGAGTGGGAAATTTTGGAGAATGACAACATTTTGGTATATAAAATTTAAGGACAACAGCAATTCATTCTGTCTAAAACTTCAAACTTTGAGTTATTACTTGGTTTGAAATTGAACTGCTTTTGGTTTAATCATTTTCCATCTGTTTTTGATGTACAGGTGTTTCTTAGTAGGCTGAGGGCTGAGGTAGTTGTCCAGATTTCACAGTAGTCTAACATATAAAGAAAATAAAATACTGATATTATTCTCACATATTATATATGTTAACTGAATAATTCAGATTGGTTAATCAACGTTAATCAATTGGTTAATCCAGGTATAAAAGTGTTAATCGGGGTATTAATCTGGCACACGTGGATCAATGAAAGTAAAATATTACTCTGTAATCCAGGGAATGCCAACTACTCTACAGGAGGTTCTTTATTTTGTGGTTTTTAGGTTATATAAAATACTTGCGATATAGCGAGCAGATCAGCAGTCTTACATATCCAAAGGCAGCAGACCACTTATCGTCTTCAGTATACCACACACAGACCACATGCACGTTTTATATTTCTTATAACTAGGTACATCCCTGACAGCATTGGCTATTTATTTTTACCCCCACTTCTATACAGACCACCTGCATGTTTTATATTGCTTATAACTAGGTACATCCCTGACAACATGGGCTATTTATTTTTACCCCCATGTCTATTAGTCACTGTTATTTTCTTTTGCAGGACTGATGTTTATGTTAATCTTAGAAGGTAGTTGATGTAGTATTATATTGAATACTTACATTTTGTGTGAAGGTACATGGAGCTGGAGAGGAACAACAATCTGTAATTGGCGTGAGAAGATTAAAATGAGCTCTAGCAGGATTTACGTTGTGTAAAACGAGCGTAATCAGACACAAGCAAGCTTTATTACCACGAAGAACAATCTGACTATGGATACAGATGTAGTTTTAGCACCAGAGAAAAATGATTCCATTTACACTTGGATATTGAATTATCAAAAATACTTCGCTGACAAACCATTGCACAGGCAGCAATATCAACTGCCTCGGCCCAAGTACCAGAGTGCATACTTTGAGAAGGGTGAACTGCAAGAACTGAAGAATGGAACAAGAAAGGTTCAAATTTCTCTGGGTAGAGTGCTAACATCTGGTTCACAAGTCCTCAAAACTCGACAAATATAATCACGGTTCTTTGTCTTATGGTTGGCTGCGGTAATAAGACGGGGAAAAGGTTGAAAAAGGACACAGGAAAAGCCTTAAAGTTATATTGCGTCCCTCGTGTTGTGATCAGCAAAGGGGAGCTCATAGAAGAACTTAGCTCATCTAGGAGACTGGATTTCTGCCATTAGCTGAGCAGACCTTACTGATGAAATGCTTGAAAACAATCGTGTATGCAGTTACTTACTGAATGCATACATGCTTGGAGTTTCTCTATCGTCATTTCCACATGACCAGGTACGGATGGTTAAAACGATAAATAAACCTGAGAGTCGTCAGCGTAGTGATAATTCATGTCATGATACTTCACGACATCACCAAGAGGGGATGTATACAATGAATATAGGACAAGTCCCAGCACAGACCCTTGGGGAACACCACAGCCTAGTACATGTGCAGTAGATTTTTGTCCATCCAAAGTACAAACTGCGTCCTGGCACTAAGATAGGAATGGAACCAGGAAAATGCATTATTAGAAATGCCATAGCAATTATGAAGTCTATTCAGGAGTATCTTATGGTTCACAGTATCAACTGAGGCAGACAGATCGAGCATCAGCAGTAGAACACATCCTTTGTTATCCACAGATCTAAGAATGTCGTTGTGAACCCTAAGTAGGGCAGTCTCTGTACAACGATTGCGCTTGTACGCAGATTGAAACGTTTCATCTAGACAGTTGGACGTGATGTACTCGCCGAGTTGAGAAGCCACCACCTTTTCAATGCACTTTGATATAAACGTTAAGTTGGAGATTGGTTGATAGTTACTCAAGACTTCATTGTCTAAGGACGACTTCTTGAAATAGGAGTAATTGCAGCTCTTTTTAACAATGATGGAAATGCACCTTGACTCAAGCTTAAGTTGATAATTCTTGTAGTGACAGGAAGTAAGATGTCAAAACAGTCTTTCATTAATGATGAGGGTAATAGGCACAAACTTGCTGAGTTCTGAAGAACAAGGATCAGAGTCCATGAAGGGGTTGACAACATTCAAACATTTAACACCAAGTAGCTTTTGACAGCCAAAGTCCTCCCTTCTTGACTCTCTTATTTTGAAAGCTCCTGTCTTGAGATATTTCAGATCTCTATTATTTACAAAATCTTGCCAGTCTACTAGTTGCTCTTGCTGGGTTTGATGTGAATGGGTGCTATAATTCATTCATAACCTCTTTTCGCTGTTCTTATCTCATGTTTTAAATCTTAACTCAGCTAAAACTCTTTTTTTCTTTATTTCCTCTTTTTTATTTTAAACTCAACTTAATTACTTCTATTCAGCTATAAGCAGTTAAATTCTAATATATTTTTCACTTGTTTTTCTCCATTTTTGGTTCATGTTAATATCTCAACACTCAATGTAACATAAACTAAATATAACTAAAAGTCCATATCTTTCTTACTTATGTAAATATCAAAAAATTATCTTTTTCTCAGGGTAAACTTAAATTGCATTTATTTGGTAATAAATATTCCAATTCGATAAAGGATAACTGAATGTAACAAAAACTCAACAGGTGAGTGAAAACAATATACCCGTAAAAGTGCTATTTGATGAATATACTGTTTACATTCTAAACCAGAGAGATGTCTACAAAGATGAACTTTTTTAAATTCCTCATTTGTATCATTGTGTTTATGCATTCTGTACAATATTTGTTTTTGACATCTCTCTGGGTATATTATAGACAGCACAACTTATCTTCCAATAGATGTGGCAGAGCGAAGAAATACACAGCCCCTCTTTCGATTGTAACTTCATTTTAGGCTACGTACTTTTGAAAATCGAAAGCATGTTTTGTGGCAACAGCTCTTGCAACCATATCCAACTGATCAAGCATTTCAGGTATATAATGCTTATCAAGAAATTTGTAATGTGATTCAAGTAAGCCAAGACTAAAGAGTTAATCGATGCATTCAAAAAACGGGACAAAAATGTCCCAAAAAGCTCACAACTGCATAAAATGGAGATCTAACAAATCTTGCCTCAATCACGCTTATTACAGATCACAAATGTGAGGACCAGTTTAATGCGTGTACCCAAGGGTCATTTGTTTTTCCTTGTTTTTGGAATTTGGAAAATGCTGACTATTCAATTTTTAAAAAAAATTCAAGAAAGAAAATTACTTTTCAGAGTCTTTTCCATTTTTTTGCTAAAAGAAAAAAGAAAAAACAAACATTTTTTTCTTTTTTGTTATTTTCAAACATCTTACAAAAAGATTTAGTCCAAAAAATTTCCCGTGGATGGTAGGGTGCGTTACATTGAATTTCCTGGGGGGAGGTGTCAGCTTCACCACTCCAAGGGTTCTCCTTGAGGGGGGTGGGGTAGAATGCTTTTGAAAATCCATACACATGGCATTAGGATGAATTGGTTTTTCCTTTTACTTGTACAAAGTAGAATGTGCGTGAAATTTGAAAATTGTTTGCTGCAAAATTTCTCTCAAAATTCTCTCAAAATTAAAAGTCAGAAGCAATAATCCATTTTTGACGAAATTTACTAATGCCTGAAACATCTTAAAAAAGAAATCCAGTCCAAAGAGTATGAATTTTCAAAAGCGTCAAGGAGATGCCTTGGAGTGGCTAAGCTGACACCTCCCCCCAAGAGAATTCAATGTAATGCACCCTACCCTTCACGAGAAATTTTTTGTACTAAATCATTTTGTAAGATGTTGGAAAATAACAATAAAAGAAAAAGAAATGTGTTTGATTTTTGTTCTTTCTTTCAGCAAAAAATGGAAAAGGCTCTCAAAATTTATTTCCTTTCTTGATTTTTTTTTTTGAAAATTGAATGCATCCAGCATTTTCCAAATTTCAGAAACATGGAAAAATCAAATGACCCTTGGGTACACGCATTCAGTTTAACTGGGACTTACTATTTTTTATTTCTTTCCGTCTTTTAATTTGGCAGATATGAGGATGACTGTGATTTTTTTCTTAGCATCGTTTTTCCCTTTTCGCAACTTCACAGTGCAGTTCACTGCTTCATTCATGATCAGCAAGACAGCGGAAGCAACAGATGCAAAATCACATTTTGATAAAACTGCTGGAAATTTTCAATCCAGTGGTTTGAAGCTGTAGTGACGAGATAACCAAGGAGCAAATTATGCAGTTCATACAGGGTAAACATCCATTCAAGGAAATTCTTATAACCTTGAAGTTTCAGATACTTTGCTTTGTATATTATTGTTTGTCAGATTGTTTGTTGAAAACTTACACTTGTACTTGCTTCTGATTGGTCAGTTTAGGACTTATGGATTTCCTGTGGTGATACACACAGTCTTACCTGATGACATACTAGCTACACCTTGAAATGTGGCTATAATTACAAAAAAAAAACAAAGACAATGATTTCCTGTTGCGCATACAGCTCATGGATTGTTGAACAACATTACATTTGAGGAAGAAATGACTATTGCATCCTTGAATTCGACAGTGTCAAAAGTACAGTCTAGCACTGTTGTGCTGACTTAATAATGGCCATTGTATTCCACTAGAAAATTTTCAGACTAAAAAATAATAGCCATTGTGATATAGCTAAAACAATGCTGTAAAGAAACAACAAAGACTTGTCCCAAGGCTTTAAAAAGAGGAAAAGTTATTTTCTATCCTGTCTCCCTGAATTAACTAAAAATCAGCAATTCTTGTAAATGAAATGGAATCCAAAGATGCATCAAAGGATGGGATGCGCCCATTTATAAGATTTATAAGGTAGATGATGGTCAAAATATGCAGGAATACATAATGCTGAAGATGCATGGAGCTTGTTGCAAAGTGAACAGGGCATCAACTCAGAATGATTTCGGCAGTATGCTCCAACAAAGAAACTCACTGCCATAAAACTAAAAAAAATCACAAGTTTCACCATAAGGAACAGTGACACGTAGTGTAGCATTCTCAAAGTCTGTATAAAGATTTTTGGTTGGCTCATCAAAGAGAAAGAGAAAACAAAAACCTAGGTTGATTAAAAAGCCTAATATATCTAAAGAAGTTGTGATCTAAGTTTAACATTAGCCTACTGACACTGGCTGCAGTATTGCTGCTGAGATCTGATAAAGATAGTGCTCTAGAAATTCTGCCTTTGAATTTGAATTCCTTTGGAAGGCTATTTGATGCATGGTTAACACTATTTCTCTCACCATCAGAAATAATGATCTTTAAATGGTCAGAAACGTTATCTTTCGATTTGTGAATGGCGACATTACTAGTCGTAAATGTGATATAATCACCTATATTTTCTGTGCTCAGTTTGGCGTCAATAGTTCGCAGAACTGGCTGAGTACCAGTGCTGAACATGTCAATTTTAAACTGATGCAACTTTTCAGAGAACTTTGATTTTTTGTTGGCTGAGAGTTAATAGGACCCTCTATTATGCTAGGGCAAAGAGATGCTGGGCAATATTTGCTTGAAACTACGGAGCAGAAATTTTGCTATAACACTTTGAGGTGTTCTGAAGCTCCGAATTATTGCAGCTATGCAAATTGTCACTAATTTGAATGTCATCTTTTAGTTGCACAAACATTTCTTTCTTGACTGAGATATTACAACTCTGTTATTCCGCTATAATGTTGAGGCGATATCTGGAAAGCTGGCAAGCTTTCCATGACACTGATATTACCAGTTTTGAAATGAGGTTCCCTATAGAACGACCCTAATATTGCTCTTACTTTGTTATAACAATGTTCTAGCAGTTTTGAAGTATTTTTATGAGAAATTAGTTGAAAGGCGCCACTGGAGTATTTGGAAGGGCAATCTTGAAGTGTATATCTTCCTCCTCACTTCTGGTTCACTTCAAAAAGCAGGAGAAGAGACCGGACTGAAATATGATACATTTAGTTACTACTGTTATCATTGAGGTGCAACCTGTAAAGTTGAAAGTCTCATTTGAAAAGAAGCATTGAGACCGATGTCAATCAAATTACACCAGTGAGACAATTGACAATTTTACTCTCAAATAAGAAGAAGAAGAAGAAGAAAAAAAATGACTTGTATTGATGGAAAAATCTTTACTTTCATTTAGAAAGCTATGCTTCTTTGTGCTTAGCAACCTCCCGCGTGCATCCATTTCACGAATATCAGAAATTCAAGACTACAATAACTTATTACTACATTAACTTGTTTGAAATGTGTTGTTCTTATAGAATGTTTAAAATTCAAATGTAGTTGCAATTGTAATAAATAGAGGCTACTACTTTCATCTCGGATTAGTGCCAAATCAGCCACTATTATGAGACGGTAAATCAAAAACTCTGCCTTCTACATTATAAGGACTTGTTGTTGGAATAGAAGTTTAATGGCATCTCAAAGGCTACTCAATATCATAATACATATCTGACATTCTTGATGGCATGACAAACCAATTTATCATTTTTTGTCGACACCAGCAGGTAATAACTGTTTTTGAGAATTTTCTATTTCAATATCATGGATATAATTAAGCATATGAGGAGTGATCACTACAACCATAGCTGGTCCAAGGAAAAACACTGTACGCGTTGAAACATGCATCCCATAATGCATTTCTTCCGCTGGATCAGATACAGTGGAAGAAAAGGATTATGGGCATCCATGAAAAATTTAGACAGCACCCGTCCCCTACTCTTAGTCTTAGAAATTTCTTATAAGTGCCGAGCCCCCCTCGCTAACAGGCCCCAGACGGCACTGATTGCCTTCTTTACAGTTCAAAACTCGCCGAAATGGCCTTGTTGGCTTGGGGGATGCATCACAGAACGACCAGAGAAGCCTCAATACTCCGGAGATCACAGTTGAACATTGTCGCTGTAATTACTGACTCGTTCTTCGTAAAGTCGCTTCCCACTCCTGAGTTCTTCCAGGAGTTTGTCTCCGCCGTCTTTTCTTGCTTAATGATGCAAGTCAAGCGAATTCTGTGCTACAAAATGACTCGGAAAAGCACTTAGAAGCTGAATTCAGGCCACGATCAGTACGTTCACTGAACGTAAACCCTAGAATTCGTCAGGCGTCACTGGATAAGTGAGCCTTCAGTCTTCTAGAACAGCACCAAATTGACAGTTACCTTGACAACTATTGTTTCCCTTTCCTGTTTTTTTTTCTTTTTCTTCTCTCTTTTTCTCTTTCACAAACACATGATTTTGTTTTGTTTTTCTTTCTTTTCTTTTTCCGAATCTTGTCTTATTTCTTTTTTAGAGTTTGTTTTGGATTCTCACTCTTTCCTTCGCTGAGAATTGGCAAAAGAAATCTGAACGACTATTGCCTTTCTTTGCTGTCTCACAAACGTGCTCTTCAGTTTTTCTGTTTATTTTTCTTTCTTTTCTCTCTGTTTTTTTTCTTTTTTCTTTTGAGAGCTTTGTTGTTATTGTTGTTCTCTCTCCTTTCTTCGCCGAGAAATGACCAAAGAAACCCTAAAGATTGCTGTTAAAGTGGCAAATCTGGAAGATGGTACATCAAAGGGGTCTTAGTAGACAAGACCCCTTTTGTGTGATCACCGCTCATATATATTTTTAACACATGACATTTTTGAATATTAAAAATAAATAATGAATTGTTTTTTTTACTATTTGGTCTACTGCACCCATTAGCAAAATGTTCCAAGAGGACTATTCTCCTCACTGGAACTCCATCATTGGGTCGACCTGAGGAATTAAATATAGATTTCATTTTTTTATGACAAGACATTTCGTATTCGTTCTTCGTAATTTAATTTTAATCGCATTAAAGAATGGTTTTATTTTCTGTGTTCTACTGCAAAAGGTTATGAAAGATGTTATGATGTACTTACACAAAAACGTCATAACTGTAACTGCCATGAATGGTCGTCTATTTTCTCCAAAGAGAATGGCATTATCTCCTTGGGATTCAGCAAATTCCTCCAAAGACATGAGTCATTTCGTAAAAACGCAACGTTCTTTCATCTAGAGACTTGCCACGATTCTTCGCCACAAGAGATTGTCCAGCAGCCAAATCTCTTGACAAAAACTGTTTTTATCCCTCCTCATCTCCACCAGTAATTTTAAGCTTTCTTCATCTTTTTCTTTTTCGTTTTCTATTTTAATTTCTACTTCGTGATAAGGTGTGTAATATAAAAGCTGCTGTTCCCCTGAACACATGGAACTTTCAGAAGGATTTTCAGAAGATCGACAAGAACTGGAGAAGGAAAAATAAAGGGGGGGGGGGGGGGGAAGGAAAGAAAAAGAAAAGAAAAGAAAAGAAAGGAAAGAAAGAAAGTTGTGTTGTAATTTGATTCCTCTGTGTTTACCAAAACCGTTTTTGAGAAAAAAACTTTTACCCAACTGTTGTTTTTTAAGTCTCTATGGGCTCATATCACAGGTGCAAATCTTAAGACCTCTCCATTAAAGAACTTCAGTGGAAATATTTGAGCATCTGCCTGTTCCCTGTTGAAGTTCTTGTATGGATAATTTTTGGTGACATCCGACCAAACACACCCTAGATATTTTATCTTGGCCACTTCTTGTAGGCTGAACAAAGCTGAGTCACTGTATCTAAAACAATTATTTAAACATATATTACATAATAGATTATGACATTTAGGAATTGACTTTTAACTTTTATGTATTATTATTTTTATTTATTTAGGTCAATATTTATACAGGGCATCCAATTTAACATAGCTAGTTTAAATGGAGCCCCGATATAACATAATTAATTACAAAATAAACAAATAGAACTACTCATATACAAACATAATACAAATTATAACATTTTCCCACATTCCCTGCCCCTCCTACCCCACATTATGATTTCCAGCCTGCAGAGTTGAAATTCTTGGATAGTCAAGGCTGATTGTTAGCTCCCTTACAATGAGATTATTGCTTAACATGGACTTTTTAACTTTTTTTAAAAATTGATTTAGTTTTTCTATTTATTGATCTCATTTTCATTTTGTGCACTCTCTTTATCGGGCAATGGCACCATGGCGTCATTATATTACAACTACCAGAATGCTTTACAAATGTCCTATCTTATTCAGATTTTTATTCCCTCTTGAAAATACTGGAACAATTGGCACTGGACGGCAAGATGTGAAAAGTACCCATTTCGTCATTCATAGATGTGAGTGTCGGTTTTCATAAAATTTCGGCTGTAAAGCTCTGGTGCATCAACACCATGTAAATGATGGTAGCATTCCATAAACCAAATGCCACCTCTTTCTAATACACCACCATCATCTGGGATTAAATTTTCTAAAGGCACCGATCTCTCAAACTCCACTTTTTTTGCATCAATTGCAAATGGACAGTAACTTTCATATTCCCTGCTTATATTGGCTGGAACACTGCATGATTCTAGAATGATGTCTGGCAGAAGTTCTAATGCTGACCTGACTGCAGAGTTGGGGATGTGTGATAAGGGCTCATTAGCATAACGTATAAATGGGAAGTGGGAAATTGAAACAGCTGTGTAAACCATGTTGTTGAGAGTCGTTGTAGAAACTCCAAACAAGTTTTCGCTTTCTAGTAAGTCAATTAGGCAATTACCCCCAAGGCTGCCATGCTCCTTTAACTTTGATTCTGATTTTAGTATTAGACGTCGTGGAAATATAAGAGTTGAAGCAAATTAGTATGACCAAATAAACTAGAATCAGAGCAATACTCTTCTCAATCATTTGAGGACGTTTTGCAGTGTGGGTACCAGAACCATACCATGACACTGATCAGTATGAAACATACCAATTTGCTCCACTTGATGTAAAGTTAGCTGCTATAAAGTTTTTTGAGGATCTGTAATGAAAAACGTGTTATCAAACAAGAGAAAACAAGAGAAATGAGTCAGTTGTATGTAGCTCACCCACAGGATAAATCCTTCTCCATTGGATAAATGTACACAAATTCATGTAATTTAGATAGCCCTTATCCATCGCGCCACTTTATCTAGACTACTAACAACCTTTTGCATATTATTTTCCTTTGCTCTTGATCAAATATAACGAGTTAAAAGTACTTCTACTGGGAAACTACAGTAAGAAGCAAGTTTTTTAAGCTCTGCCACACACTTGTAGCATTGACCATAATCAATTTTACCTGCATACTTTGAGTTTGACCACTTGCATTTGAAGTTGCCCAGTTTACAAGGTCTTCAATGTTGTTCTTGCAAAAGTAATTACACCGTGAAAAGAACAACTCACCTTCCAGGATGCCAAGTAGCTTTTGACAACCAAAGTCCTCCTGTCTTCACTCATATTTCGAAATCTTCGTTGTGAGATAAATCCGATCCCTATTGTTTACAAGATCTGGTGGGTCTACTAGTTGATCTTGCTGGGTTTGATGTGAATGGGTGCCCTAATTCATTGCTATCCTTTTTCTTTTTTGGTGTTCTCATTTCATTTTTTTAAAAATCTAAACTTAGCTAAAACTCCTCTTCTTTATTATAAACTCGACTTAATTGTATCTATTCAGCTATAAACAGTTAACCTAAAATAAATTTTTCACTTGTTTTTCTCCATTTTTGGTTCATGTTAATATTTCAACACTCAATATAACATGTTCTCATTTGAACACCCTCGTATGCAGCACTTAGTCCCTCCCAAAAGACGTCCATTCATGAAAATATGCCCCGAAATAGCATCTACTCGTAATGAATTGCGCAAAGGTTTGCCACAGCAAGACAGCCAATAAACTGAATTTGTTATTTTATAAGTATTATTTATTTGAGATCTCATGTCATCAATAGTTGAAGATTGATTGACACTAAGCACACAAAATTTCCCTTGCAGATCTGTTAAAGTAACTTTTATTGCATTATTTGAAAAATAGTTACTATAATAAGGAAATCCTTGAAAGACCCATTTGAGGAGCATTAACAATAACACCATCATTGCCAAAAAGGAAATAAAGTAAAGGCATGGTGATGTGAAGTTAGTAAGCAACAAAATACCTGTCAAACAGGTCAAAAAACAATATGTTTTCATTGCTTTGTAGCCTGAAGTAGATTTGTCTTCAGCTATACAAAAAATACAATAGGAAAACTTTCAATGAAAATGTTTATGTTTTCTATTGAGAAAAATTGAAACTTGTCAAGAGATTAAGCCTTTGTTATAGTACAGTTTTAAAACATTGAAAAGTGCATTAAGGACATTTTATCATTACAACAACAGTTTCATTTAGCAACAAATTTTAACAATACATCAACATGCATTAACATTCAATTATAAACAATATTTTTGCAATTTATCATAACATCAACAGTTTCATTTAGCAACAAATTTTAACAATACATCAACATGCATTAACATTCAACTATAAACAATATTTTTGCAATTTATCATAACATCAACAGTTTCATTTAGCAACAAATTTTAACAATATATCAACATGCATTAACATTCAATTATAAACAATATTTTTGCAATGCAACAAATGATATTAAACAACAAACAGTACAATACAGTGTTCAATAACAATTATTCAACAACAAACGGGCATTCAATGAAAAGCAAAAATTACTACAATCCAGAGCTCAAACTTCAACGGCAAAAAGTTTTTAATCGGCAGAAATTCTGTAAGCGTAGTCTTAATAGGATGAATATTGTACCGAGACAACAAACGACAATCGATCGATTTCAGATCTCTCGTACTTCAAGGGATTGATACAAGGAATGGCGAAATAAAACACGGCAAAATTGCAAAAATCTTAAAGATATGTTATCTAGCAATGAGACCTATTATGGGAAGATTTTGTGGTATGTTTTATGACAAAAATACGATTTCAAAACTTAAGCTATTCACGAAACGAGATGAAAACCGGACGTTCCGAGAATGGCCCGCAAAAGAAATATATTAAAAACGGCAAATAATTTGATTAAAAAACAAAAAGCACAACACAAGACACTTATTAGGAATACAAAGAACACAGACTTACAGTTATTAGGTTAATATGTGTAACAATAGTGATCTCTTGACTTATTCTTTATGCTCACTTGGCGGAATGACGCTAAACTGAACTGAAGCGACGCGAAACGATTATTTGGTTACTAAGTGACGTCACACTGGTAGTTATGATCAAACGGAAATGCCACTCGTAAAACAATAGTCTCCCCCTCCCTCCTGATTGAGACGGATGTCAATCAAATTACACCAGTGAGACAATTGACAATTTTACTCTCAAATAAGAAGAAAAAAAAAAAATGACTTGTATTGATGGAAAAATCTTTACTTTCATTTAGAAAGCTATGCTTCTTTGTGCTTAGCAACCTCCCGCGTGCATCCATTTCACGAATATCAGAAATTCAAGACTACAATAACTTATTACTACATTAACTTGTTTGAAATGTGTTGCTCTTATAGAATGTTTAAAATTGAAATGTAGTTGCAATTGTAATAAATAGAGGCTACTACTTTCATCTCGTATTAGTGCCAAATCAGCCACTATTATGAGATGGTAAATCAAAAACTCTAGTGCCTTGTACATTATAAGGACTTTTTGTTGGAATAGAGGTTTAATGGCATCTCAAAGGCTACTCAATATCATAATACATATCTGACATTCTTGATGGCATGACAAACCAATTTATCATTTTTTTGTCGACACCAGCAGGTAATAACTGTTTTTGAGAATTTTCTATTTCAATATCATGGATATAATTAAGCATATATATTTTTAACACATGACATTTTTGAATATTAAAAATAAATATTGAATTGTTTTTTTTACTATTTGGTCTACTGCACCCATTAGCAAAATGTTCCAAGAGGACTATCACTGGAACTCCATCATTGGCTCGACCTGAGGAATTAAATATAGATTTCATTTTTTTTATGACAAGATATTTCGTATTCCAATGAGGATAAGTAATGAGACACATGGCATATTTTTGAATATTAATATTAAAAAGAATAGTTTTATTTTCTGTGTTCTACTGCAAAAGGTTATGAAAGATGTTATGATGTACTTACACGAAAACGTCATAACTGTAACTGCCATGAATGGTTGTCTATTTTCCCCAAAGAGAATGGCCTTATCTCTTTGGGATTCAGCAAATTCCTCTGCTGCTGTTCCCCTGAACACATGGAACTTTCAGAAGGATTTTCAGAAGATCGACAAGAACTGGAGAAGGAAAAATAAAAGGGGGGAAAAAAGGAACGAAAAAGAAAAGAAAAGAAAGGAAAGAAAGAAAGTTGTGTTGTAATTTGATTCCGTGTTTACCAAAACCAGTTTTGCGAAAAAAACTTTTACCCAACACTTAAAATGTTGTTTTTTAAGTCTCTATGGGCTCATATCACAGGTGCAAATCTCAAGACCTCTCCATTAAAGATCTTCAGTGGAAATTCTTGAGCATCTGCCTGTTCCCTGTTGAAGTTCTTGTATGTATGCAGACTCTCATTGTTTTCATCACCTTTCTGATTTATCCCAAGGACATAATTTTTGGTGACATCCAACCAAACACACCCTAGATATTTTATCTTGGCCACTTCTTGTAGGTTGAACAAAGCTGAGTCACTGTATCTAAAACAATTATTTAAACATATATTACATAATAGATTATGACGTTTAGGAATTGACTTTTAACTTTTATGTATTATTATTTTTATTTATTTAGGTCAATATTTATACAGGGCATCCAATTTAACATAGCTAGTTTAAATGGAGCCCCGATATAACATAATTAATTACAAAATAAACAAATAGAACTACTCATATACAAACATAATACAAATTATAACATTTTCCCACATTCCCTGCCCCTCCTACCCCACATTATGATTTCCAGCCTGCAGAGTTGAAATTCTTGGATAGTCAAGGCTGATTGTTAGCTCCCTTACAATGAGATTATTGCTTAACATGGACTTTTTAACTTTTTTTAAAAATTGATTTAGTTTTTCTATTTATTGATCTCATTTTCATTTTGTGCACTCTCTTTATCGGGCAATGGCACCATGGCGTCATTATATTACAACTACCAGAATGCTTTACAAATGTCCTATCTTATTCAGATTTTTATTCCCTCTTGAAAATACTGGAACAATTGGCACTGGACGGCAAGATGTGAAAAGTACCCATTTCGTCATTCATAGATGTGAGTGTCGGTTTTCATAAAATTTCGGCTGTAAAGCTCTGGTGCATCAACACCATGTAAACGATGGTAGCATTCCATAAACCAAATGCCACCTCTTTCTAATACACCACCATCATCTGGGATTAAATTTTCTAAAGGCACCGATCTCTCAAACTCCACTTTTTTTGCATCAATTGCAAATGGACAGTAACTTTCATATTCCCTGCTTATATTGGCTGGAACACTGCATGATTCTAGAATGATGTCTGGCAGAAGTTCTAATGCTGACCTGACTGCAGAGTTGGGGATGTGTGATAAGGGCTCATTAGCATAACGTATAAATGGGAAGTGGGAAATTGAAACAGCTGTGTAAACCATGTTGTTGAGAGTCGTTGTAGAAACTCCAAACAAGTTTTCGCTTTCTAGTAAGTCAATTAGGCAATTACCCCCAAGGCTGCCATGCTCCTTTAACTTTGATCCTGATTTTAGTATTAGACGTCGTGGAAATATAAGAGTTGAAGCAAATTAGTATGACCAAATAAACTAGAATCAGAGCAATACTCTTCTCAATCATTTGAGGACGTTTTGCAGTGTGGGTACCAGAACCATACCATGACACTGATCAGTATGAAACATACCAATTTGCTCCACTTGATGTAAAGTTAGCTGCTATAAAGTTTTTTGAGGATCTGTAATGAAAAACGTGTTATCAAACAAGAGAAAACAAGAGAACTGAGTCAGTTGTATGTAGCTCACCCACAGGATAAATCCTTCTCCATTGGATAAATGTACACAAATTCATGTAATTTAGATAGCCCTTATCCATCGCGCCACTTTATCTAGACTACTAACAACCTTTTGCATATTATTTTCCTTTGCTCTTGATCAAATATAACGAGTTAAAAGTACTTCTACTGGGAAACTACAGTAAGAAGCAAGTTTTTTAAGCTCTGCCACACACTTGTAGCATTGACCATAATCAATTTTACCTGCATACTTTGAGTTTGACCACTTGCATTTGAAGTTGCCCAGTTTACAAGGTCTTCAATGTTGTTCTTGCAAAAGTAATTACACCGTGAAAAGAACAACTCACCTTCCAGGATGCCAAGTAGCTTTTGACAACCAAAGTCCTCCTGTCTTCACTCATATTTAGAAATCTTCGTTGTGAGATAAATCCGATCCCTATTGTTTACAAGATCTGGTGGGTCTACTAGTTGATCTTGCTGGGTTTGATGTGAATGGGTGCCCTAATTCATTGCTATCCTTTTTCTTTTTTGGTGTTCTCATTTCATTTTTTTAAAAATCTAAACTTAGCTAAAACTCCTCTTCTTTATTATAAACTCGACTTAATTGTATCTATTCAGCTATAAACAGTTAACCTAAAATAAATTTTTCACTTGTTTTTCTCCATTTTTGGTTCATGTTAATATTTCAACACTCAATATAACATCAACTAAACATAATTAAAAGTCTCATTTTTCTAATTTTTGTTCATTCTAAAAAAATATTTTCGTCTCGGGCTAATGTTCAATTGCATTTATTTAATAATAAACATTTCAACTCAATAAAGGATAACTCATTGTAACAAAAACTCAACAGGTGAGTGAAAACAATATACCCCTAAAAGTGCTATTTGATAATATACTGTTTACATTCTATTCCAGAGAGATGTCCACAAAGATGAACTTTTTTGAATTCCTTATTTGTATCATTTCGTTTATGCATTCTGTACAATATTTGTTTTTTGACATCTCTTTGGGTAGATTATAGACAGCACAACTTATCCCCCAATAGATATGGCAGAGCGAAGAAATGCATAGTCGCTCTAGTCTGACTCCCTTCCGATTCTATTTAACTGCATTTTAGGCTACACACTTTTAAAAATCAAAAGCATGTATGTGTGACAACAGCTCTTGCAACCATATCCAACTGATCAAGCATTTCAGGTATATAACGCTTATCAAGAAATTTGTAATGTGATTCAAGTAAGCCACGACCAAAACGTTAATCAAAGCTTTAAAAAAATGGGACAGAAATGTCCCAAAAAGCTCACAACTGCATAAAACGGATATCTAACAAATCTTTTATCAATCAAGCTTATTACAGATCACAAATATGAGGACCAGTTTAACTGGGACTTACTATTTTTTTATTTCTTGTTGTCTTTTAATTTGGCAAATACGAGGATCACTGTGAACCTTTGTTTTTCTTAGCATAGTTTTTTCCTTTTCACAACTTCACATTGCAGTTCACTGCTTCATTCATGATCAGCAAGACAGTGGGAGCAACGATGCAAAATCACATTTTGATAAAACTGCTCATGGCTATAACTACAAAAAAATCAAGACAATGATTTCCTGTTTTGCATACAGCTCATGGATTGTTGAGGAACAGATTAAATTTGATGAAGAAATGACTATTGTGTCCTTGAATTCTTTGACAGTGTCGATAGTACAATCTAACACTTTTGTGCTGGCTTAATAATAGCCATTGTATTCCACTAGAAAATTTTGAGGCTAAAAAATAATAGCCATTGAGATATAGCTAAAACAAACCTGTAAAGAAGTGACAAAGACTTCTTGCCCCAAGATCTTAAAAAGAGAAAAAGTTATTTTCTATCCTGTCTCCCCGAATTAAGGTAATTCCGTAGAAATAAAACTAGAAATGGAATTCTTATAAAACTTCACACAGTGATAATTTTTGAGTTGCTTATCCCAAAAATGAAATAAAAATTGGGGGTCACCATAGCCGTTTTTGCGCTAGATTGATTTAAAGTACACCATTTATTGTGTCTTGAGGACTCAAGATTCGTAGATCAAAATCGTGTCAAAAATAATTAATTTCTTAAATCTGAGCAGCGCTAGCTGACTAATATGAGCTCATCTTCTCTCTTTGGTCAATAGCCTAGTATTATGATACAATGAAATGTTGTAAAAATGTGTTTGCTACAAGAAAGTTGGTAAAATTGGTTGATAGTATGAGTTCTTGAAGCAGCATGAAAGCACCTTCTGACCGCACGTTTTGTAAAATATCTAAAAAACTGGAAATGGAATCTTGACTATAATTATATATATGATAGAGAACCTTATTACCGTTGATTTGCAAAAATGAAAAGAATAGGTGGCCGTGCTCGTTTCCGCGCTACGATGCGCTAAAGTGTGAAACAAGATGTAAACAGCCTGTGACCGAAGAGGACTAAGGCGAGTAACCACTATAGCACCTCTTAAAGCGTGTCTACTGTTCAAAACTTCATAAGACAAAAGCTTGCATGATTTTGATGCTCAGTAGAGATGCACACTGCAAAACTACGGAATTACCTTAACTAAAAAGCAGTAATTCTTGTAAACGAAATGGAATCCAAAGTGCTCCCATGTATAAGATTTATAAGGTAGATGATGGTCAAAATATGCAGGAATACATAATGCTGAAGATGCATGGAGCTTGTTGCAAAGTGAACAGGGCATCAACTCTGAATGATCTCAGCAGTATGCTCCAACGAAAGTCACTGCCATAAAACTAAAAAAATCACAAGTTTCACCATCAGGAACAGTGACGTTTGGCGTCAATAGTTCGCAGAACTGGCTGAGTACCAGTGCTGAACATGTCAATTTGAAACCGATGCAACTCTGATGCCATATTTGTGGCTTGTAAATTCATTTTAGCTTTTGGATATCTACCTTTTGGTCTACTGTCTCCTTCTTGACTTGATCAATAAAGATCAACCTAAAAGAAATCACAAGGTTTTGTTGTAAAAGAATGATATCTGAAGATATCTTCCTCCCCACTTCTGGTGCACTTCTAAAAGCAGGAGAAGAGATCGGACTGAAATATGATGCATTTAGTTACTACTGTTATCATTGAGGTGCAACCTGTAAAGTTGAAAGTCTCATTTGAAAATAAGCATTGAGACGGATGTCAATCAAATTACACCAGTGAGACAATTGACAATTTTACTCTCAAATAAGAAGAAGAAGAAAAAAAAATGACTTGTATTGATGGAAAAATCTTTACTTTCATTTAGAAAGCTATGCTTCTTTGTGCTTAGCAACCTCCCGCGTGCATCCATTTCACGAATATCAGAAATTCAAGACTACAATAACTTATTACTACATTAACTTGTTTGAAATGTGTTGCTCTTATAGAATGTTTAAAATTGAAATGTAGTTGCAATTGTAATAAATAGAGGCTACTACTTTCATCTCGTATTAGTGCCAAATCAGCCACTATTATGAGATGGTAAATCAAAAACTTGTACATTATAATGCCTTGTACATTATAAGGACTTTTTGTTGGAATAGAGGTTTAATGGCATCTCAAAGGCTACTCAATATCATAATACATATCTGACATTCTTGATGGCATGACAAACCAATTTATCATTTTTTTGTCGACACCAGCAGGTAATAACTGTTTTTGAGAATTTTCTATTTCAATATCATGGATATAATTAAGCATATATATTTTTAACACATGACATTTTTGAATATTAAAAATAAATATTGAATTGTTTTTTTTACTATTTGGTCTACTGCACCCATTAGCAAAATGTTCCAAGAGGACTATCACTGGAACTCCATCATTGGCTCGACCTGAGGAATTAAATATAGATTTCATTTTTTTTATGACAAGATATTTCGTATTCCAATGAGGATAAGTAATGAGACACATGGCATATTTTTGAATATTAATATTAAAAAGAATAGTTTTATTTTCTGTGTTCTACTGCAAAAGGTTATGAAAGATGTTATGATGTACTTACACGAAAACGTCATAACTGTAACTGCCATGAATGGTTGTCTATTTTCCCCAAAGAGAATGGCCTTATCTCTTTGGGATTCAGCAAATTCCTCTGCTGCTGTTCCCCTGAACACATGGAACTTTCAGAAGGATTTTCAGAAGATCGACAAGAACTGGAGAAGGAAAAATAAAAGGGGGGAAAAAAGGAACGAAAAAGAAAAGAAAAGAAAGGAAAGAAAGAAAGTTGTGTTGTAATTTGATTCCGTGTTTACCAAAACCAGTTTTGCAAAAAAAACTTTTACCCAACACTTAAAATGTTGTTTTTTAAGTCTCTATGGGCTCATATCACAGGTGCAAATCTCAAGACCTCTCCATTAAAGATCTTCAGTGGAAATTCTTGAGCATCTGCCTGTTCCCTGTTGAAGTTCTTGTATGTATGCAGACTCTCATTGTTTTCGTCATCTTTCTGATTTATCCCAAGGACATAATTTTTGGTGACATCCAACCAAACACACCCTAGATATTTTATCTTGGCCACTTCTTGTAGGTTGAACAAAGCTGAGTCACTGTATCTAAAACAATTATTTAAACATATATTACATAATAGATTATGACGTTTAGGAATTGACTTTTAACTTTTATGTATTATTTTTTTATTTATTTAGGTCAGTATTTATACAGGGCATCCAATTTAACATAGCTAGTTTAAATGGAGCCCCGATATAACATAATTAATTACAAAATAAACAAATAGAACTACTCATATACAAACATAATACAAATTATAACATTTTCCCACATTCCCTGCCCCTCCTACCCCACATTATGATTTCCAGCCTGCAGAGTTGAAATTCTTGGATAGTCAAGGCTGATTGTTAGCTCCCTTACAATGAGATTATTGCTTAACATGGACTTTTTAACTTTTTTCTTAAATTGATTTAGTTTTTCTATTCTATTGATCTCATTTTCATTTTGTGCACTCTCTTTATTGGGCAAAAGGCCTTTGCACCATGGTGTCATTATATTACAACTACCAGAATGCTTTACAAATGTCCTATCTTATTCAGATTTTATTCAAATGGCCTATTATTAATTGCTGGAATGGTAAAACACCAAAAGCATATTAACCTTTACACATTTATATCCTCTTTTCAAAACCTATGCTTGGTTAATCAAAATCTGAGATGAAATGTTCAATTAGTAGAATACTAAAAGCATGACTCAGACTTAGAAGTCGAAACTCGTATCCCAATATTACATCACACTACAGCATTCAGTTTCATAAATACTAGTATCAATGCTTTGCAGCGCAGTAGATTTACATCTGTGGCTTTTCTTTGAAATAGGCATACCCTAACTAGTTAAACATGTACAGTACCTTGGAAAACGAGGCAGAAGCCAGCTAGAATGGGCAGTGTTCAGATTTAAAAGGAAAAGCTAAGTCTGGGTGGCTGCCCCTGGATCTGTGTATTCATGAGCCTCATCTTAAGATTTTGTTGAATATTACATGTAACTCTGAATATCTCACGTAGGATATTCATTTCTTGTACTGGTCCCCACTTTGATGACCCACTTTGACTTTTCAACATAGATATCTGCTGTTCTTTCTGGCTTTCCAAATTTATTGACATATAGGTGGACGGCAAGATGTGAAAAGTACCCATTTCATCATTCATAGATGTGAGTGTCGGTTTTCATAAAATTTCGGCTGTAAAGCTCTGGTGCATCAACACCATAGAAACGATGGTAGCATTCCATAAACCAAATGCCACCTCTTTCTAATACACCACCATCATCTGGGATTAAATTTTCTAAAGGCACCGACCTCTCAAACTCCACTTTTGTTGCATCAATTGCAAATGGACAGTAACTTTCTTATTCCCTGCTTATATTGGCTGGAACACTGCATGATTCTAGAATGATGTCTGGCAGAAGTTCTAATGCTGACCTGACTGCAGAGTTGGGGATGTGTGATAAGGGCTCATTAGCATAACGTATATAAATGGGAAGTGGGAAATTGAAACAGCTGTGTAAACCATGTTGTTGAGAGTCGTTGTAGAAACTCCAAACAAGTTTTTGCTTTCTAGTAAGTCAATTAGGCAATTACCCCCAAGGCTGCCATGCTCCTTTAACTTTGATTCTGATTTTAGTATTAGACGTCGTGGAAATATAAGAGTTGAAGCAAATTAGTATGACCAAATAAACTAGAATCAGAGCAATACTCTTCTCAATCATTTGAGAACGTTTTGCAGTGTGGGTACCAGAACCATACCATGACACTGATCAGTATGAAACATACCAATTTGCTTCACTTGCTGTAAAGTTAGCTGATATCAAGTTTTTTGAGGATCTACAGATGAAAAACGTGTTATCAAACAAGAGAAAACAAGAAAACTTAGTCGATTGTATGTAGAAGCTCACCCACAGGATAAATCCTTCTCCATTGGATAAAGTTTACACAAATTCCTGTAATTTAGATAGCCTTTATCCATCGCGCCACTTTATCTAGACTACTAACAACCTTTTGCATATTATTTCCCTTTGCTCTTGATCAAATATAACGAGTTAAAAGTACTTCTACTGGGATACTGCAGTA
Source organism: Telmatactis stephensoni (assembly GCA_029948255.1). NCBI lineage: Eukaryota > Metazoa > Cnidaria > Anthozoa > Actiniaria > Isophelliidae > Telmatactis > Telmatactis stephensoni. The sequence continues at coordinate 435,539 of JALIZF010001708.1, read as the reverse complement.
AGAAGCCAGTTGTTTAAGCTCTGCCACACACTTGTAGCATCGACCATAATCAATTTTACCTGCATACTTTGAGTTTGACCACTTGCATTTGAAGTTGCCCAGTTTACAAGGTCTTCAATGTCATTCTTTTAAAAGTAATTACACCGAGAAAAGAACAATTCACCTTCCAGGATGCCAAGTAGTTTTTGACAACCAAAGTCCTCCTGTCTTCACTCATATTTTGAAATCTTCGTTGTGAGATAAATCCGATCCCTATTGTTTACAAGATCTGGTGGGTCTACTAGTTGCTCTTGCTGGGTTTGATGTGAATGGGTGTGATGTGAATGAACTCATTGCTATCCTTTTTGTTTTTTGCTGTTCTTATTTCATTTTTTAAATCTAAAGTTAGCTAAAACTCCTCTTCTTTATTATAAACTCGACTTAATTGTATCTATTCAGCTATAAGCAGTTAACCTAAAATAAATTTTTCACTTTTTCTCCATATTTGGTTCATGTTAATATTTCAACACTCAATATAACATCAACTAAACATAATTAATAGTCCATTTTTCTTATTTTTGTTAATTCTAAAAAATTATTTTCGTCTCGGGCTAAAGTTAAATTGCATTTATTTAATAATAGACATTTCAACTCAATAAAGGATAACTCAATGTAACAAAAACTCAACAGGTGAGTGAAAACAATAGACCCCTAAAAGTGCTATTTGATAATATACTGTTTACATTCTATACTAAAGAGATGTCCAGAAAGATGAACTTTTTTGAATTCCTTATTTGTATCATTTCGTTTATGTATTCTGTACAATATTTGTTTTTTACATCTCTCTGGGTAGATTATAGACAGCACAACTTATCCCCCAATAGATATGGCAGAGCAAAGAAATGCATAGTCGCTCTAGTCTGACTCCCTTCCGATTCTATTTAATTACATTTTAGGCTACACACTTTTATAAATCGAAAGCATGTATGTGTGACAACAGCTCTTGCAACCATATCCAACTGATCAAGCATTTCAGGTATATGACGCTTATCAAGAAATTTGCAATGTGATTCAAGTAAGCCATGACCGTTTTGGTTAATCACAGCATTCAAAAAATGGGACAAAAATGTCCAAAAAAGCTCACAACTGCGTAAAACGGAGATCTAACAAATCTGTCATCAATGAAGCTTATTACAGATCACGAATGTAATGACCAGTTTAACTGGGACTTACTAATGCTTTATTTCTTGGTGTCTTTTAATTTGGCAGATAAGAGGATCACTGTGAGCCTTTGTTTTTCTTAGCATAGTTTTTTCCTTTTCAGCAAGACAGTGGAAGCAACAGATGCAAAATCACATTTTGATAAAACTGCTGGAAATTTTCAATCCAGTTGTTTGAAGCTGAAGTAATAAGATAACCAAGGAGCAAATTATGTAGTTCATACAGGGTAAACATCCATTCAAGGAAATTCTTATAACTTGGAAGTTTCAGATAAGGGTCTACTTTGCTTTGTATTTTATTGTTTGTCAGCTTGTTTGTCGAAAACTTATACTTGTACTTGCTTATGATTGGTCAGTTTAGGACTTATGGGTTTCCTGTGGTGATACACACACACTCTTACCTGATGACATACTAGCTACACTACTCGAAACATGGCTATAACTACAAAAAAAACCAAGACAATGATTTCCTGTTGCGCATACATTTCATGGATTGTTGAGCGACATATTAAATTTGAGGAAGAAATGACTATTGCTTCCTTGAATTCAACAGTGTCGATAGTACAATCTAGCACTGTTGTGCTGACTTAATATGGCCATTGTATTCCACTAGAAAATTTTGAGGCTAAAAAATAATAGCCATTGAGATATAGCTAAAACAATGCTGTAAAGAAACGACAACGACTCCTTGTCCCAAGGCTTTAAAAAGAGAAAAAGTTCTTTTCCTCTCTCCCCGAATTAACTAAAAATCAGCAATTCTTGTAAACAAAATGGAATCCAAAGATGCATCGAAGGATGGGGTGCGCCCATTTATAAGATTTATAAGGTAGATGATGGTCAAAATGCTGAAGATGCATGGAGGTTGTTGCAAAGTGAACAGGGCATCAGCTCTGAATGATTTCGGCAGTATGCTCCAAAAAAGGAACTCACTGCCATAAAACTAAAAAATTGTGTTTCACCATAAGGAACAGTGACACGTAGTGTAGCATTCTCAAAGTCTCTATAAAGATTTTCGCTTGGATCATCTGTTAGGAATTCAGACCTAGAAATCTCCTAAAGAAGAGAAAACAAAAACCTAGGTTGATTAAAAAGCCTAATATATCTAAAGAAGTTGTGATCTAAGTTTTACTCAAATGCCTAAATATGTCAGCTAAAGGTTCTACTTTTGAGATTACGTTCCTCTGACCTGAGAAAATTACAAAATTCTTCCACTAAGTTTGAATCTTCAACATCACTGGGTATCGGGCAAAGCCCTTTAGAATCCATAAGAAATCTAAAAAAGGTTCAAATGCAATTGACTATTTTATCAACGGTTGAAGTTTTAAGCGCATGGTTTTGGATTGAGTGGCTTTCAATAAGCCAATATTAGCCTACTGACACTGGCTGCAGTATTGCTGCTGAGATCTGATAAAGGGTAGTGCTCTAGAAATTCTGCCTTTGAGTTTGAATTCCTTTGGAGGGCTATTTGATGCATCGTTAACACTATTTCCCTCATCATCAGAAATAATGACCTTTAAATGGTCAGAAACGTTATCTTTCGATTTGTGAATGGCAACATTACTAGTCATAAATGTGATATAATCACCTATATTTTCTGTGCTCAGTTTGGCGTCAAATAGTTTGTGAAACTGCCTGAGTACAAGTGCTGAACATGTCAATTTTAAACTGATGCAACTTTTCAGACAACTTTGATTTTTTGTTGGCTGAGAGTTAATAGGACCCTCTATTATGCTAGGGCAAAGAGATACTGGGCAATATTTGCTTAAAACTACGGAGCAAAAATTTTGCTATAAAACTGAGGTGTTCTGAAGCTCAGAATTATTGCAGCTATGCAAATTGTCACTAATTTGAATGTCATATTTTAGTTGCACAAACATTTCTTTCCTGACTGAGATATTACAACTTTGTTATTCCGCTTTAATGTTGAGGCGATATCTGGAAAGCTGGCAAGCTTTCAAGACACTGATATTACCAGTTTTGAAATGAGGTTCCCTATAGAACGACCCTAATATTGCTCTTACTTTGCTATAACAATGTTCTAGCAGTTTTGAAGTATTTTTATGAGAAATTAGTTGAAAGGCACCACTGGAATATTTGGAAAGGCAATCTTGAAGTATTTGTGTTCTTCAAATGTATTGGTTTTAAAGTAATGTTCTTTTTAAGTCCTTTTCCAGGTTTTCAATGTTCCTAACAAACCAGCACTAAAAAACCCTAATTTTAAGCTCTGAAAAACAATTCTCCCTGCTTGGCCTCAAATATTTAATTAAGCCTGCAGTTTGAAGAATTTCTTCAGCCATATTTGTGGCTTGTAAATTCATTTTAGCTTTTGGATATCTACCTTTTGGTCTACTGTCTCTTGCTTGACTTGATCAATAAAGATCAACCTAAAAGAAATCACAAAGTTTTGTTGTAAAGGAATGATATCTCAAGATATCTTCCTCCTCACTTCTGGTTCACTTCTAGAAGCAGGAGAAGAGATCGGACTGAAATATGATGCATTTAGTTACTACTGTTATCATTGAGGTGCAACCTGTAAAGTTGAAAGTCTCATTTGAAAATAAGTTGAACATTACTAAATAACTTTAATGTTGAGGCGATATCTGGAAAGCTGGCAAGCTTTCTTTCCATGACACTGATATTACCAGTTTTGAAATGAGGTTCCCTATAGAACGACCCTAATATTGCTCTTACTTTGTTATAACAATGTTCTAGCAGTTTTGAAGTATTTTTATGAGAAATTAGTTGAAAGGCGCCACTGGAGTATTTGGAAGGGCAATCTTGAAGTGTATATCTTCCTCCTCACTTCTGGTTCACTTCAAAAAGCAGGAGAAGAGACCGGACTGAAATATGATACATTTAGTTACTACTGTTATCATTGAGGTGCAACCTGTAAAGTTGAAAGTCTCATTTGAAAAGAAGCATTGAGACGGATGTCAATCAAATTACACCAGTGAGACAATTGACAATTTTATTCTCAAATAAGAAGAAGAAAAAAAATGACTTGTATTGATTGAAAAATCTTTACTTTCATTTAGAAAGCTCAAATAGTTTTTATTTTCTTCTGTAAGTACAAGATATTTTCTTTGTTTCAGTTTAAAAATCGCTGTTTGTTTTGGTCGGATGAGTGATTGACATCCGTGAGAATTGATAAAAGCAATTTTTATGTGTGGAATTAATGCTTAAAAAACATTATCATTTGTTTTGTAGTGAATCAATTGAGATCAATCTTCTAGTCTTCCATTTTGAATGAGTCTTTAAGGAACACTTGGCTTAGGCCTGACGGTTTCTGGTGAGAATTCTTTGTCCAATAGGAATTGTCCTCTGTTTAAATTGTTAGAAGTTGTTCTCCTGATTTGATTTCTCATAGACTTTTGAACAAAACTTCACCTCCGAGAAACCATTTCACATTTACACGTGTCTTGTGATGGTGTTTGCATATTTTTCAGGTGTTAAGGAGAGGAATAAACTCTTGTTTTGAACAATCTGGTTGAGGCCAAGACAAAATTTACTACTGTCTACTTGAACTCTTTTCTTGCAATTGGAAGAACAGTATGAAGTCGGATGTCCTGATCCTAAAGGATTATTTGACTAACCATACATAGAGAGTGAAGCTTGGAGATACGGTTTCCACTTGGCAATCAATAACAAAAGGAGTTCCTTAAGGATCCATATTAGGCACACAGTAAGTAACATGACTGCATATCAAAACTAGGTTAGTAGAAAAGACAACGAAGTCTCTTACAAACGACATGATAATTTATTTTCATTTTTATGATCTTGGAATAAATACATGTAACATAAATATCAACTTATATGTACAGAATATACTTTTATAAATTCGAACGATATTCTAAGTGTATAGTTTCCTCTTTTCATTCTCCTAACTTTGTCATAAAGTGTTTCTTTTTGTTCTAAGTTTGTTTAAATAAATGTCTTTCATAAATATCAACTTATATGTTCAGATTATACATTTATAAATGAGAAAGCTATTCTAAGCCTTTTGACCCTTTATGTAGCTTTTTTTCATGCTCTTAATCTTGTCAAAAAGTCTCTCTTTACCTTACATCTCTTTATTCTATGAAAGATGTTAACTCTCGTTGCTCAGATGAGGCCTGTAATGATTACACTGGCATTCTCAAAGATTACCTTCTCGTCTGCTGAATTAGAAAGGAAGTCTTATCTCAGCTATGGTTATAAGTAAAAAAGAAACATTCAAAATGTTTGTACGTGTAATATATATACTCAGCCTGGGTCTCATTATCTGAAATGTCCTCCTCTTGGCTTCTTTCAGTCTCTTCAAAGGATAAACAAGCTATTTTAACTGTAATGAGACTTATTTTGTCCATAATTTGATTAATTAATATAAACTTATTTTGCACTTTATTGTGCATATTGGTTTGGAAAATTGGTAGGGCAGCCAAAAAATATCCATTTAATCAAAATTTTAACAGTAACATGTTTCTAATGAATAGATCTGAAAACATTGATTTAATTCTATCTGTATACTTTCAAAATAATCATTTGTTCAAATCTAAGATGAAGTTATACCAAACACCAACTGTGTGTTTTTATTGTAAAGAAAATATATTTATGTTTGTTTTTAGGGCAAACTAATGCCTGTGCTCAAACTGTGCAGGGGAGGAAGGAGAGGTTAAGGGAGGTTCCAAACCCTCAACAGTTTTACTTTTGTAATCCCTTCTCTTCTGCTTTAATTTTGTCTCTCGATAAATGAGAATAATCAATATAAGGAATCATATTGAAAGAAATGAAATACAGAAATTGTTCAATGAGTTATAGTATATGTTAAAAGATAGCGAGATGTGTTTGCTAGTAAATGTAGACCATTCAAAAATATATTAAATAGATTGTCAATTGTTTACTCTTGGTCTTTTTTGAGGTGAACTGCCAGAGCTACTTGCAGACCTTGAACAGTAATTATTGTAGTGCTTGTCACTGAAAACAAAAAAAGAAAAGAAGTTAATGTCATATGTATGTACTTCATAATAAAATAGACAGTGTGATTATAAAACAGCTGTTCTAGTTGTGACGCAGTGTTCTTGAGCGCTTTTTAATGCAGTATTACCCTGTTGGCGGTTCTATGCTCGCTGAATAATAGTATGATATAATAGTATGATTTCTAATACAAATAAATTCGTACAAAAGGTTGTAAACTGTATACAAAAAAGGAAGAAAACAACATGAAACAAACTACTTGTCTTCTCGTGGTCTGGCCTCGTGCCAGTCCCCACGGGTGACTAGTTGCCAACAGGGAGCCCAGAGGACACTCCTCACATAGTAATAAACTTTACCATCATGCTAGACATTTTCTCATTTTTAAAGGTTCATTTTTTTGTTATGTGAATGAAATTCAAGCACCAACCACAGGAAAAAATTCCAAATTTCCACATGTGATATCACATGGATTTCCCGTGGATTTTCAGAAATCCAAATATGATCATAAACCATGTTTGGAGCATATGTGGATTTTTAAAGGATATTTTTCCATTATGCTAAAAAACCATACATAATCCATACATGGATTTCTATTTTCCATGGATTTTGTGGTAAATGTGAAATCAATGACGGTATTTTTCATTTTCCACCTTTGGATACACCTTAATAATCCATGTTTGGTTACTCAGTATTCCACACTAATAATGGTATTCCAATTTTCCATGCCGATGCAGTTTGGAATATTGATAAACCACAACAGACAAACCAATCATAATCCATGTTTGGTTACTCAATATTCCACACTAATAATGGTATTCCAATTTTCCATGCTGATGCAGTTTGGAATATTGATAAACCACAACAGACAAACCAATCATAATCCATGTTTGGTTACTCAATATTCCACACTAATAATGGTATTCCAATTTTCCACACTGATGCAGTTTGGAATATTGATAAACCACAACAGACAAACCAATCATAATCCATGTTTGGTTACTCAATATTCCACACTAATAATGGTATTCCAATTTTCCACACTGATGCAGTTTGGAATATTGATAAACCACAACAGACAAACCAATCATAATCCATGTTTGGTTACTCAATATTCCATACTAATAATGGTATTCCAATTTTCCACACTGATGCAGTTTGGAATATTGATAAACCACAACAGACAAACCAACCATAATCCATGTTTGGTTACTCAATATTCCACACTAATAATAGAATTCCAATTTTCCACACTGATGCAGTTTGGAATATTGATAAACCACAACAGACAAACCAATCATAATCCATGTTTGGTTACTCAATATTCCACACTAATAATGGTATTCCAATTTTCCATGCCGATGCAGTTTGGAATATTGATAAACCACAACAGACAAACCAATCATAATCCATGTTTGGTTACTCAATATTCCACACTAATAATGGTATTCCAATTTCCCATGCCGATGCAGTTTGGAATATTGATAAACCACAACAGACAAACCAATCATAATCCATGTTTGGTTACTCAATATTCCATACTAATAATGGTATTCCAATTTTCCACACTGATGCAGTTTGGAATATTGATAAACCACAACAGACAAACCAATCATAATCCATGTTTGGTTACTCAATATTCCACACTAATAATGGCATTCCAATTTTCCACGTTGATGCAGTTTGGAATAAGCTTGTAAAAAATTGTGTTGATACTGGTATGCAGGTACTTGCAATAACAATTTAACAGCATTTTTGTTGGGGTGTAGTTAATTCTATCTAGTCATTGTCTTTCCAGGCAGCACCATGCCACTGCCCAGCTATGATGCCAATAATGCTTTGGTACATTATTCTGTCCATTGCTCTTCTTTGTGATTCCCTGACTCACAATGAATTGTGATTCCAGAGTCTATGCTTAATAAAGAAGTAGCCACATGCAACTTTGAGGTCATTGTCTATAGTTCTTATTTCTGCTCTCCAAAGGTCTTCTCCATCCCCTTTTACCAAAACCATATCACCAATCTGAGGGAATACTGGAACCAAAACTTGTGGTAGTGGTATATGTGTTCTTGATGGATCAATGACAGCAAATAGATCTTCTTGTAGTGGATACAGCATGATCTTTCTTTTCAAACTTCTTACGTAAAGGCAAGCATTCGTTTCAAAAGGCTCAACAATAGGAGTGTCACTTAATGGATGTCTTAAATCATTATTCGATTGGTCTTTCTTTACTTTATAGGAATCTCCCATTAATAAAGAGATATACCGGTACCTATCTTGACCATGCACCAAATAAATGTGTAAAATCTTGATGACTACCTCACTATTATTGTGTTCTGCAATGATGTTGTCCCCATGTTGATAGATTGTTCCTTCACCAGCAATACCTTGCATTGGTACATAAGCACTTCTATATGATTCTGCCATAAATACATCTAAGTGCCTTACATCATTTGCTATACACTCAGTAATCTTGATCTTCTCTTCTCTTGATAAAATATGGATCTCTCCTTTTCCAATTAATACTTGAATGTGCCTTAATAGAGCCCGGTCTTCTTGCCTTTCAAATAGTCGTACAAGATTCTTTGCAGCTTGGAGAGAGGTTGCAACCATCTGAGATGAGTAATAATTACTCATTATTCATGATTCAATATTATTGTGTTACAGTGTTGTATTAATTATACACTTAACACATTTATACAGCAAACATGCAATTACAACCTTGTACATACACAAATGCATCAGCAAGAGAAGCAAATACTCATTGTAAGTGATATCACATTAAATAATGTCATAAGCATCTCTTGACATACCTTTTCTTGGCAATATCCTCCATGTGATTTTGACTCAAAGATGTTTTGTTTGTTAGCAAGTGACCAGCTCTTTATGAACTCACGCTGGGACTCCTTTCTGGCAAATGTTTTCTCTATTCCTTTTTTATTGCTTGTTTGCTTGACATAGCGGCCAACCGCTCGTTCATATTGAAAACACCAATAATTGTCTGGTCCTGAAAATCGCATGATATCCTCTGGTACATGAGTCAAACCATGCAAGGTTATAACACATTCTGTGATTCCATAGGACTCTTCTACAAGGATACAATATCTCCAGCATAGCCGAGTAAAGTTGTCCACCATATCTCTTGTCCAGCCATTTAATCCACTATTAAATATGAATTCAACTATTCTTGGGAGTGATGCCCAGACTTCCTTGTCATTAGGACTAAGGTCTCCAAGTACAAACTCTGAAGCTGGGTAGCCAAACTTCTGGAATTCTTCGGCTTCAAAACAAAACAGGTTCATAATACTATCTACATTATACTTCATATGCATTCATATTATGATGTACAATAAGACAGGTGATGACTTCAGGCAGATTGTCTGATGTGATTGAATGGAGTTCAAGTTCCAAATCAAAAGACAGTGACACACAACCGTTATTTAATATGCACTTATTACCCTTCCAATGTCCAATGCCCAAGATATCTCTTGGTAATCTTGATCCTTTATATTCTGAATTTATGCAGGCATAAACAACAAAGTCATATATTAATAAAAAATATTAAACTCTCTTGCTTGGTCTGTACAGAGAAATATCAGACCTCGGTCTTTTCTGCATGGTCTGCAGCCTTGGGCTGTACATTCAAGACCTTGATATTTCTCTGTACAGACCTCACCCTTGTTTAATAATCTTTTAGCATTCAGAGATGCATCAGCATAATATTGCTAGTACTGAACATAAGGTACAATCAAAGAATTAGAAATAAAGTGCACAAAATGGATTTTTAATGATGTGCCACTAAATGATTTTAAGAGTACAAACACTGGATGATACAGGATATAATCACTATGAAAAGTACAGGTATGGTACCTTTTGTCCATGGAATAAGCTTCAATCTTGCTTGCAGTTCATCTGTATTTACTAATGAGTTGGTAATTAAATGCTCCAATCGTCTTTTTACCAAATTCAGTGGTACTAAATGCATTACATCAAATACTAGATCCTTGAGAATATCAAACTTGTAAAGTTTATTGAGACGGTGTAACACTGATACTCCTAAAAATCCATTATCCCTTGATTTTGATTCTGCAACAGTTGTTCGCTCTTCTTGACCAATCTCTTCCATTATGGGAATCTCCTCAGCAATTTTTCTTTTCTCAATGGGAAATCTATAGTTCTTCCGGAAGCCTGGATAATAATAATGCCTTTGTGGTGCCATGTACTGACCTGAAAAAATGGTAATAAAAATCATAATAATATAATATGTAGTATGCAGCTATTTAAAAATGTTGAATACTGCTTATATATATATATTGAATAGTGCATAGTGAATAGCACATACATGTAACACAAGTTTAGAATTTAGCTAAAGTGTAAATAACACCATTGTTTACATACATAAAATAGAATACCTTGGATACATAATCAAAAGCATGTATGTTTAACCTGAACTTGGCTTTTAAAAGACTGTTGTTATTATCTACTACAATGCTATTCACTGTGCACTATTCAGTATACAGTATTCAACATTCTTTGAAAATATTTCTTTGAAATATACTTGTAGCTTATAGACAGTACATGTATATTACATGTACATGGCTGAGCCAACATTTTATCTTTTTAGTGCTGAAATGATATTTCATTAGTGAACACAGTAGGCAATTAACATATTGTGATATTTTAGACATGAGAATATAAAATTATATATCTCCAAGTGGACATGTAATGTTTGATTGATTATATCAAATCCCAATAATATATCACAAAGTAAAAAAATGATAATTTTTCTTATTTTACTGAAAAAATAGAAAGTTCAAGGTTTACATTGCTAGCTAGAAAAACAGCCAGAGATAGCTGCTAACATTATGCTAACACCACATACTAGAAAGTTTGCATTACATTATAGATCATGCATGTTTTCAAAGTACTTTTAGAGCAGTTTTCGTATGAGTGGGAAACTGACCGTACCGTACCGTCACAGTGTCAGTACCGTAATGTCTATAAAAACATTAGAAATTCCTGCCATAACGGTACCGTGCATTGACCGTAACTGGTACGGTCAGTTTCCCACTCATACGAAAACCACTCTATTTATTAAACTCATTAATAATTCATGAGGAAAACAATAGAAATCATAGACGTAGAGGAGTTTGTATATCAGATACAAAATCCTCCTCATTTGCATAATGTTTAGCTTTATTTCTAAAATTTTAGTAAAGCATGAAAGAGTTAACCTACATGTAGACATTTGATAAGTGATATACAATTTTGTGTCCATGTTGTATCAATATATAAACATTCACCTACGGCTCGTGTTTGTATATTGTATACAACATGGCCACTCATATTGTATATATTACAATGAAAATGACAAGTACTTGCCTGATAATTTACACCGACGGCAAGCCATTTTCCCTCCCGCCCCTTTGGATTTACACACTTCGCACTGGGCAGGATTGTCACCCGTCCATAAAAGTAAGAGAACCCTCAGATTTGCTTCACCAGGAGGAAATAGAGGCAAATCTCCTTTGTAGGACACCACAAATCCTGATATATTATTAAAAAAAGAAGGACAGTAAGAAATACTTAAGAAAGGTAAGTATACATATACTAGAATTATTTTAGGTGATATTAAAATTTTCAATATACTTTTGTGATAACCTTCAATAAATCCTCTTTCTAAATCTGTTACCAGAGGGTCAAGGAATGGATCCAGTGAGTTAGGTCTCTTGTCTGGTAGGAGGTAGGAGGGAACAAAGCCCACTGTATAAACCTCATCTGCACTTGAACGATTTATCTTTGACATTGTTGCAATGGAAATCTCTATAGCACCTTAAAGCAGATTGTTTGATACTAACGTTATCCATTCAGTAATAAAACAAATAGCAAATTTAATAAAAAGAAGCATGCGATCATATTATTACAAATTATTACATGTTTCATCTAATAAAGTCACTGCATTTTAGCTTACCTGAACTTCTGACACTTGAGCCAAAAGGTTGAAATCCATCCCAGTGGCCTAAAAATTGAAAGAAAAACAACGAACAAGTAAAAAAGCTGTCACTGAATACAGAGCAAACAGAGTAATAAGTTAGACTACAAAAGGATTACAGACTTAAGTTATTTATGAGAGCTTAAGTTTATGTCAGGTAAATAATCAGTTGAGTGAGATCTTACAAGGCAGTTCAAGTAGCTGTAAAAGAATGAATTAATTATTTAGAACTAAAAACTGTACCTAAAAGAGCTATGTTTCATGGATCACCATTGCAGTACTCAGCATACACTGTAAATCTGTAATGACACTCATCACAGGTCAATTCTTTCATTCCATTTGGCATTTCTGTTAAAGAATCCACAATTTCTCCACTGATAATATTCTTGCATCCTTGTCTTTTACACCTTATTGGCATACACCACCATGATTCTGGGTTAAAAAAACAAGATATCTCTGCAAACCTGTCCCCATCCCATAGTTCGTTCTTCATATGCCATCCTTGATCTCTTGATCCCAGCCAGTGTTCCTTTTCTCTCCAATGAGCTGTCATTTTGTAACACATTGCCTTGCTGGAAACCCACCATTTTACCTTTGTCTCTAAGCCCAAATAATAGTATGGAATTGTTGGATTGTTATCACAGTATCTGCATTGCTCATCTTTGCTTTCTAATAAATCCCAATGACAAGGATGGGCATCATTCAAACAGATAAAGTATTCTTTTGCATCAGCATAACCTAATTTGACAAGTAATCGTTTTGCATCAATCCAATTCTTTGGCCATGTTATATTCTCATCAGATGGGTCTAACTGAGCCCCTTTGCAGTACATATCTCGTGCCAATGACAGCAAATCCTCAAAGTTATTCAATGAACCATTCATTTTATCAAGGCAATCAAGTGAGTGGAAAATTGCATGAATAATTACATCATCCATAGTGGCGGTTTGCTGATCATTTTGGGTTAGTTCATCCTGAGTTGGAGTTAAATGTAGTTCATCTTGATTTACAGTGTCATTTGGTGGTTCAGCACCATTATTCCCAGTACGACAAGATAAGGACTCCTCGTTATTGCAGGGTGCAATGCTTTGGTTGCCATCCTCTGCTTGAGATAGCAGCTCTTGTTCATCTAGATTGGACTCACTTTGGTCACCTACAATATAACAAAAATACATTCCATTCTACTGATAAGCTTATAGTATTATGATAACAAAAGAGTGGGGCAGACATTTCACCAATTTAATAGTACATAAGCTTCAAGGTTTGGGCTAACTAAAAACTCCTCAATTTCAATTAGCTCTAACCTAAAAATTATAAATTGTAATAGATTCTTTTCTTTTTTTGTAACTAGTTATACACTGTATGAAAAAAAAAATATATATATATATATATATATGAAATACTCCAGTAAATGGATTACACAAAGAATTGAGTAGTTTACTTCAAGATATATATAAAATACTGTACATACATGTAAGACAAAATAATCATGTCACAAAAACAAAACAAAAACAAATAAGAATTTATAGTTACTACTGGTAATCATGGTTCATAGTTCAAGGTTAATTACCAAACTGGGCAAGTTTGAGTCTGTCATCGGTTTATTCTCTCACTTTACTTCACTTCACTTGTATTTTATTCAAGGTTAATTACCAAACTGGGCAAGTATGAGTCTGTCATCAGTTTATTCTTTCACTTCACTTATATTTTATTGTGCAACCTCAAAGATACAGTTGTATTAATGCAGCTTAGCATACAGATGTCAAAAGCAAGTTATAATAAAAAGGGCATCACACAAAATCATATAAGTTAAACTTACTCCGATCTACACCCATATGTCCAAAAGGAGTGATTATTTTACATTTAAAATATTAAGTTAATTAAGCTTATATCTTGTGGTAAAATTTAAGTATAACTTTTGTAACTCATTACTTACCAACTATTTGCGAGTTATCAGGCTCTGGAATCTCTTCCGCTGAAACATGTTCATCTGTACAAAATGATGATGACTGCCCAAAAAGCATTTGTTGAATATCGAATTCCGTTTGAAGGTGGTTGAGTTGTGTTCTCCGATGCACTGCTCTGCCATTGCAGTGCTTACATTGGCAGTGAACATGAGGTCCCCTCTTTGCAGAGCAACTACAAAGTGCTGACGGAAATCTACTCACCATTTACCCTACGTACTTTTAAATTTGCTAGCGTTTTGAACGCTCTAGATCAGAAAGACAAGATAAGGTAAACATTCATAACACGAGGAAGCCATTTTGAAAAGGTGTGTACCGCTGACCAAGAAAAGTGACAAGTTCGCCTGAACGCTTAGCCAATCAAAAATGAATACCACAATTGGCGCCAAAAACTAACCAATCAAAGTATAAGGCGGGAAAGAGAACCAATCATAGACCTAGTAAAGGCAAGGAAACGTGCACTACCGAACTTACAGAGTTATTCCTTCGCAAAGATCTGAGTATACGTACAGTAAGCTCCAGTATGTCGTCCAAAAGTTATAATTTGGGAAAGAAGTTTCGCACTAGTTTAAATTCGACTGCTGGTAACTCAGACCGAGATACAGACGACACTGAAATTCTTTCAGACGAAGAGGACTTAGCTAGTCAGGCTAACACTGCAGTTCTCTTCGATTCGCCCAGTGGATCCCAAATAGAATCTCCTCCATTGCCGACATTCGGCGCCAAAATCGCTTCCAAGCCCCCGAGTAATACTTCACCAGGTAAGGAATTATTTTGCTTCTATCTGTGTAAAAGCTCCATTAACTTTAATCCCAATTCAAAGTTAATTTTTAAGTGTGGCTGCTCGCTTCGCTCGCAGCAATTAGGTTCAACTCTGACCTGCACAACGTGCTCCAGGACCAGACGATAGCGCCAAAATTGCATGCTTCTTGTACAAACGAACTACAAATATTCAATCCCTCAAGTACCGGTTCACGGGGTAATGTTACTTATATTTGTGTAATTAAAAGCTCCAACTCAGACATGTCCAATACACACGAATCGAGTCGATTCGTAACCGGTGGTTTACGATTCGTAACAGATCGTGAACCTCATTGATATGCAGAGATTGCGAATCTTATTAATATGCACTGTGAATCTTATTTATATGCACAAATTGTGCATATTTATATTCCTCTTTAGAATAAAATTAAATATTCTAATTAGAATAAGATATCAATTGCCGGTTGTGTGGTCTTCCTGTGGTTCTTATCTCATTGTACACACCACCCTCACACCACCACCACTGCTTGGTCACCCTGTGGTTATTGATACACCACCACTGCTTGGTCACCCTGTGGTTATTGCATTCAGGGCCATCAGGGCCCGGGTTGTAAATCGTACGATTCGTGTCGATTCGTACGAATCGTGAATGTTCTTTACGATCCGTGCATCTTATTAGTCGATTCGTCGATTCGTAAACATGATATCTACTACGAAGCAAAGCTGCCTGGATTACTATGAATATATTGTTTTGTCGTTTTCAAAAAGCCCATTCAGGGATTCATTAATTTGTGTTCTAACACCAGCGACTGAATAAAGACTTCATTGACATCTAAACCGGTCATTCCAAAGTAATATTCGTAGAAAAGCAGTCACTGATTATCGATTCGTGAATTTGATATCTACTACGAAGCAAAGCTGCCTGGATTACTATGAATATATTGTTTTGTCGTTTTCAAAAAGCCCATTCAGGGATTCTCTAATTTGTGTTCTAACACCAGCGACTGAATAAAGACTTCATTGACATCTAAACCGGTCATTCCAAAGTGATATTCGTAGAAAAGTCACTGATTATCGATTTCTGGAAATTACAACGAAGCGAAGCTGCCACATTACTAAATAAAGTCTTCATTGAGATCCAAACGAGCCATTCCACTAAAAGTGCTGATATTCGTAAAAAAGTCAGGGCCAAACTATTAAAATTTTGTGTATTACCGTTTTCAAAAAGCCTCCTGAATTTGTGACACCGAATCATTGCCTCAATCAGATGACGATCTGAAGGCTTATTGTTTTGTCGTTCTCAAAAAGTCAATTCTTGGATTCTTTAATTTGTGGTCTAACACCAGCGACTAAATAAAGACATGATTGACATCTAGCTAAACCGGTCACTGATTCCAAAATAATATTCGTAGAAAACTGGTCACTGATTTTCGATTCCTGAATTTGAAATATTACAACGAAGCGATCGAAGCTGCCTGGAACTATGATGACAATATTGTTTAGTCGTTTTCAAAAAAGCCCATTCTTGGATACTTCAATGTGTGTATAAAACACCAGCAACTAAATAAAGACTTCAGGCACCATATTTAAAGAGGGGGTATGTTTTAACGCTTTCTCGACCCAAACTATTGATGAAAAAAGTGTTTATTTGTGAAAGGCTATTACCATTGTCCAAAAGGGGATCAACCGCATTCAACGCACCTCCCTTGGATCCACCCCTGCAAAACCATGCAAAACTACTATAAACCACTACTTTAATATCAGAGTTCTTTATTATAATATCAACAAATGCATTTCTCAATAAACAAACAATACATGCTGCAATAACTTATTTATTTATCGAGATGAAAAACAAGACAGTGGTCATATTTTTTGCTGAATTAGCTGATAAATGCACATTTAGTACATTAATTTTTACCACTGATGAGTTCTTTTGAAGTCAACTAAGGGGCTAAATTTATTGTTGAAAGTGATAAAATGACATACAACCCAATTTTCATCTTGGTCATAAATACATAAACAAATGCAACTCTATTACCAAAAAAAAAAAAAAAATTCTATTTTTTATCATTATGATGTGAAGCTAAATTTATATTTAAAAAATCATAAACAAATTGGAGTATTTTTTACAAATACAATCATGCTATCACAATGACATCAGCATAAAATAATTTCTGCAAACGTCATTTTACACTATATTTATAAATTCATGCCAGAAACATGAAAAAGTTAAAATTCATTATTTAGAATGCCTTTTTGACATCTTCATTATGGTTGTCTAAGACATAAAGCATTACAAAAAGAAACCGCCACCTATTCATATGTTTTGATATTATTGAAAATGTTGACAGTCAAGAAAATAACTGCTTGCACACTTCAGTGTTTACATCCTACAAAAAAAAAACCAATAGATTAACAAAAGTAATAAAAATGCAGATGAAGAATATGAAATGTTTGTTTAAAAAATATTTCACTTGAAATATACGAAAAACTTTTTAATAGTCACAGACATGTTTCGACATTGTCCAATGTCATCTTCAGTGTGAAGTACGTTACAAGATTTGAATCAAATATATGGTGAATAATGATTGACAACATAATTCTAAGTAAACAATTAATGACAAAAAACTAAAAATAACTAAGTAAACGAACTTAATAGAAAGAAGAGATAAAATGTTTGACCTGAACGTTAAGTTCAGGTTTCTCATATTTGATGTGATAAGCCTCTTTGAGCTTAAGAGAATAGGAAGTTTTTGCCGAATCTAAAATCTTAAAACAAGTTAAGTCAAACTTAGATTTGCAATCGGGAGAATTTAAAAGATGCTTAAAAATGTGAGAATTCTTATCAGTTGTGGTGTGTTCTTTAATCCCTTGTTGATAAATGGCGAGAAGTTTCACCAATGTAACGGGAAATTACCTCCCGCACAAGTAAATTCATATACAACAAGTGATTTAAGAGATAAAGGAATTGGATCTTTAAAACTGAAAAAGATTTTTTATTTTAAAAGAAGTGAAAACGAGTTTAATGTTAATATCTTTACAGAAACGTTTGCAAAGCTTATTAAGTTTGATGCTAGTGAGTTTAGAATGATTACCAATGAAAGGAAGTTTGTAGTAACGTACGTTAGAGTCATCAGCAGAGTCAATAGGATTAACAGAAATAGGAGGATGTTTGTTTAAGTTAATCTTACTTAGATAGCATTTGGTTACCTTGTCAATAACATGATAAGGAAAGGAATTACGTTTGAGTGTTTCAGTTAAGTTTAGAAGGTCAGTTTGAAAACTTAAACTTAACTGAAACACTCAAACGTAATTCCTTTCCTTATCATGTTATTGACAAGGTAACCAAATGCTATCTAAGTAAGATTAACTTAAACAAACATCCTCCTATTTCTGTTAATCCTATTGACTCTGCTGATGACTCTAACGTACGTTACTACAAACTTCCTTTCATTGGTAATCATTCTAAACTCACTAGCATCAAACTTAATAAGCTTTGCAAACGTTTCTGTAAAGATATTAACATTAAACTCGTTTTCACTTCTTTTAAAATAAAAAATCTTTTTCAAGTAAAAGATTTAATTCCTATGTCTCTTAAATCACTTGGTTGTTATATGAATTTACTTGTGCGGGATGTAATTCCTCGTTATATAGGCGAAACCACGCGCCATTTCACAACTAGGATAAAAGAGCACACAGTGTCCGATAAAAACTCCCACATTTTTAAACATATTAATAATTCCCCTAATCCTCTTTGTAAAACTAATGCTTCTCCTGATTGTTTTCAAATAATGGATTCTGATAACAGTTCTTTTAAACTTAAGATCAAAGAGGGTTTTCATATCAATTTTGAAAAACCTGAACTTAACGTTCAGGTCAAACATTTTATCTCTTCTTTCTATTAAGTTCGTTTACTTAGTTATTTTTAGTTTTTTGTCATTAATTGTTTACTTAGAATTATGTTGTCAATCATTATTCACCATATATTTGATTCAAATCTTGTAACGTACTTCACACTGAAGATGACATTGGACAATGTCGAAACATGTCTGTGACTATTAAAAAGTTTTTCGTATATTTCAAGTGTATTGTTACACTAGTGCTTTTACGTTCATTTGGTAAAAAATATTTCCTGTGACATATACACAATATATACATGTACACACATAAAAAATCATGTGTCAAATGATAACAGCCCATCTTCTTACAGTGCTTTAATTGGGGCCACTTGAATTATAGTGACCAATCAAAAACCAGTAAAACCAAACATACTTTAGAACTAATAACTGAATTAAAAACTCAAATTATAGTGTTCTCATACACGCTGATAATAATGTAGAGTTGAGAGCTGCAATAAATTGATTAAATATCAGTTCATCTAAGTGGTCCTGGTTACATTAGCAGCATAATAAATCAGTTACCTTTCAAAGATATAAATTTGTAAAGATTTTTTTTATGTACAAGATTCAATTTTCTAAAAAAAATCACTGGAATCAAGCCTAAAGCACCACACAGAACTTGGATTGAAATATTATTAATAGAAATATTACATTTATTTTATGATATATCCAATTTCTAGTATTGCATTTTCCTATAAATTAACATTATGTACATAAGAATCATTTATCAAAATATGACAACTTATGACTTTTTCATGCAATCATGAGCTAAGTTCTTCATTTTTAAAATTGTAAAAAATTGTTTATGTTCTTCAAATTTGAAATTACAGTATCAGAAACATGAGCTATAGTTAACTACATAACTACATATACATTAAATCATTAAATTCAGTTTTAATGTATGTCATTCAATTATTAATTACAAATAAAATAATTCTTACTAAATTGTTTTCATGTTATTGAACTGTTTTTATACACATATTAACTAAATCAAAATTGCTTGTGTCAAGACAACTATACCCCTGTTTCATTCTATTCTCTTGATATATCAAAAACATTGTCAAATCAGAACAAAAAATGAAGATGACTAAGCTTGCTAGTATATTTTTCAGGAGACTAAAGGGTAAAGATTACAAACCCTTAAGCAAATGCAAATAAAAGCTTGATAGTAGCAATTTTTGTTTGCCAGGTCTATTACCACAGGAAGCCCAATTCAGTTGAATAAAAAGTAAATATTTAGAATTATTACTTATTTAAATTTGAAAAACACAATTGAATTAATGAAAAATTAATAAGAAAAAGATGAAATTTTGTATCCAAAATAGATTTGTTTTAATATTAATTATGAATTGCTGTAAAAACCATTAGACCTCAATACAAATTGAAAAATAAATTAATACTTAATTCTATGTTTTCTTGATATGCCAGATACATGTAATTAATTACATACATACATATATGATTGAGACTCCCTCAACAGGGCTTTTCAGCTCAATTTACAAATCCTAACTAAATCATATAAATCAAACATAAATGGATTAAGAATCCCAACTGGCAAGGAGGCAAACCAGTTGGCTATATTACAAACATGGCCGAGAAACTGAATTTGAACTAATCGAAATCGGAACAAATTCAGTCTCAGCTAGTGGCCAGAGCGGGAATCGAACCTGGGACCGCCAGATTGCGAGACCAACGCTCTGACCACTAGGCCATGCTGCCTCCTATTAAACCATGTTATCAGACATAAACTGGAAGAGACAATATTCACCTAATGTGTCATTCTAGTCTAAATATTAATTAACTAAAGAAGAAAAATAACAACAACAGCCACAAAAACAATCCAAGATATCCCAAATATAGAGAAGACAAAAAATCAAAATATGCTGTTCTGCAATATAAAGATGTTGAAATGCTTTATTTGACTTGTTTGAAAATATGAAAGTTTTGGAACTGTTTCCTTTCTTAGAATTTTAAATAAGATACAACAGATCTCAACTTCATGTCATTTGTCTTTTTTACTAAACATGTTTCGGCAACTAACATTTGCCATCTTCAGTAGTGGAGATTAACAAAGAACATAACCTATATTAATATAAGTTAAACAAACAATAAGAAAGAAGGGCTATTGTATTAATTGTAAATTAATATGTTTTACTTGTTGGTTCAGAGATGGTTTCAACCAACTAATATGTAACACTTCTTTGAGTTTTAAAGAAAATTCATAAGCAGCGTGGTCTATAATTACAAAGCATTCCTCATTAGCAAGGCTTCTGCACGACTCTGAGCTATCTAGGTGTTTATATATATGTGACGCCCTATCCGTGCGAAGATGTTCACGTACGCGTGTCGAAAAGTGGCGAACCGTTTCACCAATATAACAGGCATTACAGCCTGCACAAACAAACTTATACACGACATGCGAACGCATTCCCATGGGTAAGGGGTCTTTGTTACTAAAATAGCTCTTTATTTTTTGTGAAGTGAAGGCAAGTTTGATATTGATATCTTTGCAATAACACTTAGTAATTTTCTGAATTCTTTTCTGCGTTACATTGGAAAATTGGCCGATGAATGGTAATTTATAATAGAAACAGTTAGATTGACTAGCTTGAGAAGTTTTGTTACCATTGTTATCTAGGTTGTTATTAAGATAATACCATGATCACCTCGGGATCTATTGTTTTTGGAGGGACGTTTAATCGCTAACATCCCTCCCTCATGAATAGAAAGAGGGAAAATTAGTTCTAATATTCCCTCATTAATTATGAATGAGGGATGATTAGAACTAATCGTCCCTCATCCATAATTAATGAGGGACGATTAGAACTAATCGTCCCTCATGTTATTCATGAGTGGTTGTCCCTCATTTAACGCAATCATCGGGACGATCGAGACAACTTTGCACGCTGTCCCGAAATTCTGTAACTTTCTAACGCACCGATACCTCTTACCACTGAACACTCTTACGCGTGTGGGATCTATGCATTCTATTTTGCGCATGAGCATAACGAAGCAAAGAAAGCATTATGAAAAATAATTTAGCTTTCGAATTGATTAACAACCTATAAATGCTTGTTCATTGTAAGTATATAACAAAGAAATCTATTTTCGAAAGTCCCCAGAGAACAGGGTTACGCACAATTGGTAAAAGAATTGTAAAATATTTTCAAGTTTTGGATGAACAAACAGCGAAGTATATTTTCGTTTATTTCCTCGGTGATCATGGTATTACAAAGTAATACCATGACTTCTTCGGGATATCAAAATAATGTCAATCTGATCAAAATAATTGCCATTGCCAACCGCTGTCAGTTTTAAATTGGGATAGCCCTTTCGAATGTAGTCTACCGCTAGATTAATACTTTCTTCGAGAGGAATGTTGGTAAAGAGACTTTCTACATCGAAAGAGACCATAAAATTGCCAGACACACTCAATTCTTGTATTTCCTTTACAAAGGTAAACTCAAGTGTTTATTTTCTTTTGCCACTGCTCAAACTCATTTCCTTTTCAATGGCAATTACTTTGATCAGATTGACGGAGTAGCTATGGGTTCCCCCCTTGCTCCTGTTTTAGCCAATCTCTTTATGGGACATCATGAAGAAAAAAGGTTGAACGAATTTAATAACAAGTTTGATTTTCTAAGATTCTACCGTCGCTATGTCGATGATACATTCTGCATTTTTGACAGTGAACAAGATGCACTTGTGTTTTTTGATTTCATCACCTCCAGGCATCCCAACATCAAGTTCACCATGGAAAGAGAAATTAACAACAAAATTTCCTTTCTTGATGTACTCATTGACAACAGCACGAGGCCTGTGACCACGAATGTTTTTCGCAAGAAATCTTTCACAGGCTTATTCACTAATTTTCTAAGTTTTACATCTTTTTCCTATAAAATAGGATTAATTAGAACACTTGTGGATAGGGCTTACAAGATCAACAATACTTGGGTCGGTTTTAATAATAATATAAATAAGCTAGTTGATATCCTAAAGAAAAACCTCTTCCCCCAAAACACTATTGAAAAAGTGATCAAAAATTATCTTAATAACAACCTAGATAACAATGGTAACAAAACTTCTCAAGCTAGTCAATCTAACTGTTTCTATTATAAATTACCATTCATCGGCCAATTTTCCAATGTAACGCAGAAAAGAATTCAGAAAATTACTAAGCGTTATTACAAAGATATCAATATCAAACTTGCCTTCACTTCATAAAAAATAAAGAGCTATTTTAGTAACAAAGACCCCTTACCCATGGGAATGCGTTCGCATGTCGTGTATAAGTTTGTTTGTGCAGGCTGTAATGCCTGTTATATTGGTGAAACGGTTCGCCACTTTTCGACACGTGTACGTGAACATCTTCGCACGGATAGGGCGTCACATATATATAAACACCTAGATAGCTCGGAGTCGTGCAGAAGCCTTGCTAATGAGGAATGCTTTGTAATTATAGACCACGCTGCTTATGAATTTTCTTTAAAACTCAAAGAAGCGTTACATATTAGTTGGTTGAAACCATCTCTGAACCAACAAGTAAAACATATTAATTTACAATTAATACAATTATAGCCCTTCTTTCTTATTGTTTGTTTAACTTATATATAGGTTATGTTCTTTGTTAATCTCCACTACTGAAGATGGCAAATGTTAGTTGCCGAAACATATGTTTAGTAAAAAAGACAAATGACATGAAGTTGAGATCTGTTGTATCTTATTTAAGATTTTTAACTTCACTATTGTTGCTGAGGCCATTTGGCAACATCATTCATGATTTCTTAGAATTATTAACCACTACTGCAAACTCAATTATAAAATCTGACACTGAATCTGAATAGTCAAGTTTCCCATTACTAGAGATAACTAATGTTCCTGACAAAAGCACATTTATACAGGCTTAATAAGCCCAAAGTCGCTAGGAAATGCACAAAATTTTGATAAAAAACAACACAAAAATCACATTTATTCCCATGGGTTTTCATGGAAAAAAAGGCTAAGCTTGTACAGATGCGCCTTTTGTCAAGAGGTTCAATGTCTCTTATAAAGGAAAACTAGACTATTACTGTTAATATAGGTCACTGAGCTTGAAATTGATATAATTCAACAAAAGACCAAACTGTTATACAGTATATGCAAACTTAGAACAAATGGATTAGCAATTTTTATTTTAACTTTTTCAAACCCTTTTTTAAACCAGAGTGAGCCCATGTGTGACATCAAGTCCTCACAATAACTCGATTCTATGTTTGCATATGTTAAACAAGTAAAAAATGGAATCTTCTTTGGCCAATATAATAACATAGGAAGCCCAACTCATTTGAAACAAGAGCATTAAAAACTATTAAAACTTGAAGCGCTGTTACCAATGCAATTTTTCTTGCAACTTGCAATGCAATGCCATTGTTTCAGAAGAGATTCCCTTTTACAACAATGGCATTGCATTGCAAGTTGCAAGAAAAATTACACCATGTAACAGCGCCTTTAATAGGGAGCTCCACAATTAGGTAAAACCTAATTTCTATTAATATTATTTTATACAATGATCTTCCTTTTAATAAGATAAAATCACATTGAAACAAAATAAACATCACTAATCACTAAAAGGAACAATTTAAAAAGTGGAAGCTATTCAAAGAAAACTAGTTTATGCCACAATAAACAAAAGTACATGTAATTCTTTGAAAAATTCTCAATTATTATGATTGCAGTTGATTGTCAGATGTTTATCTACAAAACACTAGAGCTGCCAATGTGCAATTCCAAATTTTCTAAAAGAAAATTATAATTTGTTTGTTTTAAACCCATGCCATGACTGAGTTTCTTTGAAAAAACAAATGATTTGAAAATGACAACAGAATTTCAAAACACTTCTTGTTGTAGGTATCAATGAAATTCATCTTGTTATAATTGCTAGTCAACCAAGTTTCAAAACATTTTAAACAATTTGCTTATTAGACTAAAACACAACTTTCATAATGGCTCCTGCTAATTATGGCAAAAATAAATTTAAACAACTATTTAAATCATTGAAAAAATATGAAGTCATGAAATTTCTTAATTTACATGAGTAGAAGTATCAGTATCAGAAGCCAGTTGGGATTTTTAAACACTTTATGTTTACCGATTATCAGTGTGTATTTATTTCAGGATTTGAGGACCAGGTTGGAAAAAAGCCTTGCTTTACCTGTTATATCCTCGTTAAAACAAAAAAAAAAAAAGAGTCTTTTTATCAAAACATCCAGGATAGAATTGATATTTAAAAATACACCAAACAATACCAACGGAAGGCTTTTCACAATTTCACATACAAAACAGCTATTTTTCACGGTGAATATTAGGCTTCTCTAATTTTATAGTGTTCAATATATTAAGTAACTCGTAGCATTAATTCACTTTATGTTAGAAACAGCTAGTTTTAAATCGCTATAAAAGAGTAATATCACGCTTCAAGCTGTCTCGTTTCGCAACGAGAGACGTATTACGATACAAGATGAGTGATTTTCATTTTCACATTACTGCGCCTTCAAACTCGTTACGTCTCCAAAAGCAGACTATTTTGACAAATAATTTCGATATCTAACGTTTTCAACAACTTATAAATCAATTTAAATTTCTTTTCTACAAAAACAAACTTTAATATAACTAATAAGACTTAAGCTAACAGTGAGGACACTCAAACCATGAACACTTGACTTTATTTAATAGATTAGCTGAAATATACTATGTGATCAAAATGAAACTAAATTCTAGTTCATTCTCTCAAGGAATGCATGTTAAAAACAGTTTTAAAAAAGAACCAAGTGTTCACGGTTAGAGTGTCCTCACTGTAAACTTAGGTAGCTTAATAATCTTATAAATTCGATAAGTTACGTACCACACATCAAAATCCCAGATGGTTAACATGCTTTACTCAAGTCGGTCCAGTTCCACTAAAACCAATTCAGCGTAAAGTTTAACTTATTCTCACCATTTACACGAATCGATAATGAGATGCACAATTCGTAAACCCCTTTGACGATTCGTACGAATCGATCGAATCGTACGAATCGACGACAGGCCCCCTTCGAGCAGCTTTGAGTCTGCCAGAGTCCACTATACACCCATCTGCGCATGTGAGCGACACAGGAATCCCAACAACATGCGCTAACCATTTACACGAATCGATAATGAGATGCACGATTCGTAAACCCATTTGACGATTCGTACGAATCGATCGAATCGTACGAATCGACAGGCCCCCTTCGAGCAGCTTTGAGTCTGCCAGAGTCGAAGTCCACTATATGCCCATCTGCGCATGTGCGCGACACAGGAATCCCAACAACATGCGCTAACCATTTACACGAATCGATAATGAGATGCACGATTCGTAAACCCCTTTGACGATTCGTACGAATCGATCGAATCGTACGAATCGACAGGCCCCCTTCGAGCAGCTTTGAGTCTGCCAGAGTCTAAGTCCACTATATGCTCTGCTGCGCATGTGCGCGACACAGGAATCCCAACAACATGCGCTAACCATTTACACGAATCGATAATGAGATGCACGATTCGTAAACCCATTTGACGATTCGTACGAATCGATCGAATCGTACGAATCGACAGGCCCCCTTCGAGCAGCTTTGAGTCTGCCAGAGTCTAAGTCCACTATATACCCATCTGCGCATGTGCGCGACACAGGAATCCCAACAACATGCGCTAACCATTTACACGAATCGATAATGAGATGCACGATTCGTAAACCCCTTTGACGATTCGTACGAATCGATCGAATCGTACGAATCGACAGGCCCCCTTCGAGCAGCTTTGAGTCTGCCAGAGTCTAAGTCCACTATATGCCCATCTGCGCATGTGCGCGACACAGGAATCCCAACAACATGCGCTAACCATTTACACGAATCGATAATGAGATGCACGATTCGTAAACCCCTTTGACGATTCGTACGAATCGATCGAATCGTACGAATCGACAGGCCCCCTTCGAGCAGCTTTGAGTCTGCCAGAGTCTAAGTCCACTATATGCCCATCTGCGCATGTGCGCGACACAGGAATCCCAACAACATGCGCTAACCATTTACACGAATCGATAATGAGATGCACGATTCGTAAACCCCTTTGACGATTCGTACGAATCGATCGAATCGTACGAATCGACAGGCCCCCTTCGAGCAGCTTTGAGTCTGCCAGAGTCTAAGTCCACTATATGCCCATCTGCGCATGTGCGCGACACAGGAATCCCAACAACATGCGCTAACCATTTACACGAATCGATAATGAGATGCACGATTCGTAAACCCCTTTGACGATTCGTACGAATCGATCGAATCGTACGAATCGACAGGCCCCCTTCGAGCAGCTTTGAGTCT
Source organism: Telmatactis stephensoni (assembly GCA_029948255.1). Taxonomy (NCBI): domain Eukaryota; kingdom Metazoa; phylum Cnidaria; class Anthozoa; order Actiniaria; family Isophelliidae; genus Telmatactis; species Telmatactis stephensoni. The sequence continues at coordinate 408,405 of JALIZF010001708.1, read as the reverse complement.
GCCAGAGTCTAAGTCCACTATATGCCCATCTGCGCATGTGCGCGACACAGGAATCCCAACAACATGCGCTACCATTTACACGAATCGATAATGAGATGCACGATTCGTAAACCCCTTTGACGATTCGTACGAATCGATCGAATCGTACGAATCGACAGCCCCCCTTCGAGCAGCTTTGAGTCTGCCAGAGTCTAAGTCCACTATATACCCATGTGCGCATGTGCGCGACACAGGAATCCCAACAACATATTCATTATCCCTTGGTGTAATTATTCATGTTTTATGCATATCAATAACCTGTACTGTCTGCAATGCATTTCAATGAAGTTCACAAACTGTTACGAATCGTAAACCACCATTTACGAATCGACTCGATTCGTGTGTATTGGACAACCCTCCTCCAACTATTACTTAAACTTGTTTTGAAAAACTGTAAAGTGCTAAAATGCCTTTTATTTCTTTCTTTTTTTATAGCTTTGAGTCCGGCCTGCGCTAAGCCTAATGGCGCTAAATCCCCGGCTTTCCCTTCTGAAAAACAACTTGAAGCCGATCCCTCAGGTATTGTCTGGTCGAAATAAATAATGAATCAAAACTTGTTCCCAACTTTGTAAACTGTAAAACTAAGTTTTTTTTATCAATTAATAAACTGAGTACTTCATATTTCCAGCTTGGAATCAGAAACGGGTGTTCCAGTGGGTAGAAGAAAATTTCGATAAAGATGTAGCAAAAAAATTTAAAGTGCTACTCTGATCAAAAAACGGTGAAATTCTATTTCGCAGAAAATTTGTGAAATAAATCCTCAAGGGTCTATTGATCACCAGTTAAAATATCTTTTTGATATTCAAAAGGGAAGTACTAGATTTTTAGCGTTCTTTTTAAGTGCCAGTGACGTCATCGACTTAACTCATGGATTCACTCCATATATTTCTTTGTATTTTGCAATCAAAATATCTCAGTGTAATTTTTTTCAATTGCAGATCACTGACCATGCAATTAATCCTTGACACATTAACTGCAAGAAAACTCTTAAGCAAAATTATTAGCGCAGAAATGAATAGAATAATTCAAGTCATAAAATACAAAGAAATGTATGGAGTAAATCCATGAGTTAAGTCGATGACGTCACTGACATCTAAAATGGACGCTAAAAATCTAGTACTTTCCTTTTGAATTCTAAAAAGATATTTTAACTGGTGATCAATAGTCCCTTGAAGATTTATTTCACAAAGTATCTGCTAAATAGAATTTCGCCGTTTTTTGATCAGAGTAGCACTTTAAAGAAGAAGAAATCAATGGAGAGGCACTAATGAGTGAGAGAATATTATGTGACACTACAGCTATGGAGAAGTTAGGACTGAAAACAATAGGAAAGCAAGAACATTTCAAAAAACTCGTGGGCGGTCTAAAGACTAAAGGTAAAATATGCTAAATATTAAACTTAATATTATTTTAAAGAATTGTCATGTGTTTGCCTCTTCCCTCCCCTTCCACTTTTATTAGGAAAAAGCATTTACAGCAAGCAATACAATGTACTAGTATTTAACGTCTCACAAGCTACTAGTGTGAATCTGTGAGTGTAATTTTATGCATGTCAATGTTGATTTTTGATTGTAGAAAAAGCGGTAAACTTGGATGACAACAAAGACCTGGACAGACTATTAACTCATGGCGAGAAAAAAAAGCTTACGTGTGAAGACAAGCGCACATACAATACAAAGTAATGGAAATTGTGATTTTGCTAGTTATGAAGTATTATATTACTGGAATCAATTTATAAAGCACATATAATCGGTTTGCAGTTAGACAATTACTATTTTTCAATATTTTGTTTCTTTGATTGTCTTTCAACTCCTGTTTTCTCTATATTTCAACTCTTATTAACAATTATCTGAATTATAGAGGGTAGCTTTATTTGCCTTTTTTTTTGGTCAGTTTGGTTTAGTTTGTTTCTCTGTTTGGTTTGGTTGTTTGTTTACTTTGATTTTGAAAGTGGGCCTATCTGTTTACACTAAAGATGTGAACTATTATTTTCCTTTGCAGAAAGAAGATGATAATTTCTGAAATTAAAAAGGAATGGCCTGAATCTGACGAAACTCCATCTTTCAGAACCAATTGTGTGGATGATATCAATCATCTTCACGAATTTGCTAAGCGGATTGCCAGTGATGAGGCCTACATATTCAAAAGGTGTTTTTTGGGTGTCAACGCCATTAAAGAAATGGTCAAAAACACCATGAGGGAAAGAAGAAGAAGCTTAAAAGACAAATATATGGTATATAACACATCAGGGACTGACACTGCTTCCTCAACACCTGAATCATCTCCACCACTAAAGAAGAAAATGAAATATGACCAATATTTTCATCCAGGTACATATAACTCTATAAGAAATTATATTGTTTCATACAATTTTCAAGCGATGAAAATATGGACTTTAGTTGAGAAAGCAAAAAAAAATGTTAAATGTCTGATATCAATTGCTTTTAATTTCAGACTCAAAATTGTACTGTACAATCATGATAAGGATTATGTCTCTCAACTGATTTGTTATTTCATCAAATTACTCATTTGTGAGAGAACTGTTTGCAGTGCTTTATATAATTATGTCTGTAGAAATAGAATAATTTTACATAATAGCTGAAAAAGACTATCATGTTTTGCAGTTTAACGTGAAAATATTGAAATGACTATGATTTTACAGAATCCTTAATTCGAGCTGTTTCAAAGTCAAACTAATGAAGTCACGCTAATGAAGTGGGACTCGAGTTTGACTTTGAAACATTAGCTCGAGTTGTAGATAAAGAAGGCAACTGGCATCAAAGATTATTTTTAGAAGCATGGCATTCAAAAATAGATAAGAACTCAGAGAACAATCATATTCAAATTCCTAATATCTATGATACGCGTGCGCAAGTAGTTAGCTTTAAAATGTGCGTGTAAATCAGGTAAGGGTGATGTTTACACGAGACAACTTGCAACAACGATTTTCCGCGCAACACTTTGTCAAATTCATTATTTTGCGCTAAAAGTTTTTAAAATTCAAATCAAACAATTGCAAAGTGTTGGCTAAGCAAAAATTTTGATAAAAATCCAGTTCCGTTTTGTACGATAAACAGCATAAACTTTACGGGCAACATTTGTTGCGCGGAAAATCGTCGTTGCAAGTTGTCTCGTGTAGCACCACCTTAACGTCTTTACCTGACACTGAAGAAGGTCTGAGACCAGACCGAAACGTCTGTAAGTTTTTCAAAAAACTAAGCCAGAGTCGACCTGTATTATTAAAGCTATGATGAATCCTGGCTGCAATTTCAATATATTCAACAGTAATAATGATTTGGTACCAAATAATTTAATTGATTTTTGCATGCTTTGTTGAAAGAAGTGCACACTGAGGCTTTAATGTTATGAACAGTAGTGTCAGTAATGAATCACATTTTATCTCTTTCAGATTTAACACAAGATAGCTCAAATCTAATTGTGATGATGTGCCTTAACATAAACAGCATTAAAGATGTTCAAATGACCAGGCAATTGCATCCACTAAAGAAGATGTTTGGATTATCCTACCTAAGAGGGCAAGACAAAAATACCCATGTTAGGGCCATAGCAAATGCCTTGCTCGATAACAATTATGTCAAAATTGAAGAGGGAGCAGACTTGGCAAAACTTACCAGAGACAACGTTGCGTGTGTCAAAGAACTTGTGCTTTAAGGTTTGATGTCTACAAAACTACAGACAATCATTTTTGTGATAGTTTAAACGTTATGGCATAATATTGGATATCTTGTGACTATATTAAGTTCAAAGTTCATGTTGAAAGATATTATCGCAACTTTCAAGCTCATTACTTAAATGCATGTGACAATTTGATACATAGCGTATTCCATATACTGAATCATTTTGTATATCATTATATTTTGTGTATTGATTGGCTCATTAGAGACCGACACAAATTATACTTAATCGCTCACGATATGAAACTTTGAAATATGTTTGGCACAATTAGTTTTGTCAATGTTTCAAGGAGTTTAAAGTTTTAGTTTTCCTTATTTAGGATTGTCAATGATTTATATATATGTTTATATAGATTGAGTTATCCTAGAATAAATATTTTTTGTGTTATAAAGCATGGTTGTTAGTGGGTAACTGGGATATCTAGCAGTTGTGGGAAAGTGACTTTCCACATTTTACCAACTTTGGAAAAGTGATAAACCATTGTGGGTTTTTGGGATATCCATCTTTGAGAAAGCGATTTTCCACATTTACCAAGGAGTTTGGAAAAGTGATAAACCATTGTGGGTTTTTGGGATATCCATCTTTGGGAAAGCAGTTTTCCACATTTACCAAGGAGTTTGGAAAAGTGATAAACCATTGTGGGTTTTTGGGATATCCATCTTTGGGAAAGCAGTTTTCCACATTTACCAAGGAGTTTGGAAAAGTGAAAAACCATTGTGGGTTTTTGGGATATCCATCTTTGGGAAAGCGATTTTCCACATTTACCAAGGAGTTTGGAAAAGTGATAAACCATTGTGGGTTTTTGGGATATCCATCTTTGGGAAAGCAGTTTTCCACATTTACCAAGGAGTTTGGAAAAGTGATAAACCATTGTGGGTTTTTGGGATATCCATCTTTGGGAAAGCAGTTTTCCACATTTACCAAGGAGTTTGGAAAAGTGATAAACCATTGTGGGTTTTTGGGATATCCATCTTTGGGAAAGCAGTTTTCCACATTTACCAAGGAGTTTGGAAAAGTGAAAAACCATTGTGGGTTTTTGGGATATCCATCTTTGGGAAAGCGATTTTCCACATTTACCAAGGAGTTTGGAAAAGTGAAAAACCATTGTGGGTTTTTGGGATATCCATCTTTGGGAAAGCGATTTTCCACATTTACCAAGGAGTTTGGAAAAGTGAAAAACCATTGTGGGTTTTTGGGATATCCATCTTTGGGAAAGCAGTTTTCCACATTTACCAAGGAGTTTGGAAAAGTGAAAAACCATTGTGGGTTTTTGGGACATCCATCTTTGGGAAAGCGGTTTTCCACATTTACCAAGGAGTTTGGAAAAGTGAAAAACCATCGTGGGTTTTTGGGATATCCATCTTTGGGAAAGCGGTTTTCCACTATGGAAAATTACCAGGAAAGCCCAATTTTCCACATTTGGAAAATAACAAAAACAAATGTGGTTTTTTGAAAAAACCACTGTGGAAAAAAGGCATTTTTTCCAAATATGGAAAATATTTGAAAACCATATAAAAACCACATAAAAACCACAATAAATACACATGTGGAAATTTGGAATTTTTTCCTGTGAACAATGTAACTATATGCTGTTTTTCTGAGTTAGTACCCATTTTGGAGGAACGTAAGTTTTAAAGAAGTAATTGTAAAACGTTGCAAGCTTAAAGAGAGCTGACTTCGTTCCTCAAGATTTGAAAGGGGAGCATGTTATTTCAAAGAGCGTGTGCTTAGATTTATAATGAAGTAATTTTGTTTAGATTCTCCAATACCGTGAGTTCGTGATTTGAAAACGGTGAATATTATATTAACTGTTTTGATTTACGAAGATTAACGAAGTAGTTTTATATTGCTTTGATTTTTGAAGAATGCAGTGAGTTCGTTCTTCGAGATTTGAAAACGGCGAATGTTATATTAACTGTTTTGATTAACGAAGAATGTGACCTTAGATTTAACGAAGTAGTTTTATATTGCTTTGATTTTCGAGGACCGTGAGTGAGTTCGTTCCTCGAGAATTGAAAGTGGCGAATCTTATATTAACTGTTTTGATTAACGAAGAATTTGACCTTGGATTTAATGAAGTAGTTTTATATTGTTTTGATTTTCGAAGACCGTGAGTGAGTGAGTTCCTCGAAATCTTAAATGTGTACGTAGGTATCCAATCGAACCAATAGATATAATGATATGCACAATTTGACAAATCGTACCAATGGAACTATTGATAAAGGCTGCCTGCTCTGCTCTCGAGTTACCACAGGAACTCCAAACCCTATAACCTGTTATTCCGCTCATATTACCACAGGAACTCCACACCACCTGGTTGCCCTGTTATTATTACGTACCACAGGTCTCCCGAACAAGGTTTTTGTTTTATAATGTTATACATATAAGGGGCTTCCTGTGGAAATTCACCAACTGTACCAATGGTAAAATGCAAATTACAAATGGAATAGATTGGTCATGTTGGACATACTTGTTTTTTTTGAATATTAATATTAAAAAGAATGTTTTTTTTTCTGTGTTCTACTGCAAAAGGTTATGAAAGATGTTATGATGTACTTACATGAAAACGTCATAACTGTAACTGCCATGAATGGTCGTTTATTTTCCCCAAAGAGAATGGCACTATCTCCTTGGGATTCAGCAAATTCCTCCAAACAGGGTTCGTGCAGGTCCTTGAACTCCTTGAAAAGTGCTTGAATTTAAAACGTCTCTTCAGAGGCACTTGAAACTCCTTGAAAATGAGAATTTTTCCTTGAAAATTGATCATACTCCTTGAAATTTATGTGAATGTTTATCATGTTACTTCATTCACAGCAATAAACAATGCAAAAAATTAATTAAAAGAAATGTGCAAAAGAAGTTTAAAGCCGATTGTACAAATACACGCGCGAAGGAAATTTATAGTTTTCGGTATTTTGGGCTTCCTGTGTGTTCACACATGCTCTGAATGTACCAATCGCCATATTGGATTTCACCTCGTGGTCGGCTTTGTACTTTTGGGCGTATTTCATTTGTTCTTTGCCTTTTGGCCGACACTATTTGCTGCTGTCTTTGTTTGGAGTCTTCAGGTAGGCTATTGTGGCATAGATGTTGAAGAGTCCTTGAATATTCGCACAATGTTTTTACCTCACTCGATGGACAGAAAATACAGCTTGCATTCTGAAAGGCTGAGGAGATTATGAAACGGCTGTGTCATGCGCTAAAAATTTGAGAAGAACTTTTAAGTTTTTAAGAAGTAAAAGTTGTCAAAGAAGCTGTTCCATGCCAAAGTTTTATGATCATAAAGTCACACGATGTTTTTTTAATTTAGAGGCTTTTTTCTCCTTTCACCTTTAGGGCACTGGCTACATGAGACCATGGCGGCTTTTGAATAGTTTTTGTTTCATTTTGTCTTTTATACATTGATTTATTTTTTATTTATTAAATTGTTTTTGGTTTATCCGTTTATCTATTTATTTGTATATTTTTATTTATTTCAATTAGTTCCTTTTTTTTCAACCTTACACATGCTTATTTTGTCTTTGTTTATGCAAGCGCATTTTGTGGTTAGGTAAAACATAGCATGATATGACATAGCTGGTGTGGAATAAAATGGCTTTGGGGAAGACATAATAACAAATAAGAACAGAAGAATTTTAAGCTTGCTTCGATAATTCTCAGACTGTGGCTTCAATACAAACAATACATTAATATTTTTGTGACCCTGTCTTAAAATTTGTTTTTTATCTTACAGGAATGATTTGTGAATGGTTCAATGACATTCACTGGCTTAATTGAAGTAAAAGTTTAAAATCACGTCACACACAAAGCTTTTTGTATCTATACAAGCAAACTATAGTGACTATTCATCTTATTGAAAGCTATTTATTTTGTTAGCATTGGTTCTAATGATTTATTCTAGTTTATAATATCTATTTTCTCATTACGTTGCATAGAAATGGTCGAACATATGTACTTACAGTGTGTTAATTCGTAACATTTACTTTGAATTTTCTCAGAAGAGATGAAATACCTGCAAAGGTCCATTAATTTAAAGCTCCTTGAATATTTTGATTTTGGTCCTGGAAAAGTCCTTGAAAACTCTTTGAATTTGCTCATGAAAATCCTGCACGAACCCTGTCCAAAGACATAAGAGTCATTTTGTAAAGATGCAACGTTCTTTCATCTAGAGACTTGCCACGATTCTTCGCCACAAGAGATTGTCCAGCAGCCAAATCTCTTGACAAAAACTTTTTTTCCCTCCTCATCTTTTTCTTTTTCTGTTATTTTGATTTCTACTTCGTGATAAGGTGAGTATTATAAAAGCTGCTGTTCCCTTGAACACATGGAACTTTCAGAAGGACTTCAGAAGATCGACAAGAACTGGAGAAGGAAAAATAAAAGAAAAAAAAAGGAAAGAAAAAGAAAAGAAAGGGAAGAAAGAAAGTTGTGTTGTAATTTGATTCCTCTGTGTTTACCAAAACCGTTTTTGAGAAAAAAACTTTTACCCAACACTTAAAATGTTGTTTTTTAAGTCTCTATGGGCTCATATCACAGGTGCAAATCTCAAGACCTCTCCATTAAAGAACTTTAGTGGAAATTCTTGTATGGATGCAGACTCTCATCATTTCCGTCATCTTTCTGATTTATCCCAAGGACATAATTTTTGGTGACATCCAACCAAATGCACCCTAGATATTTTTTCTTGGCCACTTGTTGTAGGTTGAACAAAGCTGAGTCACTGTATCTAAAACAATTATTTTAAACATATATTACATTGTTCGCGACATGATTGACAGTGACGTAAGAATAATTAGCTTTTTGTAATACGAGCGTGTTTTGAGTTGGATAGTTTAACTTATGAGGTACAGATCTTTGAATCAAGATGTAACTGAAATCTGAGCAACCGAAGGGACACAAATTCGGTAGGTTACTTGTAAGGATTTGTAAATTTGGTAGAGTGATATTTAAGCTGTACTTCGTTTGCATTGTATTGTAGTGAACCGTTCGCACTCTCACTCATTCTCTCACACATGAGGCTGATGTTATGCAACAATGAAATACCTCAAATCACATGGAAATATTTGAGTATGAAGAATAAATGATGTTGAGTTATTCAAGATCCGTATGTGTGTGTTCACGACGTGTTCTAATTGGTTGGAATTAAAGGAAGTGGAATGAACTAAATGATTCAAAAGAATTTATTCTTAACAGGATGCTCACTGGTCTGGTGTTTTTGGACCTTAGTAAAGCATTTGACACTTTAGATCACACTCTATTACTAAACAAGTTAGTCTGTTTGGCTTCAATCCTTCAGCTAAATGCAAAATATACTTTAATAATGACCGAAAAATAACAAATAAAAGCTACAAAATATATTTTTTGCCAAGTTTTCATTTTCCAAATATGGTCAAAAAGTGCCTCATTTGCATAATTTGAATATTCCGGAGCATGGGACCCATGTTACACGTTTCAACTCCCTTATGTGTTTCTGTTTTTACTTTACTGAAGCTGATATGAACTGTTATGTATTCTGTACCTTCACTTTATCCCACATCATAACTCCAAGACCCAAGGGTCTTAAAATGATGTCCATTGTTCTCTCTTTTGTCTTGAAAGATTTTGTAGATGTCCTTGTGCACCTGTAGATATGTATAATCCATGCCAGGACTTTCACTACCAGATCTGATAACTTTCTTTAAAGTTCTGGAATGAGGTAGCTGGAGAACCTTTAGGTCATGAAAAGCGTGATATGCTGCAGGACGTTTGTTGTAAACAGCAAGGGCTAAACACCCATAGAGTGGATTTAGTATGATTGGGAAACTGACCGTAATAGTTACTGCTCAGTTACGGTTACGGTACGGAGGACTAAGTTTGTGGGGCATGATGGGATTGCTTCATTTTTTCCCAACCATCGTAGTGAAAACATCTCTGAGCGGTTTGTGGCAAGACCAGATAAAGACTGATTGTTTCGGTTTTATAGTTATCAGTAGATGTTGAAAATTTGCATTTGTAACATAAATGAATTAAGAAACTTTCATTTTTACAATTTTGTTGTCTACTCAAAAGAGTTTGTAGCTCATTTTTAAAGCCACGAGTGTAGCGGCGTGAACATCATGCCAAGATCGAGTCTTGTCAGGCAAGGTATATTTATTTATAATACTTATTCTAATGTGTTTCTAGCTTACTTTCTAAAGGTCAAGAGTTGTTATTCTATTGAAATTACCATATATCGGGTAACAACCAAGAACACCATCAAATCCTACAACTGACATTTTGACCCTAGCATCACTTTTTTTAACATAACTTGGCAGGGATTTGTTGGTATGACACCGGCTATGTTTTCACTGGATAGTTAAGCTTAGCTTAAGGCTGAGAAAAACAGGAAGTGCAGTGAAAACAGTCGAGTAAAATTTTAATTAGTTCAAAATTGCCAAGTGTTTTCACTGTCAAAAGTGACACAAAAACACCGGAAATCGAGACTAACTTAAACTACCTTGGTTTAATTTTGCCAAGTAAACAAACCAGCCAATCAGAGTGGTTTACGGAAGATGTTATTGACAGACGTTTGTCAGATTGATTGCAGGCCGCGTGGTTTCAACCATAAAGGTCACTCAAGTTGTTTAGAGCAGTTGTATTTTGTCTTTTCTTCTTATAATCATGGCAGATCCACCCGAAACCGACTTTCCAGACTTTCCTACTTTGAATTAATTATAGGTAATTATAGGTAATCATTGTGTGTGGACCGTTAGTTACTGATTAGTTTAATATTTTGGCTTTTCTGTTTATAGAAATCGTTACACCTCCAAATTTACTGGATTCGCGACAAGATCAACCTGGACCTCTTCTGTTCAAACCTGGTCATTATTTCAACAACCACGCTGGAAGTCTCAATGTTAAACAGTTTAACTTTACCGCACCATATAATCCTAGCCCAACTTTATATTTTCCCTCCACATCGAGTTCACCAAACACGTCAACTGCAACATCGAAATCCTCATCCCCAAGTTCTGACTCGGCTTCTTCAAAAGCTACGCCGAAAGGTCGTGGAAAAAACTGGTCAGACCAAGAACAAGGTTCCTTCTAGATCTGTGGCAAGATCAGTACCCAATTAGTAAGAAGCGTAATGCTGCTGTATGGGATGGCATCGCGAAAGAAGTAAATAAACAATTAAAAGAACGGTCTCGAGTTTCAGAAGTGGCACTCAATGCAAGGCCCGCATCAAAGCATTGGAAGACGAGTCGGGAAATGATGCAAAAACATGCAATTATGATGATGAATTGGATGGTGGCTTGAGCGACGAGGATGCATCAGGTACATCGGCTGTGGCCGATACTCCCTCCACTTCAGATGAAGAGGATGTGCTTGAGCCAACTAAAGATAAAGGAAAACGACCGGCTAAAGCAAAGACACCAGCGACAAAAAAAGCCTGAAGAACGTCAAAAAAAACAGAAGGGAGAGGAAAAAGATTCAAACAAAGAGTTGTTTGAATTCTTGGCGCAAAGTCAAGATAAAGACCACGAATTCTTTGGCAAGCTGGCAGAAAAGGAAGCTGAACGTACGTGAGTTAAAAAGTCAAAAATTAATGTTTGATGCTATCAAGGAGGTAGCCAAGATTTTTAAAGACAATAATTAATTATAAGTTTGATTGACCAAATGCTTGTTCGATCACCACACGTGCACCACTTAATGATTTATTGAAAGCTTCTTCTCGCGGTGTAATACCTCTAGCTTGGGGATAGGGCTTCATGCACCAAGAGGTTAGACTGTATGCGGGGTCGGCAACTAGCAGTGGTTTCACGATTCTACCACCAATGCGACTCGTTGGTAAGTTCAGAAGGCGATTGTTTTGTACTACTGTGAATAGTGAACTCATACGCAGAACTCGAGCATCATGAATGCTTCCTGGATATCCTGTACTGACATGAAGAAATTTTCCATTAGCATCAGCAACTCCTTGCAAAATTATACTGTGGAATTTTTTTCTGTTGTAGTATTCATTTGGGTTCTCTGTGGGAGCAGAAATAGGGATGTGTGATCCGTCCAGTGCCCCCACCACCTGAGGGAATGTACTGATGTTTTCAAATTCTTGGATACATTTCCTCGTTTCATTTTCAGTTCTAGGAAACCTAATAAAATGATTGGCTTGTCCTGTTAAAGCATCACAGAATTCGTCCTTGATATTCATTGCAGTACATCGGGCAATTCCAAATGTGAGTGCCACAGTTCGATAAGAATTACCTGTTGCTAGCCTCCACAGCGCTATCGCTACACGTTTATTCACTGGAATAGAACTTCGAAGCAAAGTATCTTGTTTAGTCATATACGGATGCACTAATCCACAAATGTATTCAAAAGTATTCCTGTTGACTCTAAAATTTTCTTTCCACAAGTGGTCCTCCGCACGATTAATCAACAGTTGTTCAAACCAGAACTGTGGCCTCTCATATACCCAAGCAGTCTTTCGTCTCCATTGACGATTGTTTCGACGTTTTTGTCTTCTATTAGCCTCGTTGATCGCCAAAAGTGCCCTTTGTCTACGTTGTAATGTTAACAATCGAAGATGTGACAAAAATCTCTTACGCTTGTTTCGAAATGCAACAGAAATGAGCAATGATAATGTTGTAAACACAAGACTGCTATCAGCTCTTGCTATTTTTGAATTGCGCGCGGTAATCAGATCTACCTTTCTGTCAGTCATGTCACCACCTAACTATGGACAGTGAAAACAGTCGGCATGTCTATACTAGCTTTAAAGTTGACCGGAAACTCAAACCACAAGGATTTTTAAGCTAGTTTTAGAGCCTAGTGAAAACACAGCCACCGTCCTATTGTTCTGTCACTATCAAGCTGGAATGCAGTTTCATCCAAAAAGAACACTCTTCTTGGGTCTACTGTCATTCTCCATCTGAAAAACGCTTGTCTTTGCGCCATGTTAAGTGGTGTAAAACGCTCGGTAGCTACCTTAGTGGCTTCGTGGTGAGTCAAATCTATTTCTTTTAACGTCCAACAAATAACCGACAATGAAGGTATCTCATCAGCTTGTAAATTAAGGTCATTTACCAAGTAAATAAATCGGTATACAGTTACCAGGATTGCCTTGTACGCAGTTGTCCAGTTGTCCATCTTTTTCAGAGGCTTTCCACGGTCACCAGGGCTACAGCTGCCTGTCAGACATATTTTTCGATTATTTCGGTCACTACATGTAAGGCACATTGGTTTTGGTTTGCTGTTAAAGTTTTGTCACTGGTCTAGAGCCATGCCAACAAAATCTGGTGTCGCTTTAACAATGGCAATGGAGACCCCTTCTTGTATATTCCATTCTTGTTGTTAACTTGCCAAGCCATTATGCAGGAGAAAAAGTAGAGTTATTAAGCTTCAAAAAGTCACCAAACAAAAATACACAAGAAATAAAACAAAATCGCGAAAGAAAACAATTTTATTAGAGCTTGATTAGGTCTGTTTACTTACAAGTTACGGTCCTTACTACTGTACTTACGGTTACGGTTACGGTACGAAAAAATGTCCAATCAGAAAAGAGAGAGATTTTGTAGAACCAATCAAAATCAAAGATAGGCTACGGTCACGGTACAGTCACAGTACAGTAAGGTCAGTTTCCCACTCATACGAAATCCACTCTAATGCAAATCTTTTTTTTTTTTTTTTTTTTTTAATATTCCATTAAGTTTAATTAATTTTCGTAAGTTTTACAAATAATATATTATTACGTATATACGTACTAGTATATTATATATTTTTACAAAGTAAAAGTAATATATATTTTTAACAAAGTTTTTACAAAGTTTTTTTTTTTCTTTTTTTCTTTTTTTTTCTTTTTTTTTTTTCTTACACACGTCGTCAACATTTCCAAACAATCAACAACACAATTCGGACAAAAAGACACATAATACACACAATTGCGCTTTTGCCAGGTTTTTTTTAGAAATTTCACTTTAAAGCGAGGGACATTTTACTCCATTTATTTCTATGTTTGGAAATCTGATTTTTTTCTTTGGCCAATTTGTGCTCAATACGTTCGTTATATTTGAGACAATTCTTAAACATCATCAAATTTGGAATTTTTCCTTTTTCTCTAGCTTTGTACAAGCTCATTTTGTACATTAATAACATATAATTTAGCATTACATCGTCAACACCAAGTATAATATTTAATTTGTTGCACTCTGGTAAAACGATATTAAATTCTAACAACCAATTCCTTATATCAAAATAAAAGTTTTTTGATTCTATGCACTCTATGAAGAGATGATCTATTGTTTCAGGATACAATGAGCAAAAAGAACAAGAAGAAGAATCCAATATTTTGAAACGATGGAGGTCACGATTTAGATATAAAATATTGTTTAAGATCTTATATTGAAAATATCTTGAATATGTATCAATAGAAGTTGAAAAGATACTATTATAGATCTTTGCCCAGTCGAGAGGGTTTTCATAGTTAATTCTTTTTTCTATATTTTGTTGAGATGATGGCGGGCGAAATTTTGTGTCTATAAGACATTGATATATCATACTTGTCTTAACTTTTTCTAATTCCAGTCTTTTATTCTTAAAATATAAAGATATTTTTGTGCTTTTCTCTTTCTTTCTTCCATTTTGGTTTTCTTTTACTAGTGTTTTCCACGAGGGTGGAATCGCACTAATAATGCCTGCCCATGTTATATAATCTTTACCTTTTAACCCTTTACTTTTTGCACATATCCAAGTTAAATCGTAATTCCTGTCAAACAAATCCTCAACTTTATTTATATTACAGTCTGAGAATTCTTTGTAAAAAAATGATTTACTAGCTATTTTAATATGCTTGTTGTTCCAAAGATATTGCTGACATACTACCGTGGGATCATTAATTTTTTGGTCAGATATTTCTGCCCATGCTTTTAAAATCAATTTGTAAAAAATTGGAGTATTCTCTGGAATTCTATCCTGATCAAAATTTACATTGATGTGTTGAAATCCTCCTATGGACTGAAGATATTTTGACCGTATAACATGAACTTGTGTTTTATTTTCCGATGATATAATTAAACATATCGCCCACATTATTTGGTTAGCCTTCAAAATTGATTGAAAATCTGGAAATTTCAATCCTCCATTGGAGTAATCACCAATTAGAGTGCTATGTTTGATTTTGGGTTTTTTACCGTTCCATACAAAATCTTTGGTCAAATTTTCCACTAGATGAATGAAGTCCATCTGGACTGGAAGAGATCTACAGACGTATAAGAGTTTGGGTATTGCAAGAGAGCGAAGTATTTGAATCTTTCCAAAAATAGTAAGATTTCTTGATTTCCAAATCGATAGCGTTGTTTGAAAATTTGTGATTATGCGCTTGAAATTATTCTCGTATGAGAATCTATTGTTGTAAGAGACATACACCCCTAAAATTTTTATCCCTGTTTGGTGAAAATTGATCCACTTTATATTATTGAATTGACTGGGTATAGCAAGAATTTCCCTTCCCAACCATCCTCACTCATACGAAATCCACTCTAATGCAAATCAATTTGTTTCATTCACTGCATGTAATGACTATTTGTATAATACATAACTAAATTAACTAAATCATAAATTTCAAACGAATGTGAAATGGTTTGGTTTGGTTTATGTTTTTTCTATGAAAAACATTCCAAATTGTGCTGAACTATACTGTGGTGACCATACTGTTTCCCAGTCATACAAAAACTGCTGTAAGACTTACCAACTGTTATTCTAGTGATAGACCTCCGGTTGTCTTTGGAACCACATTCTATGAAGAAACAAACAAATACAACCGTAAATACTACAAAAATATGTGGATGTGACAATACCGTAACCTAAAGGAGGAGTTAACTTACAGTTGTTTAGCCAACCTTTTAAAAAGTTGCTATCTTTGTTCCAAACTCCTTTCAATGCATCTCCTGCTATCGCACAATCCTTGTTTTCGATTTTGTTACCCTCAGAATATACATTGTCGTGCTCTTTTTGCTCCTCTACTGAACTCTCTATAGTTTCAATTATTTATCATAATTATTTGGACAGTTCATGAGGTCTTCTTGCCACCTTCCCTATTATAGATATTGTAAAAAAAGTCTTCTGTTGTATAGATATTGTAAACAATTTTGTTGTTATATCATTGATCTTGTTTCATCAACCATTAGTAATTTTATTACCAAGCTTTCGGGCCTAAGGCCCATCATCCCTTAGGCCCGAAAGCTTGGTAATAAAATTACTAATGGTTGATGAAACAAGATCAATGATATGACTAAACCAACCAACAGAGAAATATTAGATATAATTTTGTTGTTGTTATTGTAAACTTATATGAATGGCGAATAAATAAAAAAATAAATAAAAGTCTTGTCGTCTTGTAGAATTTCTGGATGCATTTTTTGAGGCAATCCCTTTGCTGGGTCTTGCTTCTCCAGCACTTTTGTTTACTTTTCTGCAACAGAAACTTGTGAGGAAAAGCTGCTTCATGGCTTTTGGCGCTCAAACCTTTTACTTTCATCTAGACTTTTTTCTTTATTGCTGATTTTACATATGTGTAGCTATGTTTGTGGTGGTGTTTTGGTGAGAGAAGCAATTTCTAGGGATATTTTGTCGGACATTCAAAAACAGTTCGTGATCACGAGGTGGCTGCGCTTCCAGCCTTTAGTTAATATTGTACTAGAGAGAACCAGCGTGAAAAGGAGAATTGCCAAAAAAAAAAAACCCCAAAAAAACACAAAACACGCACAAATGAGTCCAAAAACCAGCCCAAAAGACTCCAAAACATCTAATCTAAATAAGAAATTAGACAGTTCAACCAAGTTTTCAGAATTTTATTGATTTTTAGTGAGATTTATTTTTCCTCCCAATGGTCTTAATACATTTGATAAACGACACAGGTAGCCCAAACCAATGATCACCGCGCGTAAAACACCCTCTCTGAAACAGAGCTTGGGGTGCCTGTGGAAAAAGCTTAAGTTTGAAAGAGACTTAAAGGATAAGGATTTCGCTGGTAAACAAGCTGCAGATTTGAATTATCTTTTGGCTGTTCACAGATAGCTTGTGTCAAAACATCTCTACACTGGTGTAGTTGGTTCATGCAAGAACATCATATTTTAATAATTCTAGGAATAACATGACAAAATCAGATTACTGACCTTTAAACCACTGGTCAATATACTTGATTCATTTTTTAAACAACCTACAAAACAACCTACATTTCTGATAAGATCAAATGTGAAGCTTTTCTACAAGTATTTACATGAATAATCTGCTGCACCTTGTGCGATTTCATCAGCTTCCATGACAGAGAACGCCCTGTTCGTGGTTTTGACTCACTGGATATCATTGGTAGATTGGCAACCAAATACATTGTTTGCCTGACCCTGTCTTTTCTCTAGGAATTTCATTTGAGGGCAGTCTCTTTCTTCTTTTTACCTTTCGACCCTTCCAATGAACCATTCATCTTTGCAATAAATAACTGCCACCCAGCTATTTACCTTGACTTTCTTGATGTCAAAATCCTAAAGTAAACTCTTTCTCCTTTGTTAGTATAGTACAAAATATTTTTTGTATCTCTTTTAGACTATCTATTTAAAGAAATTGATCCTTCTTACAAATTCAAATTCACCTGAAGTGAATTTTATCGCATTTTTCAGTATGATATTTTCATTTAATGTCAGTTTATATCAAGTTGATGTAAGCATTATTAGTTACTTTGAAGACACCGCCTCGTATTAAAGTGTCACTGTTGTATTTCGTCAACAAAAAATTCTTGTTTGTTTTAATAGGATCTTTCCCAGTCAAACAATTAAGAGATGACTAAACAAGAGTACCAACCAGTTTTGCCACAGTTTTCTTTCTTCTTTCAAGTTGGATGATGCCATTCTCAATTTTAGCCACAATATCGTTGGCTAATGTCCAATCTCTGGAAAGTTTTGACACTTTATAAAAGAAATAAATGGAAGTAAAATCAGCAATGAAAGTAATTTGAATGAGAGAAGGACAAGGTGCAAATGGATAGTCACAAGGGTTTTCAGTTACCTATGTTCCCTTAATCTTAAAGATGCAACTGAAATATGCCCTTTGGAGCTTGAACATACTTGATGTCAATCATTCTGCTATGCCAAGTTTGCTTTCCTAAAAGTCCCTTATTAAGGTCACTGTTCGTTGAAATGGTGGTGGCCATCTTCTATTACCTTACCAAATGATAGATGAGACTCATAGAGGGCCTGACCTCTTGATGGTCCGTATGATTTTTTGTTGTTATAGGCCTTTGCTTTCTTTGCCCTGTTATCTAAAATAAAAAATAAAAAATAAAAAATAAAAAACAAATGAATAACTGACAGGTAAATCAAATTAAAGAAAATATGTTAAACCACTTAAAGCGATTTTTAAATGTTTAAGAAATTATTTAGTTTTGCTACTCGACAGACCCATTTTCTTTTTAATGATGTTTGTGACCAAATAGATAGTGTTGCTATGGGTTCTCCTTTAGTGCCTGTTCTCCCAATCTATTTATGGGTTATCATGAAATGTTGTGGTTAAGTAATCACACAGCACCTATGGTTTTATAATACAGTAGAAGTTGATGATACTTTATGTTTATTTGAATCAGAAAGCCATGCTATGTTGTTGTTATTGTTGTTGTTTTGATTACCTAAGTACACGCCATCCGAATATTAGCTCTGAATACAATGCAGTCGGCATCACAAGAAAGATCATTGCTTTTATCCAAAGAAAAATGATTATTTTAAAATTGACATCTGATAGTTTTCAAAAACAAACGACACAATATACAAACAGAGCCGGAGGACAGTCAAAAAAAAAGGTTGCTAGGAAATCGTCTTGTCACAACACCACTTTGTATTTTACACAAATACCTTTTTACTGACAGGAAATGTACAAACGTTCGCAATTTCTAACATGTTAAGGCCCGGGTTTGAGGCCAATTATGGCTAAAATCAAATTTTTTTTCCTCTGTCCTCATGTTTATCTTTTCCGATACATTACTTTATCAACTTGGCACTTAAGGATGAAAAGTTTGAGGATTTGGAATCCGTGACCTTGAAACTCGTTTCCATAAACCCTACAAAACTGAATCAAAATGGTACATTGCTATCATTTGTACTTGAAACATTGTGGTATATTTTCACGTCAGCCTGGTGTATATGAATCTGCCTTAACACCTGAACTACCATTGTTCATTTAGGAGATATTATACAAAAAGCACCTAATACACAAAATAGGTCACGTGACCAGTTTATTCAAACAAACAAAAACAAATATGTCCTAAATGAGGACTGGTTGTTAAGGCTGATTCATACCGCCAAATCCCAAAATTAAAAATCTTAAGGTCATAAAGATATGTACCCATGTAAATTTTAGTGAAAGTTGAGCAAAAACAAGGAAAATGTATTGATTTTTGCCTTCAACTCAGGCCTGTAAGATCGTGCATAGATGGAGCTCAAGCCGAGAGAATAACATCTAACAGCGCTAGCGCTCTACATAAAAACATGTTTCTTATACTTATTACTGGGCTACCTGTGCTGGCCCAGTCTAGGATTCGGTTTGCTTGTCATGTGTACAGAGCCAGTGTTTCACAACTGAAAACACTCCTTCGATGGGATTGTGTTGAGGGCTGTAGGGTGGTAGGTACCTAAGAATGGCTCTTGTGTTTTCAATGATATTTTGCACTTCATCAAGATGATGGGTGGCACGATTATCTGTTAAAAAATATGATATATGATAATGTCAAAGAATTCAAATAATTTATCCTGAAAAACTGATGTTGCATTGTTTGGTTACAAAGTATTGTATGTGAACAAAAGAGTGCTATGTCATGCAAATTATTTATATGTTTTCTTTTGTTTCATCCGTTTATTTGTTTGTTTTTTGTTTGCAATAAAATTGGGAAGTTAAACGAGACTTACCTGTAAGTTGAAGTTTGACTGAGATTCTGTGTAGTCATCATGAAAGTAAAAGGAAATCACATGAGATTGCACTAACCATACCCATAATTCAATATTTTAAAGGGATGCGAGCAAAGGCAAAACCTAAGTAAGGGAGGGATGTGACGATGCACACATAATAAAATGTCAATGAGGGTAGGGCATTGTGATTCCTTTACTTCATGATGACTACACAGAATTCCAGTCCAAACTTCAACTTCCAAGTAAGTCTCGTTTAACTTCCCAATTCTGTTACGTCATCATTCTGTGTAGGAATCCCATGAGATATTTAGAGCTTGTATTTGAGAGCGGCCGACAACAATGATCAAAGCCTTTAACAGTAAGAACTGTAACTTTATAGTAAATATTAACAATGCAACTTTACATTACAATTGAGAGGACAGAATGCTGTTCCCTACTTGTCCTGAGACATAGGTGGGCTTATTGTAATACTTGGCAAATGTGGAGTCACGTGACCACCCAGCAGTTTTGCAGATTGTCTCAATAGATACTCCTGCCCTACTTGCTGCACTAGTTGAACAAGCTCTAGTACTGTGTGGTGAAAATCTCTTCAAGTCAATGCCTGCAGCCTCTAATGTAACTTTTATCCATCTTGAAATTGTTTCTTTACTAACCTTACCATAAGGTTTAACAAAACTTATAAACAGAGAGGTACAATTTTCCCGCAGGGGTTCAGTACGTTTTAAATACTCTTTAATAACAGTAACAATGCATAACCTTCTGTCTGGAGCATATGCAAGTAGTTCTAATTCATGGAGGTGTGTCCCAGGCCTTGTGTGTTTCAGTTTATCACCAATGCTAAACTTCACTATAGAAGATTTAAGATCCATGTTGCGCAAGTCAAGAAGATGCAACGTTTGAATTCGTTGAGCTGACAGAATTGCCATTAAAGCAGCTAGTTTCATTGTCAGTGTTTTAAGTGACAGCTTCCTTACTGGTGACAGTTTCTTAAGGTATTGTAGTAGCACTGATGGGTCCCATGTAATGCAGTTCTTAGGTAGAGATGGTCTCTGCTGGAAGACACCTTTGAGGAATTGCTTAACAAGCGGGTGATCCCCAAATGTTTTTCCTCCAGGGAATACAAGAATTTGTGACAGTGCAGATCGTGCTGTATTGAGGGCACTGTACCCAATCCCTTGATCATAGAGCTCTGAAAGAAAGTCTAAAGCTTGACTTGGATCTGCCTGATGGGGATTAATGTGTCTTTTACTACAAAACTGTGTCCATCTAGTGAGGTAAACTGAGTACTGTTTCTGTGTGCCTTTTCGCCAGGACTGCATGATGATCTCCGCAGTCTTCTGCGAAACTCCTCTGATTCTAAGGGATTCCCTGACAAGTTGCAGACCAATAACTTCATCTTGTTGTGTAATGGATGTGTTGCTGTTTTGTCTGTCGGCATCAACAATGTTCTTTTCGACTGAGGCAGTAACAATGGTATTTTTATCAACATTTTCAGAAGTCGTGGAAACCACACCTGTGTAGTCCACAGTGGCACTATAACATATCCTCTTGCCTGATCTTCCTCCATTTTCTTTAACATTCTGTTGATCAATGAGAAAGGAGGAAAGGCATAAATATGATAATTTTCCCAATTGATAGAGAATGAGTCAACAGCTAATGCCTCTGGGTCAGGTTTCCATGAAATGTAGGGTTTTATCTGGTGATTTATTCTAGAAGCAAACAAATCAATATTGGGTCTACCCCAAGTATTTGTTATCCAATCAAAAAGTTTTGGATTTAGTTGCCATTCTAGGTCAGATTTTGAATTTTCCCTAGATGCTCTGTCAGCTTCTATGTTTAGTTTCCCAGGGATGTGAGCAGCGGAAACCCATAATTTCCTATCAATACACCACAGCCATAGTTGTTTTGCAAGCCCATTACAGAGCACTTTGGTACCACCCATTTTGTTGATATATGCTATGGCAGTGGTATTGTCAAGCATGCACCTTATGTGGGTATTTTCCATGTTGGCACAAAAAGATTTCAATGTGAAAAAGCAAGCTAAAATCTCAAGATAGTTGATATGGTAACTCTTTTCCTTTTCAGACCAGAACCCTCTTGTAGAGGTTTGGTTGTACACTCCTCCCCAACCTGTGAGTGAGGCATCAGAATAAATTATAATTGCTGGCTTTCCATGAGAAATGGGTTTGAATGAAGTGTGTATATTTGATATCCACCATTGGATGTCAATTTTTGCTGCTCCTGATAATTCCATAGTGGAATCATAATTTCCTTTGTTGGTCTTTAAAGCTTCAGTTTTTTCTATTTCTAACTGATGGTAAAATAAGGGTGCATACAAAACTCCTGGAGTGCACGATATCATCGTTCCTAGGAGTTCTGCCACCCCACGGATTGTTGGTGATTTTACTGAGAGGATTTTTGAGCAGCATGATGACACTTTATCTGCTTTCTGTTGTGTCAGCGATATTTGCATTTTGACTGAGTTTAGTACAAAACCTAAGAAGGTGATTGTTTGTGATGGAGTTAGTGAGGACTTTTCCTCATTAATTGTGAATCCAAGTCCTTTAAATAGGCTGACAGTTTGATTTATATTATCTTGGCATTCATTGGATGACTCGCCTTGCAGGTAAGTATCATCGATATAGCCTACATTCTCAAAACCTTTACACCTTAAAGTAGAGTAAACAGGCTTAAGAAGCTTGGTAAAAATTCTAGGGGCACTGGAAAGCCCATTAGGTAGACAGGTAAACTGAAATATTTTGTTTTTCCAAGAAAATCTCAAGTACTTTCTATCAGATACACTGACTGGTACAGAATAATAAGCCTCTTTTAGGTCAACTGTGGCCATAAAGCAGTTTTGGCGCATTAGAGTAATGGCATTTTGTAAATTTTCCATCTTAAAATGTTGGTATTCAACTGACTTATTTAAACTCTTCAAGTTTAAAATCAGTCGGTGACCACCATCTTTTTTGCATCTGATAAATATTGAGGACAGAAACTCCCCTGCTGTATGTCCAGTTTCCTCTAGTACCCCTTTAACCAGTAGGTCAGATATCTTTGTATCGATTATATTGGATTCTGCTTCATTAAACATAGACTTCTTTGGGGTATAATATTGGTGTGGTGTGTAGGAAAAATTGATCTTTACACCACGTATGCACTCGAGTATGAATTTGTCAGAAGTAATTTTCTGCCATTCTTCAATGCAATATTTCAGTTTACCTGCTTGAGCTAAACTATTGTTAGACATTGAACTCACCTTAACTGGGAGTTCCATGTGTTGTTTTTCAACTATTGTTGTTTCTGTTTGTTTTTCTGTCTGGGTGGTCTGTGACCCTGGCCTCTGTACAAAAAAGAACTAGAGGACTTTTCACCAGAATAACTCTGTGAGGCATGTCTTTTGTTATGTACATGTACATTATGTCTTGAGTAAGAGTTTGATGATGATGATGTTTTTGATGACACTTTTTGTCCAACTTTGTTTGTTTCAGTTATTTCCTTAACTGATTTTGGTAAATCATCACCAAATAACAGTTTTGTAACTGCAGTTTGAGAACCACATAATTGTTTATATTGATCATTAAGATCTGGTTTGATGAGCTCCCTTCTCTTAAGATTAAGCTCATTTACTGAGTGACCTGTTAATGTTAGGGCATCTAGTCCTTGCTGAAGAAGCTCTCCAACTTCCTCCCCAGATAATGGTCTTGGGGAACCTTTCAGTGACAGCAATTTATCACACAATTTGCTAATTGGAATCATGCTTTTTAATAGAGTCAACTCTAGTTTCTGCATTTTCAAGTCACGTGATCTTGTGTGTGGTCTCATCTTACTCCAGATTTCTGGGTTTACTTTTGTGTTTACCAGATTTTCACAGTTTTCTGGTCTGTTATATTTCTCTAGTTTTTCTTTAGCTTTGTCCCCAGACAAGCTAGTCTTAACCATCTTGTCAACAAGCGATGCTAACTTAGTATTGATTGGATCGCTTACAGCCCCTTCTGACTGATATAACTTGGAGAGTTCTGATAGGATTTCATCCTCATCAGTCTCATGATCTTTTGAGGCATCGCCTGTATTATTTATGAGCTTTTCTATATCATTTGTTAGCTCTTCAACTGTGGCGGTACTTTTTCCCGCCAATTCCTGACGTTCCTCAGTATCAGATTCTTCATCGCTCAACTCCTCTGATTTACGTTTCCTCGACTCTTTTGATTCTAGGAATTTCAGTATCGCCTCTGGTATGGAGGAAGACATGTTCTTTACCATTTCATTCATTGAAGTGAGCGATTGCTGTTGGAGGTCTCTCAACTCGTTCAGACCTTGCATGATGTTTTGTTCAGCGGGCAAGGAGTTCTCTGGCGACTTAGCTGTGCTTGAACTCGCCGATTTGCCCTTACTCGATCTCCCTGTGGGAGTTTTCTTCGAGTTTTTGTCTTTCGACACTGAACCCTGTGGGTTTTCTGAAGTAACCTTGTCAGTCCCATCGACTTCGGTTTCGTTCATCTTTGGCGCCACGGCTGATTTCAGCATATTGTGGCAGGACAGTCCAGAAATACACGACCACTATACAACTTCTGTTGTGATAATGCTTGATTACGACTCAAGGTGTACAAAGATTGTACTTTTCGAAGAAATTGTGGTCGGTTGACTGTATATTTCGAGTAAAAACTTTGCTAGTCGAGACTCGTGTCCGCCATCGAGCGGGAAGGTAAGCGCATTGAATTGTGGGATTGGTCAGTGCAATCTCATGGGATTCCTACACAGAATGATGACGTAACAGAATAACCATTAAATAGAGGGATTTTTTTTTATAAAAACGCTATTTTTAATAGAGATACTAGTAGAAAATTACCAGAAGATGTTCTTCCATTTTTTAAAGCTTTGTAAATAGATTTCCTTTGTTATTGCTTATTACATATGTGTGCAAGCTGCACGTTGTTTATTTTTCATTGTTATATATGTGATTCATGTAAAGTTGATCGTAAGCATTTGCCCTGAAGATGGACCAGAGGTCTGAAAGCTAGGCATATTTAAAAAGATTTTTGTTGTTGAAACAAGGAGCTTTTGCCATCACTTTAACTTAGTTGGCCAATAAATCAGATGTCAAATAATGATCCAAACAAATGACAGAAAATTAACAAAATATCACTGAAGGAATCCAGACTTACCCATTACAATTACTGAATTTGGATTTCGACCATTGTAGGGATTAATGAGATGTCTGTATGCCAGCAAACCTTGGTAGCTAATTGCCGCCATGACAGACATTTTGGGCCCATGTGAAGCTGCATTGCCATGTCCTCTGGTATACGATGTTTCTCTTTCTCCATGATCCATGATAGGTCGTTGTGGTCATTCTCTTCTAGTACTACCAATTCTTTTTCAGAACTATATATGGTTGGCGCTAGGAATTAAGGCTATTTGGAGCCCATGGCAGCTACTGATGTCGCATACTTATGCAAAATGTTTCGTCAAGGAAGACGATTTCCTCAGGTCTAAAGACTTTCATATCGTCTTCATATTTTTCTACAAGTTCCGGGTGTTGATTTAATGCTATACGGTGAAACTACAAGTGCAAATTAGAAAAGATAAATTAATCAATGCAACTAACACTGGCAAGTGGATTACTGAATTCTATTTAGATTATTAAGCTTTCTTTCACTTACTCTTTTTCGTGTATATTTAGAGCATTTCAAGACGTTGTACAGGCTTGTCATTGGATAATTGGAACCTGTGGATTTCTTTAAGTACTTCTTTATTTCCTTTAAGTACACTGTTGGATTTTCGATAATATACTCGCACAGTATAAACTGCTGTGCTCTCGTCAGCAAATTTGTAATGCTTGAACTCCCAAGTCTTCTTTGACGAACTCGACGAGTTACTTTGTGTTTATTCAAAATTCGATAAACTGTACTAAGGGAAATCTTTAATGTTCTTGATAAATAAATTAAAAAAAAAAAAAGACTTTTGTTTTGTTTGTTTTGTTTTGTTTTGTTTTTAACGAGGATATAACAGGTAAAGCAAGGCTTTTTTCCAACCTGGTCCTCAAATCCTGAAATAAATACACACTGATAATCGGTAAACATAAAGTGTTGGCTATATTACAAGCATGGCCAAGAAACTGAATTTGAACTAATCGAAATCGGAACAAATTCAGTCTCAGCTAGTGGCCAGAGCGGGTATCGAACCTGGGACCGCCAGATTACGAGACCAACGCTCTGACCACTCGGCCATGCTGCCTCCTATATGATACGAATCTGGGTGACTTGTTCTCCCCAAATTTCATCAGAACAACCCCCTATCTTAGGTCATTGCTATAAACCATGTTCACTTGGAACAGCCATTCTTTTTAATATCTTTATTGAGTCTAATTGGAGTCAAGGATGTTGATGAAATCATCACCTCTTCTGTTTTTCAAAAATGCAGCATTTTTGTTCAACAATGACGCATTACCTCTCAGTGTTTTTCAATTTATTAAATCAATACAAAATATCAAGCAACAATTTGAAATATTTTAAATAATTCTTCTATCTGATTTAAACGTACTTTCTAGCTGAAGAACGCTATCACAACTGTGTAGGAGGAGTGTTTATAAACAGCGAGCCTTAATTGAAGTTTTATTAATATTGCAATTGCATTATGACATGCATAGGCTATCACCACCAGTATGTTTTTATATTTATTTGGAGAAAAATTAAACACAATTGTGTTGCTATTCTCAGGAGGGAGTAAAAATCTGAATAAGAAAGAAAATGCGTAAAGCAGTCTTGTGGTGGTAGTAAAATGATCATCGTGTAAAATAGTGTATTAGGGCTCATCTAGATTAAGACTTTTTCATAATCATGAAATTAAACATTTGGATAGCTTTAAAATTCTCGTTGATGGAAAAAGTGTTCATTTTTTACCTTTGTTGTTGTGAATAGACCCATATCACGCAATTGTGAGATTATAAATTATTTGATTTATCACAAAAAGGAATTCACTATCAATTTCATCACACTGATATTAGTAAAATTGCAATTTTTGGGGGGGATTCCTCTTAAATTGTCAAAGATATGAATTTTTAAAACTTAGCATTTTTACAAAGAAATGTATGGTGGAAGGGCATCACATGCATGGCGAGCCTCGTTATCATGCTAAACACATACATTTCTTTACAAAAATTCCACAAAAATATCTAGCTTCAAAAATCCATAACTCTGTCAATTTAAGGGCAATCTTTATGAAACTTGCAATTTACTATTTTCAATGTGACAAATTTGATAGTAAACTCCTTTTCCCGATAAATCAAATATTCTATTATGTCATACTAGCGTGATAAGGGTCTATCAAAATGTTATCAGTCTTTATTCATTATCAATTCATTGTCATAAAAAGAGACAGTGACAGAGCCATTATATTGTTCTTTGGTAATTCTTTCATAGCAACGTGGTGTACAAAAACACAAAAACATATGCATGGATGCATCTATTTCTGGTTCAACATTCAATGCTCCCAAAGCATTTTTTTGATGTCAACTGCATTTAATTAGTTGTTAGCCAATACTAATTACAGTAGAAAATTAGAATTAAAAAAGGAGCACAGAACAATGAATTCCAAACAACCAATGCGGGCAAAAGACAACGAATGGTGTTGATCAAATGTTCCTATAAAGTACCTATATTTTAGGGAAAATCCTATATTTTCCTATATAAAGGTCTAACACAGCCTATATTTCCTATCAAATTTTCTGAGAAAGTGGCTGGGATGCCTGTTATCTTGAATCTGAACAAACAAATTCAAGCGTATCGACTGAGTGATCCGGTCATTGTCTATTAGCGATTCCATTGAGACTCATGGAACAAAGTAATCCTTTGGTTAAATGGGGATACACATATATGTATATATATCCCAAAATTCTCATTATTTTTGGAAAAGGGTGTATATATATTCTTTGCTTTTTATAATCTCAATGTATTTATGTATATGTAAGAGACTAAAATTCATTCAGGGAATTTTTAATCATTAGAATATTCAGTACCATCGTATATATACTGTATTAATTTACATAAATTTGCATAAATGATGTGGTGGTTAATTTGTTAACTAATAATGTTATTATTAGTTGTTACATAGCAATGCTTTGCTTCTGTGAAGACAAGTTCATTATGCTTGTTAAGTGATGACAGGGCGGGGCGATTTTTCTTTTGAGAAATTTTTCTTTGAGACAGAGATTACATCTTTTACTTGAACTGTCGTAAGCCGGGCAGGAAGAAAGAATATGCCATGAAATAGTGATTGCTGTCTTTTAGAGTCCAGATATGCTTGCTAAGGTCAGTAGAGATCCTGTGTTTTGCCTGTCGAAATGATGTATGGTTTCTGTATCTAGTCTTGAAGTCATTCTTTATATAAATAAATAAACATGGTGGTCAGATATTCTTGAAACATTAGTTCTCTACAGGTCTGTTTCGTGAGGCAAACCTCGCTCTTCAGGAGTTTATTTGGACTAACAACACTGTATTTACGTAGGTTTTAATAATATGCTAATTTCCACGCTGTAATCACTGAAAACATACCATTTGGTATAAACAGACACCTTTCATATATATCCTCCAACAAAGAGTCTTTCATTATAGTTGTGCGGCCTTACCAAAAAGCCTTAGATGAAAGTTGTTCTTCTATTACTCCTACATTTCAAAGGCCATCGCAATCATTGTGGTAAGACTTGGCTAAAGGTGAATAATCTAAATGGAAATGTTCTTGTGCCATTGTTGTGGTTTGATAAGCTTAGATAAATTGTTTAAAGCTCAAAACGCCACTTCTTACTAGTACGTTTTATAGGTAAGCTAGCTTAGCATAGAATGAAACCCTTCTAGCAGATGGAGGGCTGAACTGATTAACTCATTTACTGTTGTAATTCGTTGCTTTGCCTGTTTTATAGAGAAATCTCTCTAATATTACCTCATACTTGAACTAACACATGAATTTTGATGTGGGGTTTGTAGATCCAGTTTAACACTGCTCATCAAAGCCTAAGATATTAAACTATTGTCATTATGGTGGATGACAAACGTGTTTCATACTTCAAGGCCTTGAAGCTTAACCATACATGTGATTACCAAGCAAATTGCATGTGATAGTGGAGGGGGAAAAACAAAAATGGGCACTGCTGGTGATGACCCGGGACTTACAACTTAGGTGCAAAACAAAGAGGGGACAAAATACAGCCAAATCTGTGGACTAAAATAGTGAATAAACAACCAAATATTGTTGAAGGTAGTTGGGTAATCAGACTCTATTGCTAGGAAGGGCAGGGGACCAAATGAAAGAATCAGTGGTCAAGGGTGGACTGGATAAATAATATGAGCTCATACTTGAACTAACACATGAATTTGAATGTGGGGTTGGAAAATCCAGTTTAACACTACTCATCAGGGGTTAAGATATTAAACTGTTGTCATTATGGTGGATGACAAACGTGTTTCATACTTCAAGGCCTTGAAGCTTAACCCTACACGTGATTACCAAGCAAATTGCATGTGATAGTGGTGGGGGTAAAATAAAAAAAACGGTATAAGATGAACCCCGGACTTACGACTTAGGTGTAAAACAAAGTGGGGACAAAATATGGCCAAAACTGTGGACTAAAAAGGTGAAATAACAACCAAGAAAATATAAAAAGGATTTAGCGAGTAAGGGGTTAAATGTGTTGCTCACCTTTGATGTGTATAAAGGGCCTGAAGACCTGAGGATTATGATGCATGTGAAATTTCCAGACTCAAATCCAATGCTAAAACGAACTGGAAGGGAGCTTAACGTAGAAGCCGGTAGGAAAGGAAACGTCAGGGAATTTGAAGGGAAATACGCATGAGCAAAAACATTTGAAAAATAGTGGTAGGCTGTTAAAAGAAACAGCAATAAATATCTCTGTAGGAAGAGAAAAGGAGATGAAAGAAAAGCAGCCAAGTGATGGGAATAGGGGTCCCTTTGTAGTAAAGTGTATCAAGGGTGGGAAAGGGGGACGGGAGATTAACAAAATGGCGGTCGATAGTGATAGACGGTGCTGAACCCGAAGGGAAAGGAAGAGCACAAGTGTGAACGATGTATTAGGGAGATATACTAGGTAGGTGAACAAATATGTAAACAGACTTACAAAAAAATGGAGATTATATTTGTATAAACTAAACTAGTTACAAAATGGGGGGAAAGGTATAAAAACTAGTGTTTTGGAATCTTAATGGTCTGTTAAGACACAGAAAGACAGTCTGGGACCTAGCGGAGAAAAAGTCTGTAGTTTCTTGATAGTGCAGATACACGTGTGGTAAAAATATTATTGAAGAGAGTGGGACATTGTGTAACGTTCAAGAGATGGTATGAACTAATATCATGAAGTGTGCCCACAATAGCGATTGATGTCCTCCTCTACAATATTAGTATTAAATGATGTCCAGTTTTAATAAATGTGATGTACATAACAATGGATATCCTGAACATAATTCCAGATACTGATACTCAGAACTTGTGGAGTATAAGATTCGTATTGCTGCCATTGAAAGAGTAGTGGAACTTGGTGTCAAAAGAATGTTTTAGTAAAAATAATGTACTTTATATTTTGGATGTGAATGTAAATGAAGCTCCCAAATAAGTTGATAAGCTGATGAGTGTTGAAATGTTCCAGGATAGACGTCTGTGTAGTAATTAATCTTGAAGCAGTGGTCATAAATAATTACAATGTAAATGAGTTGATGTCCCAGTTTGTAGTGTCGAGGGGTATCAGGAAGTCCACTGGGCACCTTTGACTGTGAAAGGTGTTGTTGAAGTGTAATGATTTGACTGTAGTGATGGTGTCGTGACTGGATGATCTAAATCTAAATTTATTAATTTGCAAAACTTATCACATCACTGCAGATATAACTAAAACAAAAATTTAAATAAAATAATATAAAATATTTTGTACATATGAATATAAATATATATTAGACAATGATTTTGTGGTGGAATTGTGAAATTTGATTGAAGTGGTGGTAATGAGTAAGTGGTGTTGGTTGATGTGCTATTGAGTTTGGTGGGTGCTGATGTGTTGGTTGGTGTGGTAACAAGTGGATATGCTGTTTGTCCTTTGGGCTCCCTGTGGTGATCCGTATTAACTACAGTAGGAATGCTTATAATTGGGAGAAATAAAAGAAACTACAATCTTTGTCAGTTCAGTTCAGTTCACATTTATTCACTCAATATAAATTTTTGATACATAAATTAAAATATAATAATATAATACAATAAATATAATTTGCAATAAATAATTAGTCTTCATATAACAAAAAAGTATAAGTATTTCTATAATTTTGAGCTAGGTGCATCCTAATAGCAAAGCTATTAGCAAAGCTATATCAAGAGGATGAACCTATTAATAGTATAATAAGGAAAATATTGATCAGACAAAGAGGGTGGCAAGCTCGCCCTCTTTGTGTGGTCAATATTATTAGAAATTAAGTTAAATGGGTTAAGTTAGATATATTTAGAAGATAAGTTGTTAGTAAGGAGATGACGAAAAGCAGCAACTGATTTAGCAGACTTAATTGATAAAGGTAAGGAATTCCAGTGTTTAGATCCAGTAAATTGAAGTGAGCAAATACCATATTGAGTTGTATTAACTTTATTCAAGTAGATATTCAAATTTGACGATTGTCTTGTGTAATGTGAATGCTTTGTTGAGACAAATGTCAAAATTAGTTGAAACGTTTGCTATCTTCGTGCTCAATCCTAGAGAATTAGGATTCATGATAGATATAAATATTTTTTCTTTCAGTAAAATGCACTAATCACTATTATGTTCATAACTATCCATCGATCATCGTTTTCACGCGCCTCATTTGCGAGGACAGAATACAAATGCTAGTCAGTGTAAAATGGTTGAAGATTTTGTTTTTAAGCCGAGTAATTTGGCCGGTCAAGGCCGGCCTTAACTATTGTAAATATTATAGCTTAAAAAACTTCAAGGGATGGATGGACCATTAAAAAAGTGAAGGGGTGGGAGAGAACAAAATTAAAACCCAAACATACCTGAAAAAATAAAAAAGAAAAGAAAGAAAGAAAGAAACAAACACTAAACAGGCCAAAAATAAAATGTAACAAGGTTGAAATTCTCCCCCCTCAATTTTCACTTCTCACGGTCCATCTCAATAGGGACTTTAAGATAAACCGACTACGTACTATGGTTGGACGTGTGTGCTTTTTGTCTGGAGAACTGGACCGAGTACATAACAGGAGCTCAAAAATTTAGATGGAAGATAATACACTACAGAAAACAGAGTACGGACAATGAAACTTAGGAAAGCAAATTTGTGTTTTAGCACGCTTTTACTCTGTCAGTTCGCTTAAGAATTCCTTCTCTTATGGACAATTTAGCAGATAAAGTTCTGGTGCTTCTGAGACTACAGAAAGATGATTTTATTTCGTATTTTATTGCAACATTTGTCTTTATTCTGATATACTAGTTATACAATGATTTTCCCCCCCTCAGAGGAATTTACTTACAAATAAAATTCAAACTTACAAATAAACAGTTTGTACAAATAACACTAACCTGCTAGAAAAAACTAAAGGGAAATAGAGTGTTTGGCTTCATTTGTGAAAAGCAATTTGGCGGTATGACAATGAGTAAATACTGCCATCATCTTTTCATTGATTTGAGCTCGTAATTCTCCTTAAATTCCGCTAAAACCTAGATAAACTTGTAGTTTGAATGTAGAAAATTAAAAATCATTGATTTTTCTTCTTTGTTCTGGCAATTTTCGTCACCTATTTGTAGTTCCGTAGTCTGTACTCCACACTACGTGAAATCGTCCGACTTCTCACCGTAGTGAGTTCGCGATGGTAGGTGAGATAATGATATGCGTCTCGTTCCAGTCCCAAAGTGCCTCTTGTCCGTAGTCCGTAGTTGGCACATCTTAATGTCCCTAATCAAAACGAGACAAGTGGAGACGAGGTGTCTGGAAAGTTACAAAGTCATTAGAACGCTTCAAAGTTTGTATTTTGAACTCCATGAACAGTTTGCAAACAAAAGCTTTAATAAATAGCAATACGCAATGGAAATATATAAAAACACAGAATTAAAAGTTGTACAAAAGAGGCAAAGTTAGAAAAATTTAGTTTAGAAATAAAGAAATTACAGAAATGTTTCAGTGAATTTCATGGCAGATAGCCACCCTGTGTTGCAGACGGTGTTGCTCTCATTTAATGATTTTGCAGTGAAAATTTGCAATAAATTTAACTTTAATAAATCAGTAAATATTACTGATTAGATTATAGACTATTGGTACAATTTGAACAAACTAATAGCTAACAGCGAGGTCAGTGATGCAAATATTATAACTTAAACTGATAAGTCTAGACGAAATACAATAAGCTTACGTACTGCCAAGTCTTTCATATGCGAAATCGTTTGAAAAGTCAAAACTTACCTTGATTGTTCTTTTTATATGGCTGGATACCGATTGATTGAATGTTTTTCTTTTTCTGAGTGACAAGATTTTTGATTACTTGGGGTCCAAAAGGAAGAACGGCCAATATTTTCTTCTGTAGTGAGTCAAACATGGTACGTAGTCTGAATAGTCGGTGAAAGCAACAAAAAATGGGCGTGAATGACAAAAAGCGGCACGAAAGTTGTGTAATAACCTACTATGATCTGATTGGTTTATCCTACACCAGTCAGATGATTCTGTAAGTAAGGAAATTAAAGTCATAATAACTATAATTATTATAGTTTGTATTACTGGTGAACAAGCATTTGGTACGTTTTACATTAATAATAACCAGCGTTTGCCAATTTTGACGTTTATCCGGGAGATTTAGGTCTATATCCTGGAGACTGGGAGATGAGGCCCAAAATCTGGAAACTCCCAGATTATCTGGGAGGGTTGGCAGCTATGTGTTTTGTGAAATTTTTGATTAGTAATGCTAATAGGCACTCCAACCGAGACGTGAAAACAATTTTTTTCATTTGTGAAAGTGCAGGAGATTGCTCTTTCCTTGTGTTTTATCAGAGTCAAAAACAGCCATGTTTCTTTGTTGTCCAGTACAGTTGCACAATTAAATGCTTTTTCGAAGTTCTTTTTTTCTTATCTCAAACTTGGCTAACAAGTACTCAAGGTAGTTAAGGCCTGGGTTTACCTTGTTTGACCTTGGAATGTTTTTGTTCTGCTATGTAAGATATAACAATGCAAAACTTATTTCACTTGGCACAATGTTAAATAACAACTAGTTGAGTAACCTTAACTTAGTTTTTTGGATATAGGGTAGTCACGTGACCAATTACGACGAAATTTCGTTTTTCTTGAATCCGCAATTCAATTTCACTTAAAAAACAGAAATAACACCTCTAATGCATAAAGAAGGTTTAATCCTAAATAGTTTTGTGTAGACATCTGGACTTTTGACAATTAGCTGGGAGATATTAAGCAAAGTATCATTTTGAGGTTTGGTCACGTGACCTGTTTTGCTAAAAATCGCTTTAATGAAAATCGATAATCATATTCTCTAATCAAAATGGAATAGACTCACTTAAAAGAACTACGTTTCAAGCATTTGCGTTTTCTTTTCGCTAATACTCGAGTGCGGAAAAATGTTCAAACATTGTGTTACAATAAACGACCTAATTGGTCACGTGACCACTGAAATCACAAACTTAGCACTTAAGGCTCATTGTTTTATGAATATCTAACGTTGTGATGAATATCATTTATTTCTGGTTTAAAATTCGTGCTACAGCACAAAAAAACATATTTCACCCAATTTAGCCACTGACCCAGGCCTTAACTACCTTGAGTAGTTCAAATCGTTGTTATTTGCTAAAATGTTAGCATTAACAAGTCTTTCGCTAGTTGAACTTGCCGTCACTTTCTCATTTCTTATTATTATTTCTCCAAATGAAAACTGGTTCATCTTCATCTTCATTATCTGATGTGAGCATAGGTACTTCTGGTTCATCAATATAAACATATCTTGATTGGCTGGAGTTTGTCATGCAATCCAGAGCTTGTTGTAAAATATAAAGACATCAAGAGCTCAAAGTTGTCATGGCATTTTGTTTCTCTCTGTTGAGAGTGCATTGTAGTTAAATCTCTCACAGAAAGATTCCAGGGAACACTGGATTCGAGGAAGAAACACAATGTATAGCAAACATGTCCCATTTTTCATTGGCATTTAACGGCCTTTGTGTCTCCATGTACAAAAACAAGGTGCATCATATGGAAATAACACCTCCAACATCCCTCCAGAGCCTCTTGATTCTGGTATTACACTGGGGCCAATAATAATAATAATAATAATAATAATAATAATAATAATAATAATAAATAAGTCTTTATTATCTTTATTATGAGTCTTTATTAACCACAAGATAAATATACATATCTTATGTTACAACAATGTGCTAAACTAAAACTACTAAATAGGAATTTAAGATTTGTAAAAACTATGTTCAAATTATGGAAATTGAATTAAAGTAAACCTAGTAACACATGAACTATGAAAAACTATATCTAAAAATCAACCTATTGATAAATAAGCTTTGAAAGCGAGTGGTATGCACCTTAGGCTTAACTACAGATTTATGCCTCAAACTATAGGTAGTTGTTTTATACTTAAATAACTAAAAGAACTATTCAGAGGATGCATATAATAACTATTCAGAGTTTCTGTAAGATTTGACAAATATCTAAAGATATATTTACCTGAGATGTGAGATATATCTATGTTTAAAGCTTCTATCAAGAAAAGCTTGTACAGTGGTTAATTCGGCATCGGCCGCTCCATAAACAGCTAAACCATAAGTTAAGTTGGGTAATACTAGGCTACCAAAAAGATGATCAAGCTCGTTTTGATCATCAATGAGAAAGCCAATGAGAAAGCTACCTCCACTTGCACCACAAAACCAGGTAATGTATTATCCCACAGCAGCATTCTCATCTCCTGCATCTGCTCTAACTCTGGAGTGATGTCCCCATACAATGCTTGCCTCCTGGAAACCCCAGTCTTTATTTATAGACGGAAGCCAATTTAGCTTTTGCTAATCTTCCATTGGGCCGTCTTTCATCTCACACTTTACTTATTCTCTGCATCTGTCAGTCTATGAAAATTTTGTGGGCCCACAAAATTCGGTCTAATATTTTGTCCTTAAGGGCACAGCATCTTCCAAAGTTTTCTGTTTGTTTGTTTGTGTGAGTGTGTGTGTGCAGTTTGTGCTTTAAGAAAGCACTGAATATTTGTTATGGTACACAGAACACAGAATCATAGATTAAGGCAAACATGAATCTATTTAAAAAAATTCAATTTTCTAACGAAGTTATTAAAGGACTATTCTACTCTGCATATAATTTCTTTTCCTTAGAGACAGCACCTAGAGGCTTGTGAATGCAATTTTAAATAATGTAAATTATTTTTAGTAATAGGGCACGCTTTAATTGGAGACTAGCTGTGTTGCGTGTCCCTCACCTTTATATATTTTATATTTTTATTTATTATTATATTTTTATTTTTATTTGTTGTTTTAATTCTATTATTGGTGAAAGTTTAATAAATTAAATTTGAAAAAAATTAAATTAACACGAACTATTTAATTTCTATTCATAAAACTGTCATAAAAAAAGTTGGTCTATGCTGAATACAGCCAACAAAATATACTTTAGAACACATTTTGTTAGGTCTCTAATGATGATGTTTAGGACTATATATTAATTTTTTATATATATCCCACGATAAAGCACTCCTCGTTTTTTAAATATTACTTAAAATACTGGTCATGGTGATAGTTTCCACTGTTATCCTTGTGAATTGCATTTTTTTAAAATTAAATTGATTGAAACCAATAGGTGTACTCAAAGAGCCACAATTTTTGCGATTTGTCTTAACCTTTTTGTTCAGCATTGTCTATAACATGTTTTGAGTTTGAAGTGTGTCAATTCAAGCATGTACCAAAAACCCTTCATGCAAAATGTACACCTCAAGTGCACATATTTGTACAGGAAGTTGTAGATGACGATCTTTCTGTATAAGGAAATGCGGACCGCAAAATGTATTCTCAGATTACCTATTAAAAACATAGCTGAATAGTCATTTTGGCATTGACCCTAAGATATTGAACTCCTTCACAGTAACGAAAGCAGCGGGTCATTTTCAGAAAGGTCTGGTGAATTAGATAATGAGAGAAGTTTGGATATCTCAGATGTGCAAAGTTTTTATTTAGTGACCTACAGCCAGGCAGATTTAGAACGATCTCCATCATGCAATGATATTGTCGAAGCTGTGGTGCAGTCCATCAATATTTGCAATGCTAAAGTTAACCATTGGTTCTGTTCGCGAGAAATCCATCATGATGGAGGTGTGCACTACCATACGGCCATTCGCCTTTGATAAGAATCACAGGTGGTTCCCTGCTAAACAGTTGTACACAGATATGCAATCAGGGCCCATTATTCGAACTGCCACCATAATTACCATAGTGTGTGGAAGTATGTCACAAAATCGGGCACAGAATATCTAGAAAGTGCTGGTCACCCACGTCCCCCTTTGCAACAACGCCAAGAACCGATTCAGCAAGCCAGGCAAGACATCACGGCCAGTGTGCTTCGCAACGACGTACACAGTATGTTTTAAATGAGGATGACACAGGCATGGAGGGCAAGGAAGAAACAAGGCCTGCAGGAACCCGAAATGCACAGCACAAGCACGGACTCGTATTTTGGGATTCTGGAGGGAAAAGGAGGACTGCTCGCAGTCTAGTTAACATCCAACTTTTTCTATAATTAGATATCAGTCAGTTCTTCTCTAGAGAAAAGTGGTGTAGATCATTCGTTAACCATTGAAAACAAAATGAATAAGTTTATTACTCGTGCCCAGGCCGTAGGCCGGGAACGAGTTATAAACTGCAAATGTTTATTTATTTTTCTTTTTTTCCTGTGTTCATCTCAAGAATGCGGCATTCTTGTGCAACCGGTCACGTGTTACAGTTCCTGATTGGGTAAGAGCGCAAGAAACAATGCCCTTCATTCATCACCTTTGAGCGAGTGCGAACTCTTCGAAGCTAGTGAAAACACCAGTCAGGAACTTTAGGAATGCAAGATGGCGGACAGCTCAAAAAATAGCTTTCAGAGACAGGCTTTTCCAGCAGTGAGACAATAGAAAATGGAGCTTTTAACTCGAGATTTACCCAGACACTTATAAGAGCTTCGGAATGGGCTGTTAATTTGAGCTTGATCTCCAATACTTTGACCAAATATCCAACTCTAAATGGAGTACTTGAAGACCCTTGAAAGAAGTCCCTCGCGATAAAGACTATTTCCTATGAGCTGGAAAACTACGAATTTCTCATCCTACATGTTGCTAAACGAACATACATAGAAGCAAGTCAATTATATTTCTCATTCAAGCATTCAAGAGATGTTGAGGGATTTTTGTACCGAATTTTAACACCGAAATTGTGGCCAGATAATATTTTCATGGAACTAAGGTTGTATTTGACCTGATGCGTTAATTTGGTCACGTAATGGATAAAACATCTGAAACATGAAAGAAAAAATACACGATTTGTTATTGTGTCAAAAACGCCGTTATAGAAGTCTTTACAGCAAATAATTGAGATACATAGTGAAATAAAAAGTATCCCCATGATAATAGAGGGACAAATTAAGACAAACTGGACGGTTGATTGTACACATGCGTACAATTGAGGCTGAGCGTTTGTCAGTACTTCAGTTCGATAGAATATAATGAGATTTAACACTGTGGTAGAATTGTATTTGTCGCTGGTTTGATCATTGAACATGTCTAAAAATGTAAATAATTTGGCTGTCACGGTAGTCTCATACAAAGTCATACAATATAGGTAACTAGCCGTTTCTAATAGAAAGTAAAATGCTGTGAGCAGAAAACAGCTGGTGTATCCACGTTAGCAGAACTGTTCCCCTAAAACTCACGAAAGTACACCACTTTGTCTGATATATCAAATCTCCTGTGCGTTGTGTGACGAACACTGGTAGTGTATTTTTATGTTCTATTTGACCTGATGCGTTGGTCACGTAATGGATAAAACATCTGAAACATGAACGAAAAAATACATGATTTGTTGTGTCAATAATGCCATTGTAGAAGTCTTTACAGCAAACAATTTAGATATATAGTGAAATAAAAAGTTGAATAAACTGGTATATTCGCAGGGAATATTTTTGCATGTGAGATATAATGCATGATAATAGAAGGACAAAGGCAAACACTAATAGATGCTGACAGACAAATAAAAGGTCTTTACTACTGTGGCTTGTTGAACTACAGGCAGCCAGTGTACGCTTCGAGGAGCGTCTTGTTAAAAAGTTTATTACGACAACATGTCAATCGCTCTTACTCTAGCGGCAGCTAATCTAAATGTCCTTTGGTAGGTAGAGTAAAAATTGTTTGCAGGAAATGGTTAGTGTCTCTTATGTAGGAAGGTATTGAGGGGACTAGGGTTTTAAGGTAGTGGTCAACAAAAATGGATAGCTTCTTTGTGGGGGAATCGCAGCCAGAGATGATAGGACGACCAGGGATGTTTGGTTTGTGGATTTGGGGCAACATGTAGAAAAGAGGGATTCGGCAAGGTGTGTGTGGTATTAGAAAATTGTAGGTCTTAATGTCAATGATGTGGGCTGAATGTAGGGAGTGTAGGTAGGCAGTGATGTCCTCAATCAGTTTCGGAATTGGGTTGTGGGTAACTGGTGTGTAGTATTTGGGTTCTAATAACTGTCTGTGTGCTTCTTTCAGGTATTGGTGTTCAGGCCAGAGTACTATGGAACCACCCTTGTCAGCTGGTTTAATAATAATGTGTTGAAGTTGTTGTAGTGCTTGCTGGTAATTTGGGGAAAGGTTGGATCTGTGTGGGTGTTTTGGATAGGGTGGTCCCATAGTGTGTTGATGAATATACAGAGGTTTGTGTTTTCACGTGTGGGCGGGTCCCAGGTGCTGGGGTTGTGGAAAGGGGAATTGGTTGAGTGACGGAAATGGTAGCGAACATACAACCTCTTGAATTTAAGGATACATGGGACACAGTAGTACTTCACTTTGAACCATAGTGGAGTGCTTACTTTATGTTAACTCCTAATAAAATTTACATTTTCTAAAAGCCTAAAGACCAAAATTTACATACCTTAACATACATATCTTTACATATCTTTTCCCGATAAAACTGATTAATTTGGGTATTATCAAGTATTCAGCAAAGTTAAGGCATGGTTCTCAGCCAAAAATTAACCCCCAGCAGTGTTTAGCGGCGCAGAGGTCTGGCACCTCGTTGTCTAGCAAGGCGAAGCGATCCGTACGATTGAAATTCAAATGATTTAAAAAATGGTGTCGCTTTAGGAAGAAGCAATGGAGTTTACTTACATGCATATTACTTGATAAGTGTAACTAGTACTTTCGCGTAATTTTGAGGAGGCAGTTTTATGAGTAGTGTTTGGTTTTCCTATGCAATGGATGGGAAAAGAGCTAAAGTATATAAGGTGAGTTTGGTGCTTACAATACCAAAACAATCGAGTCCTTTGATCGTAAAAGCTATTCAAATCAGCTGGATCGATTGCTACGAACAGTTTTTTTATACCAGTATACTGATGTTTCTTGTTTAGATTAGACATTTTCTAATATCTCGTGTTTTCATGATATGTTTATTGGCACAATTTGATTAAATAATATACTTCTTGCCCGACAGGCACGAGGAGTTACAGCGTGAGGGGTCCGTTAATAAAATAACATGTATAAGTTATCTGACTGCACAAGGTAAATAGTTTATTATTCAAATACACTGCAGCTAACATAAAAGCTGAATTTATGGTATATATTGACTATAATTAAGCTTACAAGTAAGCTAGCATATATATAACCTTATTAAAACCAGATATGCTAACTTTGTGCATTGTTATTTACAAATATTTACAACTAACCATTTATTCTTATTGTCATAGCATGCAAGCATATATTATATAGTTATACAAATGTATTTTTTATCTTTTCATCTTTTCATCTTTATGATATTTACATATCGGCTCTCGATTGATAAAGCAGAGTACAAATTTATATATGTGCTACGCGCCTTTTTCGATCGCTACATTGTACATTGCTTTTAATGTTTGTATTAAATATCACAGAAAAGCAATTCATCCTAAATATCATCACAGAGCTTAAAAATCAATTTCCCATTCTTTTAGTAATGCTTTTGCATACTTAATTTTCTTTAAAAAGACACAGGCAGTCTTATCTGCCTTCATTACTTCATATGATGGAGTGGTGAAATTATTCTTGATCAAATATTGTTTCTCCCACTTTGTTAATGCTTGATTTGCATGACTTCTCTCAGCAAGAACTTTGGTTTGTATTTGAACAAGGATATCTTTGTATGCAAGCTCCACTTGTTGTCTTTTACCTGTGTGTCTGCTACCTTGTTGTACTTGTTTCAGCTCCTGGTACTTCTTCTCAAACTCCATTACTTCTGCTGTGGTGCCAAGCACTACTTCTACTGCTTTTCCAAGTCGACTTTGTAACTCATTGCTTTTAGACTTAGTATTTTTTTCTGATACATTTTTAGATCCCACACTGTGTACTTGTTGAACATGTCTGTCTGAAGTGTCACTGTTTGATTCTCTTCTTTCAGCTAGATATGACTGTATAATTTGTTGAGTCAACTGAAGTACATGTAGATGTTTCATGTAAGTCAATTACCTCATCTAAAGCAGGTGCAATGTCTATCACTTCATCTTCAGTATCATTATCTTCTTCGTCATGATTGCCTTCACTGACTTCAGCAGCACACTGTGAATTTGATTGATGTCTCAGGATATTTATATCAAAGTTGTCTTCTTCATTGCCTAAGTTTTCATCTTCAACAGGTTGTACATGTACATTGAAAGAGTCATTTGAATTATCATTACCATAAAGAGGCTGATCATCAAGAAGCGGATTGTTGTTGTGATGCTGGGTTAAATATGGTGTGCGTATAACTGTGGTTGTTCCATCAGCTTGGTCAAGTCGCAAGATGTGTGTTGGTATGACTGTGTTCTCATCAACACACCTTTTCCAGCATTCTTTCAAATATGCAGCTTCAGTTGTTAAGGTACTTGATCTGAAGTGATGGAGGGTTGGGCCAGTGGTCTGTACAGGGGGATAATTTGATATGTCATAGAATTCAATAGATTCGTCATCTTTATCCCACCATCTACCTTCACCTTCTAATAGAAAGTCACCTATTTGTTGGAGATGTGCTTGCCATTCTCTGCTGTGTTGGAATATAACATCTGTGTATTTGTTTGAGGAGGGGGTAGACACTTGGAAAGTTTACTAATGTGGGACTGTTGACTGGCCACATTGTCTTCAAGATTGCCAAGTTCCTTCTCAGCTTGAAGGCCAACAAGCATATTTGGGATGATCTGCCCAGGGTGATAATTGCTTGTGGTTTTTGTTATTCTTTTTAAGTGGTTGAACATATGCTCTTGATCTTTGGTGTTTGAGCCCTGTCCAGATGTTATGCGGAGCATCAATCCTGCGTGTGATGATAGGTTGTGGAAGTAAACTCCATACAATTTTCTTGAGGTCAGCTTTTTAGGAGTTAGAGGTTGAGTTGAGTTTGAGTTGAGTTTGAGTTATCACTGAGTTAAAATCGAGAACAAATATAAGTCATTTCTTAAACATTTTAACTGAGAAATTACTCCTGATCAAATAAACATGACTGTCGTGATTCTCTCACTTTGTCTACAGTCGTGCAGCGTGGCCTCCTCTATATGAGATGGCTTCGTTTTGTTGGGAGAATTGTATACTATGTCATGAAGGTGACTCCTGAAAATAGAGAAATGTCTTCTCTCAAACTGTGTATGGTCTATTTTGATTTGCTCGTGAAAGTAAAGGATAATTTCCAAGTGTGTTTCGCCGCGTGGAGTCGATTGTATTTCTTATCTGTCAACAAGTGGCAGTATTACGTTGCCCAAAGCTCTCGACCATCGACCAGCACAAGAGAAAAGAACAACTTTTGTAATTAGCCATTTCTAATAGAAAGTGAAGAGCAGAAAAACAGTCGATCAAATGTATCCACGTACGTGCGATTGCTTCCATGCAGTAACACTGCATTCTCTTTCGTAACCTTGTCATCTAGCGGCCTCCATACACAACCCGTAAGGGGCTGACCGTTTGACTTTTGAGGGGGGGGGGGGGTGATTTGGTCTCTGCAAGAATCTTTTTTCGCCCGCTGCCAAGCTCTCGAAATTTATTTGGTAAAAATGCAAAGGATTTGAGTGGCAATTTTTTTCAAAATCACCCCCCCCCCCTCAAAAGTTAAATGGTCGAAGAAGAGAAGGGTCGAAACGAACTTTAGTATCCCTGATAAAGAAATATCCAAGATATAAGATATCTATTTAAGATCGAGCTTACTCAAAGAGAGAAGGTGAATTAAAATTTATACGTGTGCCAGCAACATGCTGAGATAGTTGATGACGAGCCTACTGGGCGAGCCTAGTATCTCTCAGTTCTATTACTCGCCAGAGATCGTCTGAAATCGATAACGGAGTGCCTATAATAGTTGGTCTATTTCTTTGCACGGTTGACGGAAAACCACTCTATAAATTGTTCTGGTTCATTGATAACGACTATTAGTTTCTAAATAGTTACTATTTGTTAGTAACTAGTTTGATTTTAGAGTGATTTTCACCGGACTGTGAAATAGTTACTAAGCTGATAGACACTAATAGACTCTGCACCCATTGTTTTCTTTTGTTGCAATACAACTATTAGACACTATTAAACACTGACTATTAGTAATTGTTTCACAGTCCGATGAAAATCACTCTATTTCACAGTTCAAATGCCTTTGGGTACCACATCACAGACTACGAAATTCAAGCGTGACAAAATATTTGCTATTAAAGTGTCAACGCTTGGCCACATGGCTCTCTTCGTAACTCCTTTAATTTGTACAGCAGTGTACAGGGTCGGCGAGGGCGAAAAGACAACGTTCGAATTTTCTTACACTAATTAATTTTCTTTTCTGGATACCCATGAACATTCTAGATAAAGTTAGCACAGTTTTGAAAGAAAAATTTCAAAGAGCAATATATGGAAAAATTATTACCAGACAGCCGGACGTTGAGTTATTTGATCCGTTTCCGATCAACAAGTACTCTATCAGTTCGGTAGCTAGTCTAAAAGCTAACTTGCGGAGGGGAAATTTTTAACTATCGACCAGAAAAAGGTAGGCCGATAAAATGCAGACGTAATACACCTCTAGACGAAGAAAAAAAATAATACAGCTCTCAATAATTATTATTCAAGTTGCGTGACAGTGGCATGTTGTCACAATCACACTTTCATCACCATGTGAGAATCCTTTTCTCTGGCTTGTAGAAATATTTCACCTAGGCCTATGTAGATATTTTGTCATTAAATGAGCAATAATCCTTTACCTAAAGTATTTCTGGCAAACTCAAACTCAACTCAAACTCAACTCAA
The DNA here is from genome assembly GCA_029948255.1 of Telmatactis stephensoni. NCBI lineage: Eukaryota > Metazoa > Cnidaria > Anthozoa > Actiniaria > Isophelliidae > Telmatactis > Telmatactis stephensoni. The sequence goes on along the minus strand of JALIZF010001708.1, from coordinate 364,282 downwards.
CCTCTAACTCGATGGATAGCCGATCCCTTTAGGGACATTTATGATTTCTTTAAGGAGAATGGAGTGATACCAACCTTGATTGTAGTATATATATAATATATATATAATATATTTTTATATAGCGCTTATACAGGTCTGTTCTAGGCGCTGTAAACAAAACAACAATAACAACAACAACAACAAAATACAATCATAAATCAAAAGCTAACTTAAATAAATGAGTTTTAAGTTCTTTCTTGAAAGACGAGAGACTGTCAATACCACGGATAGACGATGGAAGTGAGTTCCACAAAACAGGAGCAGAGACAGAGAAGCAGCGATAACCATAGGTTTTGAGATTGAAAGGTTGAGTAGACAGCAGTAATTATTTGGAGGACCGGAGAGTTCTTTTAGGTTTGTAGACAGATATTAATTCAGTAATATATGAAGGAGCAAGACCATGAAGAGCTTTGAAAGTCAGTAGTAGAATCTTGTAATTAATACGTCCTTTTACAGGGAGCCAGTGAAGATCTTTTAGTACAGGAGTAATGTGATCACGTTTTTTTGTGAGAGTTACCAGACGAGCAGCAGAGTTCAGAACATGTTGTAGTTTATTCAGTTGAGTATTTGGTAGACCGTACAAAAGAGAATTACAATTGTCAAGTCTAGAAGTTACAAAGGAATGGACAAGTGCTTCAGCTGTGTTCAAAGAGATAAATTTACGAATACGAGCAATGTTACGTAGATGATAGAAAGACGTTTTACAAATATTATTAACGTGAGGAACCATGGACATCGAAGAATCAAAAATGACACCAATGTTGCTTTCTTTAGAAGAGGGTTTAATTACTTCATCGCCAAATTGCAGAATAGGATTGGACAGATGAGGATCAAATTTCGAGGACAAAATGAGAAGTTTAGTTTTATCTTTGTTTAGTTTAAGTTTATTTTCAGTCATCCAGTTATTAATATCGCAGAGACAGGCTTCAATTCTTTTAATAGCATCGTTCACAGAAAGATCGTCATTACAGGAGAAGGGCATAAACAGCTGTGTGTCATCGGCGTAGAAATGGAAAAACATATTATGTCGGCGAAGAATATCAGCTAGTGGAGAGGTGTATAACAAGTAGAGAAGTGGACCAAGAACCGAGCCTTGAGGTATACCACAGTCAACATCAAGGACTTTAGAAGAAGAACCATTAACGGAAACAAATTGAGTACGATCAGAGAGATATGATTTAAACCACTGTAGAGCTTTTCCACCGATTCCAAACTTAGAGTATAAGCGATCAAGTAGAATAGCATGATCCACGGTATCAAAAGCTGCGGACAAATCCAGAAGAACCATAGCAACACCAGAATGTTGATCAATTTCTTTTAGGATATCATTATGAATACGGGTAAGGGCAGTTTCACAACTATGTAGATGTTTATAAGCAGATTGGAGAGGCTCATGCAGGTTATTAGATGAGAGATATGCACAGAGTTGATTAGCCACAACTTTACCAATAATTTTAGAAACAGTCTTTAGATTTGATACAGGACGATAATTTTTGAGCATTTCATGGTCCAACGATGGTTTCTTTAGAAGAGGTTTCACAACACCAGTTTTTAGAGAGGAAGGGACACGCCCATTTTTAAGTGAAGAGTTAACAATCTTGCAGATTATAGGAAGAAGAGACATAGATTTATCTTGAAGAAGACTAGCAGGAAGAGGATCAAGTTCACAGGACTTGGATATCAGTTTACGAGAAATCTTTGATAACTCATCAAGTGTTACAGGAGAGAAGGAGTCCAATCTACAACCAATTGTACAGGAATCAAAATTTGAAGACATCAGGATAGGCAAATTCACAGAGGTAGCTATAGGGAAACCATTTCGAATATTAATAATCTTATCTTTAAAGTAATGAACAAAACTATCAGCAAGAGCCTGCGATGAAGAAGAAGACGGAAACTTTTTCTCAGGTGTTTTATGAAAAAGACGATCAATCAATTTGAACATTGCATGACAGTCAGAACCAGCATCAGATATTAAATTAGAATAGTAGCTCATCTTGGCTTCAAAAATCAGTTTTTTCACAAAGTTACTTTGATCAATGAATAATTGACGATCAACAGATAATTTAGATTTACGCCAACGCCTTTCAAGCCTCCTTCTTTTCAATTTATTAGAATTGATGACGTCATTATACCAAGGTGCTTTGAGACGTTGTGTGACAGTTCTTATACGTAACGGTGCATGTTTATCGAGTAAGGATTTCAAGACAGAGTCATATTGATGACAGAGATCATCTAAACCAGGAGCAGGAGATTGTATTAATGAAGATTGAGATAAATCACGGCTAAATTGATCCATATCAATAGAACGAATTTTACAATAAGTTATTGTACGCACAGAAGCACAAGGTTTGGTGATAGATAATTTACAATGAACAGCAAAGTTGTCAGATAATACAGGATCACGAACATAAACATCTTTAGCAAGCATGTCATCATTTCTAGTAATCAAAAGATCGAGGATGTGGTTGTTCTTGTGAGTCGGACCAGCCAAATTATTCAAGATGGATAAATTAAAACAATCAAGTAGATCAGCAAAACGAACAGCGTAAACATCATTGGGATTATCAATGTGGAAGTTAAAATCACCAGCAATTAACAGTTTTCCAGAAAACGTAGAAAGAGATTCAAGTAGCGATGAGAAATCTTGAAAGAAGTTAGCAATTGGCACATTGTTTTTAGAAGATGACGGCGGTCTGTAAACAACAACCAGGCGAACTTGAAACGAACTACCATGAAGAATAAATTCCATATGTTCAAAAGAAGGATAAGAAACAGTGTTAATTCGTTTGATTTTAACAGACTTATTAAATAGAAGACCAATTCCACCACCAGAGCGATTAATGCGAGGGCAGTGTTCAAAAGAAAAACCATTAGGACAAATATCACGCGAAGCAAAGTCACTGTTACTGTCATTATTTTTGATCCAGGTTTCTGTTAGAGCAAGAATATCAATATTTTTATCAACAACGAAGTCTTTAATTTCAAGGGATTTATTGTTAATAGATCTTGAGTTGAGAAGGCAGAAGTTGAGTAGATTATCAGCAGGAACAACACATTGTTGGGAATTTCCAACGGACAGAGAGTTCAGCGAAGCACAACCAGTATAAACAGAAGAGGATTTGCAACGACCACCACGAGTTCCACGGTAACGAAAAATATTGAATTCTTTTAAAACAGCAAAAGTAGACGACAAATTATTAGTAGAAGCACAGCTACGATAGGAAAGAAGAACATCTCTAGAAAACGTTATTAACAGAGATTTTGAAGAATGCAGTGGAGAGTTGTTGACAGTTGTTGTAGAGAGGTCAAACGGTGAAACAGTTGTAGGTCCAGGATTCGGATGAATATCCATAAAAACAGTAATGTCAAAAGGAGGATCATGTCCAGCAATGAGTAGTGAAGTAAAACCATGTTTAGAGAGCTTTGTACGTGAAAACGAAGATTTGAAATAACCACATGAAGACAAGGAGATTTTAACGGCCAATGGACGAAAATTCAAACATAACAAAATATTGCTCCAAACAAAAAGATTTGAAGAAATTTCTTGATCAGCAGGTAATTGAAGATATGAAGATCGGTTGAAACTACATGTTGTAGAATTAAACACAAATAAAAAGATGAATAAAATTATGAAACAAAGACATAATCTAGTGGCAGCCATTCATGGCGCCGTGACGTCAATATACGTAGTATATTGTACCATAGAATGACAGCGGGAGATCTTTCTTCTTCAGGCAAATATAGTATCCTTTGTATATCTACCAAAGAATCAAGAAGGAGTAGTTTGGGAGACATTTGTCCTGACTGGTGTGCAAATCCAGTGATCTTGACAAGAGCAGCTCTGTAATCAACTGTTCTTTTGCTGTCCTTATTGCCAAGACACATCTCTATCGACTCCTCAATTAGTTTGGATTCTGCTTCTGATAAATGGCATGGCAATTCTGTCAAGACGTTTTCGATGTGATGACCAATGTCATGAAGAGGTTCAGCAGGTAGTATTTCATAATCATCTAGTCCAAGGTCAGCCAGTGAAGCCAGTGGGTCTTGAAGTGAAATTAATGGGCAGTTCAAAACATGGTCAAGTTCATAGCGGAGCTCCCGCGCGGGCCAAAGGCCCGCGCGAGCGGAGCACCATACCTAAGAAAAAATGGTAACCCATCGAGTTGATTTTTCATGGACACACAGGGAGCCCAACGGCTGTACGTCCGTCCGTACATACATACATACGTCCGTACATACATACGTCCGTGTACATCGCGATGCTGATTGGCTGATTGATTTTTGGCGCCAACTTGACGCGCGCTGACACTTTGAAAACTGAAAATTTACAAGTTTCCCTGCAGTTTTAACTTGCAAAACTTAAAAAGATTATTCTCGAAACCTCGTAAAAATTTAGCGATTTTCATGATCATTAATCTGTGCCAATTTTGACAGGTTGAAGCGAAAACAACGTACCTTTGAATTTTTTTTCGAGCCCGGTGTCGTTTCAAAAGCTGCTTGAAAGACGAGAGAACATGCTCGAGAGACGAGAGGACACAGAGAACATTTTCAAAGTTGGACAGCTTTTTACTTAGTTGGATTTGTAGCTTCAAAAAACTTCTCATAATGAATCAGTCATTGAGGATCGTGTATTCTTCGTTTCGTGAAGTCTATGCCTTCAGTAAAGCTGCTTAAAAATCTCAGTCAGTAGTTGGAAATCAAGAATCGTCTGCATTGAACATGAAACGAGGACTATGCTTAGCTTCTAAAGACAACAAGGAAGGCACTTCAAGGTAAAGACCCTGGCCAAAAGATGATGTCAAAAAGTCTCTTGTACCTATACTGATTTGATCATTTATCTTTTATTTGGGATTGATGACTTATAAAAATATACGTTTATGCACGCTGAACTATGGCCAAGTTTAAACAAACACTCAAGTACAGGCATGACAATGACATTTTGTTTTACGGTGAACGTTTTGCACTACTTTTAAAAATAAAATTAGCAAAAAATTGATTTTGAACTTATTTCAACCCCACTAATGTGTATAAAATACAGCTCAAGTTTGGGGATGAGACCTTAAATGCAAATTGAAAATGCTTAATTTCTTGTTATTTATTTCAAGTAGCTGTTCTTATAATCACTTTAAGCTTAAATTGTATTATCAGTGTAATCTGGAAGAGACAAGTATTGTGCCATTCTATTCTACATTAAAAAACAAAGCAAAACAACAACAACACTGAACCAGAAAAAAACAAGATGTCACAATATAGTGAAGACAGACAAATTAAGATATGTTGTTCTGTAATATCCAGGATGTTGAGAAGGTTTAATTACTTGTATCAAATATCTAAAAAAGGTTTTGGAGATTTTTGCTTTCTATTTCTGAAAATTATGAACCACTACAAAGTCAATTATGAAATCTGACAGTGAATCTGAATATTAAAATTTACTGTAATATTAAGGTCACTGAGTTTACAAGCCCATACAATATATAAACCAAAACCACAACTTATTTTAAAAATGCTTTTTAAAATAATCTTCATTTCAAATTTTTCAATTACCACAGGAAGCCACAGAATATTAAAATTGAAATTGGAGCTCTGCTTTTAGGTAGTAGTTGTTTTGAGTTGTTTTACAATATCATCTAAAGTCACATATGTAAAGTCATGATTAGTGTAACCTGCCGGAAGAGAGAATTCTTGTTTCGTGTAAAGACAACTATTTATCTGTGTCATTCTATTCTACATAGTACAAAAACAAGATGTCACAATACTGTCAAGACAGAAAAATCTAAATATAATATTCTGCAATGTCTAATTGTTTAATTGAGGGATGTTGAAATCAGGTTCAGTATTTATGTGAATGAAATTAGTTTGAGTGAGGGATTTTTGCATTCTATTTCTGAGAATTATGAACCACCACTACTACAAAGTCAGTTATAAAATCTGACTGAATCTGAATAAATATCACTGTGGTGACTATATGGCTTGAAAGCCATATAATTCTCAGGAGACTGAAGGGCAATAGTTTTTTCAAACCCTAAAGCAAATGCTATAAAGCTTGATCTATAAATATCTTTATTTCAACTTTTACAACAAAATGCAATCTTTGTTTGCCTATTACCACAGGAAGCCCAATTCATTTGAATCAAAAACGTCAAAAACAAAGTATTTAAAATTATTATTTATTTTTAAAAATGGGAGCTCCGCTATTAGGTAGTACCTAATTTTTGTATTAGGTCATACTATAGAACACTCCACAATTGGAACAAAAGTAATTCCCTCCTTTCTGTTGACCAGCCTCAAAGGACTGTCTCCATGACAAAGTCTTAATTTGTCTATGTACTCAATGTTGTCAACTGTTATGTTGTGTTTAAGTCCTTGGATGCATTGTAATCTAGTTTCACAGTACATCAACAGCTCGCTATCAGAACTGCCACATCTTGCAATAAAATGGACTTTGGGAGTCTCAACAATTTTTTGTATGTTCAGAGCTTGCCCTGTCTTTAACTTGTATTCATTATTTTTTAGGAATACTGCGGGGTCATATAAGCAGGTGATTAGGCAAATTAAGTATCCATGATTGGCAACTGTTGAGTTGTCCAACCAGACAAGTAGGTGGCGTGTTGTTTCAATCAATTTCAATTTCTCTTTCATCTCTTCTACATTTAGATCTTCATCTGTTAGTTCATTAAGTTCTTCCAATCTGGTTTTCAATAATTCCTCTGATAAACTGTTATAGTAGTCATCAGATTGTGCTCTGAGAAATGGTTGATGGGCTTTCAGCATCTTTTCACGGATCTGATACAGTGGTATTTTTCTACCTTCAGTTGTGAACTCAACTTTTGTGATTTGCTGGCTTTTATTTAGAACAAGATTCTCATACTGAAAAATACAAAATATTTGTGTAGCATTAGTATTGTTATTTTTATAATGTGCATGGTAATTCATCTTTCATTTTACCATTGTCAAGAATTTGTTATAATTTGTTGTAATTATATATTTAAAATTATGTTAATGGGATGGTGATATTTCTGTGAAAATACATCCTCTCAGAGCCTTAATTTGTTTATCCTTGACTTGTAATTTTATATCTTAAATATTTTGTATTCAATCATTTCACCTATAGTATATTCTCCAGATTCCAGTTTGTTAATCAGTTGCTTCTTTATGACATCTGGATGAAATCCTGTAGGCATAGATATTTCTCCCCCAAGACCCTTCGTCTTCCTTCTCCTAATGACAGGATTACTTCGTCCTTTGTGTTGCAATCTCTCAATGTTTACACCTTCAGTAGTGAGCCATTCTTTAATTATTTGTCCACCATTATCTGCTAATTTCCCTCCTTTGTTAGTCACATTGTATTGGATAGCCAACTCCCTCCAGCTTACTGGGTGGTTATCTGGATATCCTTCAACATCTGCCTTGAGAGCTTCTTTATCCCAACCTACCATTAAACTATTACTTTTGTACTTTTAGATTTTCTAAATAAATATAGTTGTGATAAGATTAATATATTTACTCTATTCATTCTAAGGTAATCATTTTGTGCAATTTGCTGGCAGCACTAAAAAGTTTCTGACACATGCAGTGTCTAAATATTCTGAGATACACAGCTGCTGAATTTTTATTGCACAGAATGATCATATTATATTGCTCAAAATATAGAACATGGATCAATATGGAAGGTGCAGAGACCATGCAAAGTGGTGGATGTAGGCATATTAGTTGATGATATAATAATAATCACATAATAACTTAATGCTTTTTGTCACGGGGTGCCATAACAGCCTCTTATCATTTCTATAATATTATAAAAGAATATCCTATCCACCACTTTGTCTAAGCTTTTATAACCTTTATAACCTATAATATAACGAGTGTTACAACTCGCAATTGGTGAAACTACTCGCCATTTTTCAAAACGGATCAATGAGCATCTTTTTAAGGATAGATCATCTCATGTGTTTAAACATTTAGCTTCTTCTATCAGTTGTAAGGATGTTGCATCACCTGATTGTTTTCAAATATTAGATACTGCCATTAATAATTATGAGCTCAAAATAAAAGAAGCTCTTTTTATAAATAGTTATAAACTATAATTATGAGCTCAATACTCAGGTTAAGCATTACAATACTACTATCCACATGTAATCTTATCTCGTTTCATTTAGTATTTGACCGTTGTAATTTTATCCTGTTTTTTTTATACCTATATAACTGTAACTTGTAATTAGCTTCACTTCAAACTGAAGATGGCTTTATGAAAGTCGAAACATGTCTTTCAAATTTAAAAGTGTTGTGTTGTTTTTAAAAATTCTTGCATCGTTTGTGCTTTTACGCTCATTTGGAAATTTTATTTTATAGATTTTAATAAAATTAAGGTTTAAGCACAATATTATTCGAAAATAGAACACATCTCATAATACTTCGTTAAATACGAGTTACAATACGCATTTACAGTGTTTTCTTCTCATACTTTTCACTGCAACTCATATAAAACCAACTGTCCAGAGCCAGATGCAGTAAATATAAATAAACTAAGAACATTGGACCAATTTCTGTAGCAGAACAGCTCAATTTTAGTCGAATAAACCCCTTCTTGGTTTGTTTTCCTCCGCCATTTTACTTCTTGTTCATTGGTATCCTTGGAAACTGATGATACCGCTGACTTGTTTCACCCGAGCCAGCAATATCGAAAACATCAAAATGGCGGGCAAAAATTTCAATGGACGGCCTTGAATTAAATGCCTTTGAAAAATATCCTAAACAAAACAAGATGACCGCTTCTATGTTTCATTTAATTAAGAAGATAATCTAATACCAATACCTTTATATTTCGTGTCTTGAAGGATACTGTAGGTCTCTGGTCTTCAAATGCAAAGCTGTCCCTTATTTGTTTCGAAATACCAGATTTCTAATTACATTGGCATACTTTGACTTATATTCTGTTGATTTGTTCACTTTTATATCAATTGTCCTTGTGTAAATATTTTTTAGGTTTGTAGTAAATTTGCATATATTAAAGTCGATTATAAAATCATGTGACCTTTTTCACGACAGAAACGCAAATTTTATTGAAGCTCTGACATGCATCTACCATTCTGGCAATGTTTTTGAAAAAATATTGTATACAGATGATTTTATGATTTTTTTGCATATTTACCTATATTTTACCAAATAGCCATGCCTTAATTGCACTGAGTACTGAAAAAAATGTGCAGTCTTGGAATTTGAGGTTTATTCTCATTCCATTTTGTATGGACGGATCAAATTTTTATTCCACCTTGTTTTGCCAACATTGATCTCACAAAGTGTCTGTTTTTTTTAATTAAGCTCCATTCTTTTCTAATTGAATTTTGATGTTCGACATACGTGTTTTTAGGGGCCCTCTTCACAAAATGCCTCATATCTAAAGAAATAATAGAAAGAAAGAAAAAACAAACGAAAGCGCAGACGCACTTTGGAAGATGAATATCTTTTGAATCAACTTGCCTAATATCTTTGAAATTGATTGATTACCAAGAAAGAATAAACCTTTTAAAGTTGCATTTTTCTCTAAAAACTCTTCCCGAGAAAAGCTTGATTTTAGCTTTCAAAGGATTACGGTTTAATTACCAGGGGTGATTTTTTTAAATAACTCTCTTTGCAAAAAAACTTTTTAATTTGCTTTTCTTATAAATTGAAAGATTATACCCTAATTAACCTTACAGCACGTTTTCTAAAAATTGGACAATTTGAAGCCATTTTGTGGCCCATGTATCCTTTAAAAAGTGTTGTTTGATGTTCTTCTTAGAGGGAGGGGAGGGTGCGGAAACAACTGAGGCCTTTTTGAAGAACCATGAGTTGTGAGGGAGTTAAGGTAGTGTTGCTAAGATTGACAATGGATTTGGTGTGTGCAGCAGTGGTGTTGTGTGCGAGTAGTGTTCTCTTGCAGGTGTTTTTGTTTTTGTTGGGATGGCAACAGTTTGGGTAGCAGAGTGGTCTTAAAAGTCTGACTGTGCTTGTGGGTTCAATGATGTGTGTTGGATTGGGTTGGTTGTGGTCTACCTTTCGGGTCTGTGGGTGGTGGCCTGTTGAAAAGAATAGTTAATCTCATGTGGGAGATTATTGTATTTTTTGCACCTCGAAATGCAAATGATCGTTGTCCCGTTTTTAAACTACATTTAGGTAAATTTAATTCATCTCTATTCCTAGTGTTTCATGAATCTTTGAATGCCGAATGAATTTTCCATGCAGATAACTAGGTATCTGCTCATGAATACACTTATGAACCATTACTAAATCGTTTAAAAGCAACTTATCTTTCACGCCTAGCCAATTCATAGATTGAAGGCCCTCAGTAATATGGTCATACTTCTTCAAGCCTAGAATAATTCTACATGCAAAATTTTGAATTTAATATTTAGACAACATTGAACTATTGTCAATGTCTGTCAAACAAGACTTAGAAATAAAGTACCCAGTAATAAAGTATCAGAAACACTACTACAGACCTGACTGTGACATTTGCGGCTGAGTGCTTCTTTGGAGTGGTTCATGCGATTCCTTCTCCCATGGACCCATTTCAGTAGTGTTTCTGATACTTTATTACTGGGTACTTTATTTCTGAGTCTTGTTTGACAGACATTGACAGTAGTTCAATGTTGTCTAAATATTAAATGGAATATCTTGTGTTTGATTTAACAATATGCAAATGAGGAGAATTTTTGTCTCAGACATTGTTGCTTAACTACTTACAAAATGTTCTAGTTTGAATTGCCCCAAAATGTTTTTGCATCTTCTTAGAGAAGAATCATTGCTCTAACATTAAATTGTCTCCTTTTTGAAAAATTCGATGTAACATTGAAGATATTTGCTACTAATTTCGGTCAATTTCTGAGACACCAAAAAACTTTGTTCAAAACGAAGTTATTTGAAAGTCTACAAACTCTTCTATTTTGAAGATAACAGACAGTAAAAAAGTTACCAGGGTACTCCTTAGTATGCCTGCTTTAAGGATCAATATCGATGAATGGATGTGTTTCCTATTTCTAATGAAAAAGAACCTGTATTTTGGTATAGGGTCGGAAACATCAAAAAAGCCGCCAAATAGCCACGGGATCGAAAAAAAGACCCAGATTTTTCCTAAAATATGGCTGCAATCGAAATAAAACATTCTGTTTCGAAGACTAATCCTCTGGACCTATCTTTTGGTAAAAGTTTTCATTTTTGACCTCAATGTACCTAAGTCACTATTTATAGACGGTCGCTCTTAAACCATTTCTCATTTGAAAACTGTTCTGTTATTGAGATCATTTATAGGGGGACTAGCACCAAAACCATTCTGGTGACGTTGTACACTCAACTTAAGCATTCAGCTCCATAAATTGTTTTTTTCAATGTTTTGTTTCTTAAACAATTCAATTTCTTTGACACTAGAAATTTGTGTGAAGGAGTTTTCTTATGTTGTTTAGGCTAAATATTAATTTGCTGACCAGTTCCTGAACATGGTTTCAAAATGGTCCAAAACAAACTCCAGAAATACAACCTGTTCAAGTTATCGTATTCATCGCACAGAATCACGCCTTTTTGGTAGCTGATTGCTACCATTAGCTTTAGTACCTTCCCACCACTACCTTCCTTTTTCCCTTTGGTAGAACAGCCCTGGATTAACCCTTCTTTCTTCTGCCGCCAGTTTTGGCCAGTCAGTGTTCTTGCCTGATCAAATGGATTATGTTTGTATTACAAACTCACCAAATCTAAATGCAACACGATTTTACTGGTCCAAAAGTCGGCTGGGCATTTCTTTACCACATTTTTGCCTATTGAAAGCGCTTATGTAGATCTTGCTTCATCTTTATCACGTCTTTTCTGTTTCTTCTGTACAATCTGCTGTTTGCTTTCACCACGTAAGATCTTGGTTCCTTTGTGTTCCTACAGGCTCCCCGCTGCAGGTATTGACAAATAAACCAAGTTGATTCTGTGTCTAAGAGTGTCAAACTCGCCTTTTCTTTTATTCCCTCTATAATTTGTACAAGTCAAACTAGAAGCTAAAAGCGGCGATGAAAGGCCGTAAAAAAGCGGTAAAAGTCGGTTTTCTGCAAATACATACAAAGGAAAAACTACTAAATGAACCAAAAAAAAAAAAAATTGTGAATGAAAAGTAAACTTACCGAACTCTCGGCGCCATTACACACAATACTGAGAGTCCTCGCGGGCCCTGTGATGCAGGAATCCCGCTTACAAATAAACAATAATAGTAACTAAATACATGTGGAAAGTTGAAAGTGTTCTAAACAATACACTTGAAATATACGAAAAACTTTTTAATAGTCACAGACATGTTTCGACATTGTCCAATGTCATCTTCAGTGTGAAGTACGTTACAAGATTTGAATCAAATATATGAAACATGTCTGTGACTATTAAAAAGTTTTTCGTATATTTCAAGTGTATTGTTACACTAGTGCTTTTACGTTCATTTGAAAGTGTTCTACGGTAGCCACACTTTGTCCCCAACACTGCAGGTTCCCAGATAATATCCCATATGTCGTACTGCATTTCCTTTTTTGACAGGGGAAAGTGGATGACTTTCCCTGTCAAAATACCTTTTCTGTTCTTGCTGTTTGTCCTTTAATGACTTTTAACTCTGATACAGTCATATAATCAGTGACAGATTGTGGCAATATCACTTTGTTGAAAACACCTGAAGAAGTGCTGTTGCTCAAAATAAGGAGATATCAAAATCAAGGAGAGCTATGTGATAGCCCAGTTGTTCTGAAATCAAGGCTGTAATTTCGTTCACAGACGCTTTCTCTTCCCTAAGTGTCAGGTGTACTTGAAACTTTTCACTAACTGCCCCATAGCTATTCACTTCTATCACCATGAAAGACTTATTTTTGAGACTGGAGGTGCCAGCACATAGTGGTGGTTTTGTTTGTTTGTCAAAATACCTTTTCTGTTCTTTCCATTCATTTGCGTTCTTTGGTAGCTTAGAGGAACTCCAATCAATCTATTTTGGCTTGTATTAGCTGTCAATGTTGAATTTGGCTCTCCATTTACTTTGTATGTTTGATCAAAGTCTTCCACCACAAAATTACCAGACTGATCTGGAAGGATGATTTCCCCATCAGATTCTGAAGTTAAATATATTCCTTGCTCTACATTGAGCTTAAAAATCATTGACAGATACTGTTTGGACAATGAAGATGATCTTAGTTTCAAAGTCTGCTCACCATATTTTACACTCACAAGTGCCATGACAAACACAGGGCTAATGGAGTGGCATTCTGGCCGGAAAATGTAATATATTTACAAGTTTTGGCGGGAACACGATGTTGCCACACCTTTGGAATTGGGTGCAAACTAGAAAAGTGCGTATTTGGAGATGGCGGTACGTTTTTAACATGTTGAAAAATGGTACCTTTTTATCAATTTTTCAGCATTAGAATGGGTGAAAAAAGGAATGTTTTTAATGACTTTTCACTTTTTACAAAGTAGTTGAAAAAGAATACCTTTATATTTGAATTTCTTGGTTGAATGGTTTTATAATATGATAAATCAGATAAATACTGTCAAGAAGATGCACAAAACCTACACTTATACACTGTCATAGCAAATCATCACTACCATAGGGTTTGTATACATACATACATACATACTTTATTTGGTTGAGCAGGTTGGAAAAAATGGCAGCTATTGCCGATGTGGACCTGCTGTATCATATAATAAATTTACAAATGAATAATATAAGGATAAATCAAATTAACTAATGAATAAATTAAATATTAATAATATAAAAAATTATCACTATTATTATTGGTTGCAGTAGAATTAGTACCAAAAGTAATTTGGTCAATGCATTTAGAAAATTTCTTGATGTTAGCCTTGAATGAGTTGTAACTAGGCTTGGACTTTAACTGGCTAGGTAAACAATTACAAACAATACTAGCACGATGAGTGAAAGAATCATGTAAGGCTTTGGATTTAGAGCACACAAGTTCCAATCTTAAATTATCTCTTAAATTATATGGAGTTCTGTGCTTTGTAAATAAATTGTTAATGTCATCAGGAGCTAAGTTATTGAAAGCCTGGTATGCAATACAAGCGAGTCTTCTCTTATACATATAATGTAGAGATGTCCATTTTACCATGCTGAGTACTTCATGTTTTGGGGTAGATATGCTGATGTTGTATATGTCTAACCACCGATAAAACCCATGGTTGCAACACGCTTAAGCTTGATTGTTGACATTTGGCAACACACACACGAGGCCATCTTAGTTTTGATTGAATGTCATGGTAGTTTTATGGCAAAAGTCTTCAAAATACCTCTTAGAAAACAAGTCCAATGTAGCTGTATCTAATAACTATTCTGACTAATGAATGTAAAATATAACTGTACTCACTGAAGTTCTCACCACGTTACCCAACTCTTACACGAAAAGCCTCTAAAAGCAAAAACAATATTCCTTCAAACGCACGTGACTCAGTTTGGATTATGCACTCATATATTCAACCTATCAGAAAGCGATATTTGAGATAATTTATCACAGTTGCACATCCATCCACTCTAACCTCTTGGTTAACTCTACCCTCTTAACCTTTCTTGGTTTTCAAATGGTTGAAAAAGGTACCTTTTTGTAATACTATGTCATTGAGTGCATAAGCCCGAAGTCCGTAAGTGAGCATCACTATCATTGGGATTATAGTACTGGATTTGAGTTGTTATTACTAATATTAAGTAGTATTAAGTATTATTGTCATTATAAAATATGAACAGGTCAAATGGTTTTCAATATTGTGCCCTCACTTTGTGTATACTATCATGGACTGCCCGACCCTCAGGCCACATCCCAGCCCTCCTGTTTCAAGTCTTCCCCAGAACAGAGACAACAATGACATTAATTTACTTAATTTGTTTAATGTCACTATGACGAAGAAAATTAAAATTACTCAATGTACTTAATTTTACTATACTAATACTTATTTTACTAACTTAAATATATTGCATCTTGATATGGTTCTAGTTCATATATACTTAAAAATTTCTCAAACAACTTAATAAATAGTTTTTTTACAACAGTTTTTTTTTTCAAGTTCTTTTTCTACTTATCATTTAGCAGCTTTCTTTTTGTACAAACAATGCCAACAACTCCTCCACTTCAGTTCTTTAATGACTCTAAACTTCAGTGGCTTCAGGTTTTTACTTCAGTAACTTCAGTGGCTTCACGTTTTTACTTCAGTAACTTCAGGCTAGTCTTGCAAAATGTGTGGTAATTCAATCTGCAAAATAGCAGTATGCTGTTGGGCCTTGTTTGATTAAATTGTCATAAAAAGTATCGAGTGCACTCTCATGATACTTTGAATAGTTTCCACAGTTAGGTTTGCCAAATTTTGGCCTGAAGCAGCCAAAAGACTCGACAACAAGTGTTGGACAGGTTACCAGTATGAGCAAACAGGCTTTGACTTAATTAAATCCAAAAAAGAAATCAAATTTCTTCATTTGCATGTCACAACCAAGAATTCGAGCTGTCACATCAGAATCAAGTCGATCTTCAAGTGAAATATCTCAGGTTTTTAGCAATGCATCATAACTACTAAATATTTGCTGGAAACAGGATGCCCGCACCATCCATCTAGTGGGGCAGAGTTTTAGGAGACCTCCTCTACATCGTTCATCTTCGTCTAAATTATCTTTCACAACTCAAAGCAGTATTTCTGGTTTTGGCGAGAACTTAATGAGTGTGACAATTTCCCTTGTTGTATCCACTGTATCACCAAACAGCTTACACCCAATCACTGCATCTTTCACGCTCAAGCTTAGAGATTATCCATGGCAGTGAGTTGCAAATGCTTTGGGTTGAAAATTTAAAATTCGCTCTGCAACTCCTGATTTTTTTCCAAGCATACTGCTCTGACCATCGTAACATTTACCTCTCCACTTTTCAAATTACAAAATTTAGAGAACTTACAAAGAAAATCATACCAAAATGTCATTGTTATGCAAATATATGCTGCTTACTTACTGCAGTACGTCCAAGATGTGAGATGTTTAGCAATGTCTGCCATGGTTCATTGGGCATTTTAGCATTCAACTTAAAGTACAGAAGTACCCAGTCTAGCTGCAGTAGTGACTCCATAAGTATATTTTTGAAAAACACTATTAATTTATGCTGAATAATTAATACTGCCTCATTGTATTACTGTAGTCATGACATCGTCCAAAGTGGGATTGCTTCGTCCTCTAAAAGGACTCAGTGACCAATCACCGTACCAAGTCATTACCAAAGGCTTCCATAGATATCTTGCACTTTTTGAAACAATGACTTTGTGCTACTCTCAACATTTCTTCTTTTATGGATGGGCTGCAACTCTTTATTGTGGTAAATTTCATGTAAGTTTGGCAAAAAAAGTTTCTTGTAAGCCTTCGTCCTCCTCTGGGATTGGCGGGAAAGACTGATTGGGTGCACTTGTAGTTGTTTTGAAGTTAACAGGGAATTTAAGATACGTCGACTACGGATTACGGACTACGGACGGGAGGCACTTTAGGACTGGAACGAGACACATGTGTTGCTTTGCCCCACCGTCGCGAGCTCACGACAGTGCGTTGTCGAAGGGTTTTGAGTAGTGGAGTTCGTAGTCAACAAGAAGGTAAGAAAAATAACCTTAGAGTTGAAGAATCTACGTTTTGTCAAATGATTACCCTTCAGTTGTAAAGCACTGTTTATTTAGAGTAATAAAATCGAGTTTCAGTTAGTTTTATGAGCTGAATTTTGTAGTTTGGTGAGCCATGGTTCCTGCTTCCATCACAGAACTTATTCTTAAATTACATTTGTAATTATCTACTTTTTTTGTTTTTTGTTTAAACAGAAATGACCTCTTTTCAAGCTAACAAGTAAGTAAAACAGCTAAACTAGATGCACTTTTATGTGGTCAAACTAGTTGAAATGTGATATTCAATTTTATTTTGTGTCGCAGAATAACAAACGAAGCAACTTCACAAGCACAGCAACAGCCATCTCAGTCGTTGAGAAACAAGTAATTTTCTTTTATGTTCGTATTTTATTTTCTGTACCATTATGATTTGTGCCAACGTGTACATGAGTGTCAAGACAGACGTTTGCACATTTTACAAGATAGACTGATTATACTTCGAAAGAAAAGACTCACTCAATTTCCTTTGAACTTAATCATATAAGCTTATTTTACCAATTAACTAGCGCAAAATAAATAGTCATTTTTCTTTCATGGGCAAAATAGAGTTGTTTTCATTAACCTGTGAAACAAAGTTTATTAGATCAGTAAAGTGCGATGGTCGAACACATTGGAATGAGGGTGTGGTGATACACTCAAATATGTTTCATGCATGGGTAAATGAAAATCACTCTAAACTGAGATCTACACTTTATTTAGCACACATTTTAGAACTCCTATTCTTTTGTTTCCTATTGTTTTCACTGATTTGACTATATACTCTAAATCATTAATTCATAAATTATTAATTTCGAGTGTCTTAAAGTACACATTGAAATAGACAAAAAAGAGTCAAAAGAAAACAATGCAAGAAGGGTGCAAGATGATGAAGTCGAAAAAAACATTACCAAATTTAGCCAAAGTTCAATAATAAGTCTAAGCTTTTATATTTATAGATCATGTGTAAAATATGAATTACTGCTAGCTGTAACAATAACGTACAAATAATTATCAATAATAGATGATTTGTGTTAAATACAATTCCTTGATATGAGAATCTTTTTGTTTTTATAGTGGGACATTTAGATGGGATGAGAAGAAAGACAAGATTTTGATGAGGGAAGTAAGACAAACAGAGCCTTACATTGAAAGAACTGGTAGCAAGGAGGCAGGCCAGAAATGGTCAGAGATTGCAGCAGCCATAAATACTCATGCTGACTTTAGTGCTATGCCCAGGGATCAGCGGTCAGTTAGAGATCGGTTCAACAGGCTTCTCAGTGACTTCTACACAAAAATGCGAAAGGAAGAGAATGCCTCTGGCATCAGCCCTGATGATTTGAGTGAAGTGGAACTGGTCTTGGCTGAAATACAAGAAATCATCATCTCTAACTCAAGCAGTGCTTCTAGTGTATCTACCTCCAGTGACAAAGCAAAACCAGAAGGTGAGCGAGCTAAAGCTTTGGCCATTAGAGACAAAGCCATGAACTGTTGGGGGAAGGAAGTAGTAGATGATGTTGATGATGAGGATGAGGATATCAAGCCTAGGAGGAAAAGAAGCAGGAGAAGTACTGCAGACCCATTAGAGTACCTCAGAATAAAGACAGAGTCAGAGATGGAACTGAAAAAAGAAGAAATGGCACTTTTGAGGGAGCAGCTGAGCATGGACAGCAAAAGAATGGAGGCTGAGCAGTCAAGGCAGATGCAAATGCAAGAGCAGTTTTTGTTGCAACAGAGGCAAATGCAGCAACAGATGGAGGCACAGGCCCAGTCCCAAGCTTTGATGTTGGCTTTTTTACAAAAGATGAACAAGTTTTGACTCTTTCCTTGTTTTAACCAGTGTGGACTTGTTTGTGATGGACTTGAGTTAGAAAATATACTTTTTCAGAGTGAAATCTACCTGTATGGAATATTAAGGTTAATTATGGTAGATCATGTTCAAGTTTTGGATATATTCTAAACTCAGTTATATGAACTTAATGATGATATTTCTGTGTCAATGATCATTTGCTTAATTGTCTACTTGATTGAGTTTTATTTGATAAACTTGGGCGCTACTAATTTGGACCAATATGTACTATTGCATTCTAGATCAAAAAGCCCACATTGAGATAAATAGTGCTATCATCCACACTAATTTCATCAAAAATAGAACACTAACACTAAAACCATGAAACAACTTAGATAGTAAATAGCACCAAATAGTAGCAAAATCCTTTGTTTTCTGTTGTTTAATTTGTGCTATTTGTACTATTTAGTACTTGTTTCATGGTTATTACTCGTGCCCAGGCCTTTAGGCCGGGAACGAGTTATAAACTGCAAATGTTTTTTTTCCTCTCGTCGTCCACGAGAATGCGGCATTCTTGCGCAATCGGTGACGTGTGCACCCCTGATTGGTTAAGAACGTAAAAAACAATGCCCTTCATTCATCACCTCCGTAGTGAACGCCAGCGAGGAACTTTAGGAATGCAAGATGGCTGACTACAAAGAAAATAGCTTTCAGAGACAGGCTCTTCTAGGAATAACACATCGTAAAATGGAGCTTTTAACTCGAGAAATACCTAGACACTCATAAGAGCTTCAGAATGGGCTGTTATTTTGAGCTTCATCTCCAATACTTTGACCAAATATCCAATTCTAATTGGAGTACTTGGAAGGAGGCCCTCGCGATACGAACTATTTCCTATGAGCTGGAAATCTACGAATTTCTCATCCTACATGTTGCTAAACGAACATACATAGAAGCAAGCCAATTATATTCCTCATTTAAGCATTCAAAAGATCTTGAGAGGTTTTTGTACTGAATTTTAATATCGGAGACCATTGCATGGAATTAGGTTCCATTGACCTTGTATTTCGCGTTTGGTCACGTAACGTCTTTTATTCAATATATAAACCGTCCGAAAAATACACGATTTGTTATTGTGTCAAAAACACCGTTGTAGAAGTTTTTACAGCAAACAATTGAGATACATAGTGAAATAAAAATAATAATAAAACTGGTATATTCGCGGGGAATATTTTTGCATGTCGGAGATGTACAATACCTATGCATGATAATAGAAGCAATGACAGACAAATTGACTAATCAGATGTTCTTTTAACCGATTCAAAAAAGGTCTTATGTTACGGTTAACTATCAGTCCCGGAATGGTGAAGAATGCATGAAACGGCTCGGGGAAGAGGGCTCTCGGGGCACGAGTGAACGCACGTGTGCGTCTAGTATTAATATTATTTTGCTCTATGCAAAGTAATTTTGAAGGGTTGGAGGGTCTACCTGAAAATAGTCAGATGTGTTATTTCCAAACAGGCAAGTGAGGGCATTTCTCATGAGAGCACATACAATGTATTGCTTGCCAATTGCACTCATGCCTATCTTCAAATTTTTCTTGAAATCAAGACACCGAAAGTAAGTAGATATATCCCCAAATAGCCATTCAACAGAGATGCGAACACTACTCATTGATGCATTAAAAGCTCTCATTTGTGGAGTTAAAGGACCAGCGTAGTCACCTTGTCTGTAGGGTCGCATCAGTTGTGGTCGTAGTGGATAGGCTAAGTCTCCATATATGCAAAGTGGCTGTCCATTGGGAGTGTAGGCATGTCTTTGCAAAGCATTTAACAGTTGTGACTCATTCAGCATGCCAGCATCGTGTCGACGGCCTTCAAAGGGACCGGAAAGGTTGGCAATTAATCCATTAGGGATGACTAGGGATTGAAATTTTAATGCATGCACACGTTTGTGTCCATTATATACTACCCTTTGATTTTCTTTGGGTCGTGATATCGGACGAACGGTGCCGTCGACAAAACCTAAACAATTGGTTAAAGGACATCCCATTTGGTATACAGCTTGGGCATACTGCTCTAGGTTAGCTGGGGCAAGAAAAGGTTGGTTCCAGGATGTAAGTCTATGACCATGGTTAGTATAAATCCAGTCTTGCACAACGTTGTAGATCATACAAAGCTCGGACAGGACGTGCAAAACGGTAAATCAGGTCAAAGTACCTGCAAGGATATGCCAAGCACTTTAACAAAATACACAGACCTTCTAATCCACTGCATACAGTTCCTTGAGGACACTTGAACTGTTGTGGTACTCCAAGAACATCGGCCAAAACTGGAAGATCTTCTTTGTTAACTCTAAACTCAGTTTTGCATTCACTTGAATCATAGGAATCGAGGTTGAAATCATCGTATTCCCAGTACGGATATAATGGGTTGACTGAATTGTAAGCCTCATACAAAAGAATAAATTCCTGCTCATCGATAACTTTACCCGCTAAGCTGTAAACCAAGGAATCACGAAGCTTTTGGAAAGACATTTTATTGTAAACATAACTAAAATAAGGCAAGCTCACGGTAGCTGCTTGTTCGTAGTGTTGTTCGTCGCGTGCGTACATCTTAAGTTCAATTTTCGTGCCATTCGTTGTGTACTCGGCCCAGTACTCGAGACAAAGAAAACGCACGTTCAACCGAAGTCCGTAGTCCGTAGTCGACGTATCTTAAAGTCCCTAACGCCCATTGTCTTCAGATATTTCTTCTTTACGGTTGTGCTGTACAGCTCAATTAGTTTCTTTTGCAGGTGTTGATTTCCTTTTGAAGGTTTGAAATCTTTGATTTCAAAGTGGTTACTTCTTTAGTTTGTTTGACAGTGTGATTTGATGAACAATTTGAAGTGACTTTTCTATGGTCTGCACTCTAATCGAACATAGAATGAGCGTAGCAAGTGGTTTCACTGCAAAGTTTTCATCATTTTTGACGTCATTCTGTTTGATAAGAGTAGAGACCATAGAAAAGTCACTTCAAATTGCTTTTTACCACAAACATATACACAGTATTGTTCTCTTATTTCAACAACTCGAACGTGACAATGTTTTGTGACAAATTATGTCAGCAAATTTTCAAAAACACTTTTTGCAATCTGATTAGTTTTACTATTACCACTTACAATGAAAAGTGTTTTCTATGTCCATACATAAAGCGTTTTGTCCAATTTCAGTTTGCAGACTCTACTTAGCGATTAGCTCTTCGAGTTACAGAGGGTTCCAAAGCGGCAATGATCAATACAAGCTTACCAATGTCATCATCTTCAATGGTAACTGCTCTCCATCAGGTTGCTATCACTATCGTTGTCACTCAGGCCAGTGTGAGCGAGATTTGAAGGTGTGCTGGTTTGCTGTGGAGTCAATACTAGTGATGTCTGTTTGTTGTTTGAACTACTTGTATTAGTACATGTAGGAGTAACTTGGGTGCAAGTTGTAGTGATTGTATTATTTTCGTGAGAACCAGTTGAGGATGGTGCTGCTGTTATTGCTGTTGTTGTGGATATAGAGGCAGTTGGAGTAGTTGTACTTTGTGCCAGAGGTGGTTCTTCTGCTAGATGACTTTTGAGCTGCAAGCCCAACAATGACTTTAGTAGTCGCAGATTTATACAACTTGGTAATCTGCTTCCCTTTTAGAGACTGGCCCAATCTGTGTAAAGAGTGGTTTCCAGTCTGTCCAAATTTGTAGAGCACTAGCCTATATATAGTAAGGAAAAGTGATACACCAGTGATACACCAGTGATTTCAGCACATGGCACATTTCACAAATCATTTATACGTATTAGATAAAAATATAGGTAGTTTGTCCAATTATTTGAGGGTTTTAGGAAAACTAAAACTCTGTCAAGCTAGTCTGTAATGGTATTGGTTTGACATCTAAAAAGCTACTATTACTGGTGCTACAAATGATAAGACTTAAATGATAATTCTCAGAAAAAAATTGAAAACATTGTAGTCAATCGATATTACTGAGACAAACATGTAAAGCAACTCACTTTGTAATGTATACCGTGAATACAAAGAGTTAGAAAAGGTAGCACTTTTGGCACCAGACTTCTTACGGCTTTTCCACTAGGAAAAGCACGCGACGGACCTGTTACATAAAAATTAAGTTATGAATACTAGGGAAAACGACGGTTTACTCATTCCGGGAATGTCTTTAAATGCCTTTAGTATGGATTCGATTTCTTCTGCTGTTGAAACTTTGGGAAATTTCAGTTTCATGTTCGGGAAATCAAGCCTATGCAACAAAATACTTGTGGAGGGTGATTTCCTCCTCTGCCTCTCCTTGCTCCTGCATTTGCTGCATTTGGCGACCAAAACCATTAAATAAGGATTCCATACTTGCATTGAAACTAACATTGGTGCCGTCTTCCATCCTTTTGTCGTTGTCCATGTCCATTTGAAGGGTTCCTAGAATTCTGTTGTAGCGCTCTTCACCAGACATCCAACTAATATGATTTGTTGTGATTGGACTACGCCTAATCTAGTATCTGTATGACGTACAAATTGTCTAATTTATTAGTTAAAAAGGGCAAGGATTTAAACCAAATTTGTTGTTGGTATATTGATAAAATATATGTGATCATTATCATCAAACTTCCTCTTTCTCTAATGATGTAATTTATAGTATTACCACAGGCGCTAAGGACGTCAGTTCTGAAAGTCTTGGATAACAAGACTCAAAATGAAACTAGCTTTCGGCATCGTTACATTCATAGGATTTCACATATCAGGTACATAGGAATGATGAGTCTTATTATTATTGTTATTATTCTTATAATTATCTTGATGCAATATACCACTTTTAACACATAGTGGATTCTCAAAACAGAGCTATTGTTCTGAAGTAAAAAAGAACAATGTTAAATTGAAACTTCAAGGGAAGCTTTATTGTTTGACATATATAGGGATCGGAGGTTCTCAATCAGGTAACCCCACACCGGCACCTTACTCGTCCTGAGTTGTGCTGAAATGTGCATGAATAGACTAAAATTAATGGTATGTATCTTTAAAGCATACTCTTTTGACCCCGAGTCAATACATGACTTTGTGAAGGAGGTTCAAAAGCAATACGTCAAAGCCAAGAATGATCTAATTGATGCAACAATCTGCCCTGACACCCTTTTGCAGACTGGCTTAAGACTGGAAGTGGCTATCGGTTATTTGAAAAAATGAACGTAAAAGCACTAGTGTAACAATACACTTAAAATATAGGGTACAGGATAGCAGCTACCTAGTGATTTGGCAATGTCTGTCCAGGAAAAAGCATATGAACGCATGACTTCTAGTTGCTCTTTTGTGACCACTGTGGCCACTTTATGCACACTCCACACAGAAGTGTACTTTGTCAAGGAAAAAAGGAAGGATGCATCTTAAATGACTTAACAGTTTTGGCTATTTTCATCTCCAACTGCTGGATTTTAGTCAAAATACAATCCAAAAGTGGTTCCGAGCAAGGTTTGGTTGTGGAGAGGTACCATCATATCTTTTTCAAATAATACACTTAAAATATACGAAGAACTTTTTAATAGTCACAGACATGTTTGTCCAATGTCATCTTCAGTGTGAAGTACGTTACAAGATTTGAATCAAATATATGGTGAATAATGATTGACAACATAATTCTAAGTAAACAATTAATGACAAAAAAAAACTAAAAATAACTAAGTAAACGAACTTAATAGAAAGAAGAGATAAAATGTTTGACCTGAACGTTAAGTTCAGGCTTTTCAAAATTGATATGAAAACCCTCTTTGATCTTAAGTTTAAAAGAACTGCTATCAGAATCAATTATTTGAAAACAATCAGGAGAAGCACCTATCAAGACACTGTCACCAACTTATCTTTGCTCTCTTTTGACCAGTCTGAACTTGATCTCCTTAAAAATGGATTAGACTTTGCTATTCGTCCACCTCTACTTAAAAAATCTGAAATCTTCTCAGCTTTTGAAATGATTCTTATGGGTATGAAATCTATGGACATCTAGCAAGTAGCCATTGAAGATCTGGAGTTCTTGTGGAAACTCCACAAACCCAACAATCTTGAAGTGAAAGTTTGCAACCGACTTGTAAGCATCTTCACCGCTTTTCACGTGAAACGATCTTCTTCCTTCACTATCCTCTCGAACAGATAAAGATTTGAGAGGTGAGGCCCTGGGCATTTTTGCAGTACCCAAGACCGACCAACGCTTGCGAGGAAAAGAAGAAGTGAGTCACCCTTTCAGCGAAACACAAAGACTTAAAGCAAAAAGGTGTCATAAAGCATTTCGTAAGTGTGTGTGTGCCATATCAAATGGCAGCATTGTTAGGGAAGCATGCACAAAGTATCCGAATTTTTGGGCTTCAACTCTTAAAAATCTGTATTAAGCCTTGATTTACGCTAATTGGGCTTTAAACAACTCGGTCAAGTTTTCCCCCGTGTGTATTTGCATCGCAAGGTCTTTTACGTTGCTTTGTTTGCTGTCATTCCTATTTTTCTTATTTCCGGTAGAAAGTTGATTGGTTCATTTTTGACAGTGATAACCGACAGAGAATGGTCCCCTCTGCAGACTCCTAAGTGAGCGTTGAGATAGCTGTGCAGGATGGTTGTGCAGGCAGGATATTTCACGCCCTACCCTGATTGCAAAATGGTGAAAATGATTTGTAAACGATGATGACTTGCATGTCAACGGAAAAAAATTGTTTGCAAAGGCATGCGTTTACGAGTAAGAACGATATATACGTCCTCGTGTGTATTGAAGAGCAAAATGGGCCGTTTGTTGAGAAGGACTTGAGTTATATTTGCGCAATTGACCTCCTTTGTCACATCACGTTTCACGTAATGCAATCTAATGTAAGTCCTTACATCATTACAAATGAATGGTCACTATAAACTGCAAAAATTCAATTGCCCAGCCAAACGTAAACCACCTCATTTGTGGTGAACTTCTCTTGCCGTTTTCAAAGGAAATAATAAATTTGAGTACATTCCCAAGTACACTGCTACGATCTCTCTAATTAAGTTATTATTATTACTCATGCTCATTTTCCGCCGTCCGTATGCGGTCTACGTGTAGACACCTATACTAGTAACTTAGTATGTATGGCCTTAGTACATTAGTACGTCCATACGTAGTACACCTATACATACATACATACATACAGTAAACTCCCAGAAATGGGTTTTTCAGTTACAAGTCAATAATAAAATCTAATAATAAATACATTTACAATATAAAGATAAAAATTTATAAATAAAATATATATGATAAATTAATTAATTTAAAATTGAAAAAAATTTAGAGATCGTAAATAGAACAATAAATAGCAAAAATTATAATTGAAATATTACATGCCTAGGTGTAGAGCAATGGATCAGCCCAACCCTCAGGCCAGAAATGTAGATTCTAGTCCGAGCGCAGCTGAGCCATCACTCCACGCTTAAAAGCACGAAGATTCCCTACAGTTCTAACATCATTACTTAAATCATTCCATAATTTACAACCTCTATATGAAAAGGATCTCTGCCCTGTGGCAAGACGACAATATGGGATATCTAAAAGATTATTCTTGGCATTCCTGGTGTTCCTATTATATATTTGTGAACGGAACGAAAACCTATTTTTTAAATAATCAGGAACTAAATTATTAATACACTTAAATACCATTACTGCATCATTTAAATACAACTTATCCTTCACAGGCAACCAATTTAAGGATTTCAAACCTGATGATATATGATCATACTTTCTTAATCCAAGTACAATACGAGCTCCAAAGTTCTGTATTAACTGTAATTTATGTATATTTCCTTTACTAGTATTGGACCAAACTGTAGAACAATAAAACATTTTACTAAAAACAAAAGACTGAATTAAAAGAATAAGAGTATTTGTGTCTAATAAATGTTTAATTCTACTTATGTCTTATCTGTCTATACTAATAGATTAGTATGTTTGTCCTTAGTACGTTCGTACAGGTACACCTATACTAGTAACTTAGTATGTATGTCCTTAGTACGTTCGTACATTCATACAGGGTACACCTATACTAGTAACTTAGTATGTATGTCCTTAGTACGTTCGTACGCGGTACACCTATACTAGTATGTTAGTATGTATATTCTTAGTACGTTAGTACGCTCGTACGTGGCTCCCCTATGCTGGTATACTGGTATATTAGCATATATCATTGTCATAGACGTACAATGCTGCAGTTATACCCCTTCACTGGTATATGAGTGCAAAAGAATTAGAGTCAAGTCCCACCGAGGCAGTAGGGTAGTGGGCGAACAAAGTACTTTACAAAGTAGTACGCCAAGTACGTGTACTAACAAAAAATAAGCAGAAAGAGATTACTACAATAAGCACCATGTGCCCAAGTTGAAGTTTCAATTCCATCTAGCTCACAACAAGCGCTTGACATTTCTAAACAAAGATAGAAGGGTTCAATGCTTTGAATCTTGATTGTTATATCAATTTTTTTTACAAAAATCAGACTTTTCTTTTGGAGGTGCATGTGACCAGATCAGCCGGGCATGTAGACACAATCTTTTGAATCTTTGCTTTTTACTCGTGCCCAAGCCATAGGCCTGGAACGAGTTATAAACTGCAAATGTTTTTTTTTCTGATTTCGTCTTGACAAAAAGGCCATTCTTGTGCAATTGATCACGTGTTACAGTTACTGATTGGTTAAAAGCGCAAGAAACAATGCCCTTCATTCATCACCTTTGAGCGAGTGCAAACTCTTTGAAGTCAGGAACGTCAGTCAGGAACTTTAGAAATGCAAGATGGCGGACAGCCCAAAAAATAGCTTTCAGAGACAGGCTTTTCCAGCAGTGAGACAATAGAAAATGGAGCTTTTAACTCAAGATATACCTAGACACTTATAAGAGCTTCAGAATGGGCTGTTATTTTGAGCTTGATCTCCAATATTTTGACCAAATATCGAACTCTCAATGGAGTACTTGAAAATGAAGCTCTCATGACTAAATCTACGAATTTCGATACATGTTGCTAAACGAACGCATATAGAGGCAAGTCAATTATATTTCTCATTCAAGCATTCAAGAGATCTTGAGAGGTTTTTGTACTGAATTTTAACACCGAAATTCTGGACCAGGCAATTTATTTATATGTTTTCATGGAACTAAGGTTCTATTTGACCTGATGCGCTTGGTCACATTATGGATAAAACATCTGAAACATGAACGTAAAAATACACGAGTTGTTATTGTGTCAAAAACGCCGTTGTAGAAGTCTCTACAGCAAACAATTGAGATATATAGTAAAATAAAAAGTCGAATAAACTGGTATATTCGCAGGTAATATTTTTGCATGTGAGATATATAATACCCATGATAATAGAAGGGCAAAGACAAACACTAATAGCTGTTGACAGACAAATTAAAGGTCTTTACTACTGTGTCTTGTTGAACTACAGGCAACCAGTGTACGGTTCGACGTGCGTCTTTAAAAAGTTTATCAATGACTTGTCTTGACTTGTCTCCCCAAGTTTATTACTCTAGCAGCATGTTGTTTTTAAGCCGATTGTGGGCTCCTTTTACATGGACACAAGTGAACGCATGAGTGCGTCTAGTTTTTAAAAAAATACCCCACAGGCATCCCAGGCTCTCTTTTAGAGAGGGCATTTTACGTGCGATGATTATTACTTTGGGCTACCTGTGTCATTTGTCAAATTTATTAAGACCACTGTTAAAAACAAAACTCATGAATAGTGGCAAATGTGAAGAGTTTAACTTGTTTTAAATTGCTGTTTAATGACGTTCATGGGCATTGTTTCTGCGCATTTTGTCTGTGCATTTTTGAAATCGTGCAAAATCCTTGAAAAAGTTTCTATTTTTATAATGCTATGTAGAAACATTAGAAACTGATGAAAAACATTTGTTTCAAATATTTGTTTTTGAAAGTATGTCAAATTGTGACTTCACACTGTCACGTCCACTCATGATCAAGCATGCGCTCATAGAGGAGCATTTTTCTGAAATTTATTAATTAATTAATTTATTTATTTCGATTAAAGGCCAATTTCTCTTGATTTTTGTACATAAAAAGCACAGGAAGGATATTTACATTTAAAAAAAACCGATTTTCTGCCTAGACGTTTTGTAAAAAGTGAAAAACATAAGGCGTGATATACAAAGGATAATGTCATGCACTGCCGCAGTTGCCATTAATATACATTTGAATACAGTAGTGGGTGTTTGTGAGAATGTGTTCTGGAATGTTGTGAAAGGTTTCCTCATTCTGTAAATGTATGTCTATTTGTGTGGTTGAAATGGGAGAGTTGGGTAGTGGGGATGAAGGTTCGGTGAGGTCCATGAAATTGTTGTGGTCTATGGTGATGTGTGGGGTGTTGTGAACGAAGTGTCGTGGGTGGTTAAGATGGATGTTATGGTTATAGTGTCTGTAGATGGGATGCTGTGATAGTGGTGGTTGATGAGCTTATAGTGGAGGTAATGATGATGGGTGGTTTAAATGGTAGTTTGTGTCATGGTGTGTTGTTTGACACTAAAAGAGAAGCATAATTGAACAATTGAGTAATTGGAACTATTGGTATAATTAGTGTAAATGCAAAGTGAAAATCAATAGTAAATTGAAGGTAAATGTGTGGAATCATTTGAGTAGTTAGTGGGCCTGAAAACAATCTGGGATGTATATTTACAATTGTGGGAGGAAGAACAATGTGTGAAGGTGTAAATATGTGTAAACATTTGTGTAGTGAGCCTGGGGCCAATCTAGGAATTATATGTATCATTGCGGGAGAGAAGACAATGTGTGGAAGTGGACAAAAGAAGTAAACTATTACAGAGTACCTTCACCTTGTACTCACTGTTTATAACAGATTGGGGGAAAGTTGATCGAAGTGCCGCAGAAGGAGGTGAAGTAATGGTAATGGCAGGTCGGCCACAAATTTGCCAGCAACTATGGCTGGGAGGGTTGGCAGTCAACCTTCTTCCTCGACACTGATCTTGCAATGCACCTATCAATGTTAAGCCTGGGGGCAGGGGCCAAGCAAGAGGTGGGGATTTGACTTTTTTTTTCAAAAAAGTATGTGAAAAACCCATACCCCTGGGACCAAAGTTCTAGTCGAAATTCCCCACCATACATAGAGCATTATAAAGTGGTTTTTCAGCATCAAATAAATATATATGAAATATGGGAAAAAGAATTAAACTGCTGTGAAATATTAAAGACAACTCTATAAGATGACTGAACTGGTACTTTATTAAACAACAATTTATCAATAACAACAACATTCATGGAGGGTGACATTCATTACATGGAAGGCATAGTTCATCGACATTCAGCCCAGTTGTCACTGCAATTTAGGCAAAGCCAATTTTCGTCTGTAATGTTAGATTTTTCAGTCCCACAGCACAAGGTGTGGCACCACTTAAAGTATCCGTCACATGCTACCCATCCAACATCTAAATTGCTATTGTCATCTGGAGGGTCCCTTTCATTGGATATAAGGCATAAGTCATCCACATTTGATGTCATCTCTGAAGTATTCTTGGCTGAAGCAAATATCCAAACAACTGAGATGTAAATATAGGTCTATCGATATATATCTTGAACAAATCAAATTATTAAACTCAAAAGCCAACAACAAAGGAAATAAAAACTGATGGCATCAAATAGCAAAGATGGGACTAGATTCATTTTAAAACATGCCTCTTCGATCTCTGCCACCTTGACTTTGTGAAAGGTCAACACAGGAAGCCCAAAAGACTTTATGAACTAGCTCGTCACCAGACTCCTGCTCGGTATAAAGTAAAAACTTCTCTACCCTGGGGGTATAACATGTCAAAAACTCAATGCTGGGGCAAACCAAGTCTGTCAAATCCCCACCCTTTGCCCGACCCCTGCCCCCTCGGGCTTAACATTGATAGGTGCATAAATGAGTAGAGGATTTTGTGGTTCTCAAACAGTGTATTTATAGCAAGACCTCCCAAGGGGTCGTACTCGTGATGGCCCTAGGTCCTATGGAATTTAATCACTGATCATCTCTTTACTTCATTACCTACTCTGTTTTCGGGTATTGTGAATAGTAAACTATTACACACTACCTTCACTTCGTACTCACTGTTTATAAGAGATATTTTTGGGGAAAGTTCATCTCTGCGCTACCCTTCCAGGCTGATGCCCTCTGTCGCAAACTCATTTCCCCTTTTATACAAAGGATCTCCTCCAAGAAATGTCCCAAATCTTATGGTGAAAAGTCAATCATGCACTTACTTGGAGGTTGTTGCTTGAATTTCCCTTTCCAGTGCATTTTTCACACATTCGTTGGTCACTTTCAATTGCACAACAAATTTCCCTCTCTCTCTCTCTCTCTCCTCCAAGGTTCTTGTTATTGTTATTGTTGGTAAATTCATTGTGGTAAGTAGATTGTTTAGCTGGGTTTCACCAATGCCAATATGTATCATTCCTAAGTACAATGTGAAGCTATAAAAATTGAGATAAGTTAGTGCTGTAAGTATGTGAAGTGAACTCAAGCTGGCACTCTTATTTGATAGTTTTACTAGCCTACATGTCATAAATAGTTTTGATATGATTTCTGACATACTAGCATGTTAATGTATATATTTATCAGAATAAACGTGACATTTTTAGACTTACATTTACGAAAAAATTCAGTGCGTGAGAGAGGTTGCAAAGTAGTCATTGCGCTAATGATCACCTGGGTTGAATGCAAAGTGTTAAGTAATAATAATAATAT
Organism: Telmatactis stephensoni; assembly: GCA_029948255.1. NCBI lineage: Eukaryota > Metazoa > Cnidaria > Anthozoa > Actiniaria > Isophelliidae > Telmatactis > Telmatactis stephensoni. Next base: position 333,033 of record JALIZF010001708.1, on the reverse strand, counting down.
TGTCAGTTTCCATACCTAGTTGCAGTTGATATCCCAGGCTTTCTGACAATCAAGATTTTCGGTCGCATGTCTCTTTCCCAAGGCAACTTTGTTTACATTGCTGCACTTTTTGCAGAAGATGTGGATAAACCCACCCAAACCAAATTTGATTGACAATATTGTCCAAACAAATACTTTCTGGCCACATGACCGGCAGAAGCGTAATCCTTCTACTAGAACGCCTAGGTTGACAATCCTCCAGCCAGTTTTGCATCCTAGAGAGCTAGTTTTCCTCTGAGCTTTTTTTTTCGCAGGTCGAAGCGTGATTATTGTAGTCATGAGTTGTACTTGCTTGATTTCTAAGAATATCCCACCTTTTAGTGGCTACTTTCAATACGGTATTTATTCAATTTTTTTTGGCTTTTGAAAGAAGTTTTGTTTTTCATGATGTCATATATTTTATAGGAAAATTGTCATCTCTACTAGTTACAATGTCTTTTTCTCGAAATCTAGCACGAATATCTTCATGACAGCTAGCGAACACACGAGCAGCTCGCTAGCTTAGCTTGTGTTCATTAAACTGATAGATCTCACATTGGTCTCTGCGAGTTTTGGAGATGCTCAAAAGACATGTACAGTAAAAAGTTTTAAGGTCTGGTAATACAGGCAACATTTTTCTTCAACTTGTCTTGCAACATTGTTGCATTGCAAGTTGAAACTCTCTGTTGCGCGTATTACCACCTGCGTGGCCAACTTGCCTCGCAGCAGAATACGATGTTGCAAATTTGACTTCAACGCTTGTGATTGGCTGTCAGCGAAGCGCGGCTACACAGCAAATTAAAAAAAAAACATGGCGGACGCAGCGGACGGAGAAGACGAGTTTGAAGCTGTACACCAGAGACTCTCAGAAAAATTTTCCCTATACAAAGACCTTGAGGGATACCGTAGTCCTTGGGACACCTCATATGTCCCAATACAAACTGCAAAAGGAAAAAGGCTTAGAGGAACGGTCACAAAAACAACTTATCACTGGGTTATCTGAAATGACAGATTCATGCTGCAAGAACTTAGCTGGCAAGGGAAATTAAAAAGCAAAGTGATGGCCAGAAGTCGAAATGGAAGTTCTTCTACTAGTTAAATTATGTGAAAGAAGACGTTCTTCATTCGCTTAAGAGACAGAGACGAGACAGAGCAGTTGATAGAGTACTATAAAAAATGACATCCTATGGAATCACAGCCTCTCATCCTACAAGGACAGAAACTTGGAGGAACTGAGCTACAAAAAACTTTCCGAGCTTTTCCCTGGTAGAAGCCACAGTGACATTAAAAGTCGGTGGAATGTGCTTAAGACCATTTTTAACCGTGTTTTTAAAAACAAGACAGCAAGATCAGTGGAACTGGTGCGGACGCCATGTACACATCGCAGTGGAAATATTTAAAATCTTTGATGTTTATCTAGGGGAGTGATGACATCGACCCTGCTGTTTCAACACTTGATCTTAAAGAAAATGAGAGACCGGCAAAGAAAATTAAAGCGGAGAAGGCAAAAGATATTGAAGAGGTAGCTATAGACGTTTGCTTTGGTTTATTTTTTTCAGTGATTTCTTAACCCATCAATGAGCAGAGCATCCTAAATAACTCTACCCATTTCACTGTTCACCTTCACTTTGGTAAGTCAGTGTTATGTCATGGGTTCGAATCCCGTTGAAGCCCCGAATTTTTTTCGGGCTTTTCTAAAAGCAATTGCCTAAATTGCTTACATATCCGTGATGATCTTTCAATATTTCCAGTTCCATTACCGCGGATCAATCCATATCCATATACATTTACATTCCTATGTGGTATACTATGAACCCAACAAAATGGCCTGCTCCCAACATATGTGGGTTCATAGCTCAGTTGGCAGAGCATTGCACCGGTATCGCAAAGGTCATGGGTTCGAATCCCGTTGAAGCCCCGAATTTTTTTCGGGCTTTTCTAAAAGCAATTGCCTAAATTGCTTACATATCCGTGATGATCTTTCAATATTTCCAGTGTTAATTATTATTATTATTGTTATTATTATTGAATTAGGTAAAACTGGATCTTTAAGAAAGAAGCCATAAAATGCCTGCAGACTCCTCTGCCACTTGCAATTGGTCAGCCAAATGTGGAAAATTGAAACGATTTCATCAGTACCTTTGTAAAATCGCTTGAGTCTACATTACGACAGTTTTCTGGTCGCAACTTGGCTATTGCTAAGAAAAAGGTCAACAATGTAATTTTTGATTTGAAATGGAATGCTTTGCACCACAATCCACACCTGTATCTGCAGGCAGTCCACAGTCCGCACAACCTCTTTTACCAACCACAAGCATCAGCATCTAATTTCAACAATGGAACCTTGAACTGGGCTTATTTGCATTGACACTTACTCATTTATAATGAGGTAAATTTACTATAAGATTAACATCACTAGTAAGAGTAATTTAGGATGCCTTTGTTCTATTAGTCATATCTTTGGGTCTCTCGAGTTGATTTTTTCTGTTGAGTATCCTGGCTATAAGCCAGAAAGTTTAATACTGATAAAATGTCAATGAGCTGTTATTTAAAATTAACCTTCAAAAATGAAATTATTACTGACATTTTATTAAACCATATTTAAATGTATTCCTTCACACTTGTTTTTAAATGGCATGATGTAAATGCCCATTTCCTGAAAGATACATGGTTACAAATATACACTATTATAAAAAATATTGTATATAGGTAATCATACGTTTCAAGATCAGTTTAGAATTAACTTGCATGACTGACTTTTTCAACAAAGTGAAATTGCATGAGCTGCTTTGGCGAGTGCAATTTCACCATTTTTAAAAAGTCACAAGTGCACATTAATTCCAAATTGAACTTGAAACTGTATGATTACTTATTAATGAATTTCATTCAATACACCATACACTGATACTTCTGAGGATCTTCAAAATCTCATTTCAAATAAGTTACAGTTAATTAAATAAATTATTGTTTTTTTTATTAAACCATATTCATATTTATTGTACCTTAATACCTTTTATTATTCAATTTTCATACACTGTACAAATTCTGATTTTCTGGTTGGTCAGTTTGTACCACGTGACGCGTTGTTATGACGTGACAACACGTCATTATGCAATAACTTCCGTGAATTAATCATAGACAAATCATGGCAATAAATCATAGTTGGAAAGAAAAAATGTTCCTGGTGATAAATTTGAGGATATTTCGAAAAAGAGAAGATCAACGAGCATACTTAAAACTGCTTAGCGTGCCTGTTTTGAAGGTAAACTCAATTTCATTGACGTTTTTGGAGCTTACGGAGATCAACATTTCAACAGCTTAAACTGAACAGAGTTCGCCGGCTTTTCAAATTCATCTTAATATTTACTGTTTTTTAGACTAGTTATCCAAAACCTATCTCATAGAAAGTTTAGAAAGTCTGTCGCCACAAGTCTGTCTGTTTTTAACGGTAAGCTTACGAAGTTCTAACTTTCATTCAAACCGTATTCAGTTTAATTTTTGGCGTGTTGTTTTTGTCAAAACACTATTCGCCGGCTTTGCAAATTCATCATTATAATTTTTGTTTTTTAGACTGGCTATCCAAAAAATATCCAACAGAAAATCTGGAAATCCTTTCCCTGCAACTTCTCTCAGATGGGGTAAAGAAATTTTATCAGGAATCGAAGAAAACGCCGAACGAGTACTTCAGCCTTCAGCTTGTCTACTTCTTCCCGGCTTCATGCACCAAGGTTTAGCAGCGTTTCAACCGTAAGTCGCCAGATTAAACCTATATCCAAAACTCCAGCGATAATTTTCTAGACCTTTCACTTACTGAGTTCTAGGACTCAGTGCTGAATCACTTTTAACGATCCAAAAAAGTCTGAGTTCTTTGTTTATAAGACTTATGGACGATTTCAATTTTACCAAGCAAGTTGTAAGCATGGATTCTGAGAACTCGTTTATTATCTTTAATCTAAAGTTCTTGTGACTTCTTGTATCACAATACTTTTCTCCTAGTTTTCTTCTGAAAGGTTTATTTTGTATTGTTAAAATTACCAAATGCTATTAAACTAATTTTGAATTAAGCCTTACTATTTTGAGTGACGTGAGTTATTTCTAGTGATCTTCGATGCCGACTGACAGTTTTAGCCTGCTTCTGCAGTGTATTCAAATTGAATAATAAAAAGGTTAACGCACTCTTTGCTCGTGAATTATCGGGATTTATCTTCACTCGTTAACTAACAATGAACTCGAAATTTTCTCATTTTAATAAAATTTCTCGTTCATTGTTAGCAAACTCGTGAAGATAAATCCCGATAATTCACTCGCTGTGTGCGTTAACCTCTAAATAGCATGATCCAAAGTCAATTTCCTGTAAGACATAATTATAGTTGCAAATGTACACTCTTGTATTGAAATGGTCCATGCTTACAACATTGTTAATAAAGTGGAATGGTTAGGATTCCCGGCAAACATCAAAGGAGCAAACAAAGATGCCAAGATTTAGGTTGGAAGGTCCATAACCATGCAAAACCTTTTTTTGTGTGTGTGTGCTCATACAATATGCATGAGTTACATAACCAACACGTTTCTATTGGTTAAAATTCTCAGTGCGGAGTAAACAACTATTGTGTTTTTTCAGTCAAGGCCAAAAAATATGAACAGACCTACAACAACAAAAATTGTTGGATTTCATAACCATTCCCCTATATAAACTTTGCTTACAATTCAAGACCTTAAAGGTCTAATTTCTAATATTCTCTATTTATTTTTGCACTTAACTAAAGGTTACAACTAAAAGCGAATCTTCATTCAATCACTTTTACCCACCATAGCACAATGTACACATCAAATTAAAGCTTATGAGTTCTTCTTTCATAATACATATAACACAAATTGCATTTGTTGATAAAAAATTGTTAAATGAGAAGTAAAATTTAAAAAAAGTCAAATTTTTGTAAAAGAAAAATGAATTTTTTTGTTAAAAGAGCTAAACAATTTTTCATGTGATGCTCAGTGTCTCTATGGTTAGCAAAACTCAAATATATATGTTCTCAACACTTCTAATTAAAACACCTAAAGATATTGCTGTACAGCACAAATTTTATAAATTGAAAATATATCTTGACTTACAGCATGATCTAATTATTTATAATTTATATCTTTCCATCTGCCTTGTGGAGTAGAAAATACAGTCTATATTACATGTGAAACTGAAAGATAAAATTATGGCTCTAGCCACAAATTTGTCATTTTCTCGAAAATCAAATATCAATATGATCATGGATTTCTGTACAGTTAGTGAACACACCGGTTTGTCATAAACCTAAATGCCTTGACAGAGTTACTGACGCGAACCAAGTGAAATTGATGGAAAATCATCAAGCAAAATGGGAATTTATAGACTAAGAAAGTATTTAAAGCCACAAATGCAAATTGAAGTCACAGCAGTTCACTTCTGTTCTTATTACATTGATATTAAAGGCCAGCTGGAACAACTTAATGCAACATACACATATTAAAACTATTGATATGAACTGAGCTAACTTTAATATAGAAAACATGCAATAAGTGCTAGCCATCTGCTTCAGACTTTTTTCCCTTCTCATAAACATAGGCATAAGGACTGACAATATCACTGACCGAACTGATATCACTTTCATCTTTCAGTTAACAATTTCCAACCACTGGGAATTTTGAGAAAGTTCCCACAAAAGTCTAGTGCCACCACATATTGGCCCTTACCCCTCAGGGGGAAACCAATGACAAGTGCATTAAACCTTGTACATACAAAGATGTGCTATATGAAATGCTCAGATCTAATCTTCCAACATTGTGAACTCATGGACAATATATTTCTTTATGTTTTCCCATTATAAGACCACCCAAAAACATGCTGCTTTCCTGTAGCTCGTTTACTGGAGGCCCAACAAATAACAACTCGTAAATTGGAGTAAATTGGCTAGGGGGTAATGCCCCTAGCCGCTTTAATATACAAAGATAAAAACTGAGGTTAACACCTCTATTTACAATTTTGATTAGAAAGAAGTTAGCCCCAGTGAAGGTGGGGGCTAAAACACGCCAAAGCTTCATTAACGTGACAAAATGAAGCAAACCCCACCCAAAGGAAAGCAGCATTCAAGTGAATAATAACATATTTAAATTGGTGTCGAGACATAGCTCCTCTATCTCTGCTGCCCTTGCTGATCAGAAATAGAAAAACTATGAACCACTACCCAATGTATACGCAATTAGATCATGCAACTTAAATTCCTTGTTGCTGAGACTGCTGCCCTTGCTAATCAGACTCAGTTGTAAAGAGATGAAGTGTCCCATGATTGCTGCCCTTGCTAATCAATCATGAGCACTTCAAGGCTCTGGAATTTAATCTATATTATCAAGTACATTAATGCAAAAACAAGTCGGCTGCCCTTGCGAATCCGACTTTGAATAAAGAGAAAAATTTTCAAGTGACAGCCCCTGCCTGTCACTATACATAAGACTTAGTTGGCCATAGACTGGATACGGATATACTTTACAAAAGCATTGGACTTCCATCGCCCCATGGACCTTATCTGCGCATCAGACATCCCCTTTTCAGCCGCAGCTGAGGCAGCTCCGATACGAAAACTATGGCCCTTATACCTGGAAGGGTCCAAACCACAATACCTTATGGCAATGGCCAGCTTATCAGTAAAAATTGATCTAGGAACAGGTGACCCATTGGGTAACTGAAAAAGAGGCCCTGCACCCACACCGCGCCGTTCAAGATATTGCAGAAGGTATTGAACCGGGCAGAAACAACTCTGACGTGTTACTACTAATGAAAAAGGTCGCTGGTTGTAACTATGTTTGTAATTGAAAAAGGTTATCTTAATAGCCTCAACTTTGTTAGACGCATTTATTAATTTGGAAACCTGATCGATGGAAATAGCATTCCTATCTTTAGAGGCTGTGATTTCACCCACTCTACAGAATGCAAAAAATGCAAACAAGCACATTGCCTGAAATAAACATGTGTTATACTCTGAGTCCCGTAGGTGATTTGCTGCCTCGACCACTCTATGTAGTACAGGCAATGTAATGGGAAGTCTGGTATCAAGCCGCAAACCAACTTTCCCATACCCCTTAAGCATCTGAATGATGAAAAAACTTTTGGTAGGATCAGAATAACCACTTAATTTATGACAATAACCTATTGCAGATATGTAGGTGTTCACTGTGGAAGGGCCATAGTTGCAATCAAAAAGGTAAGCAATAAACAGAGCAATAGTAGGCGGTGAGAAGGGGAGCGCTGTACTGCTACCAGGAAAAGTATTTGCAAGGAATTGGTAAAACAGCTTCCAAGCCCGCTTGTATGTGGGGATTGAGGAAGGCTGAAGGCTGGACTGAATCAAGTGAGTTACTAAACCTGCCAATTCTGTGGCTGGAGATGACTGGGAATTGGTGTAGGGATTTGGTCCATGGAGGGTGGAGCCAAGCTCATAAACTTTTGGATCTGTAGGCGAGATAAGGAATCTGCTAATCCGTTGTGAACCCCTCGTACATGTTTAGCCTTGAATAAAATATTATATTTCAAGCAGATCAAAACGAGTTTCCTCACAAAAAACATCAGTTGTGGATCTCTGCAAGACTGCTTGTTAATAACATGTACAAGGGCTTCATTGTCGGTAAAAAATAGGATACAATGATTCTTCATGTAGCTCCCCCACAAAAACAAACTAAGAACTATGGGAAAAAATTCTAAAACAGCAATGTTATAAGAAGACCAAGACACTGGCCAGGACCCATAGCACCATTTTTGACCAAAAATGGCACCAAAACCTAAAGCACCAGATGCATCTGTGTACAAATTCAGTGACTCTGAATTGTACCATTGCTCACTGAGAAAGAAAGCAATTAAACTCTACAAGGAATTCCTCCCAAACTCTCAAATCAGCCTTAACCTCATTTGTTAGACGAATATAGTGGAAAGGAGACTGCACACCAATGGTAAGATCAATAAGTCTGCGCAAGAAGGCTCTACCTGGTTGAATAACGGAACATGCGAAGTTCAAAAGGCCAGTCAAAGACTGTATCTCTTTCAATGTTACCTTTTTCCGCTTAAGAAAATCAGAAATCATGGTTCTGCACTTTGTGATCTTATCAATTGGCAAGCGAGCCTCCATCCTTACAGAATCTAATTCTATGCCTGCAAATGAAAGAGTTGTGGCTGGACCACATGTCTTTTCTGGTGCTATGGGAACTCCAAGGTAAGAACAAATGTCTACAAATAGCTGCAGTTGAGCTTGACACAATTTGTCTGAGGGAGCGACAATGAGGAAATCATCAAGCAGGTGAATGATATAATCAATTTTCAGCTCATGGCGTGCAACCCATTCCAATGCAGTGCTAAATAATTCAAAGGTGCGACACGAACTGGAACAGCCCATAGGCATGCACTTATCATAAAAGAAATGGTCTCTCCATTTCATTCCAAGAAGATTATAATCCTGAGGGTTTACTGGAATTATCCTGAATGCATTCTTAATATCTGTTTTGCTTAAAAAACACCCTTGGCCAGCCGATCGGATTAGCTGAATGGCATCAGTTACAGATGCATAAGAAACACTAGCATAATAGTCTGGTATACCATCATTAACTGACGTTCCCCGGGGATAGGACAAATGATGAATTAATCGAAATTCCCCTGGAGTTTTCTTAGGCACTACCCCTAAGGGGGATACACGAAAATCCGATAAAGGGGGTACACGAAATGGTCCAGCAATCCGACCAGCATCAAGCTCTTTTGCGATCTTAATATCAACTGCTTCAGGGTTCTCAAAAGCAGACAATAAGTTATTAGCATTACTAGGTAAACGTAAACCCTCATGATGTATGTAAAAACCATACTGAAAACCATTAATAAGCTGCTCAGAAATGGATGGGTTGTAGCCAGCGAGTAATAAATGCAACCTTTCAACATTGATTGGTGTTGGCACCTTACTTGGTTTTGTCACTGGTGGTGGAGGGCTTAGCATTCTGGGAGGATGACTTATAGGGTTTACTTTGGGAACGAAAAGTACAAGACTTAGGATAATGAGGCTTCTCACACTTAAAACACAAATGCTTATACCTGCAACCTGCACAATCGGCACCCTTTGTAAACTTAAAACAATACCCTCTGGGAGGGTTGTCATAAACTGACTTGCTGGAAATGGGCTGAGTAGGCCCTTTGTGGACTGCCTGGTGTGATCGCATCCACAATTCCCAATGTATATTTGACCAAGGGAAGGTTGCAGGCTGAGACTGCCTCAAAAACCTGAAATTTTCATCGTAAAAACGCCAGTTGTGGCCTCTAGCTGCTAAGTCCTGCACCACCTCCCCGTATTTCATGAGGGCAGGGGCCTCAGACGGGTAACGCCGACAATAAACACCCACAAATATATGAAAACAACTTATCCAGGTCTCAATTGAAAGATGTTTCTTAGATTTACTTGCCGGTTCAATGCATATGGCTGGAGAGCTATCATTAGAAGAATTCCGGACAGTAAGCTGATACTTTTCATCAACAACAGGATTGCTCAATAAAAGGCTGATATCGAAATAATCATTGTTCCAAATCTTGTTTCTCAATTTGTCCGATATGCGGGAGTCAATTGCCAAACTTGGCGAGGTAAAGATTGATTGAGGAACCTCCGGTGAACCAATAGAACTAGTGGGCATACCTGTGAGTGTTCCTTGCACGGCGGCCAATGATCCATTCACCAGTGTAGACTGAGTCAGTGGTTCTTGTGATGTCACGACCAGTGGCTCGCTGCTTTGTGGGCTTGCCGGTACTGGAGTTGTTGTGATAACCGAAGCTGTAAGTGGCACTTCAGTGGACTGTGTGCTGGTGGTAGCATTAACACTCTGGGTAGAGCTAGTTGATGGAACAATGGGAGACAAACGTCTCGTGACTTCATTGACAACTTTGTCGACAATACGATCCACAACACCTGTGGGAAGTTGCCAATCCACCTGAGTGATAGGAGACTCCACAGTTGACCTGACAGTTGGCCCAGATCTTTTTCTCTTTGATTGGTGGCTTCCCACTACCTCAACTGGTACAGCAGAAGGTCGTCTGATGCGTGATGACCGTCGTGAAGACATCTGCAACAGAAGGGCAAATGGCAGAACCAAAGTAACAAAAATGTTATCAAATTGGAGAAACTGGAACAGCGAGTCATGGACAAAATAAACACATACAACAAATGGCAAAGAAAAACCTGTCAACAACAAGGTTGACGCTAAAAGTTTTCTTGAATAGCCAACAAAATCTTAAAAGAAAGATACCCCAACTAGTGGAATATTCCACAAGACAGACAGCACTACCGCCATCCACTGCATTACCGCAGTCAAACAAGAAATACCCGAAGGAATTACCTCCTACGGGACAAAACAATGAATCAACTCACTGTATAAATAGGGGACAGACAGCACTACCGCCATCCACTGCATTACCGCAGTCAAATAAGAAACACCTGAAGGAATTACCTCCTACGGGACAAAACAATGAATCAACTCACTGTATAAATAGGGGGACAAGACCCAACATAAACAGCACCCGAAGGAATTACCTCCATTCAGGACAACAATGAAAGGGTGAGGGTAAAAAGACAATGTCCATGACCCACTAAATATTGACTAAAATAACCTTAAAGGAGGGATAACGCCCTCAACACAGCCCGGCGATAGCTACGATAAAGCTGATACTGCCCAGAAGGGTTCAGATGAACACCATCCGGTAAATAATAATCTTTAGCGGGATGATTGAACAAACGATGATTCCAACAAAAAACATTAGGGTTTGAATCAAAAACCACGCGCAAATAATTATTCAAAAGCGCAGCCTGCTGTTCAAACAGCGCAGCATTGGAATGTGAAAGACCACGAGGTATTACACAACACCAGCCTACAACGCGCACATTAAAATGACTCAAAAATAGATTAACCAGGTCATCTATAGCCGAACCCACTACTTCGGGCCGCGAATGACTCAGATCATTAGTTCCTAACTCTAAAATGACAATGTCTGGAGCGTACTAACGAATAACACCAAGGTCATACGACCGAAGTGTCTCAACACAACGACCGCCCACGCCATGCCATTTGACCCAAGCAGTACCCGTAAGACCCAGTTGTAAATTCACCCGAGCATCAAAACCTACTCTAATATCTCGAAGCAAACGCTTAACAAATGAATGCCCAATTATAAGTGCCTTATGATCCCTGCTAGCCATAACAAAGTCCCTAAAGCCTATAAACCAAAGCCACGTGGCGAAAGACAAAAAGACCAAAAGTTATCAAAAACAACGAGCGATCGAGCGGAATAACAATAAAACTAATGGCCCTGGCAATATTAAATATTGGGCAAGCGAGTAGATAGAAATATAAAGAGATTCTTACCTGGAAAAAAGCTGGAAAAAACACAAAGAAAAATTGCTGATGTTGCCTCGAAGAGTAGCAAGGGTGAATGAGTGACGCTACCGAAGTCACGTGAACCATTAGCCCCAAGGGACTGTCAATTCTAATAGCAATGATCCCCCTCTCACAATAGGACACAGTCACGCAATAATTACAAACTCCTTGAATATGCATTAACTACCATAACAAAACAAAGACTTCTAATGACAAAACATAAAAACACTATTTGCAAGCAAATATTTCATTTATACACTTTAAAATGGAAACGACAAGACATTACATTTTTATACAAAATAATTATTATGAATATAAGAAAAATGCAATATTCTCCCAAAAATTTGATTCTCTGGTAAACAAGACTGCCAGCAATGGAGGACACTATGAAAGGAACCTATGAATTTCATACAGACATTGAGGTAAGGAGGAGGCCCACTAGTCCAGACCCTCAGCCCTACAAGGGTGGGGGAGCCCTGGTCCCCTCCTCTAGATCCACCTCTTTCATATGCGAATGATTTATCATTTCAATATCTTTTCATACTAGTTCTATTCACATGGATGGTCAATCAAGTCAGCAATGAGCAAAGATTTTTTCTGTTTTACATTTTCTGGAATGTGGGTTCACAACCAATCAGATGTGAGGTACAACCACAAGTTGTAACCACAAAAAATCACAAGATTAATTGACCAAAGAGTTTGGAATTGCCTTGCACAATATCCTCAATTTAAGGTATCAGGGTACCCCTAGCGACCGGTGTGCGTTCAACTCTATATTGCGCCAAAACTTTTAGTCTAAACCCCATTAAAGTATACATTTTTAGAAAGCTGAATAAATGTAGAAACTATTTCTATTATTTTTATCGTAAAATAATTTTTTCCTTTAAGGTTAGAGCGAATTATTCAAATTTTCACTGAGGTGTCTTCGCAGAGTTCCCGGTCAATCAATATTGATCCGAAAACGATGTTTACTATCTTTCTGAGATCATGAGATATCACTTGTCAAAAGTGTGTCTCAGATTTTTGATTAGTTGCCCCATTGTTCTGTTATACGTTCCTAAAGTTACAACACTGCCAAAATAGCTGTATCCGATACAAAACAGACGATAACTTTGGACCGGAGCAAAAAATCAATAATCGGAGACACACTTTTAAAGAACAAGTATCGAAGACGACCTCTGCCAAATTTCAGATGAATCCATTAAAATCCCTTTGACCGAGAAATAAAAATACACGGCTAATTGAACGTAAATTCACTTCCGAGAAAAACGCAAAAATGTCTTTTGGAGCAAAGAAGCGGGTTTGTTGATACAAGGGGATTATAACACATAATAATCTTGCCCGATGACAGCTGAAGTAAAGAGCAAACAAATGGCGGGAAGTCAAGGCAATTTGATCCCATTGGACTTTGGCTCTTGTTGAATAATCTTTTTACAAAGGTTTCGATAGTTTAGACAAATATATTCTTCACCGACAAGCTCTCTTGATGACAGGTCAATTGATAAGTGATGTCAACAGATAATTGCCAGGAATTAAGCTGGAAAAACGTTTTTCGTTTATAACTCGCTATTAATAATCACTAGTGAAATAAGTTTTTCACTAAATCATAGCTTATTGTGTATTCTATCAGAAAATGTAAAAAAGTAAAAATCGACCCTTTTGAGAAACTTTGGGGTACCCTGATACCTTAACCGCTAGTAAAAAGTAATAACCTCTTACTAACCGAGTGCGAGGGCCATACTGGGGAATATTGCCCCAGGTTAGTGGCAGTGCAGCGAGGTCCATGCAAGAAACGACTGAGGGTCAATATTCCCAAGTACGGCTCGAGCAAGCTAGGTTAGTAAGTAGTTTATTATATGGCACTCGGGTCATGCTCGTTTTGAATTTGCTGGCTATCGAAATAAAAAAAATACACAGCTTGTGACCATTTCTAGAAAAGAACCAATCACAACGCTTGGATTTCCCTCAAGACTACCTTGCCATATAAAGAATAAATTTTATTTCATAGCTTATGTGAACAGATATATTTTTTATTTTCTTGAAGAAATCTACATGGGATCCTGATATGAATATCGAAAAACAATTTGATATCATTTTCTCCCACTGCATTTAGTTATCCAAGAGTGTCAAAATTTAACTTACCATTGGGTCGTAAACCGTGCAAGGTGGGAACCTGGGACTAGTTGGTCTGTGAGGTCAAAGCAAGAATCATACCAAAGAAAATTATCCCCTTATTTTCTTTCACATTACTGCAGCCATACATGACACATCTTTGGACCATTTTCAGCTATCCCACTAAAACAAATAAGGGAAACAGTAAAACCAGGGAAAAGCATTCTTTTTTGAAGTCACAGGCAGTAGTCCCAGTTCTCCACCTCATGTTGTTTTTGATCCAAGCAGAAGTGAAATTTGATCCTTTTGGTGGATAAAGACCGAATGTGATTAATAACATATTCAAATCCAATGTTTTTAGTTTTCGTATCAGTAACCCATCTAGATACCATTAAGAAAATAAAAATCATCTGTCATAAACACTTTAAGTTTGAATAGACATGATCAGGTAATGCAAGACACATGTCTAATCCAAGCCGTTCATCAGATTGGAAATAATATGGTTACGAGTGCAATTTAGAATAAATTTGCACAAGTGAGTTTTGAAAGAGTTCAAAATTGCACGAGCCCATAGGTGTTCTTTGAAAACTCACGAGTCAATTTTTTTCTAAATTGCACGAGTAAACCATATTATTTCCTTTTAATAATATACATTCTGTTGAAAAAGCATGCACTCAGTGTTAGAAAGTGACCTGACGATGTCGTCGCCAAGCACGCGCTCAAGGGAAAAATTCAAAACTTTTCACTTGAAACTTGGGTACTTTTTGACATTTTTCTTGCATATTTTCAACAATTTTGGAAACAAATCCGGCTAAAAGTGTTTTATAAATTGTTTTTTTTAATGAATAAAAAGAAGAATTTGACGTTTAAGTGCATTTTGACTGTTCTCTGCCAAAAGAAAATTTCCTCGAAAACAGCACTGCTCTTAGCCAATCAGCACCGAGAAATTTTTGCATGTATATTATGAAATCGCAAATTGAATATCCCGATTCGAAGGGTTAATTTAAACAGATTATTCCTAGAGGACTGTTACCTTGAGAAACCACATTGAGTCCACTTATTATTGGCTTAAAGCAAGCATAAAAGCTGAACAAAGGACCTGATTGTGTCTTTGAAATACATAAAGTGCAATTATTTATCAACAGCTAGTTAAAATGATAATGGTTTAAGGAATAGTTAATTAACTATGAACGAAATTAAAGAAGATTATAGTTTTAGGTATCTTAGGTGTAGCATCTTTGCTTTCCCAAAAAACACTAACTGTGAATGTCAATATTGTTAAGATTTTATTACAAACCTAACATAAACTATGTATTTATACCATTTGATACACAAATGAATAATAAATATGTTAAACACTTACTAAAATTCTTCAGAGGATTGTGCCAATGGGTCCATTACGGCGGTTTCAATTTTTAAAATGTAGCCCAGCACATGGCCTCCATCTGCAACATACCCATTTACAGACAAGTCAAAATTGGTAACGCCTTAGGCACTATTAAGTAAATGTTGTAAAAATACAAGTATTTGAGAATTAATTTACCAAACTCACCATGATAGATGGATGTACAATATTCTTTGTCAGGGCTTCTAGAAACCTGGTTCTCTGATGTCAAAGCAAATGTTATGACACTCCCAAGTTTCATAATTTTAAATATTGCCAAGCTTTCAGACAATTATTTTATGGAAGATTGATTATTAGCCATTTTGGAGTTAACCAATGGAAAGTCATGTTTGTTATATTGACTAAATGAAAAACTCTATAATTCCATCTCTTGAAAGACCTTATCAATATCAGTCTATCTACAGATCTTTCATTTAGTATTTATCAATCCTTTGGAATGTTAAATATTTCTTTACCAGCTAGTACCCAGGTTCCTGGTTAATTCCAAAATGGCTAATATTTACGTTATTGTAAGTGCTATATTACAATATACATTTCTCAATATTGTAAAATAATGTAATAACCTGAAACTCGTTTACTGATATAATGCTGTTCAACACCTTTCTCTCTTTTATGAGACTGCAGAGGGATGGCAACTTTGAACCTTTGAACTTTGAACTTTGAACGTTCATTATGTCATATCTTAGCTTCTGTTTTATATAATTTACATGCACGTAATTTTTGCAATAGTTGCAGGTGAGTTCTAGGCTTGATTTACATGGTGCAACTTGTGTTGTAATTGTACACCATATTAGAAAAGTTACACGAAACATGCAGTTGTAGGCAAAAATTGCAGTATGTTAATCAGCCTTAAGGACGGTGCCCTCTATTGTCAGCTCGCACTGCGTTCTGCGCATGGCCCTTTGTAGTAAAAACATCGTAAAAACAAAGCAGTTTTGCGATATTTGGATAAATAAAACTTGCTTGTAGAAAAAACATTTGACTGTTCCTGTAGTAGAATTAAATTCAGTATTGATGAATAAAACTCGCTTAAAACCCACTGTTTTGATCACAAGGACTAGATTTGCCTATTGGCCGCCATCTTGGAAATGTCCCATAATGCTTTGTAAAATCTGTCTATACTCTGTATGGAGGGCTAGGGATTTCATCGTATTTGGTGCGTTTATCGGTAAATAACTTCTTAAATCGCCTGGATACCCCTCTTTTTTCCTTTTGTAAATTATAAACCAAAGAAAAATCTAGAATTATATAAGCTTTTTATGAATTTATAATTGAAGAATGATAAAAAAAACATATTATATTTAGCAATCATAGACTAGAACATCCTAAAACCAAGTAAATATTTTTAAAAAAACATTTTCTTTGTTCTCGCGGTTTTATGGTATTGCCCTACCAGAGAATTATGCTTAGATTGTTTTAGGAAAAAAAGTTTGAAACTTATTGGAAGTATAGAGGATAACTCATTAAAATGCGTGGTGACCCCCAATTTTTTTCTTGGATTCTAACAGCCTACAATGGGTTCTTTCACACCCATATAGATTTTAGAGAAAATAATTACTTTCACATTAGAGGGCTCCGTCCTTAAAATAGTTTACATCAACAGTGAGACAATTCACAGACTCAAATCTATTCTACAGTCCATGACTGTGAGGTGTCTTGATCAAAGTGGAAACTCTGGAATTTCATGCCTGGGGGAAATAAATTTTAGGCCTGGCATTTGCAGCCCATATGCATTTAGTAGATGAAGTGGCAAAAAATGAGTGAGATCAGATTGCTTCATCAGATGATGAACTTGCAAATCTGGCTGTTCACTAACTTCATATGAATGGAAGTGGGAGTTCCATCCTTCACTGTGGAGGGCATTCACAACAAATCTTGTTTTGTTTGGATCTCTCTCCACGACAAAGATTTTGGAGGTCCAAGCAAATACAGCATCTCCAGTCAGGTCTTGACCAATGCAAAGAACACATCCTTGTTTGTAAGTGGTACCACAAATTTTGACCCAGTTTGCTCAGAATTAAAATAGGACAAAAATAAAGAGGGTCATTACTTAAATTTTCACATTTCTTAATCTGAATTTGATATCTGTCTGTATACTTTGACATACTCTGTAATACACGTTTGCCCGTTAATGGTTGTCAGATCATCATGTAGAATGTCATAATAATTTACATCCCCAGCAAAAAAGTCTTTACCTGAATGAAAAGAATTATAATGATTTCTTAAAAATATCATCAATTTGCATAGGTCAATATATCGTGACAAGGATTATTTTCATAACATACCCATATGTGTAGATTACAGTTGAGGATGTTCCCCTGGAGTTTGATACTCTAGGACCTGGTTGCTAGAATGTGGGTTAGTGTTAACCCAGGGTTAAATCAAAAGGTTTTCTTAAGATTTGATGCTGGGTTGATGCTAATTATCTATTATGTTTGTCAATTGGCTCTTTGATATCATCATCATCAATAAATTAGCATGGGACAATATTTCATGACCAGGATTATGTCCTGTGTCCTTTTATACCTTTAAAGCCTCAAATTTTAAATGAGAACCTCCCCTGTAGTAGATTATATAGCTATAGGGAGTACCCCTAAAGCTCCATATGTACAACCTTCCCAAAATGTATGAATATACTATAGTTTAACGATGCACAAATCTAATTATTATAGAGTACATCATCTGCTAATGTTGATTCCACTCGGGTTTCAAACATTTATGATGCCATGAGTACCAATATGAGAGTACAGATTACTGAAAGCCATCTGCAATTTGATATTCTACCTACCAGGTCCAATTTCAACTCCTTTTGAGATAAACGTGAATTAAGGTGATATCATAGCCATTGTTGGTGTCTCTTTGCTAAGGTGAGAGGGATATTCTTGTAATTACCAATATTCTTGGCCAAACGCTTGAAGTAATTGTGCTTGGCATCAAAACGCATGCACCAGGAACGTACTAGTGGCCCAAATCTAGAACATTAACAAAATGAGTACCTTGGGTGAGTAAGTATGTGTCTGTGCTTCATTCTCAAATGAATAGGAGGAATAAAGAAAATTGTATAGTTGATACCATTAATTTTGAAATAGTTTAATGAGCTCTTATCAGGATTTTTTTTTTTTGAGTCAGTGTTAATTACCATGGATTTGAGGATGCATGCTCGAATTAGTAAAGCTGAAGTTTTCATCGAAGAAGTTCTTTCAAAAGTTGTGAAGATATGTTATTTTTTTGGAAATGGAAATTTTGTATGAAAACTTTCATTGTTTAATTGGTATTTCTTGCCTACCAAATATGAACTGTTTAATTTCCATACAAAATAGGGATTTTTGAGAATTCATATCTTTGTGAGTTGTGAACATATTTTATTTATATTTTATATTATTTTATTCAAACTTCATGTAAGTTTTAAAACTAATCAAATGTCCTGTAAGCTTAAGTTTAGGAATTAATATGTGATAAAAATGTACATTATAGAATATTTTACTTCTTTTAAAGTTTTACTTTTTGTTTATATATTTATTTTTATGGAGGACCTCCCTGAAAAACCACAATTGTTATATGGGCGCAAGATAATTATTTATCATCATCATCATCATCATTATTATAACTCTCTCATGATAATAAATATTGAAAATCATCCACATCAAATATAAATCACTACTAAGAACTACTAAAAATATTATTAGTATCAGACAAAAATAATAAACATAGTAATAATTACCGTTGGATTGTTCATGGCAAATGAATCATGTAATGCATTTTAGGTGCTATTGAGAACACTGCCTACCCTCGGAGACAGAGCCTTTGCAGCGGCCGCTCCATCATTATGGAATGATTTACCCATGGATATTAAGGAATCAACTAATGTTAGTATATTTATAGAAGATTGAAGACATACCTTCTCAAGAAGGCTTATCCAAATTAATTAATTATCTTTTATTTTTTTAATCACATTTTATTAGGGATATTGATTCGTAATTATAGTGTTCAAGTCTATTTTATTAAGAAATATTAAGGAATCAACTAATGTTAGTATATTTAAGAGAAGATTGAAGATATACCTTTTCAAGAAGGGTTATCCAAATTAATTAATTATCTTTTATCTTTTAATCACATTTTATTAGGGATATTGATTTATTTATTATAGTATTCAGGTTTATTTTATTAAGATATTATTGTTATTAGGAATTTTAATATGATTATTCTATTATTTGTTTTATTTCATAGCGCATTTGAAAACTGTACGGTTGAATTTGCACTTTATAAATAAATATTATTATTATTATTATTGGACAATAGGGATATAACACCTTAAATTGGTGGTGATGTTCTTCAATTAATATTAGCACGTAAGCAATCTGGTCTTCACTAACAATAGATGAAAAAAGAATAGATGTGATCTGTAAATGTTTACAGAACAGCTGCCAGTGCTCATTGTCTTCAGGTACTAGTGCACCTATCATAGGTGGCAAAAACTGTGACAGGCACCACATCTGATTGGCTACAAATAAAACTAGACGCCTAATAGGCGTTCACTCGGGCTACACCTGTGTATAGTACTTGGGGAGAAATGGAGAACAGAAGTTGATGGAAACCAGTTTGACTTGTCAGTGTCTTTTGATTGCAAAAATGCATGACAAGTACTCCCAGAGTAGAACACAAATTATATTGGGGAGAAAGTACATAATTGTACCACATAATTGTACCACATCATGGTGGTTATTAATATACTGCTGGTCTTTTTATCAAACCAGACATATACAGTATACAGTCTGCTTTATTTTGTAAATGCCTACCAAATGATCCAATATGATCTATAGATAATACATTATAGCTCAGACAATTTAAATCTCTATTCTGTACTTTTTTACTTTGATTTATGGAAACAAAACTTACAAACTGTGGCAGACTGTTTTGATGTCCAAGTTAAAATGATTTTGATATTGCTGTTGTCACATTGGTAGATTCTAGAAGTACCACAGTTACCTTTCTATGAAATCATTTCAGTTTCTTAACACAACTTTTCAATACATGTATTACCATGTTTTTAATATGGAGCAGATCAATAATTATAGCAGTAGTCAGTTGCTGATCCGGCTTTATTTGAAGAAGTGTAATGTCATACAATATATGCTCAGTACTGACACCATATATAGCTCCTCCATGCACATCAATCTGATACTACTACATACAGTAATATCTTCAATTCAATCCACTTTATCTTGTTTCTGTGAACATGGTTACACAAAGCTTGTACAAATTTGTGGTTGAGTATCACTTTTCATTGATTGAAAATATCATTTTGTACATTCTAAAATAATTCTTCAATTGTTGCTAATATAAGGTCTCGTAAACACTATCATTTCCATGATTATCCATCACTATATTTTTATCTGCTAGCATTGAGCATGATTGACAATAAAGTGCATTCAATATAATCATGACATATTTGTACAAAATACAGATTGCACTAAAAATTTATAAGTTAATAATAAAAAATCATTTGTTTTCCATTGTTTATTTGGTGTAATTTTGCACCATTTACTAATTCCTGTTTCCTGGCTTAATTATTGAATACACGTTAGTCACATTATTTACGCAAAGGCAAGAATCTACTAGGCTTTCTAGTTAAAATAAACATTGTAGATATTGTTAGTTAATTAGTTCGTTTTTAACACAGCTCTCAGGAAGAGCATGACTGTAGACACCGTGTAAGCAAATATTATGTGCAAGCAGTGGTGAAATATGATTAATTTATAAAACAAACTACTGATCTATTAAAGGCAATATCTCCGTGTCTTACATGTCTGTCCTCAAGTGAAGTTCGCTGCCACAAATCGATCTGTCTCGTGTTCTTGGGCGATCAAGACATTATAAGTTGATTACAACAGCTGGTAAGAAGGTCATCACTAAATTCGAGAATTCGATATTATCGATTAAAGCAAAGTATCTTGAGATTAAAAGCCAATAGTTCGAAAAATTCCGATTGATAGCGTCTGCCATTTTGTTTTCAATCTCTCGCGACCACAGGAAGCCTCGTGGTCAACAGTGTACCCCAAAGGCTTCTGGGTAATTTGCCCATTTGCGACGTTGATAGATAGATTGATAGATTGATAGACCGAAAAGGTAAACCTAGACTCGAGCTACCACAGGTAGCCCGAGTAAAAATATGTATCTGAGTTGTTTATTATATATCATTAATTATATACTCGACTATAAATGAAAAATGTCAGAATAGTGCAAAGCCAAATCACCATTATTACATATTATATATGCATGTAGGCCTCTCATTTTGATTTTACTAATCATAAAAAATCATTGTTTCAGCTGCAAGTCAATTAACAGACTGGTTAGTCCACAAATGCAAGGCATTTTTGGTACTTTTCTAGCAATAGTATTCTGCAATGTTTTAATTGTGTGCAACTACAAAGAGAATCGTATATTTTGATAAGTTGTGGTTTATCTTTGTGTTCCTTTAGAAAATGGAAATGCTGCTTATTCACCGTCAAAAAGCTCAAAAGATCAAAGCTTCCAACTCCTTATTACTCAAACTCCGTCGCTACAAATAGAATAATCCTGCAAGATGGCGACGTTGAGGTTAACCCTGGACCTGATGCTTCAATTTCTAATGGTGAAAATGAAAATCGCCCAAAGAAACACAGTACAACGGGCTGTGTGAAATGTCAACAATGTGAAAGGCCCGTCCAAAGCAATCATAAACGCTTCATTTGTAGAGCCTGCAAAGATTTATACCATGCAAAATGTACAGGAATTCAGAACTTAAAAATGATAAGAGCGGACAAGCCTCATGAGTGGACCTGCCCACGATGTGTATTTACTGAGCTCCCTCTTGCAAAATGCAGTCAGGATGATATCCTTTCACTGTATGATGACGTTTCCACTTATGCACAGAGTGATACCCCGAGTAGTGTCACAAGCGATAGTGACGTCCATCTTCAATCTCTTCTGTCAAAGGCCAACCAACTGAGAATCGCTCACCTGAATACCCAGAGTATGGTGTCAAGCTTTGGCGAGCTACAAGTGACATTGGCGGAGTATCCCATCGACATCCTGACCATGAGCGAAACCTGGCTGAAAAATAACCCCCATTTATTAAGCTATGTAGCCATACCTGGTTATAATTGTGTATTTCGGAACCGAGACAAAATTCGAGGGGGTGGTGTAGGTGCTTACCTGCGCAAAGACATCAAGTACAAAAGAAGACTGGACCTTGAAAATAAGGAGCCTCAGCTGGAACATCTGTGGCTGGAGGTACCAGGCCGCAATAGACACAGTAAACTACTACTTGG
Organism: Telmatactis stephensoni; assembly: GCA_029948255.1. Classification (NCBI taxonomy): domain Eukaryota; kingdom Metazoa; phylum Cnidaria; class Anthozoa; order Actiniaria; family Isophelliidae; genus Telmatactis; species Telmatactis stephensoni. The sequence goes on along the minus strand of JALIZF010001708.1, from coordinate 310,770 downwards.
CACCATATACCGATCAGAGCGGATGCTGGACTATAAAACATGGATGGACAAATTTGAAAATCTCCTTGCCTACATAACAACCGAATGGGATGGCGCTTTACTAATTATGGGAGATTTTAACATCGATCTGCTTGACCATCATTCAGCAAGGGTTGTCCAGTACAAGACCATGTTAGATTGCTTCAATCTCCATCAGCACGTTCAGCAGCCTACCCGCGTCACCTTAAAGTCAAGTACGTTAATAGATCATGTTATATCAAATGTTCCAAGCCGGGTAACCTACACCAATGTTCTGCCTTGCTCAAGTGTCAGTGACCATGACGCTCCATATGTTTGTATGAATGTCCGTGTAAAGCGCTTCCAACCACACTATAAGATGATTAGAAATGAAAGGGAATTTGAAGAACAGAAGTTCCTCCACGATTTCTCAGAACTGCCCTTAAATCTCATCTACAGCACAGATGATATTGATGAAAAGCTGGACTTGTTTAACTCATTGATTACTTCTTGTCTAGATAGACACGCCCCGTTGAAGAGGGTCAAAGTCACACACCCTCCTGCACCATGGTTGAAATTAGATGACATTCACCAGCTCCAAGTGCAGAGGAATCAGCTTCGTTATCAAGCTCACCAGACCAAATCAGAGGATATATGGAAAAAGTTTAGAGACATACGAAATTTACTTAGAACAAAAATCAAGCAGGCAAAACGATCATTTTATCAGAAGGCATTGTCATCGAAATCACCAAAAGAACTATGGCGTACGATCCACCGAATCCTTAACCCCAGTTCAAAGCCTATTCGTGCCGATGCTGACGAGTTGAACAAGCACTTTAGCAACACTACTCAGAGAATACTGGGAACTAATCCAACCTCGGTAGAAAATCTGCAAAATCACATCAACTCTTTATCAGATCACAACGAAAATGGCTCCTTCACACTACGTAAAGACAATACATCACCTCACCGCTGACGCACATCATAAACGAATGCATTGACCAGAACATCTTTCCAAAGGCATGGAAGACATCCAGGATTTCACCAATACCTAAGGTTGACAACCCAAGGGAATGTGATGACTATAGACCAATAGCCATATTAACCGTGTTTTCCAAAGTATACGAACGTCTTGTACTGAGCCAGATGACAGAACATATTGATAAGCACAGTATACTTCATGAGAAAATCTCTGGCTATAGAAAAGGACATTCCACAACCACGATCCTGCTGCGTTTCAGAGACGACATCATCCAAGCTATGAAGAAAGGTGAAATAACCATGGCTATATGTGCAGATTATTCAAAGGCGTTCGACACGGTCGATCATACCAAAATTCTGGAAAAAATGCACAAAATGGGATTTTCAAAACACTTTCTACACTGGATCCTAAGTTACATTGGTAACAGACGACAGTTTGTACAAGTCAACGATAAAACATCTGAGCTGGTTGACGTTAAATTTGGCGTACCACAGGGGTCGATCTTGGGACCAGCTTTATTTAACCTGTACGCAAATGATCTCAACGAAATCCACGACTGTACGGCATTTCAATACGCAGATGACACGACCCTTATTAAGCACTGTATCCCTTCAAATCTTGACACTACTGTTGGAGAAATGAATCGTACCATGCAAACTCTTGAAGATTGGTCGAGTAATTCCAACTTACTGCTTAATGTGAAGAAAACTAAACAAATGCTGATCACTACAGACCAAATGTCAAGGCTGCATAAACTAGAAGATCAAATGCCGCAAATAAGGGCAAATGGTGAAGTCCTAGAAAGAGTAGCCTCTCACAAGTTCCTTGGAATGTGGATACAAGAAAACCTTAAATGGACTGATCACGTTACCAAGACCGTGTCATCATGCTTTGCAGCTTTATCAACAATCAAGAAGATCAGAAACATAGCGCCCACAGCATTGAAGAAGCAATTGGTTGAAGCATTAGTAATATCGAAGCTAGATTACAATGACATTGTCATGCACCCATTGCCACAATACCTAGAAGCGAAATTACAGCGTGTCCAAAAATGCGCTGCAAGTTTTGTTACCAACCGTTACGCAAAAATGGCTGACGTAATGAAGTTAGGATGGCTCCCCGTAAAGGAGAGAACCGAACTCCATCTATTAAGAACAATCTACAAAGCCCTGTATGATTCTCGCTGGCCAAGCTACTTAACCTTGCAGAGACGTCACACTACCAGGAATCTTCGCTCAAGTGCTACACCGCAACTGGTTGTGCCCCTTCAAACAGGAACATTTCAAGATTCAGCTTCCAAGTTATTTAATGGTCTGCCGAATGACATTAAACTTGAGACTGATTACAAACCATTTATGGGAAAAGTATACAGGTTTTTGAAAACTAATGCTAAATCCAGATTATGCTGCTGATTATAATATGTTACAGCACATTTATTTATCCATTTATTATTAATATTATGTATATTTAATTCATATAGATTAATCTATTCATCCTTTGAACTCATTATTAATATCATGTATGTCTATATAGATTATTAGTTATAGTACTTTATTCATCCTTTAACTCATTCTTAAAATAAATTATTATTGTATATATATATTTTATTATTAGTCCATGATGAATGTAGAGCTACCCTGTAGACATGTCATCATTAAACCATTATTATTATTATTATTATTATTAATACAAAATGTGTTGACGGGAATTTGGTGAAATTCTTACCTTCATTCTCGTCTCTTGTAGCAGCATTTTTTTAGGATTTCTCGCAAATGTACCATGAGCTCGACATCTCTGGAGGGACCAGGAAGCCTCATTGAACTCAATCCGGTTGTGTTCCTAAAATAACAGCATTTCAAAAGGGAAAAATAGAATGCATTTTATTCTAGTTCAATGGATAAAAAAATAGAAACCAATAAAATTTTTATGAAGCATTCTGAACTTTATCTTTGAGCAGTGCAGCTCTCTTTTTGCATGGCTCCAAAACTTGATTTTATATAATCTGGTCCTAGATAGATGTAATGCATGGTGTCACCAAATTGATTTCATACATTAGTTTCAGCATTCCCAACCAAAATCGTAAAAGGACAGGAAGAAAGCCACGAGAGCCTGTAAGCAATATACGTGTGCAAACACTGACCCTTCAAAAGTGGAAAACAAAATGTAACAATTTACTCGATCACCTTTCGTATCTTGGTGGAGAGAGTAGAAGGGAGGTCCGCTCCAGCCCTTCTGTTTTGGCCTTTCGCCAATCCTTGCCTTACGAACCCTCTTACTTTTGATTATCAAGGAAGAGTATGTATTGACACTTTTCATCCCTACCCTAGGCTTCAGGGATTTTTGTTCACTTTCTTTGGTGAGTCTCCTATCAAATAAACAAATGCCAGAACGGCACAAATGAAGTCCTGGAACCTAAGGTATTTCCGGCGTCCCTGGGGGACTTCAAACTTTTGCCATCCTATTCCTATTCTATATCCCTATTCCTATCCCAATACAAAAACTGAAGTTGTCTTCAAATACTACTTTATCTTTGTTCATATAGATCAGGCAAGCAGGTGTACAAGTTCTATTTTGAAGTTTCTTAAGCTAAGCAACAAAAATATTAAATTAAAAATAACTATGATGTAGTCTTGATCAATTGTAAATGCAGGCCAAACAAACAAAAATGAAATTAAAATTAAGTCAAAAAACATGCAGGTTTGACTACCAGGGAAATGAAGGCTGCCTTTTTTTTGTTGGAGGAGGGGGGGGGGGGGAATCATCAAAATAACTACCCTCAACAACAGGGAATCATTTAAATGCTGCAGTGAATTATAGGGGGATCAGATGAATTCTAATGTGTTGCAACAAAAATCCTCCACCCCACCCCAGGCGATAAATAATGAGCAGTCCCTAAATGGGGCTTAAAAGCATTCATTTCCTGTGAATTTTTTATCATCTCTCTCACCATCGTCCACTCTCATTAGTTTTCTTGGAGGATGTAACACATAGTTCAACAAATAATCATGATCAACTGGGAAATATAACTTGGCCGAAACTAAGTCAAACAAAATTAGTTCATTTTGTATCTGGGCTGAAATCAACTGATACCAGTATAAAACTCGGGTCTCAATTTAATCATCCAACTGCTACATTCTGGCTACATTCGGATTTTGCTTCAGTGTTACTCTAGACAGACGTGAATATTGCATAATTACTCGGGCTTCCTGTGGAATGCCCGAGTCTAAAATTAGGCGTCATTGTCGTTCAGTCACAAATCGCAGTCTAGTAGGTAAAGTGCATGTGTGCAGATAGTAAAGCGCATTCTTACAAAATTCCTATATGCGTGTGGAAGCACAAGATCTTCAACAATGAATGCAACATTTCGCCTCAAGGAGTAGAGTATCCCCAAGCTAGACACCAATAAACGCACCATAATAACCCTATCGAAACCCTAACCCAAGGTTTTATGATTTTCTGTAAAATCAAATTTACTTGATCACTAAAAAAGATGATTTAAGGACTCTGTAAAGTGCGTTCTTAAATTGGGTTACACAGTTTGATTTCAAGACTGATTTATTAATCATTATTATTAATAATAATTTATCAGATTTGATGGTTTCACATAATCTGCAAATTTAAAAAGAAAAAATTAGTTAATTAAATGAGTCCATTTTCACAGGCAAAGATCTCGTATTGTAACGAAAGCTTGCATGTGGTAGGGTAAGTGATCAGGTGCAACAGACACCTAACGTTTGCAGCTTTTACCTAACGAATGAAATTATGGAATTTCTCATATCTCCATCTTCCGAAACCCAACATTTCAGTATAAAAGGAAAGGTTTTCAGTTCCTTTTCCCTTTCTCCTGCTAAATCTTTGACAGGCCCTTCATTACTAAGGGCATTCAAAGTATCTACATATTTGAAATAATTAACCACACACTAATACACAATACAAAAGTATGGCAGGTCAAAGACAACAAGCACCATGGGTACTCCCAATTTTTTTCTTCAGTTTTGATATCAATTCTTGTACATAATGTTGAATTAATAACTTTAAAAAATAAATAAAAAAAAACTGAATGAATTAAATAAAATTTTTAGTATACAGTTTTCCATTACTAGGATCGCCCACAAACGTGGTATATCGCACCATAGCTATCAAATCAAAGAACACGTGAATAGTCCAGTGAGAGATGAAATTTAAGATGGCTTTGGCCACCTGTATTCCAATATCAGAACATGACTTACCAGAGTGACCGTAAAATTGTCAAAATAACGAGAAACACTTTCGTCCCTCGCCAGTTGAATCCACCTGATCTCCTTTGGTATTTTGTGACAATAATGTAAAAAGAACGATAAAATCGATATGAAAATCTTCTTTAGAAAATCATCACTGCAGGACCATTTGTGTTATTGGGGCAACAAAACAAAAGAAGTTGGCATGCAGCTCGCTTTTATTTCATCACTGGGCTAGCCAAGTTCAAAAATAAACTAAAGTCTGTTATTTCCCTCTATTTTTGACAACAGAACGCTAATAATTTATTCTGAAAACAAAAGCAGGAAAGAAAGCTGTCGACAGACAACAGACAGATAAGACGTTTTCCTTGTCCCGAATTTTGTAAAAGGTACACTCTTTATAGCATGTGTGACTTACCATTTTTAAATAATAATGTGCCGATGAGCTGGCTCTCCCCAGCTCATCCAAAGTGACTACACCCCCTTCACTGTCGGCCTGAAAATAGATTAAGATAGCCAAGAATCAGATATTACTGGTGTATAAAAACCTAAACCCTCTTCTTGCACCCTAATCCTAATCATGCAGATGTCTAAATTACAGAATTAAGTAACTTTTTTACTGTTAACTGGTAACCCTTTCACTTTTAGCACATACATTTCCCAAGAATGATAGCCTTACTCTCAATGCGCATGCTACATGTTTGCATGCCACGACTGAGCACATGTGTTCCTTTAGCCAACATTTACTTGCGATGGTTCTATTTTCGATATCACAGGAATAGGAATGGCGACAAATGAAAGGCAAGTGGTCCCCATCTTACTCAGGCTAAATGAATCGGTTCATAGGCTAATAAACTCGCTAAACTAGTATTGCAAGTAATTAATCAAGGTTTTTACTACATTTCCAACAATAATTGGTAATAATTAAGACGAACCAACACATTGTTACTTCCATTCCCAAACAACAATTTTTGCGCACTTCTATGGAGGTGGATTTTGAGCACCATCTGCCAAGAATAAATGTTCAAAAAAAAAAAAAAAAACAATTAGCTCAAACAAACAACTGATATATCTTGGATGAAAAAGAATTGTTCAGTATCCCTCTTGTTGCCTTATTAGCATTAAGGTATGGATAGCCTCCCTGTCGAATAACAACAAGGGAGTAGCGTGGAGTGCTAATAAACCAACGAGGTAGGGTGGGAGGGTGGGAGGGTGGGGCGACTTTTCAATTAGCGTCCTGTTGCGAACTGACACCATTGCATAATTAATTTGGTCTTATATAATGCTAATGATGTCATCCCGAGGGATATGAATATTCAATGAGGTTTGAATAGTTCAGTATCCCTCTTGTTGCCTTATTAGCATTAAGGTATGGATAGCCTCCCTATCTCATATTTGCTTCGAGTAGCCCTCCTCTTAGGCTCTGCAGCTATCCCATTCAAACAATCCCAGTTTAACACTCCCTGATACTTTCCCAATCCTCACTCACAAAATCCCCCCTCCCCAAGAGATTGGAGAACTTCTGGTAATTTCCCTCCTACAACAGTCTCCTACAAAGTCCTACTCTCCAGCTCTTATCACCAAGACCCCCCTAAAATAGTTAATTAGTTAACCTAATACAACTGTTATAAATACTACTGTGGATCATTTGCATCTGTGGTCCTTGACTCGAAGACTTGTGTGAAGCCTATTAGGTCGTTTTGCCTGCGATAGAGTTCCGCCAGGTCCAAAGGTAACTCCGATGACGAGTCCCCTGCATCCCCACACCTTAACACTTGCTCCATCCTAATGTATTGGCGTGCTGTACTTGTGGTTTTCCAACCGACGTGGTTCATAATAGTCTGCAAATCTGCTCCCGACATTGCTAGAGAAATCGCACACCCACTCCTTAATCCATGAAGTGTAATTCTGCGGTTACCGAAAACTTCGGCCAGCTGATGGACATAAGTTGACAGGCGGCTCTGAACCGCAGCAGAATCCAAAGGTGCCATGGCTACTTCTCCCGATGGTGTCACTGGACGAAACAGGTAATACCCGTGAAGCGGTATGCCAGTTGACTTACTTACCGCCATATACACTTCAAGAGCTGTAACCGAGCACAGTGACGGGTCTCTCCTGTAGCGTTTCAGGGAAAACAGGTTGGAAATACCATCACATAGGCTTTTCGTCAAGACGTGATTAAAGAGCACGCCTTCTTTCCCGGAGAAGTACAACAGTTCCTGAGTCTTGACCCTGCCAAGATCACCAGCTCTGTCTCCCGCCAAGAATAAGGTCTTAAGAAAGGCTTGATCACGGGTCAGTACAAACAGTTGTGTTGCTGACAAGCCGCGCTTCGTTGGGCACAGGATGGCCTCCTTAGAACCTCGCCTTGCTAGCAGGAATTCCTTGGACGACATTGCCTTTAACGTTGGCCACCACGAAGGAAAGGGGGATAGGCACGGGACGATCATGGACACAACAGCTTTCTGAGACGACAGCAACTGTAATAGGAGTGGAATCAATGCAAATGGCGGGAACACGTAAGCGTTAATCTTGATTCCATCACAAATCGACAAGTTCTGGTTGAACACATTAACACCTGCTGAACCAGGCGTGGGATAAGGAGTAAAGTGGCGAAGTGGTGCACCCTGTCGGTCCCGCTGGACGTTGGAATCTAAAGCCATTAAGTCGAAGTTGTGACCTGACGCACCTCCAAATTTGGAGTCCACCAACTCCCAACATTCTCTGGATAACATTGAGTCTGCTTTAGATAAAACACGTGAGAATGAATCAGCAGGGATACTGTTGGATGGGACGTATGAAAGCTACAACTGGACATTTCTCTGCGTCACCAGCTGAAAGACATGTTGGGCTACCTTTGTGAGCCCTCTTGAACGTGTTCCAGGTCCCATCCAAATGTGGAGGACAGACTGGTTGTCGACTTGAACGTCAACTCGACAGTCTCTTATGGCCATTGGTAAAGACTCCAAGACCTTGGCTACCGCCCACATCTAGCTAGCTCTTTGACACTGATATTTTCCTCCGCCAAATCCGCTTCCCAAAAGTCTCCGAGCACTATCTCGCCTGGTTGAAGATAGATTACACCAGCCCAACGAGACATTGATGCATCTGTCGAGACTGACAGTGACCAGTGTTTCTCGCTCCTCCAAGGAATGTGGCTCGTCTCCCAGGAATCCACGAATTGCCAGAACTCAATCTCCTCGCGAAGGGCCAATGGCATTTGGATCTCTCCTTTCGTTGACGCTCTTCCGATCGCGTTCGCCATTTCTCGAATGTAGAATTTAGCACCTGGGAACGCCAAGGAGAAAGAAATACACTTTCCCATTAATTTTTGTAAAGATCGTAGGGGAATGGCACGCCTTTGATTCAAGATACTCTCTCTGAAATTTGCAAAATTTCTTCTTTTATCTTCTGGGATCGAGAACGCCTGTACTGTAGAGTCCACCAGCATACCAAGATATAGAATTCGTTGTACTGGAACTAAAACGCACTTCTTAAGGCCAAAATAATAGTCCAGGTGAGTCAGGACTTTACAAACTATGTAAAGGGCAGCTTCTGTCGATTTGTAACTGTAATCGGGATCCCTTTGTTCCACAGGGCGAGATCAGTGGCCCCTCGTCGTAGATAATTCACCATTAAGCCGATCGTCAATGTAGAGCGAGCAAGCAATACCTTGCCACGAGACCAATGGTCTGGTAAACATAGGCCGAGTTTTTCCAGCCAAAAGGAAGGGTATTGCAGACCCACCAAAAGCCTCCCCACTCAATTCCAAAATATTTAGTAGATTCTTTAGTCAGCAAGACGTGGTCGTAACCAGATTTGTCATCGATCTTTGACATAAAGGAATACTTATAGACAATCACGGCACATTAATCAGCTTATCTAAGGAGAAGGGCGTGTCCTTCATCCAAAGGTTGAGGAACCGTGCATCTATGCATAGTCTAGGCTTTGATGGTTCAATTGTAATAGGCAGTATTAAATGGGGTGGGTCTACTTCCCCAACTTTACCTAAAACTGTTACTGCTCCTGTTTTGAGTCTCTGCTCCAGCGTTTCGGTGATGAAATCGGCGAACTTGTTACGACGGGTGGTTTTTAAACACTTTCTGTGGGGGCATTGGGCTGTTATATTTTTCCCCTCGAAAAACTCCTTTAATATAAAGGGACGAAAAAAGGATTGAACATTGACCACTCTTGAAATCCTTCGTTAACTTCTACTTCATTTTTATAGCCAGATGCCACACTCTGCCATAGTTCTTTGTGTGCATGCACCCCTCCCGCTCTAAAAGATTCGGGGTCCCGAAAGGAGAGGCTATTAATCGATCGACCCTCGCCAGCCAAGACTCTATCAATGTCCTCCAGGGGCCCTTTTGTACTTGTCATCCCTCCTGGACTCGGGGTCCCATCAAACGATACCCATTTCACTTCTTCAGGACGACTCCGTCCCACCTCTAGAAGATTAGGGTCTTCAACCATCAGCTTGGGTCTTTTCGATTTAGGCTGAAAGTGGGAAGACCAATGTAGACCATGACTAATTGAGAGGAGAAATAGAAATGGGATAACCCAAACCCGATGGGAAACCCGAGTTCAGAGGAAATGACAACCTTAGCCCGATAAATCGAGCAACAAGGGCATGCCCTAGAGGACAAAACGCTTGCGGCGTCATCTCTCCTTACCCGAACAAAATATATATAAAAAGGATAATAAAACCCTTTGAGTGGCCTATGTGAATCCCCCTAACCGCCACTTGTTTAGAACTGAACTCATGCAGTCATTAAACGATATCAGGTTTTATCCACACATTTAATTCTATTCGTAGCATCAATGAATCAATTTCCATTTCATATTTAATTCCAATACATAGTCTAAGCGATTCCAATATCAAACAACCAGTTACAGAATTCGATTCAACCTTTCTTGGTGCAGTTACGAGCAAACTGGCCCGGCTGGCCACAGTTATAGCATCTCTGAGGCTGCCGTTTCCCACGGTTGTAGGAGCCAGTACAGGTCCAGCGCGTCCTGGCTGTGGTCCTTGGTTACTCTGAGCCCGATCGCTTACAAACGGCCTTGTCAATCAGCGACGAGCTTGATCAACACCGATTGCATCGCAGGATGATGCTGTAACGCCCCCTCATCTTTACACTCTCTTGCATGATCTACCAACTGCTAGGATCTGTGAGGATCAAAAAATGCCTGAGGTTTGGAAATTAGCAACTGCAACGTTGACAAAGACGTCTCTACCAGTGCCTTGTCTGGCCTTTTCTTCATATCATCAAGCTGTTCCTTTAAGATCTTAACCTCTACTACAGAGGCCTAAGTAAAATCAACAGGCAAACCTGATAGCAAGAGCATCGCCGTTTCATGATGACGCCTGGGCTCTTTCTGCCTGCAGGGGCTCATACAACCCTTCACAACTTTCTGACTTGAATCACGTGAGCCCGCACAACGCATCGCGATATTAATTTCTACTGGAATCACGACAGCCCACACAGTGCATCACGATTACTTTTCTTTTAAATCACGTGAGCCCACACAGTGCATCACGATTACATTTCTTTTAAACTACGTGAGCCCACACAGTGCATCACAATTACTTTTCTTTTAAATCACGTGAACCCACACAGCGCATCACGGTCACTTTTCTTTAAAATCACGTGAGCCCTCACAGTGCATCACAATTACTTTTCTTTTAAATCACGTGAACCCACACAGCGCATCTCGGTCACTTTTCTTTAAAATCACGTGAGCCCTCACAGCGCATCACAATTACTTTTCTTTTAAATCACGTGAACCCACACAGCGCATCACGGTCACTTTACTTTAAAATCACGTGAGCCCTCACAGCGCATCACGATCACTTTTCTTTTAAATCACGTGAACCCACACAGCGCATCACGGTCACTTTTCTTTAAAATCACGTGAGCCCTCACAGCGCATCACGATTACTTTTCTTTTAAATCACGTGAGCCCACACAGTGCATCACGATTACTCTTCTTTTAAATCACGTGAGCCCACACAGCGCATCACGATTACATTTCTTTTTAACTACGTGAGCCCACACAGTGCATCACGATTACTTTTCTTTTAAATCACGTGAGCCCACACAGTGCATCACAATTACTTTTCTTTTAAATCACGTGAGCCCACACAGCGCATCACGGTTACTCTTCTTTTGAACCACGTGAGCCCACACAGCGCATCACGATTACTCTTCTTTTAAATCACGTGAGCCCACACAGTGCGTCATGATTACTCTTCTTTTAAATCATGTGAGCCCACACAGTGCATCACGATTACTCTTCTTTTAAATCACGTGAGCCCACACAGTGCATCACGATTACATTTCTTTTAAACTACGTGAGCCCACACAGTGCATCACGATTGCTTTTCTTTTAAATCATGGCAATAAAAATACTCCCAAATGACTACTTATATTGCCTAAAAAGAAGAAACCTACAGCACTGCGTCTAACTAGCGAAACAGAGTTGAAAATACATCCTTGCAAGAAATACAATTGAGTTTAAGTCTCCCGGGAAAATGATTCTCAATTCAAATCTGCATAATTAAGTCTCATGGACTAAAAGCCTAACCGTTAAACAAAGCAATTGAACAACTAGTTTCCCCGAGAAAAAGGCCAATATCTATGCAAGATTCTTACCTCAACACCTCCCTGGCCTCCTACTGAGATTTGAGTTTCCAAGGACGGATGTTGTAGCAGTAGAAGCTGAAGCAGTCGAAGTTGAAGCATTTATCGCTGTTGAGACGCCTAGAACCGTCGATGTTGTTGAAAACTCAAAGAAACAGGAGTAGAACCACAATCTAGAACTCTTGTGGCTTGTCGAACTTCGGAGACTACTTGAGGAGTTAATCGTCCAGGACGCGCTGGACCCGATTCATCCATTGAGACTTTCCTCCATTAGCGTCCCGTTGCGAACTGACACCATTGCATAATTAATTTGGTCTTATATAATGCTAATGACGTCATCCCGAGGGATATGAATATTCAATGAGGTTTCAATAGCTCGTACCACGATTGTACTTTGATAGGGCTTTTGACGTTTGGAAGGTTGAACGTTTGAACGTTTGGCCACGATGTTGAGCAAGCTATGTATGACTCAACTTAAGTAGGATTATATTTCAAATTCCAATCATATTAAGTGCAGTTCTTGTTAACCTCTATTAGAACACCAATTTCCCTCTTGTTCACTGAGTTTTTCTGGTGTTCTGTTCCCTTTTCGAAATATGACATCCCAGGTGCGTTATCAAAATGCCATCAATTAGTCCAATCAAACTGTTCACTGAGTTTTTCTCATGTTCTGCTACCTTTGCGAAATATGCCATCACCAATATGCTTTATCAAAATGCCATCAATTAGTCCAATTAAGATTAACTAAATGAACCTCCTTATTATTTGGGACCCAAGCAGGTCAGACTTTTGCGACAAGACTTTTTGTAACATGTTTTTAACGTTCATATCGGAAATGGAAACTTCTGAACCCACTATATACCGAAAAAGTCTTAAAAGTAATTTATCAAAACAGCTTTTTGACCAAAGAGCTTTGTTCTTGGAAGAGTAACCAAATGACTGCCATCGTTTCGTACAGGCAGATTTTCTTGTTTGTGTGTTTTATTGGTGACTTTTGCCCAAAATCAAGTGATTCATTTGAATATGAATTATTCGTCAGCCGGCTTGAATAAAACTGGGGATAGAACTGAAACTGAAAGGCTACAACTGTAGTGAAAAGTTCACCAAAACAAAATTTATGTAATTATTAAAATCAATTGACTCATTTTCATTTTCCCCGCACAAAAGTGTGCTCATCTCTAGCTGTGAATTACATATCAGGGTTTGGCACAACGCTAACACCACATGCATTCCCACGTTCATTTGGGCATTATTGACGGCTTCTGGATAGCTTTTACAGCACTGATTTCGGCAAACACCCCTGTTAATGTAGTTGACAAAACACCTTCAAGTGTTGAAAGCTATTCCCCCTTTTGGTTGTTTTGCAATTTTTTACCTTAAATAGACAATCATCAAACAACTGAGGACTATGATATGAGCTTAACAAATAACTAGGGCTCAGCTGTGGTTTACAGTCATTCAGGGGTGTATACAGGGGGGTGGATTGGGTAGATTTCCATATACATTATACATTATACATTTCAAATGTGTATATAGCTATTTCAATTAACGTTGTCGCTGAAAATAGCCTAAAAGCTTTCATTTATCTTTTGTTTACCAACAAACTTCGCTGTAGGCTATCTAAGAATTAAGGAATATATGTCCAAGTTTTTAGAATTTGCAAGCATACAGTGAGTTTCTTATTGTAATGAATTTCATGGTGAAAAATAAAATTTCATGAGCTCCCGCTCTCAAGCTTTAGGCTTAGGCTTTTTTTACGAGGACAAGCGTTAACTGAATTAGCTATAAATACTACTTTTAATTGAATAACCCATCAAATTCTGGGATGCCGTATTAATTAACAAACATCGAACACAATGTTGTTTAAATCCGCAATTGAATCAATCAAACTCAATAATTACTGCATTAAAATAAAACTACTACGTGTTACTTCTTAGTATTCATGATTGTCTTTCATCTGTTGAGAGTATCTAAAGCCATTTGAGAGCCTGAACTGTACGTCTTTGACTGACTTCGGACCAGAGTTTTTCACATCCAACTGGTGGCTTAAAATGCTTTTGAGAGTCTATAAAATATCTTTGGTACTATTACAGGCACCAGTGTTATCTACCAAGTGATCTTTTTTACAAAAAATCGATTACTTCTTGAGGAAAATAAATCGAAATTCACATACAATTTCTTTAGCAAACGCTTTGTTTGTCTGAGTCTTGCAGAGGGTCCTAATTAACATATCTATTTTTAGTAATACCGCGCTGCGCTATTAGTCATGCCGAGGACCTGAACCATCCACACCGCTCGCCAGCAAAGGTCTGCACTATAAGCTCGAGCCATGACTAATTAGATATGCATTTTATATTCGCCTCCAGTAGCTCAGTGTTGATTCCAACCAATCAGAGCGCGCTTAAGATTCGATGATGTCATCCATGTGTGTGTACTCTAATCACACACAGGTCTCGTCCAATCAAAGCGAGCATAATATACCAATTATTATGTAAATTAACTTAACATGAAAGTCTAACTGATTCACTTGAGGGATGTTGGTTAAAAAAGTAGTATAAAAGCACACGGTTAGAGTGTCCTCACTGAAAAAGTTGATTTTTTTTTTTTTCACTTTTTCATTGGAAACTAATTAAAACAAAACATACCATAACTTTGTATTACCTTGAGTACGTAAACACCACAGCTTACAGCATCTCCTTGTCGTGAGTGGTTGAATTGCAAATGCTGCCATTTCAAAGGAGGAATTCTTGCCTCCAGGAAGGTTCTGTAAACCAATAAATGTACATGTGTTAGTAGCTTTTAATAAAATGTATGTCAAACAAAATTACATTAGGGGTGGTGACTGTTTTATTAAGATAAGTTCACAGAACAAGAAAACTGAAGCTTTTAAGAAGGCTTGGGTGCCAGCAAGGAAATACTAGATGTGCAAATAGCTGTTATACAATCTTGGTCTAAAAATCTGAATCACTTCTCACATCCCATCCTCCAATGTTGGCCCTTCCATATCAGCGACGTTTCACAGCGCACTGCACAATTCTGCCATAGCTAGCAACATTGAAAGGGGGAGACGGGATAGCTGAGGTTTCTGGCCTCCCACTGATTCAGTTATTTGTGAGCAGAATTGTATTTGGGTATATTTAACTGATAAGAAAGTACTTGATGACGTTATGCGATAAGTAGCAGTTTCGCACGAGAACACTACGAGAGATTATATATTGTGTGATTTCTCGACTTTTTACAACTTATGCAAAGTGGAAATGCTTGCATATCAAAAGTATAAGAGATCTTTTCACGTGTCAGAATGGCTGGTAAATGAGGGTTAACAAAGACACTAAAAAGTACAATATTCAGTGGCTGTGATTGTAAAAGTGATTTGTAGTGTAGGCATAAGTCATTTTATTGTTATTTTTAACAAATGGCCAAGTCATAAGAAAACATATAGACACTATTCAGATGACAATATTTGGGGCTTTCCTCAAAAACATGGTTTAAACCTTTGGCCTGTCGTATAAATCCCCATATTTTGTTGTTGACAGAGAGTGCAGATATAAAAAATCTTCCAATTTCACGTGCCTCGAGACCAAAAAATTGGATGGTGCTGTGGTGTACCGTCTGAGAATATAAACAAAAGTAATACACATTTTATCTATTAACGATACACTGTGGTGCATTGACATCTTTAAGCCTTTTTTTGTGGAGCAAAGGTGATGGAATGTTTTTAATTTTGTCAATGTACACATACGTTATGAAATTGACAGCTTGCTTGGACACAGTTTCTGACCCCAAAGGGTCAACCAAAGAAAAACTGCCATTTGCAATTTCCACAACCTTTTGAACAGAAATAGTTATTTACCTCCCTATAAAAAGTAACCTCATGTAGGTTATTATAGGCAGCTCAGGTACCACATAATGTACTGACTCACTGAGTTGTCAACCAACAAACACCACAAGTGCGTCAATAAGAGGGCATTTATTGGAAAAAAAACAATGCAATTTGTTTATCAACATAATGATGCAGTGTGTGTGATGTATGTCATAAGTATTGCAAAAGAATATTGGCATGTAAAAAAGCTACTCGTGATCGATTGACTGCCAGACCAATACTTAGCAACCAATTGATAAAAAAATGATTCTTTGATGCTCCAGAAACAAAACACACACACACACAAAAACAGCAGTGTACTTGAGATACATTGGAAAATACAGAAGTAGATAATACTTCAGTCTACTAAAAACATAAAATATGATTAAATATGATTGAGTGGACTACTGTATAAAGGAAGGGTAAATAATACTTACACCAAGGCTCCAAAGCATGGGCGGAAATTGGGCTGGAAAAACAAATTTATTATATTTTGATAGATCAACCTGAAATATATTGTTTAATATAAATATTGTTATACTAATTAATTTTTAAGTGTTCTCTGAAAGATAGTGATAACTTTAACCACTCTTCATTGAATTGTCATACACAAAATAGAATAATTTTGTCAAATGAGAAACAAGGCATTAATTCATATAGTGTACAAAACATGCAGAACACAAAGGTTAAGAATTGAAAAGTTAAAAAATTGGACCACCATCATTTTAAAATGATTATAACCTTTTTTCTCCGTGTGTTGCCTTTTGAAATTGTATTAAAGAATTTGCTGTTTGCTGTTATGATGTTTTTGCCCTGGCAGAATAATGTAGTGCAATAGTCAGTAATTATATACAAATATAATAACAAATTAATATATACAATTTTCTTACATTGTTATTGGCTTTCTGCTCAAGCAGATGTATATATTTGTCAAGTACCTACAAAAATCCAAAACCTTTTTAGAACCAACTTCATAATAACAGTAAATATATAAATAACGGTATTTGAAAGTGATTTATCTCATCATTTAGGAAGCCAGCTTGCCATCCTTTGATGTAGGCTTTCAGGATGAATTCATGCTCTTGTGGCATTTTGGGTTGAAGGGTCTTCAGGTCCTTTCATATAACCACACCCACTTGTCTGAAGTATGGCTCTGGCTGTGACCAGATTGCTTCAACATACAAGTTAAAAAAGAGGGAATGAAACTAACATCTTTAGTAGGGTTTTCCGATTTAGCGGAATTTTCGCTTAAATGGAAGAATTTTTTCCGTCTATTGTAATGGTAATTAATTCAAATTTTTAGATCACTTCAAGAACAATAGAAACGCTCGAACCATATATTTTAGTTATGAACGACATTCTTTTTCCAGAAAATTCTTAAATTAAACAATAACATAACTTGAAAACTAGAAAAGTGATAAACTGTTTGTTTTTCTTCATAAAAAGACAGATTAAAGATTTATATAATTCTCAGCGTGACTTGAACCCCGGCCCCCAGATTTCCATGTCCATTCACATACCACTACGCCACCAGATATGTTCATGGAGTTTGTACTTCACTTAAAAGTATTCACTTGAAAACATTTTCGTTTTTCAGAATTGAACTTTTTTATTAAAAAGAAATACCTTTTATTCCTATAGAAACTTTAATTTAACAGCTCAGTCTCAAATTCGTTTGGAATCAACTAGTAATGCGTCAATGTAAAACATTATATATATCATATATAGATATATATATATATATTTGACGGTAAATAAATTAAATATTCACGCAAAAAGACATGCTACAATCATCACAGTAATGAAAATGCCATACTTCGCACAGACATCTTTTCTTACCAAAAGTATCCTCACGGCTGATCTCTCTCAACAGACGTGAAAGAGTCCACTCACCCTTAAAACCCTGGATAGTGGGAGGCCATCTTCAGCCTACATTATACCATAGCAAATTAAAGCCTTCAGAAAGAAGAATGAAACAAAAGTTTGTCGCTTTCATTCAACCCTTCAATAGTTTGCACTATTCTACATTCTCCAGTATTGTTGTAGTCCAAGAGAGCATAAATAAGAGAGGGAAACTTGTTAATGGGGCGCCCGCCGTGATGATTCCCATCTGTGCTATTTTTAGTAACCGGATGCAGTTCAATTTTCGTCTTACCCTACTCCCGTGCGTTGAAAAATTTAACGAGTGGAATTTCGCAATTTGAGCTTCATAAAATCACACAATCAATACCAAATTTATTCTAGATTCCACAAAAAAGCCATCTCATATCCAATTAATAATTTACATCAAAAAATTGTAAAATCAAACGAGTTTTTCTCATCTAAATAGACCTAATCGGCTAACGCGTCACGTGATTTGAAATGGGTGTTTACATCGGAATCGCTAATCATTTCTTTAGTAAATACGGTGTTTATGTTGTGTTTGCAGAGCTAAATTATAGCCGATTTTGGTAGGTCTTTTTACTTCAAAATGAATTTGTACACTGGTAAAAGCTGTTCAAGTAGTTCAGTAAAATTTTTAGAGCTTGATATGGAAAGCAAAACAACGTAAAGACCATGTATGTTTGACAAGTGTGCGGTATGATTCATCGAAGTTGTCGAAGAATATTGACACTACAACATAAAAATGTCAGTCATTTCACTAGAAATAGAGAAATAACTTAAAAACGGTACCGTATTTTTAGTGGAGTTTTGAATGTATATTCACTGAAATCTATTGGAATTTGTATAGATGTTGATGTTGCGACGGCTAAATACGATTCAATGTTTGAAGAGTATTAGTAGCTTCAAGTAAGTATATTGAACTTTATGTCTAAATCAAGGATACTCATACTACTTTGTCTTTACTATTGTATTCTCGTGATTTGGTTTAATAAAATTTTGGATGTATAACATTTGTATGTACTGATACCGTACCGGTCAAAAAAACTTCATTTCTGGCGTACACAGAATATAAACTCGACTTCTAGCAATCGTCTACTAGCTTCAAATACGTATATTTATGTGTCTAAATCAAGGTTACTTATGCTACATTGCTTTAAGGAATGTTTTCTCAAGATTTGGCTCAATAAAATTACGAGAAGCGAAGCCGTAAGAGTCAGAATGTGTAGTAAATACACCTGTTTTTCATAGTTTAATTTCTCAGTTTTAGCGGCCATTTTTTAAAAAAAATTCCTACTACGTCTTCGATGTATTACCATTAAATATTCTTTTACATCATTAAATGTGTTTAGGCTTTTCAGCTTTTAAATAAACGAGTCTACGTATCGCATTCCACTACAGTAAAATGTATGGGAGAGGCGTGTTTGTTTTGATTTCGTACCCAATTCAAGTCACGTGACGTCGCTGTCGGCGTAAGCCGATTAGGTCTATGAGCAAAAATTTTTGAATAAACCTAAGCACGCTCTCGATGACGTGTGATGCGTCAGTAGCTCGCCCATTCCCGCTAAAATTTCTTACAAAAACACAACAAAAACCTCCACGTTTTTGCCTTTTATCTCGATCATCAAAATCGTTCCTCTGTAATCAGAAAGTACACCCTTTTGATGGTAGATAATATGAACAAGAGGAGAACTAGAGAACTAAGATAACTTTGATTTTAATGCTGTTTTTGAAAACTCAAATCTGCACTAAATGGTTCTGTGGGTCCGGAAATGTCAATTTTTG
Organism: Telmatactis stephensoni; assembly: GCA_029948255.1. NCBI lineage: Eukaryota > Metazoa > Cnidaria > Anthozoa > Actiniaria > Isophelliidae > Telmatactis > Telmatactis stephensoni. The sequence continues at coordinate 291,402 of JALIZF010001708.1, read as the reverse complement.
ACGCACAGGAGTAGGATAAGACAAAATTAAACTGCACCCGGTTGCTAAAACTAGCACAGATGGGAATTATCACGGCACGCACCCCATTAACAAGTTTACCTCTCTTATTTATGCGCTCTCTTGTGTAGTCTCTATACAAGTCAACCATTTTAATTCTTTTATGAGGTTTAAGTGGATTTTTTTCGCAATTCTTATACAGGGGAGCACCCCAAGATCAGTGCTCATGTATTTGAACAGTCATTCAGTCATAGAAAAGAAAAGCAAACAAGCAAGTAAACAAACAAACAAACAAAAGCAATCAAAGAAACAAAGAACACAGCAAATTTAGTATAAACTTTCGTCCAAATATATGTGAAAACGCGGAAATGATCCGCAAATGTTGTCGTTGGGCATGAGTGTAACTGTGTTTATACAGAAACTTGTAAAACCTTGCACATTTATAGTCATGAAGTATTAATATACACCTAATAATGCTGTGCTGAAAAGATAATGTGATATGTCCTCGCGAAAATCGCAAAATCACTGCCATTTTCGAAACCATTTAAGCGCATGCGTACAACGGTTACTGTAGATCCCACATGGCTTGCAGTTCTGCTTTGGTATATATAACAAAGACATTTGAAATATGATACAAAACAACTGGATTTTGGAAAGGCACTGGAAGACAACAAATCTGCTACCTTAGTATTTGCGTTTTATCATCCTCAATATCCTGGTTGTTCCCATCTCTGCATATTAAATAGTGACTCATGTTGCAAATCATATTAACTTTGATTTATAGACACTGTTAAACCTTCTTACTATTGTTTTCTTTTGTATTTATTAAATTATTACACACTAGACATTAGTTTTTGTTTCACGGGTTTTTTAAATCACTCCATTTTAATTTTTGATAAATTGAGAAATATAACTTAATATCACTGGAGTTAACTCTGATATCGTTTAGGTATCTTAGCACGTGCCGGTCAGTTTGTGATTTCCAAATTTACCTAAAGCTCGCTAAACTGTTTTGTATATTTTACAAATAAAGAATTTTAAAAATCGACGTGTGTCATTCCTATTGTTCTTGTTATCACCTACATAAGTGCTGGAAAACTTCGTTCCAATTCCGCTAAATCGGAAAGCTCTATTAGAGAAATGGAATTTAAAATTCTCAGTAATAAAGGGTACTGCAAGTGCATAATGGTGAAAAAATCTCAAATATACAATATTTTAAACCCCTTTCTTGGAACAGTGACATACATTATATCAAACAGTCATTGTTTGAAGTAGTACGAACCATATAATACTAAGCAATGTAAAAGATGTAATTATGAGATATTTTTGTGTGTGTATTGTGGTCTGATATTTTACAGGACAGTCGTGTGTGTATTTTGCCGAGCCTTTAGGAAAGGGAAAATGCAAGTTATGAGTAATACACAAAAATACATAATGAGGGATTTATTTGTGTCACATGCTGTTTTGTTTTGCATTTATATCAAGTTTTCTCTTCTGAAACTATTTTTGTCAACCAGCAAATGTCCTGAGTAAAATAAATCATACCTCTAGCCTGCAAAGGTTTTGAATGCACCTTTCAAAAGGTGCTTCAATTTCATCCATGTTGAAAACCATTATGCCATCATTACAGGCAACTGGCTGAATTTCTAGAAAAATTTGTCGGATAGGCACTTCTTCTAAAGTTTTCTTTGGCCATTTGTAGCCCTCTCTCTTTACCTTCTCCAAAAAGGAAGTCAAACATGTATCCCCAGATACATTTTGGTCTACAATTTGGCCAAGGTAAAAAGCAGAGGGGGATGACCCTTCAGACTTATATCCCACAACCACAAATGATTCACTCTGAAACAAAGGAAACAAACATTGTTCCCACCATATGCATTGCTACGCGCCCACGAACTTCAGTGTTGCGAATGGTGATTGGCGATTTTTAGCTGTCAATCAAGTCAAGTCGGCGTCGAGTTCCAGGCCCCCATTTAATTCTAGAAAATGGTGGGGAGTTACCCCTCCGCTCTACGTTGGAGAGTTGTTTATTTGTTGGTCCAAGGTCATTTACGCCAAGCAAGGATGATCAGTGATGTGAATGATAGCCAAAATTGTCATTAGCACTAAACAGGATATTTTTTTAAGTCTGATATTCCGAAGTAAGGATTCTGGCAAAAAAATCTCTTAAAAAACCTTTTTTTTTTACCAAGTTGATGGCAAGAATTCCTCCTTATACTTAGTTATCAACCAAAATCTCACTGAGTGGAAAAATGTAGCGTTAACATAATAAATTATCACCTAAAACGTCAAAAGAATACATTAGTTTGATTCACATGCTTATAATTTTATTCAACCAAATTTCTAAAATTGATAATTTTTACAATATTTCATATTTTATTCACCATTCATGGGTGGCCAAACATCATATCATGCAATCGACATTAAGCCATGTTACAAAAAATGGTAAAATTATCCATTACATTAATGCTTTTACATGCCAAGTCAGATGCTTTCCTCTTCAACAAATTTTAACTTGGCAATATTTTACAATGAAAAATGTCAGAAATTTCTGAGAACACTGATATATTTTTGCAGTTTACTCAAAAATATCAGTATGTTATTACAGCTGTTATTGATAACATGTAGAGGTTTTGGTGCTCCTCCCATTTGTTTACTTCACTAGATTTCAAGACTTTTGAGTTGATGTTTCTTTTCTTGAAGTAGAAAAATGGTTTGTAAACTCTTTTCAAGAGTAAGATGTTGATTGCAAGACCTTGAATTGTATGAGTAAATGAGCAATAAGTATTGACATTACCATTCTTCATTGAAATGTTACTTAATGCCACAGCGAAATTCTTTCACAGACTATTCAACAGGGTGAGTAATATTTTGCATCACAACAATAAATAGATGTTAGGATGTATTTAGTTCTCGTGGTAATAAAAGTACTAAGACAACCCTTGATAACTAGTTCTTCGTTATCCCAGCTTATAATACATATTTGGTAAAATTCTGTTGACTTTGTGAGTGCATTTGACTCTGCATGCCTCTGACAGAGACTTCGATTTATTGCACTTCATTTTTTTAGTGGTACTCCTTCAAGAAAATATGCAGTGTTTTACTTTGAAAGATTTGAAAATGGAACGCCGAAGATATACACATTCAAAGAGACAAACAACTTGGCCAGAGGGTGGAGATCAAGCTTGGTTGTCATAGAAACATGGGCGGATCTAGCTTTTTGACTGAGTAGTTTCCAACTCGAAATAAGCCATTTTAGAGTCAATTAATAGGATTAAGCATATATAAACAACAGCTAAATTAGCACCTTATAAATAAAAAGTGCAAACAATATATCTGTGATAATACTTAATTCCACTACTATTTTGTACAAATTTTATTGTTTTCTAATTTTAGCTTGCATCGTACAATTTAGTAGTTACCAGTAGTGTTTCAAAGATATATTGTATATACTCTACAGTGATAAGTGAACACCTAACAATGTAAGTTACAAACCAAGTAAGAACGATGCATGCAGATATCAGTCATATAATTAAATACTCCAACTCTAGAATACACCAACATCTGTTGCAGCTGCTACAAAGAAACAAAACATTTTTGAGTTTCAAAGCTCTCTTATATGAAAATCAGGTACTGAATCTTTACAATTTACCTTTTTCATAAAGTAAAGAAACCATACTTGGAGTGATGTCCATATTTATTCTGGAAACAGCATGTAGCTCCAGTCCAGGCGAGTACAAGTGAAAACAGGATTGGATGAAAAGCAAATAAAAACAAAGTGTTAGAAAGGTTATAATGTTCTTAGACAATTAAATCAAATTTTACTTTTTTGATGCTCTGATAAATGACAGTTTTTTTGATATTTGTCTTTGGTTCATGAAGTGATAAAGTCTTCCAGCAGGTTACCCATCTGGTTCTTGAGAAATATCCCTGCAATAGAAAGATCAAGTTTATAAATTGCTATGCATGGTTTAATAATTATTAAATAAACATGTAAATTTATTTACCTTTTTGAGTTTTGCCAAGTCATACAAACTAGCCGTTGTCATCTACTTCACCTTACATGATGAAATTTAAAAGTCTGCCAAACTGAGAGATAAAGTTAACAGGTCTTTTCAGAGGAGAAAGTGTTGGAAAAAAACATTGTAAACTGACAAGTGATTAGCAGACACTAGGTAATGTGTTTCTGTACTGTGTTTAAGGAGTAAATCCAGATGGAACATAACTCACAAGTACTCTAGAAACTACCAGGGTCTTAGCTAGAATAAGTTAGTAGTTTCTTGTAATTTACTTAGTCTTCTAAAATGTTTGTCATCCTCATTCTCCTTGGGTGTAAATTTGCAAACAAGTCAATGATGTGGTTAAGGTCCAGGTGCATTTCTTTATGTGCATTCATCATTGCCAAGCCATTCAATCTGTCTTCAGACATAGTGTTTCTTAAATAGTTCTTCAAATTTCTCAGAGTGGAAATTGATCTTTCACAAGATGCAGAAGAGATTGGAATTGTTGCCAAGATTTGAAGGATGGTAAAAATATTGGGAAATGATTCTTTGTCCACAGATTGCAAGGTGCTGCTTACTTTGTCAGGGATTTCTGCATCTCTTACCTCCTAATCTTCCCACCATCTTTCCCACATGATAAGCTCTGCATCAAGGCCAGCAATATTAGGAATGTCCTGGTTGTATTCTTCACAGAATTCCTGAGGAATGAGAGGATGATCTAGTACATTTGAGGGAACAGCACTCAGACCCTTGTAGCACACATAGACCTGATCTTGAAATCTTGTGATAAGTTGTTGTAGAGCATGGTCAAGGAATACTCTGGTTGGGTTAATCCTGTAATAGTCTTCAGGTGTTTGGGCAGGAGCATTGGCTCTGTGAATTTGTCTCTGAGCTACCCTGGGCATACTAGGCTCAATGTGGATGTCATGTGCCAAATCAACAGCTTCTCTGTACAGTTCCTGGTGTCTGTCATCTATGTTAGTTTGCATTTCTGTAAGAGCTGCTTTCAAACTGTCAATCTCATCCTTAGCTTTCAGGAGATCTATTTCCTTCTGCAGTTTAACTGTGAGGGGTCTAGTCAAGTCCAATATATATCTCACAACAACTAGAGTTACAATAAATGAAAAATTAACAGCATTCATCAAGGCCTGGGCATCCATTCTGCTTGTATTGTTCCATTGTTGATCTCCAAATGCATCTATGTTTAATGATATGTCCTCAAGAGTGGCAATAACAGGCTCAAGCAATTCTATAATTCTATCCATCCCATCAATACGTGCAATCCATCTAGTTTTGCAGACATCTATGAGGACTCTGCGAGGGTAACCTGGTAACACTGCATCAATTTTCTTTAGAAAGTATTCATGTCGTTTTGGTGAATTATGGAAAAAGTCTGAGAGTTTTTTCACAGTACCCATCATGTTTTTCACTAATGTTATTGAACAAGTGTCTGCAACACACAGGTTTAGACGATGACTCTGACAATGAACATAGACCGCCTTAGGGAAATGGGCTTTGATGAGTGACGAGGCTCCATTGTACACACCAGACATATTCCCTGCACCATCATAGCATTGTCCTCTGCAATTGGCCATTAATAGTCCCAAGTCAGCCACAGTTTTCAATATAATATCCTTTAAAGCCTCACCAGTCGTTCCTTCTTTGCAGTGATAAAAGCCAACAAACTCCTCACGGATTGTGTTAGAAGTATCAACAAACCTTAAGACAAGGGATAGATTTTCCTTATTTGATATATCAGCTGCCTCGTCTGCTAGTATGGCAAAATATTTACTTTCCTTTACTTCAGTTGAGATCATGTCCAAGATGTAGTCGCCAACTGTTGTTATCATTTCATTTTGGATTGTCTTGGACGTGTAGGTTGCATTTTCTTGGAGCATTTAAGAGATGTTTTTCTAGAATATTATCACCACTATCCACTCTGAAGTTTAGCAAATAATGGAAATTGCCATGAACAGGGTTGTCTCTGGGATTGTCATCACGATGGCCTCGTAGAGCAATGTTAGCACGACCACAAAAGATCACAGTCTTGAATAAAGACCATAGGATATCTCGGTTCTTTGCAATTCGTTTTTGTAATATGGTATTTAGCTGCTGATCAACAGGGACAGCTTGATTTCTCATTGTTCTTTCTCATAAAGTTTATCCATGCGAATAACGGCCACATATCTTATAGGCTTTCGCATTTTACCGCTGCAATGGCTCTTTATCCTGTTATGTGCTGATGTCCAACAGGTCAAAGGAGGGACTGTGACAAGCTTGTCAACCTTGGCATTTTGAATAGTAAATAACGAACATGGTAAACAGAAGCACCATTCAAGGATTTTGATAGGCTGCCAGAATGTTGTCGTAACAATTCGTATCTGAAACTTTCGGCTCTGTTGTTTTCGACGGTGTGTGGGAATTCGAAGAAGAGATCATCAGGCATTCCAAATCTTTTCAATAAACTCGAACATCTGGGGCATCTGAAAAAAGAAAGGATAATACTAAATACTACACCAAAATCGAAGGGCGAAACAGTCCTCTTTCCGCTGAGATCAGCTCGCCACGAGGGACTCCTTGGGCAAAGCTGCCATCTTTACTCAGCTGAAACGACAAAGAAGTCAAGACAAAGACAACAAAATAATTAATATAACACTACAGTTAAATCGAGCGTAAACCGCAAGCCTATTATTTCCAGATTATGAGCTGGTCTTTGTAGAAGATTCGTAGTTTCGATCGTAGTTGTTTCTCTCAAGCACTGTTTTGGTTCTGTTCGTTGCGAGTTCGAAGCACTCTAATAGAACAGAGAACCTCACCGGGGTAGGCTGGCCCTTTTATACTTTTGTCGGTAGTTTCTAGTTTACGCAGAATCAAGTTGGAATGGTAAATTTGTGCTTGGTTTGACTGTGGGTTTCCTGTGTGAATCACTTGTGGGGTGTTTTACTTCCTGTGAAGCACTTCGGAAACTACTGGCGGGGTGTTTTATTTCAGGTGCAGTAGTTCACACAGGGATACCAAACAGTTAACTAACACGTTATGATAGCTAGAAATTCCTGTGGGACCCCTCCCTCAACAAAACTTGAAAAGGCTACAAAAATAGCCTGGGAACATGTGGGTTTCCTGTGGAAATAATTAAAAATGGCGTCCAAATAAAGGTAAAATACGCTTAAACTTGTTCCATTTGTATTATTTCTTTTTATTATCTCAATAATTATTTTTTCTGGGAAAAATCTCAGTAGTTTCCGGAAACTAAGTGAACTTCTCTAGATCCGCCCGTGACAAATGCAGAGCATTGATGTCTGGTGGAAGCTCAAGATTTTTAGTGATTCTTTACGTGTTATCGATAATGGCTGTAAACTAAAGTGGTTAAATCATTGTTTATCATTATTCAGTTGTTTGTACCGCTTGCTTAAAAACTTGAAAAGCTTTTCATCTTCCAAATTAAAGCCATAATAAATCACACTCCCTTTTGGAATACCATCAATTGCCCATCTTGGCCAAGGGGCCCACTTTTTCCAGTATCCACCTTTTAGCCACTGAACACTGAATGTTTCATTATCAATGCCGACAATCTTTGCAATACTTGGTGGCTTAAATCCTTCTAAATCTACTGCAACAAGGTCCCCAACTTGGGCTCCATCATAGTTGTCAACCTCAGTTACAACTGTAGGCTGTCTGTAGGGGCCTGCATATGCCTAAATACAAAAATCAAGAATTGTTGAAATTTAACTTGAAGCTAATTCATAGTAAAATGCATAATTCTTGTCAAGCAAGCAAGCCAATTTTGCTTCCTGTGTAACCTGCCTTTGGGCAAAGCAAAATAAATAAAAAAATTAATATACAGATCTTTATACAGCACATCTTTATACTTAAGGAATGTAAAACGAGCGCTTATGTCTCTGTACAGTGATATAAACATGATGGAAGATGTAGAGCAAGAGAAAAGCAAGCTTAGGAACACGAGGCGTAGCCGAAAATTGATATATATGGTCCATTTCGATACCGAGTTATTTAATATCAAGTTGATCATTATCTAAAAAGAACAACAATAGGAGATCAACAACTTGGCAATGGCAATGGGTCTTTCAGGTTAAAAATTAAAAAAATAAATATTATGCCTTTGCAAACTTGTTTACGTTGTATGAAAATTTTAAAAATGAAAGCTGCAAATTGACAAAGTATGGCATAAACACGAGTTGAATAAGATAAGTTAAACAATGAACGTACTCATGACAGAATCTGACAAAGCTGCCACGACTAGATAAGCACTCTCAAATTTCTCCACTATTATGATGAGTACGATTTCTATAGCTACAGTATCATATTCTTTCTTTCTCCATACCTTTTTTTTGTTGAGATAAAGGTTTTTGCTTGAGAGTTTGTCGAGAGTAGAGTTTGTCGAGAGTAGAGTTTGTCGACAGTGGTCTTGATAAGACTAGCCTATAAGACTAAGTTTGGCGGCAAAGAAAAGTGACCGAGTCAGACTGATATTGACCACAGGAATCCCAAATGTTGCATATGACTTCCACTTGCTTCCACGTGTTTTTGTTTTTTAATTATCTCGGTGTGTGTTTGGTTATATAGTACAAAATATAGAATATAAATTTGACAGTAGTCTTAGTTATCTGAATAAATGATTTAAATGACAATAACACAATAGCACATGTACGTAAAAATGTAGTTTTGAGTTATTTGAAGGAAACGAAAAACGATGATATGTAAATATATATAAAGATGTGATTAAATATTAATTAGCTGTTCAGGAGCGAAAAAGATTGGAGATTTCAACATCGTATCCATACTTGTTTAGATCTATAAAAAGAAGTTGTTTGACCTCCCTTCTGAAAATTGTTTTTCGCGAGAATCTAACCGATTCCGGAATTTTGGCTCCACATCTGAACACCTACGGGAGAGAAGGAACTTTTGTAAGTTCGTTCTAGAGTATTGGTTGTACAATTTCTTAGATGCAGACGACCTGGTATTGTAGGAGTGTATATAGAGTCAACAAAGGAAAATAGATTGCAAATATTTGGTGGAGCAGTTTGATTTACGACATCATACAGCAAATTAGAGATACACTCTAGATAAAGAAAATTCACAGGTAGAATATTGGCTTCTATGAATAAAGGAATAGCACTTTCTTTTCTGTCATAAAAATGAATCAAACGAAGGACTCGTTTTTGCAAGAGTAAGAAGTTGGTTTTACATGTTTGTCCCCAAGTACTTAGACCATATAACAATTGTATTTTAACTGAAGGATTAGCTAAATTAAGACTTTATATGGGTCAAAATAGTGTTGTATAAATAGTTTTTTATACAGAGACAACTTTGCTAGACCGCTCGTCAAGCTCGGTTGCACTTCAAATCTTTTTTTTTTTTTACAATACAATCATTTCCTTCATTTGGCTTGTACAGTCTTTTCTTTTCACAGGTCTACTTTGCCATATATTTCTAGGCTCTCTGGGCTTTGACTGCAGTCAATATACATTAAATAGAAACAAACAGAGAATGAAATAATTTATTAACACTGAGCTGTCTTAATGAAATGGCCTTTACAAGATCGGTGACCCTTTATAATTCATGCGCTCATTTTAAACATTTACCTTCAACTGGCTTGTACAGCTGTCTTTTCTTTACACAGATTTAGTGGAAATAAATTTGCTAGGTACTTTGTGTCCCCTGACTGCAGTCTATACATGACAATGAAACCTGGCAACAGAGAAAGGATGATTTATTAACACTGACTTCAAATTAAGTTTTTACTGATTGTATTGAACTGACCTTTACAAGATGCCCCCCTTCCCCAGCCCCCCTTACTGTGCAGTCATTTCAAACATTTACCTTTGACTGGCTTGTACAGTCCTTCTTTTTCACAGATCTGGTGGCAATAAATTTCTATGCTCTTTGGAATCTGCAGTCTATACATTAAAATGAAACCAACAGAGATCTAGTGGAAACACATTTCTAGGCTTTCTGGGTCTTGACTGCAGTCTGTGCATGTACAATAAAACTAGAAACCAACAGAGAAAGGATAATTTATTTACACTGAATGACTTCTTCATCTTTCTTGAGATAATAATAATAATAATAATAATAATTAGTAATAATAGTAATTAGTGCACATAGACGTTAATAAACTGCATAATAATAATAATAATAAACTAGCAAGCGGACTTCTGACAGACTCTTAGGTTTTGCCTTGTACCATAGATCGTTGAGTCTTATAGTCCAGCCGTGCTTCTTGGATTGTGCAAAGCTTTCCTTGGACGATAAAGGTTGAAGAAATATACAGTATTGTATAACCCATGAACTAGCAAGCGGATCAATATTAGCAGACTCGGATTGGTTATTTTGTATATGTTAGAGTCTCCTATGGTCTAGCCGTGTTTCATGGATTATGTAAAACTGTCATCTGAATATCAAAGAAGAATTGTAAATTGCTCATCGATCTCGCATTTTATACGAATGTTTACATTGTAAATGTTTGTTTGTCAGGCCCTAAGGGGTTATCAATAAAATAATAATAATCTTTATTATTTAAACCGTGCATGTAACGTCAATATGATCAACTGTGCCTAACTATATATAAATCTAAATAAATTAAAATAATTTAAAAGATTGATAATGGATGTGTTCATATATGTATTTCTGAATAAAATAAAAGATTTCCAATTCATGAAAGGTACTAGCAAGAAAAATAAAATATCATTAGGTCAGATTTCAAATTTTTTAATTCTCATAATACAGAAAGCCCCCTCCCAAATGAATTTAACTTCGTCTCGTGGCATACTTTTTTGTTCTCACCACATTTTGACGTCATCTGTGCATCGATTAGAGTACAGATGCACGGAATAATGGAATCTGTTTTATATAATATTTATTGAAACATTCCAACCAATTGCTCAATCTCTGGGTCATGCTTGGGCTCTTGGTCATGCGGGTCGGCCAGATCAGCATCTGCAGACAGCTCTGATGATGAACTATTTAAAGTACCCACTTCTTCGACATCAAAACAAAAGTCTCCATCCACTGGACGAAAAAACGAAACCATATTGTGAATTGTTGTGAATATGGAGCAAATACCATGTTTATTCATATTTGATTATATTTGCACCAGCGCAAATATCATTTGGGCTTCAAATTTGCAATAGGTTGTGAAGCCGGTGAATGCCACATTTGACTAATTATACACTGTGTGCGAATTTGTTACGATGTTCATTTTTGTATCATTTTAGCTAGATCTGTAAAAATGGCGTGAATTTCACATTCACAATAGATTTGCTTTGTATTTGATACGTCTTAAAATGACTCATAGCTGGACAACATCAAAAGTGACTCATAGCTGAATCAACATCAAAAGTGGGGTGAATATGATTTTTAAAAAGATCATATTTACTGCAATTTTGAGATTTTACTATTTGCCATGTAAAATTTGTGCACGTATTTTTGTGATTTTGCTTTCTCGCCGTTGTAGCTGCTCCTGAGCTCGCCGGGCGAGTGCCCTGACTGGTTTGGGTCCAAAATTCCGTACAGAGAAGGTTAATAGACGCAATTATATCTTGAACTTGATTTACTATTCTTGGGTTTCATGTGACGTCATCGAAAATATTCATGCCTCATATTGAGCACATAAAGTTAAGCCTTAAGTATGTTGCTTATATGCCTAACAGAAGTTTTTCTTGAGTATTTGAGAAACTTTGCTTGCTTGGTTCCTGAGTTATCAAAGGTAAAACCTATGTCACGCAACACTGTCACGCGTTTTCCTATGAACGTAAAACTTTGAAATAGTTAGAAGTAAACACACATTTGGCTTGCTGTATGAATAAAAGTATTGTTTACTAAATTTCTGTATCAAAATACATGATAAAGTTGTTATTTTAACATGATTTTGCCAATCATATTTATTGTCCGCCATGTTGGTGTCCCAAAGTGGGACACCAATATGGCGGCGCCATACATTTCTTTGTAATAACTGGCTTTGTGAATTTGTCGATATCTTTGCATCACAATATCTTTCGGACTCAAAATTCCCTGCAGTCATAAAGTTTTTCCTCCTCTTTAAGCAGATGTGCCTGATTTTACTCAGGGATGAGAGATTCGCTGTCATTTTGATGACCTGTGGAGGGACACCAACTGCGAAGTGCCATACATTTCTTACTATAGATTCGGCACTTCAAAAATTAATATCTTCGCAGAAAAAGCTCGTTTCAATTTCAAAATTTGTGAAGTTACATAGTTTTACTTGCTCTTTATAGTGATATTATTTTTATTTCACTAAGGGCTTTTTAAATTTTTCGATGACGTAGGTGAAACCCAAGAATCCTTTCTCGTCAAGAAAACATTCTGGATCGACCATGTGCCTGGCCGGCCCAACATGCCTAGCGGGCGTGACACAGGGAGCCCGAAAATAATCTAACGATAGGTAGTTACAGCCGTCCTTTCAATAACTCACTCTCATACAAGTCAAGCAAGTCAATAACAATCCACATATTTAAGACCAAAATTTTTTATTCATTTCCACAGGTATTGATTTCTAATTTTAATAATTATAAATGATGCTAAAAACCGTAACAATAGTTTCAAAAAATACCTGATATAATTATCTAAAATATTTTAAAAGGAGGCTTAAAAAGAATTTGAAAAATAGCTAAAATAGTATAACACTGAAACTGTATATATATTAAAAATAGCTTTAAATACTAACCAAAAATATTTGCTCATAAATTTGTTTAGTGCTTAGATCAATCTGAAAATCTCATCAATTCAATTCAATTTTTAAGTTACTGTGTATAGGCATTTCCGAATCACTTAATTAATTAACTAAAATGTTTTTTTTGGGAATTATTAATAAACAGTAACAAGTAGATAAATTCTGGTGACTTAAAATTAATAGAACTAAAAATAACTAAATAATGATCTTAAGCTAAAGCCCAATCTGGGGCATGTTCTGGTTCACGCCGGGAAGACAATGCTCCTTCCCTTCGTTCTAGCAACATTGATTGTCCTTTCTGGCTTCTTTTTCGAGAAATTATTCGATCAAGTCGTCGAAAAGTGTTCGTTATGTCTGGATTTCTCCAGGTCAGCTTTTTTGTACATAGTATCTTTTTATGCTGCCGAGGCAACTCATTTTCAGTCCCAAAGCCAATTTCTCTATCAGGTGAGTCAGAAATTGACTCATCTGAAGAAATATATGTATTGCTCTTCAGAAGTCTTCGGGAATCGATGTAGACTCGTGCAGGGCCTTGATTCTTTGACCTCTAAAGATTCATAAAAATATAGTACTTCCCTTCGGAATATCAAGAAAAGATTTTAACTAGTGAGCATTGGTCTCTTGAAGAATCATTTTACGAAATTTCAACTAAATTCAGTGTCTAACGATTTTGATCACAGTCCCGCTTTAACTATCTTAGATACTTTCAATCATTTCAACTTGACTTACTTTTATCTGGTTATAATAACTTTATTTATTATAACCAGATTATAAAAGGTTGAGTTAGTAGTTTGGATGCATGTCGCAGTATGAACTTTGCCGAGCTCCGGGACGGAGTAGAACGAGAGACCAAAAGACAAGACAGGGCTAGTTCGATTTTGAAGCACAGCTTTTATTAGTGATTGAGCATTCCTGAATATAGATAGAATGCTTTGAAGAGCAGTTTTGAATTTTTTTGAATTTATTTTATTCATCAAGTTACAATTAACAGTGACACTTCGCTACATGAATGAAGTGATGTCCTAACATAGTTATTTGTTACATGCACCATCATTGCTATTTGTGTACAAGCACATTTTTAAATCTTGGTTGAGAAATGCCTACTAAAGAAGAATACAAGTGGTAGTTGCTCAGAGTTTGTTACACGAGTGACGTGACAAAAATGTTAATTTTCGACTAACTGTCTTTTCTTTTCCTTTCCACTCCACCACAACAATAACATTAACGTTGAGAAATTCTTGAGTATATTAAGGCCTGGGTCAAAAAATTAAAAAAAAACTTTTTTTGAAGACGTAGAACATCTAAAAATATTTTGAGGACATAGATATCTAAATGTTGAACAATTTAGAATGTTGAGAAGCACGTCAAGGCTCACAGTTAAATATGGTTACTTTGGAGTCTTCAGTTATACCTGCGACAAGCATTTTGCTTTGAAGTTTACAACTCAATATGTCTCACTCTGACGTCATCAGGTCACGTGACATCATAAAAGTAGGAAACCGCAAGGGTATGGTGACACAAAGATTGTCTTTCAAATCTCTTACAATCGCATTTGATTGTCTTCCAATCTGAAGAGCTTGTCACCAAAAGTGCATAGCACACTTGGATTCTTGAATGATAACACAGCTCGAATTTTATTTGTACCTGTTGCTTTAGAAATGCCTTCTTTGACGGCAAGCCACTCTGTTGAAATGAACCAAGTATCGTCTTGTCGGAATTAACCTCTTTGGACCGATTTTCCGGAGTCTTTGGTTTGTAAGTGGGATCAATGGCTTTGATGCATTTATTCTTTTGGGAATCATCCATGTCCCTCCATTTTTCGGCGGAAATTTTGAGGTGAGAGTTGATAAGGGCCAAGATCTATAATTGCTCAATATGGATGTTCCTCCTGCATTCTTCGGCAATTTCCCTATAAATGTTAGTAGTCTCTACTAGAGAACTTAGTCTACTTCGTGACTGGGGTGTGTCGTCATCTCGTTTCTCATTGAGACTTTCGGAATGGTTATTGTAATAAAAATTGTCTCCTAGACTGACTTTTCTTCTTAAAGGAAGAAGTATCCGCTCTTTCATGTTGGGCGCAATGTTCTTGAAGAAGTACGGAAAGAACTTGGCGTACTTCATGTCTGCTTCATCCGAATTATGATTATTATACACCAAAATTCAGTAACGATTTAAGTTTAGTGCAGCATCGGGAACATGTTGGAAACTAAAATGATTCAAAAGCACCTCATTAGTATTCAAAATCGGCTCTTTCCAAATCATTATAAATTCTAGTTTGAATTTGCTGCGGTCATTGGCTCTGCCTCCTTTGTCCCCAAGGGAATTTCGTAATTCAGTCGGTACTGATTTCCGAAAAGCTTGTCCAGTCGGTAATGATTTCCGAAAAGCTTTCGCCGTCGCATGTATTCTTCAGCCCGATTTTAGTTGAGACGTGTTTGTGTGGTTGTTTTCAAAATTTCAACTTGACAGCACAAAATCTCTCATTCATTACAGCGTTTGATAACTTGCTTATTATCCACTCAGTTAAAATTTGTCAGTGTTGACCAAACGACAACCAAAAACTTGCTCTCAGCAACTTTGTGACTTCGAAAAACAGTGTTCAGCTTTTGTAAAAGAGTATAATTTCTGACCTTGATTACAATAACAGTCTTTTATGTTGGTTTATTAACTGTCGCAACGGGATGATGACTGTTATTATTCGCGATGAAGTTCAGGTGTTTTTGTTTATTTGTTAGCGCAGCTGCATGTCATAATCAATGTCCCTGTGAACAATATCCTATTATCAATTTGTCTAAACCGCGCCGTCTTAATTCACCATATTAAATCAGTAGGCGTGGCTTGATATCCCAGAAAAACTCGGGTTTCCTTGGAGGCAATTTATTCATTGTGTGCTTATGCTCGAATGCTGTCATGGCTAGTGAACGAACACGACACTCTAAAGGTTTCTACAAAGACCAAATTGATCTTCGAAGACCGAGTAAAGTTCCTTGCTGACGGACTGTTTTGCCTGGAGAATACGTGGTCGAAAACTCCTTGCTAAGCGGAAAGTAGGAGAACGCTTAGAATATCTTGGCAAGATTATCGACCGGAGGACTATAGCTGGGAACCCGAGAGACACTTCTCACCAGATCTTCGCAAACAATTTGAACATCCTGTACCAGAGAAATGCTTGATTAACTTAGCCAAAGATCAATTAGCCCTCCTGTTCGAGCACAGCCTTAAATCGCCAAGGGTGACTACAGAATCACTCGACATGGGATGCGATGTTGTTCACAGCATATTTCCATCAGTGCCATCAACACTTAGCCGTGGTTACCATAAGCTCTCTGAGGAAGATCTTCGAAATGCAGAACTGACACCCTTCACGAAAAGGATAGTCTCACTAACTGGAAAGGTATTACAGATCGCAACACCAGTCCTAATCAAATTGCAGCTTGCCAAGGCTCCATCCTTTTACGACATGGAAGGAAACAAGACAAAGACCAGATACTTTGAAAGGGTTGTCTTTCAGTTTAGAAAGAAAAGAAAGTGCTTCTTGAAGCATGAACACTACCACTCAAATCAACCACCAAATGCTTAAAAGTCATGACTAAGATGTGTGGTTTATGTGTCCTTCCCCATCACTCTTTCCTTCCTAAATTGTGTTAATAAAGATAAAGATAAAGATAAAAAGAACCAGTTGATTAAAACAGAAGCATAGGGCCTTAAACACCGTGTGAAAAGTTTGGAATTTCTTTGTCCCGTAAATTGAGGGTTTCCAAAGATTAGGGCACTGAGTTCAGTATCAACTCCTAGTTATTCTGTGAAGACCCAATACAAATGAATTAAGCCGGCTAATGACAAACGAAGTAGTGCTGATCATTTCGGCGATACATTATTTATTACTGATAAAGGAATAATTTTGGAGTAAATACATATACGGTCAGTGATGAATCTACACGGCAACAGGAACTTGAAGTGACGCCTATTTACAAAAATCTACTATATAAAAAGGATATTTTTAAAAAATTGAAAATGTTAACATATTTACATTATTATATTACAGTCAACAATACAAACAATACTAGTTTGGTTTGCTTGGGGTCCTTGGGCGGCGTTCGGTTGGGGAATTCGTATGCTGTGTCGTGTTAGCACCAGCCTGGCAACCCTGGCTCTGACTTTGATTTGACCCTGGGAATTATTGGAAATTCATTTCATTTAAAAAAAACAACTTAAATTATATTAGTCTTTATCGTATAACTTATGATTCTGGTCTCTTGTTTCAAAAGCCGGATAGTTCATAGCATGGAAAGCAAAGTCCAGATTTCTTTCTAACATTGACAACTTTCAAAAATGGCTGCCTATTACATGAGAAGGAGGCCAGAAAGGCCTTGTTTGCAGAAAATAAGTGGGCCGACACTTCTATTGCTATCAAAGATGATGTGTTCCTCTTCCTTTTGAAATACCTATTTTCTGTGCATTTTACAGGATACACTTCACGGTGGGCCTCTGGGATCCAAAATATGGCAAGGGTCCGTAGTATGTGATAGTCAGCGGTTGCCCTTAAAATGATACATAACTCTCATTGCCATTAAAATGGCGTCTTTCACGGTAGAACAAGTACTTGATTCATTTATGGGTGATAACAGTTCTGATTCTGAAGAAAATTCGTCAAAACAAAGAGAAAACGAAATAACTGAGGATGTGGGACTTGATCTGCAAATCGATTTATGTGTGGAGGCATTCAATTGTCTAGCTTTGGGTGACAATCTGGACGCTTTCAAGAGCCATATGAAAAGTTATGTCAGGGCTACATATGAAAGTTTTAAACCGCCTTCCAATCCTTTAAAAGGATTGATGAGCACAGGAGTTAATTGTTATTCGATATTTATCAAGGAAAGCAGATCATGGCTTCAAAAGATTTGTTCGAGGCTTGCAGGAAAGGCAAGTATCAAGAACCCATATCAAGCTGAAATCGTACGAAACATTCCCATTGAACTTTTTCGGTGTTTGAGAAGAGCTATTACACATTCACGAAACAAAGAAATCAACGATCACGTTGTCTACGGCGATAATAAGAAAGGACATGTGATTTCGTTTTCTTCAAGACAAGCAGTGATTTCTTTGTTTTCAATGTTAAGTGCCCTGAGTGAAACTGATGTGAAACGCTATCTTGAAAGGTCTTTGGTTGGCAGAACAAATGGTAACGCTTCTGTTATTATTGATACCAATAAAGACTTTGCATTTATGTACAAAATTAAATCCTCACAGTTCCACATTTGTTATCATTATGGCGTGTGGAACGAAGCAGGATTTGCACTTCATAATAAATGACATGTTTTTAATCCAAACTATAAAAACACTTGAATATTGACATGATTTCTCATCATTTATTAAATTCTTTATTACATTTACGTGAAATTTTAGACAAATTTTACTGAAATAATTATTAATATGATTCTTAATGAGTACTAGACCTAATAACCCAATATAATTCAATTTCTAGGCATATACTTTGATAAAATGGAAGATAAAATGTGCACTAGTAGATAAGCTTAGATGAAGTCTAAATCTATGAAAATATTTTCAAACTATTGATTAAAAACTTAATATGCATATTTTCTTATAAAAATCTATATTTTATAATTCTAATAAGATATTTTTTGCATTTCCTATTGTAATATTTAGAACCAAATTCTTATTTTCCATCATATAATAAATGCAATACTTACATTCTTAATACTGTGGTCATTGTAATTCAGTGAACTCTCTCTACTGTGAATGTAATAAGGACATTGCTTTTTGTTAGTATTATAAACAATACATAATGCTGGTTTTAATTTTTATACGCTAAGTGATATTTGTAATAGTCAAAGTTACTAAGATACAAATTTACAATGGATAAGCAAACAAATGTTCACATAGAGAGAGTTGAATTATATTATCTAATTTTCTGATGTATCTAGTAACCACCAACAGGTACGGTAAAAACAAACATAAAGTGTGCAAAACTTATCACTATTTGGAGGTAAATAGCATTCATTCATTCATCTAATTCATCTTTTATTGATTTCTACAAGTAAATTTACAATTTATATTTAGTGATATTTTTGTTGCACACTTTAGGTTTTTGTGCTATAAGATATTTGATAGAGTAATTTTATTTAAGAAGTGAACAAAAGATGGATATTCCCTTGATTTGTAGTAAGTAGTTGATAAAGATCCAAAAGTAAACAATAGGTTAAGAGTCTACTACTTACCATTTTGTGTGCTATTTTTTTCACTGCTTAAATAAAATCACTCCATCAAAAAATATACATTTCTTAAAGGAGCTTCTTTGAAAGCTTCCCTGAAACTACACACTCCTCAATAATTAGTCTCTTTGCATGTAAACAATAATAACATTCCTCCTCCTCCTCCTTAAGAAACCCACAAAAACAGGATTCCCCCTTTGTAACCCTGGAGGGGATGTATGTCTGTTTATATTCAGTGTTATCTGCATTGTAGTATCCCCTTTCCCTCAACCAGATCAATTGCACAAATTAATGCCGAAAAATCTGAGACCACCTACCTGAAAAGTTAGTGTTGCGGTTATACCTCCCAATAGCCATATGTTTAGATTCTCTACCTTCCATTGAAACAGCATTTAGACCTAGGTGGTATTTTTCAAATACATCTAAGGCATGTGCAGGGATAAGGTGCCCTAAGTTCCAGGTTGTTGGTGTAATTGAATTAAACAAGCATAATGCTTTGAAAAAATTTGAGCAGTATTGCTTAAGGAGATGTAAATCCTGTATGGAAATATTAACAACTCTGCAAAAAATTGAAACAGCTTGCCTTAACTGCAAACAAATATAAGCATATATGTGAAGAAATAGTTTCTGCTTCTCAGTGTCACCTGGCTGTTTAAGAGAATCAATAATAAACATAAAATTATGCAAAAACATACGTGAGTCCTGGCCAGTGAACCTGTACTGAAAATCTTTACCAGCATTGCTCTCATTATACCACCGTCTGACCTTATTTGCTAGACGAGGTAGGTTTGCTGAGGTATGGAGGCAATTTACAAGTTTATAAAATGGATGAGAATGAGGAACTGACTCAAAAGTCTTTCCAGGTAGGGGTGACTTTCCAATGCTTTCATATAAAATTTTCCTAAATACTTGTTGACAAGCATTGTTTTTCACATGTAAGGGCTCAATATGAGCCCTATCAATGAAATTACCAATAAGTGGCTCAAATTCTTGCCTACTGCCCTTGCTATTTATAAAATCAGTTACTCTCTTTCTCTTTGTGGCTGGGGCAAGCTTTAGCTTTTCAACACTTTTCTTAAGTTTTGCCACCTCTTTTGACACAGCTATTCTTTTTGTGTAGTTCCATGGATGCCATGTGTGTTTTGGGCCTATGCCAAATGTACCTGTAACATTTGAACTATCTTTTATGTTGACATTAGCAAATGTGGAGAAATATGTGGCACTTACAGACAATTCTCCAGCTAGAAATGCCATCATTTTCAGATCATTTGGGAATTCAGTAAATTTGAACTTGACAGTTTTACCATTTACTTGGAATGTTTGATTCTCAATCACTGAAATTTCATTAAGGAGAAATTTCACATACTTACATATAACATATTAACATATTATAACATATAAGCTTTCAGAGCAGTTTGCACCAAATATAAGAAAATTCTCACTGCTACTTAAGACATGTTTTCCCCTATTGAGGAAACTGACTAACCAAGAACAAGCAGTATCATCCTTCCCAAAAGGGGCCCCATCCCCACCTAAAACAACATTAAATGTGTTAACCTCATTATTGAACCACAAAAGATCTCCTGATTGCTCTGCTAGTCTAAAATAAAATGAAGACAGTAATGGTAAATATTCTAAAAGGTTTCTATAACAGCCATCAACTTTGTCATCATCATCAGCACAAAAATCCTCCCTAACATCACCTATTCTACCAACATCTATGGACTTTACATAATCCATCATCCTCTTATAAGGTATTAAACGTGCCACATCACATGACATTAGTTTTACCCTTTCTAATTTATTAGGATTTTTCTTATGCTTCCTCATTGACAAAGCCCTATAGACAGCCCTGTATTTTCTTTTTCCCATAACTCCCTTGGTAAAATATGTTGCAATGCTACGCAACATGTTATTATCTGATTGTTCAAACTGTTTGACCTTGCTGTTATAGATTTCAGGAAAAACTTGTTCGCATAGTTTCCTCTTTCGTGAGACTGCTTTAGTAAGATCATCCTTTGAAAACTTTGCTGTTAGTGTGTCAACTAACCCAGTCAATGCAGGTGTTTTATTGTTGGGAGTAGAACCATGGATACGTGATACTGCTTCAAAAGTTTCCATCCGCCTTTTTGTAAGTGTTCTGGTTCCCCTTATTATTTCCCCACTATTGTCACTTGTTGGGCTCTCCTTTCTATTAGAGATTGCTGAAGGATGTAAAACTAGACACTCATTTTCATCTTGCAATCTTTGAATTTTCTCATTAACTTTATCAATCTGAAAAGGAAAGTGTTACATGTTATTTATTGATCTATTTTATCATTCATAAATTTAATTTGCTTTATTAATTTATTAATTGAATTATTTATTTATTTATTCATTTTTATATTTATTTATTTATCTATTTATTTATTTTTTATTCAATCATTTATTTATTTATCTTGAAGAAATAGTTTATAGGAGAATGAATAAATAATGCTAGTGAATGAATGGGTGATAAGCAAGAATGAACAAATAAGTAGTGTAATTGAATGAATAATAGTCAACTACAAAAGTCAAACAAATCAAAAGTAACACTTATAATGCTGTAGGAGTAATTGACATTTAATGATTTGCTGTATCTCTTATATAATTGAGTAATAAAAAACTGTCAGACTTTTTTCTAAAAAAATATACTTCGGAATATGTTATGTTACCTTTTCCTCAAGCCTTCTACGCTTTGAATTTATTGCGTCTAAGTGTTTACTTTGTTCTCTGATAGTTTCGTGCTCGAGTACAGCCTGTTCTCGAACGTCCCTCTTCGACTTCATATAGGCTCCTACGTTAAATCTTGCATATCTCTTGGCCTTACTCAAGGGCATCCTTCACAGTACTCACAGTAAACAAAGTAACCTGTACAAAATAAATGCCATATATCACGATTACAAAGAGGTTTTCTAAAAAACAAAAAACATAGGATTGTTACCTTATGAATATTCCTTCGCTAGTGACTCATGTTGTACTCTTGGAAGTGCTCAAACGAAAGCCTTTTGAAGCGAAATTTGCTAAAAAAAAAAATACATTTTGCTGGTCTGGTACCAAATCGTATTAAAGGCCAATGGATTTTACTTTGATATCAGCTTTAAAATAAGCAAAAATAGGCATATTTGGTACCAAAATAAAGCTCTGTTCAAGTGTATTTTGATGAAATCAACTTTGGCGCCAAACGACCACATTGCAGCCTGGGAAATAGACTCAACAAAGGCCCTTCTTAAGACGAAACGAAACCTGACTCCCACCCCCTTGAGAATATATTTGGGTACTTGAATTTCACGACGGTTTCCGGTGCTTAAATTCTTGACCTCTGGGCCCACCGTGCTTAGACTCATTTGATGCCATAATGATTTTGGAGGCCTTTCTGGCCTCGTTCTCGTGAACAATGAGCCCGCCATTTTTGAAAGTCGTCTATGATGTCCCTAAATAAAATAAAAAAGTTAAGCATTGATCTCCATGCACATAAGTCAAAATATCGGAAAAGTCTTATTTACATGTAATCTGAGTCTTACCATCGATGGTAGGGATGGATTCCTGGGTTACTCTGAAATGCAATGATTTTAAAGAACTATAAAAAGCTGGCAGAAACCGAACTGCTGATACTGGATCACACCTTGTGGAAATTTGATAACTGTGCATCATCTGTAGTTAAGTTATATTTTTTTTAAAGTTAAAAACGAATTACCTGGTCGACAATCTGCAAATGGCCTTGGAAAAAACTAGAGAGCTCCTCCGAGTATGCATGCACTTGAGGATCGTCAATGGTGATCTGCCCATAAGAAAATACTCAGTACTATAACAATAGGAAGAACGTTCAGGAGATTATTTGTCTACTACCCAAAATTTACTTACCGTGAAACGCACTTGGTCACTCATTTTGAAATAGACCATTTCCGAGATGCGTAGACCACTGACAAAAGTATCGCGGGCACGACTTGAAAACGAGGTATTTTCGGGCACATTTGTTTCTGACAGAAACTTTAGAAGTAAGGCAAAAAAACACCTTTTTGCGGCTCTCATTTAAGCTGTAAGACAAAACTAAAGGATTCCAGCTTTTGTAATGATTTTGATCTAACTATCTGGACTTTCATTTCTGGCTATGAAGCTAAAGAACAGAGTTCTGAAGGGCAATATCAGCTGAGCCGTTTCGGCTCTGTGAAAGGGCCAGCAGCTGACTACAAAAAAGGCTTTTTATAAGGTATTTTCTTTCATTCTTTATCATGTTTCGTATCTGGAAGTCTACATCAATATTTGATAATATTTGAAGTAAATACAACTGATTTTAGGAGATGTTTTATTGTTAACGATCTGAACGAGCGATTGGATGTTTCACTAAAAAGGCTGTAAGTTGAGAATTTTATGACTTTACTGTACAAAAACATTAATAGTCAAATAAACAATATGATCAATAAATTATTTTCTATTGAATCTTGAATGTTTTTATGAGTTATTCTTCAATTGAAGCATTTATTTTCTCTTATCAATGCTCTGTTGTGGAGATTTCTCGGGGATCTTTGACTAAAGATCGATTTTAATGTCAGAAAGTCGCCAAAAACAGTATATGCTTTATATCAGCGGAATTCTATGTGGATTCAGTTGTCGATATGTAATGATAGAAGTGATGATTTTTCCATGAGGTATTAAAATCTGATTGTTTTTGAATCGTCTGTGCAGAAAAATCTTTCTGCTATTTTGTTGACATTGCCCGAAAATGCCTCGTTTTCAAGTCCGTCCGCGATCTTCTTGAAAGCGGTCTCCGCATCTCGGAAATGGTCTATTTAAAGATAGGTATTTTAGAACACTAACAGTTTTATGACAATCTACAGCTACAAGTCAGTAAAGGTTAGAGGTAGTACGTGCGAACCGTCTCCAGGAAATGACGAAATTTCTTGATATATTAGCTCCCAGGTCTCCACAATTGAGAACGCCTGTCAGTGATGCCAGTAAAATTTCAAGTACTAACAATGGATGCATATAAATCTCAAGATATAGATTTTTTTTCCTTTTTAATGTCACTAGGAACTTTCATTGGGCATTCAAAGTATTATTTTTTCGACATAACAACTAAAATAGTTTTTAGAGTTGCTATACTGAGGACACAATGGAATTTATACGGCGTGGTTTAATTTTTTTAAACTACTTTTTTTAGTTTTTTTTAGCTACTAACTATATACCAATTGCCAAAGAACAAGCAGTAAAATGTCACTGAAATAAATTTATTTATTCAAAGCTCAATTAAATTTACTTTCTCCAGCTCTTCACTACAACTTTTGGTGGACGCATATATCATATGAATTGATCGATCTGCACAGGCTCAGTTTGAAAGAATTTTATGCAAGTATGTCCAGAATCACCATTAGATACCATTGGTGAAATGCGTTTTACCAATGTGTCTATTGGTGAATTTCCACAGGGTTCCCTCTAAAAACCCTATCACAATATGTACGCTCGTGTTTGGGAATCCTGTGGTATCAATTGCTTGGCTTTGGGATTCCTGTGGTATCAACTGCTACGGCCGGCGGCTTTACCAATGGTATTAATGGTACCATTGGTAAATCGAATTCACCATTGGTGAACCAATGGTGAAGTATGGTCCTTTTGGTAAATTGATACCCTGTGTGATATCGTTCTTTATAAAAGTCCTTTGACAGACTGTTCACTTAGTTTGTCAGTATCGTCATTTTTAAAACTGACCTGAAGTTCTTGGATACAAAAGTCCTTTGATTTATTGAATAATTCGACTGTTTGCAATCGATCACAATCGATCACAATTAGCAATCGATCACAAGCGGCCATATTATAATATGTGTGTTATCGTCATTTCCAAAAGCTGAAGTTCTTGGATACAAAAGTCCTTTGATTTATTGAATAATTTGGCTGTTTGGTTAGCAATCGATCACAAGCGGCCATATAATATAATGTGTGTTATCGTCGTTTTCAAAAGCTGAAGTTCTTGGATACAAAAGTCCTTTGATTTGTTGAATAATTCGACTGTTTGCTTAGCAATCGATCACAAGCGGCCATATTATAATATAATGTGTGTTATCATCGATTCCACAAGCTGAAGTTTTTTGATTAAGGGATACATTAAGCGGCTTGTAATATACAAGGTCCTTGATTGTTGATCACAACCACGCAACCGATAAATTGCATATAGTTAACCGGCCATCTAGTTTTTGTATACCGTCGTTTTCGAAAGCTGAAGTTTTTATGTTGGACTGAGAAAGTGGCTTGTAATATTCAAGGTATTTTGGTGATTTACCCATGGATAATATTTCGATTAATCACAACCAGGAATCAGCTACATAATGTGTGTTATTGTCGTTTTCAAAAGTCGAGGTTATTGGATAAAGCGATCTTTAATTTTGGTTAATTGCACTGTGTTCTGTTGAGTGGACTGTTGAGTTCGCTTATCAATCAATCGCCCATTGAATCAATCACATTCACAAGCGGCTGAGCAATCTTTATTGTTGTTTACCAAATTTATCTTACCGTAAAGATGGAACGTCTTGCTTATTAGAAAGAAAAAACTGCATAAAACATCGCTTACGTCTGCTCACGCATACTATCATCTTCCACCAATATATGAAATAAATTCGGGAATGGCAGTGTTCCAATTTCAATTGAAACAATATTGATTTTAAATGTAATGTTTTCAGTTCATATTAAATATGTACATACATTTCAAGTTTTATTTCCAGATTGGTATAAGTTAGACAAAGTCTTTTACCAATGGTGATTTCAGTGAACACCTTCAAGCCCCTGCATCTCTCAATCTGAATGCCACTCAACACAGGATACCCAATATGACTAATTTCACCATTTGAAATGTCATCTTTTTGTAGCCTCTATGGTCACCAATGGTACCATTGGTTTCATTGATAATAATAATAAAAAAATTTAACCAAAATTATACATGAAACTACAGAGTGAAACACATACATTTTGTATTACATTTGTAGGAACTCCCTGTGGATATTTACCAATAGACACCATTGGTGACCCCCCCCCCCCCCCCCCCCACCTCCCAAAAAAAAGAAAGAAAAAAAAGATTTTTAACGCAACACCAAATAAAGAGTGAGACACTTATTTGATAAATATGATGTAAGGTAGTTATGTAATTATACCACAAGTAGAATGGGATGCACATTTTGTATTGCATTTGTTTGGGCCTCCTGTGAAAATTATCAGCTAATGAGTTATACATTCTTGTATTACATTTCCATGGGCTTCCTGTGGAAATTCACCAATAGACACCATTGGTAAAACAATGGTATCTAATGGTGATTCTGGACAACCCTCATTTTACGAGTATACATTATGTAGACGTATTTGATAAATTATATGATATCAATATACACAACTATTTACATCATTGGGTGCGAAAATATTATCATAAGCTTATAGAAACTGAGTTTTTAAAAGTACTTGCAGATAATGGTAATAGGATGGAGTGAATTCCAAATTGACCTGTTATCATACAGAATGAAATTGGATGACCACATATATAGCGGGAGTCCAATAATTTGTTTAGTCTGTGTGTAATTACGGAGAGAATTGGACAACAGCCATCCTGTTACCAAAAGTGCTTATATATATATATATATATATACATGTATACAACAATTTAAACTAATTACAGATTTATCAAAATATTTAAATTTTCCTTGGAAAAAATAATTTTTTCCTTCTATAATAAATTTTTTTGCTTATACAATTTTTGGAATATATTGCATATATTACTTTGGAAAACAGAAGTATTGTGGCCCCCACAGACTTGGAAATTGTTATTGATACCTAGATGTTACTTTTTAGATGTGAGAACAAAGTCCTCTTAATTGTTTTACATGTAGATGTTTTAGTTAAGTAGATTTAAATTATACAACTTGGCTGTCCAAAATAATAATAATAATAATAATAATAATCTTTAATCAGGTTGCCCACTCACAGACGTGATTTTCAGTGGGGACCCAAATTAAACAATAACAACTAAAATAAACAAAGATTAAATAAAATTACATATGTATAAAATATAAAAATTTAAATATTAAAATATAATTACAAACTGTAAGAAACATTATGTTAGACTATTAATAGCAACTTTAAAACGGGGAAAAGATAATTTTCTAATATTAAAAGGAATACTATTCCACTCATTTATACAATAACTAGAAAAACGATATTGACCCCAATTGCTATAAGAACATGGTATTCATAAATTATCCTTAAATCGTGTATTATAACTATGAGTATCAGCAAATGAGGAAAGCCCAAAGTCCCAGTCCAAGAGACCATTCACTGTACCAATTGCTGTACCAATTGCCTGTACCAATTCTTGCTTTTTTGGTTTCCTTGACTGCAGTTGTAGCTGCAAATCACTGAAGATTTCGTTCAGTTCTAAAACGGTCTTTTTCATGAGAACTTGGTAGTATGGAGTTGATGATAGTGTTGTACTTGGCCGAGGGACCTTTCTTGCTACCTCTTCCTTCCCACCCTCAAACCAAAAGCTGTTGTTTCTTTTTCTGTATGTTCTTTTCAGCCTTCCATCCTCTTCCAGTGTCATCTGCCTTTTTTCTACACATTGTTCAGCTTTGTTGTTCAAGGAAATAATTTTCCATCACCCATAAAAGGCTATCTGACCATTTATTGTTTACCTTGTCCAGTAAAAGGCTTTAAGGATCTGTACTTTGTCAGAAGGTTTGGCACGTGGTAAATAAGTAGGTGCATGTATGGAATTATTGGGCAGGTTTTGGTATAGGCTGTACCAGGCATATCCAAAAGTTGTTGTCCCCATTCTTTTGCCTGCAATGACAAGAATGATCACAAATAAATGAATAAATGAATAAATAAATAAATAATAATAAAATAAATAAATAATAAAATAAATAAATAAATAATAAATAAATAAATAAATAAAATAATAAATAAATAAATTAGATAAATAAATAAATAAAATAAATAAATAAAATAAAGAAAGAAAGAAATATAAAATTAGGAGTAGCTCATCACCCTTCCTTGCAGGTAAGTGCTGAATTGCGAAGGGCGCAGCTCAACGTGATCGAGTCGAAGGTTTACAAGGGCGCTTTCTTTACAAACAATTGAACAATCACACATTTACATACAAATTTACATACACATACACGTAGCAGCCACCATACGACCCATGTCTGATCACGGAGCACAGCTTAGATCGAAACTAGTTCGTTTTTACTGAGGGAGGAGAAACCGGAGAACCCGGAGAAAAAACCCTCGAAGCAAGGGAGAGAACGAACAAGAAACTCAAGCCACATGTGATGCCCCGTCCGGCGATCGAACGAGGGACCACAGCGGTGACAGACCGGCGCTCTCACCGCTCGGCCACCCTTGCTTCACATTAAAATCAAGTTAAAAGTACTCAAAGTTGACTCATTTAACTCATTAAACTAAATTAATAGTTTCATCCCAATGTTTTGAGTTGCTATCGCTGCAGCCAATAATAGAGGTTAAGCATAGAAGATGAGGACGGAGACGAGTTTACGAGTTCATCCAGCTTTTGCAAAACACAATTTTATTAATTTATTGCTACCTAATAAGAAATTTTTGCAGTCTTTAAAGGTTCACAGAATAAATATATTACTACCATTCATATTTTATGGAAATGGAAATTCGTCCTTGTCTTCATCTTTGATGCTTAATCTCTCTGATATTGCTGCCATGCAGTAAATTTATTGACTGCTCAGTCAAAACGAAATGAATCACTAAATAGGTTACATTAATACATTCACTAACCATGTTGTGGAAAGATGAAATTTCTTCTTCTTTTGGTGCCTTACAACTGATAACTTTGTACAGCTTGTGGAATCCCTAAGAATTAAAAGGTGCTATCATTAGAATTGTATTTGGCTGAAAATCGTCAGAATAAGCTTGATATTTATTTTCTGTTCTCTTAGATTGTGATAATGATGATTATGATCTTTGGGGTCAAAACGCTAGGGATGATCGTCTGAAACCTCCAAAACGTACCCTAAAAAATACCAAAATGCCAAAATTTTTGACCCTAAAAAATACCTAACAGCTCAAAAAAGTATACCAAAAAATCAAACGAAAAACTAACAAAGAAAAGGCAGTAAGTAAAAAAAAATTGTCTTGTTTATTTTGTACCCCTAAAAAATACCATCTTTTCTGAAAAACCTTGGATTTTCTCTGATGACCCCTAAAAAATACCAAATCGGCGATTTCGACCCCTAAAAAATATGACAATCATCCCTAGCACACCAATATAGGGAGTACCCCCCGGGGGTGATAGCTATTTCATTTCCTTCAAACCTCTATTATTATTGTTATCCACATAGGTTATGCATATATTACATATCTTTTGGTTTACTTCCTTTGTATGATATTAGGAGGTAAAACACACATGTACCTCATCCCATTGCATGCAGTCATTGATGATTCCTTTTTCAAGCTGGTCTGTAATACATAGTAGAAGATGAAGTTCATCTATAACCACTCTCTAGAGTGGGATCTTGAACAAGGGATTTCCCTACTACAGGGCTGGTTCAACCAGTCAGGGCCAATTGTTCTCTTCTAATCATCATAAAACTAGAGGGTCTTTGATAAATCAGATCTGTGGAAACAAAATTATGATTTAATGACTGCATGTTGATCAATGGTAGTCTTTTTTAGCCACTATCAGAGTCGTATCAAAGAAGGAAATTGTTTGGGCTGCATTGGAGTAGTTGGAGTTGGAGTTGGAGTAGAGTATAAAATATAACAAGGGAGGGATGGAAACTTGTAACACCATAACAAAGAGGATAACTTACTGGTGTTTCAAGCCTCATCTCTTTATTAGTAAGAGTACATGTATATCATAGAAGCTTACCTAGATTTAACTACATCTATGTTATTATTTGCATTCTTCCCTACCTGACTTTCTTTTCTCCTTTACAATATATACAGCTGTAGTTTGATGTAGCTGATTTTAGGCCAAGGGCCAAGAGCAGAAACTATATTTAAATAAACAAAATATGTGAATATAATGCATTATCAATTACCTCAGTCTGTAACAATAGCATGTGCATATTAATGTCATCACATTTTCATTTTGAAAATATTTGAAACCAATATGGTGTGAGGAAAAACAAGATTAAAAGATCTTCACTATGCTTTCTATCAAGAACTGAGTTTGAAAATAAAATATTATGCATCATAGGGACTTTAAGATGTTTGGGCCTGAGCATTTCAACCTCAATAGAAGTACAGTACATGTATTTAAGCTCAAAAGTCTAAGAACTATCTTTTATCGTCTTTCTTCATGCTTCCATTACCTTATAGTCTCCACCAAGGTAAATATCAACCTTGATGTCCTTTCCGTCACATCAATGTGGCCTTCATCCACAATGGATGACACATCTTTTATTATATGTGCCAGTGACATCTTAATATGGTCATAATCTTCTGCTTTTGCACAAGCAATGGCATGATTTCCTGAAACAAATATAAATTAATTAATTAATTAATTAATTTCTTTCTTTCTTTCTTTCTTTCTTTCTTTCTTTCTTTCTTTCTTTCTTTCTTTCTTTCTTTCTTTCTTTCTTTCTTTCTTTCTTTCTTTCTTTCTTCTTTCTTTCTTTCTTCTTTCTTCTTCTTTCTTTCTTTCTTTCTTTCTTTCTTTCTTTCTTTCTTTCTTTCTTCTTTCTTTCTTTCTTTCTTTCTTTCTTTCTTTCTTTCTTTCTTTCTTTCTTTCTTTCTTTCTTTCTTTCTTTCTTTCTTTCTTTCTTTCTTTCTTTCTTTCTTTCTTTCTTTCTTTCTTTCTTTCTTTCTTTCTTTCTTTCTTTCTTTCTTTCTTTCTTTCTTTCTTTCTTTCTTTCTTTCTTTCTTTCTTTCTTTCTTTCTTTCTTTCTTTCTTTCTTTCTTAGACTTTGCCCCCCTAGGGGCAGGTAATCCACAACGGTTTACCAATTACTGTTATATGCTAGTTAAATGCTAGTTATACAATGGTTTCGAGTTTAATACCACAGAATATCCCTCGAGTCACTTGTTGTTTTCTAAAGGCTTGTGTGTATACAAAGAAAATACAAGTGATCAGTGGGATATCCACAGTATGCCATGAGAAACCATTGTATAACTATTAGACTTTTTTTGCTTTATCGCTCTTTTCAAGGTCCATGCGCTCTAAAACAAAGGGTGATAATTTTTTTCTCGTGGAATGCGCCTTTCTTCACACTGGGCACAAAGGACCCCAAAATTGCCGGGGTTAATTTCACAATTTTACTCAAACCTTCATATCTTAAACAGTTTTTCATCAATTGGGACAAAATTACATCTCTTGTCCTTAATTATTAGCGATATTTTAAATTATCAGTGATGTCATTATGACGTTAAATGATTTTGCTATGTACTTTTTATTAATATTTCTAATACTTATCTTCAAAAAATCAAAAATCTGTAATAAAGATGGCATTGCCACACATTCTGCATTCGCCGTTTTCAAAAGCTGATTATTAAACTGGAAAGGCGTTATTTTGCTGATTCAGGATTCAAATAGTCAGCGAGAGTTTTTCCTTTCATTGTTGTGAAGACACTAAAGAGATCTCAAAAGATCCTGACAAGGTTTTTGACAGACACTCGTAAAGTCAAAAGTTTGTTATGAATCTAAGCATGTAGGACAAGATTCAGTATGACTTATAAATTGTCTGAGTTCTTTTTCACTTGTATCACTTTAGCAAGACCGGTTTCGGACAAGTAATGACCTGTCCTTCTTCAGTTGCTCTAAGTAGTGAATATGTTTATGCTCGAAGGTGTGCGAGCTAGCAAGAACTGTGATTCAAAGCGCTAGATCAGTCCTCTTTATACAAGTGAGGTGATACCTTGCCGTGATTGAGTTACGCTGTAATATCCAATGAGAAACAATTACTGTGTCCTACTTCCGGACATGATTCGCGGCAAAGTGTTGTCAGTATCATAGGCCGAGAACGGAGGTGCGAAATGTTTTGTTTCAAGGGATATTTTGTGTTCCCTTTTAGAGAACGAGTTAAAGTGCGTAAAATAAATGTCTTCTACCAGCTGCAAATGGCTTGATGGACTAGCTAAAAATCCGTTAGCCTGAACGAAATGCAGAGAAAGTACTTACAGGGGCATTTGCAATATTCACCGAAGTGATTTAAAGTCAAATTCTGTAATAAAGATGGCATTGCCACACATTCTGCATTCGCCGTTTTCAAAAGCTGATTATTAAACTGGAAAGGCGTTATTTTGCTGATTCAGGATTCAAATAGTCAGCGAGAGTTTTTCCTTTCATTGTTGTGAAGACACATAGAAACATAGGATTCCTTGCACTTCGGAGCTCTTTCAATGTGCAAAGTATAAAAACGAACAAATTGCAACCAAAAAAGTTAAAACAAGCTGTATGGTAAACTATGAATGGTATTAGTGAAAATAACCTCTTGTTTTAACTTTTTTGGTTGCAAATCGTTTGTCCTTATACTTTGCACATCATTAAACGTCATAATGACGTCAATGATAATTTAAAATATCCCTAATAACAATCACAGACCAAATATTGTAGCTTTCTCATGTCGAAACACATTATAATAGTCATAAATTATCATGGGAATGTCACTTGCTATTTTCAATAGCCTCTAATAGCTTTTAAGAATTCGAGTGACGTCACTTTTATGACGTCATAGTGAATTAAAAATCCTTTATAACTTAGCAACGAATTGTCGCATCGAGATAAAAATTGCACCAAATTTTAGAGAATCATATTCTCTATCACAATGTGCACTTTTGAGAAACTCTTGAAGTTATCTATTTTTTCTCATGAAATGTAGCACTTCTTTCAGCTTTTTGACGTAGCATAGTCTGAACGTTCAACATTACTATGTTAAGCAAATACGTTTTGTCTTGGTTTATATTGTCATTTTTCAGAATATTAGTGCTGTTTCTAACTAGCGTTGGTCGTTACCATGAAGAGCAAAATGTACTTTATCCTTATGCTTTGACTCTAAGGCCTTTTTGTGTACGAGCAGAATCAATTTTGAACTTAAGTATAATATCTACTATGCTTCTTGTTTGCGGAGACGTTGGAGAGGAATTAGACATATTTGTGCGACTATTCCCAGACTTAAATGGATATAGACATAGAGGAAATGACGTTTGGTCTGAGATAGTTAATGTACCCCCTTGTTCTGGCATCTCACCGGTGAAACACCAGAGACGTTTGAAGGTCTATATCAGGCTGTATTGCCTTGGATCATCCAATATATGGAGACCAAGGCAAGCAACGTATTATCACGGAGACAAAAGAACTCACTTTTTGGCTACTATTATTATTGTTAATGCAGACGGACTTCCTGTTTTCGTAAGGGCAGGGTAAGTATTAGGCGCATTTGAAAATTTATTATTTGGAATGATATTTGCGCTTTATAAATGAATAAATTAGTAGTAGTAGTAGTGGTAGTGGTAGTGGTGCTAACAAAGTAAAATGAATGAGACTGACAAATAAACCAGTTGGGTTGAAAAGGTAGCCACCCATGCACAGATTTTTTATGTTGTTCATACTTTCCCCCCAATTGGTGGCGCGGGACCCTTGCCGTTTCCTGCATGGGGAAAGCTGCTAGCCGACGGATGATTTCCGGGCGTCCCTCCTCTCATAACACCTTGGAGAGCACCTCGTCTGGTAGGGCATCCTTTGAGGCAATTGATGAATAGCGACCTGGCATTTTATCGTTCAACAGTAGAACACAGTATTGGAGATCTCAAGGTGTTTGCTTCAGCAACTGATGTATATCAAAATAGAAGAGCCTTCCAGCCTGTAATTGTAGAAATTGTTTATGCGTTATCCACAAGGAGAGAAAGATTTCTTGCAGATTTGTGAACTACGTACCGTAAACTCACAAAGTTATATTTATTTGTCAGTTAAATCTTTGTGCTGCTACCAAAAGGCCATAATACTAAGAGAGCGAAACTCAGTATTATGTCCACGCAGTGTCCACAGAAGAAACAGTTCGTATCCGCGCCCGCATGAAAATCAGTGCATTTTTATTTTGTGAACCTTACGTGCGTGATATGGCGTCAACTTGCAGTTTTAAGTGCCAAGAACTTTGTCCATCAATAGAGTTTCACTCTCTTAGTATTATGGTTTCTTGAGCTTACACATAGTTTACAACTATTTGTTGCGCAGATAATTAATTTGTTGCATATATATAGATTGACTATTAATGAACTGTAACAAGCAATGGTATCTTAATTCACTCCAGTCATTGTTACTCGTCATCAGTCAGAGTCAGTATTGCCTTTGGCCATCTGCTTCATCAGGAGTTTTTAAATTTTCGATCTTCTTCCCGTTCTCTTTCCATCATTTCCATCATTGATGTCATCATATTTGGAAATGACCTCAAAGCTTGATTCATCAATTGTGTGTTCTCTTTTCTGAGATCTTTCATACTGAAATAAGATTGACAAGTATAATTTAACGAAGCCGTTACAAAAGACGTAAAAATTTATTATATGGAGACAGAATATATTACATAAAAAAACAATTATAGTAATACAATTGTAATCGGAATACTGATGAATAGATGCATTTGGAGGACATAAGGGTTTAGTCATATATTTGAGATAAGTTTTGAAAATATTTTAGAAAAAAATGTGTTTCATGCAAAAAAATGGTTGTCACGTGACCGGGGCTTTCGACCCCCTCTCATGAAAACTAGGTTTGGGGCTAGTTGAAAACTAGGGTTAGTACCACGCTTCTAGGGTTACAAATATTTTTAGTGTTAGGAATAAGTTTGCCTTACGTTATGCCTCAAGCGAAGGATATGGTTAGGCCAACTTTAGAGCCAACAAGCTCACGTGACAAACAGATTTTAAACTTGAAAACCTCATAGACGAACTTAGTTCCATCCACCAACTACGTTATGCTGTCTTACGACCACTCAACTCAATTTTGAAAATCACCACCCCGTCAAGTTGGCCAAGATGGTTACTATCACATTGCCTAAAATATTAAGCACTAACCAGGACCCTAGCCTCCCTGGATAGAACGCTTAGTACGAAAAAAACCCTCGAAGGATATGTTGGTAGTCTTAAGTGTTTTTTAGTCGGAGGGGTTTTTGAAAAAAAAGTCTAGTATTATTATTAGGGGAAAATAGCTTTTTCATTAGTTATATATACCACGAACACACGTTCAGTTGAAACAAGTATGTTACATACCATTGTTATATACCATTGTCTTTTCATTAGTTGATGTCCATTCTCTTCTCTTTCCCCATCTTCTCTCTCAACTTTCCTCTTCTTCTCATCTTTGTCTGTCTTGTCAGCTTTCCTTACAGCCTCTACAATAGATGTAGGGCTACAGCTAGAAAACGCGGATGTTGTTGGATAAAGATAGCGAGTATCCTGATTTTTGATTTCATTAACTACCCTTTCTGTCGTTATCTTTGGAACTGAAGCAGTTGGTGGTACCCATTCATCCTCTATGGTTTTCCTGTAAAAATATTTACAGCGGAAATGAGCACTTATAGTTTGCATTTGTGGAATATATCGGATAACTTTAACTTTTTAGGCTGTGCTCGAATGTTTACACACGCACTCTCTTCTCTCTCTCCACTTGTCCTTCCAAGATCACGTGACAGTTCCACTACCCTTCCCCCTCCAAGATCTAATGGTCCATCCCTAAACAGTGCTACTAAGTGTTTCATAACAGCACCAACAACAAATAGAAACTACAGCAATAACACCGTAACAACAAATTAAACTACTGTAGTACTTAAATATATTTTTTA
Source organism: Telmatactis stephensoni (assembly GCA_029948255.1). Lineage (NCBI taxonomy): Eukaryota > Metazoa > Cnidaria > Anthozoa > Actiniaria > Isophelliidae > Telmatactis > Telmatactis stephensoni. The sequence goes on along the minus strand of JALIZF010001708.1, from coordinate 255,665 downwards.
GTGAATACATTCAGTTTTACCTAGAATCAAGCAACAGCTTCATCTGTTTATATATTTGGCCTCTTTTCTGCTCAAAGCTGCTCGACTTGTAGTACTCTTGTGTACATATCGGAAACTGATACATTCGTTGTTCAATGTGTTGAATTATTCCAAAATAATCGTTTCAGCCGTATACATTCGCCGCTTCTAACATTAGGTTATCTTCATCCACTGACGCTTTGACATACTGTTTGCTGCTAGCAGTGTCACCATTGTCGACGACCTACAAGCAGCTGGATTCTGTCATTTATATTATCAATTTGTGGGAATATATTAGCATGGTAATGCTCAAAGAAGCAAACTATACCTGTGAGTAGTAATACTGGAAGCTACGGGAAGCCATGGCCATTAGTCAAACGCGGACCATTCTCTCACTCCACATTTCTGCTACGACTTTTTGGCAGAAACTTTAGCATGTTTAACTTGAGCATTTGGCATCTTGAACAAAGAAAAGCACATTCCACAAGAAAATAATTATCACCCTTTGTCTTTGTCTCACCCTTTGAGAGCACGAAGTCCGAATAGAGCGATGAAGCAAAAAGGTCTATTTTTTCCCACACCATAGAAAATACAGCCAATAGGCCATGTCAAAGAGAAACATATTTTTCATTCAAGAAATAAGTTAAGAAAGTCTTTTTACCATTTTTTAATAAAAGGCACCTGAAAGGTGCATGTATCTATTGCAGAAGTGTTATAGAAATATGTTTGACAATGTGAAATGCATTGAAAAGAAAAACACGAAGAATGATGAAGAATTTTATGGAGTTTTGATGGAGTTGGACAGGGCAGTTTGTAATTATCGGGTGGAAGCAGAATAATTGGACTACCATTATTCATTATTCCCAAACAAGTTTTCTCAAGAATCCATCATTTAACCGTTTCCCATTATTCTTTTTCTATTTTCCTGTTATTCATTATTCTTTTTTCATCTTTTGATTATTCATTATTCCTTGGATTTCAGATGCAATAATTCACTGTTCCAAATTAAAGCATTCTCAAACCGTTATTCATATTATTCAGACCCTATTCATTATTCTGCTTTCACCCCCGATAATTACCTCGACTCAGATGTCTTTCGAAAATTAAACGTTGGGAAAAACTTGGTAAGTGATATTTGTAACAATGTATTTACGTCCATCAACAGAGACGGCTTTCATAACAGTGTCATAGATTTATAAAAGGAATTGCTAGTGTTTGTTTGCCCTTGCAATCAAGATCGAGATGAACGAGATCGAGACGAACACTTCAATGTTGTTCCCGTGTATTTTCCGAAAATATTCCGACTTTTCTATTGTTAACACTTTCTTTTGTTAACAAGCATAGAACTTCTTGTTAGAACTCATACATGTTCTGGTGAATACCGATATACCGTGATCTCATAATTTGAGTGAAGCATGAAGTATATCCATTTTCAACACGATGACATAGTATCTACTGCATTCTGCAGTAGCTACAAAAATATAGAAATGATTGTACTTAGCTATGAATTTTTATTGAAATCGGTAAAATTGTACCTGAGTATTATACCCCTGTATATCATATTATTGAGAGTGAAAATTTGGAGCAAATCATGAGCCGGTAGCTGAATTGGTCAGCTGCCGTTACCATGGCAACACGACGCCTGGCGGCCATAAGAAAGCACAATTTGTTCATCCCCCTAGGAAACCTAACTGCACATAGAATATGAGAGCAGGTCAAAAAATATCATTTCCACTTTTGCTTGACTCTCTCGTGCACTTGCTCTTAACAATTGAAAATGTTTATTTTAATATATGTTTTCATTGGAAGTTTTTGCATATTTCCTATAAAATGATAGGAAATTCCCCTTGGCATTTGTAAAGCTGCATCTCCGCTTTCCTTCAGATTAATTTTCTCTGTGCTTACTTTTACAGGTATTTCCAAAATTTGCCACATACCTGTTTTGGGCTCATTAGTTTCTTAACTGAAACTCACGACTACACTTTGATGTGTTGATTTTTCTTTCAGCCTTAAAGACGTCAGCTCAAGATTGTAAGATTGTAAGTGACATAGAAGCTTTTTGACTAAAAATAAACAAACGTTTATAATTAACTCTTTGATCAATTACACAGTATGTTATACTGTCATACAAGCAGAAACCTCGTTGTGGGGGATGTATATGACTGGGTTATAATAAGGAAATAGAAGAGAACAATAAGCTTACAATTGTAAACTGGTAAACTGTAATTTTAAGTCTCGTACCTTATTGAAGACAATCGTCTTTGTTGTTGTTTCAGACACACTTGACCAAATGCCTTAATGTTTTCTGCTGCTATGTCCTTTTTAGAATCCAAACGATGCAACTTTTCTTGCAAGGTTTGGATGGTTTTGCCTTGGTTGTATATGACTTGGTCACGAAACTCATTGGTTTGTGATGGACGGATTTCAACTTCCAGTTTCAAATGGTACTGCCACCAGTTGTCCAGGAGAGAGTCCCTTTTCTTTTTTCCTGCTGTTCGCGACAAATTGCCATTGAATCGCTCATACTTGGAAAGCCTTAGCAAAGCAATTTGATCCTTCTTCTGTCAGGCGGTATCCTACTCTTTCGATACATTGATGGACACTTTTTTCAAATATTTCATATTTTTGACCTCTCAAAACTTTAAAAGCGTGACACGCCATGTTGATCATAAAATGCAATGATAAGTCGTTGATTTGAAAATGCTTAGGACTAATTGAAATCGTGATTTAAAGTTGAAAAATTCGCCGTAATAATATTCAAGAGTGTTCGTAGATGAAGCTAAAGAAATATGCATTCATTAGCATATGCATCAACTCTGAGCTCTAAAAACTACTTCATCCCTTCTATTGTCTTCTCTCACGAGAGCTTTTGTTCGATCACATGGTAAAGCCAGGCAACTGTCAGAAATGTCAGAAACTGACTGATCAGTTTGTTGAATTTAAATGCAAAATATAAGCAAAAATTCAAGACGATACTTTATTGATTGAAGTTATTCACGTAAACACACTGTTTTACTCGTCATTACAAAATAACAAGAAAGACTCGGCAGTTTTTAAAGCACAATAAAGACAAATCAAGATGATACTTTATTGAAGTCAGATTCACGTGAACACACTGTTTAACTCGTCATTACAAAATAACAAGAAAGACTCGGTACTAAAGACAAATCAAGATGATATTTTATTGAAGTGATTCACGTTTAAGTTGTCATTACCAAATTAACTGTTTAACTCGTCATTGTACGAAAATTCCGGCAAATCACGAAATAATTTTCATTATGACTTCGTAGGTTTTGATTGACACTTTGATTGATATGTCTTGCTTTCCCAAGAGATTATTCAGGTTTGATTTGACAGCATAGTTATTCCCTTCAGGGAATAGTAAGAACCAATCATACATGGATTACTTCAAGCATGAAATTATGAGCTTAGGTGTCATACGACAATTGGGTTAACTACCGATGTCCATAAAACAATAGGCATTCTGCCTTATGAAATGTTGCCAAGTCTGGGTTCCAAATTAGTCCAGTCCCAGACTCTCTTTCTTGCCGCTCCAGGACTCGCGGAGAAAGAGAGTCCAGTATAACTTGCATGCCCATGTCAGTTTAGTGACCACGCGATCACCACATCCATGTGGTGATCGCGTGGTTACAAATCCTAAAGTCATCTAATGATTCAAGATGGCTGAAGAAGAAAGTGTTTTGTATACACGATATCAGTCTCATTTCGGAAAGCCATTTGTTGATTCAGTGAGCTATGCACTTGGAAAAACCAACTATAATCTTTTACCAAAGTTTGAGCAGTTACAGGCCATTTACGGATGGACAGTTGTGAAAGATGTATTTGTGAATTTTTTGATACGCATCACTACCACTGCTACCAAACACTGACATTTGCATATTGCAAGCTCGCAAAATACTAATTAATTAATTGATTGGCTCATTTTGCACATGCGCATGCAAGTTATACTGGACTCTCTTTCTCCGCGAGTCCTGGAGCGGCAAGAAAGAGAGTCTGGGACTGGACTAGGTTCCAAATGTGATCAGAAATTTCTGATGACATTTCCATTACAAGTAAAATATTGCCAAGTGTAGGTTCCAAATGTGATCAGAAATTTCTGATGACATTTTCATTGTAAGTAAAATATTGTCAAGTCTGGGTTCCAAATGTGATCAGAAATTTCTGATGATATTTTCATTGTAAGTAAAAGATTGCCAAGTGTGGGGTCCAAATGTGATCAGAAATGTCTGGTGACATTTTCATTGTAAGCAAAAGATTGCCAAGTCTGGCATCAAAATATGCTCCCCTTTCTATTGCATTGTTTGGCAAAAATGATATGTGTGTTACTGAATTTGACCTCACCAATTTTTGTTCAAAATTTGATAAGTATGGTCATAAATAGCATTTGCACATGATTTTTCAACCTTTTTTTAGAAAGTGGCAAATTTAATACTGTGAAGCCCAAAATTTACCGAATTTTATTTACTTCAGAATATCGGACTTAGAAAAAAATATCCTGTTCCTATCGAAGTTTGTGGGCGAGTAGCAATGCATACTGTGGTAATGCCACCCCTGGTGATTGTTAAAATGATACTTTATGCTGTATGATGTCAACTGCCCATGCATGCTTGACACGTTTTGGTTTGTGTGGTGTTATGAAGAGAGCTGTGTACGTGTTCGTCTAATACTTTTAACAGTAATTTTATGTTATATATTTTAACAAATTTTCCATCAATTGGATCCACAACTATTTGACTATGAAATGGAGTCAACTGTGGTAAATAAGAAGACATGCCAGGAGAAATTATCGTAAATTTGTTTTCTACCACTCAAAAATTAGCAAATAATCACTGGTATGGTATGTGCCGGAAGCAAAATCCCTCATCTTGCAGTGCTAAAAAATACCGCATTACCGCAATTTCAAAACGTTTTTCCCTTAACACACCAAGGAAACATGCTACACAGGGCATGATCTGTGAAAGAAAGCCAAACAATTCTGTATGAACTTGAGTGCTCATGACACACGAATTAATTAAATATTGGTCGAAGATTTGTGATTTTCAGTTTAAAATCATCAATAATTCATAAGGATAACACAATGGAAATCATGTCAGACCACCACAAGTATAGTTCTTGATAAAACATTCACAGGCGTCTGAGTTCTTATTGAAAAGGTCTCAACAGCAGCACTAGCAGATTTTTTTATCCTTGCTAAGGTAACTTCTGGATTTTGTCCAAGTCCCTTTGTTAGGGCGATTTCCTTCAAAGAGGTGAAACTGGCGAGATGCTTCTTGAACTCATCGAGCACTTTGTGCCGGTCCGGAGAAATCGGTACATTGAATTTCTCCTTATATATCGGTGTTCTGTCAATTTTGTCACTCTGACACAAGGGTTGTCCATGCTCCAATAAATATAACAATAGCAAGAGATAATTTTAAAAGCGAACTTCAGGCGACTGCTCTGGTTTTCCAAAACACGAGGGGAAATTGGAGCACCGAGGTCAGTGGTTTAATATTTAATAAATAGATAGAACAAAAGATTACTGTAATCTGGCAACTGGAGTGTCTCAATTTACTTGTGTCTGGATTTATTTACAGGCAGAGCGAAAGGTCACGTACACCGATGCAGCGTGACTATTAAATGTCATGTTTCACGGATCTGTCAGTTCTTAAATCACGATTCACAACAGTTAAAATCTAAATGAGCGTAGTCTTCCTTCATTTTAAAAATAAAGGAAGCTTTTTATATTAATAAACTTAAACCAGAATTAAACAAACAACTACAACATTTCAAATCAGCCTTCAGTGGTTAATTGTTTTGTCTGGTGCCTTTATTATGTTATCATTTAGTTGTCATTCATAGTATATCAAGTTACGTACTATATATATAACTAGGTCTATGAAATTTTGCAATCATATCTTTAGTCTACTGAAGATGGCATGTGAAATGCCGAAACATGTTTAGAATAAAAAGTTTGATCGTATATTTGAAGTGTATTGCAAGTTAAAATCTAGTAGTCACGGGCAGGGGCAGTTTCACGGATCACGGTTATTTTTTTTCTGCTTTTCACGAATCACGAGCCAAATTTAGGCTCAATCACGGATTAACCCTTCACCACCCTGCAACTACAGCATTCGGGGAAGGATCGTCAAGTTGAGATAATAGCGATGTCACCATCAGATCAAAGGCTTGAGACTTCCCTGATCCAGGAGAACAAAGCACAATACTGAATATATTTAACGGCTCTGAGTAAGTTGACCTAACTTTGATAGACGACGATGGACCCATTAACACAGCCGTTGTAGGGAGAGCTCCAAGCAAAAGAAATTCTGGACATGTATTCCAAGATTTTGCGACTCAAGCCACTTGTTCATATTTGGCGGAGAAACTTTGCTGAAATCCAGCTTAACATCCATTGCCTTTCGTATGACTTGCTTACTCGAGAAGTCATTTGTTTTCCTTATTTTACTTCCTACTATAATTGTTGCGATTTCAAAGCTTACGGAACAAAACAAACGAGATAAATTCTCAAGGAGCAACCACTATAATCTTCAAGCAATGAAAACAAGTATGTCTCTGATATCTCCCACTTATTTTTCCCGCCTTTTGTTATAGCTGCTGACCAGGCTCCCTGTCTACGGGAACTAAATTAGGAGAGGAGAGTAGGGGAAAATCATATAAACGAGAAAACAGTAAATCTGTGACATATTTGTAACACTAAATCCTACTGTTTTATGCTATATCTAGTGTTTAATTAGAAATTTTTTACAGGTACTATTTTGTAATTTGCATTGCATGAATATATCATTCAATTCATTTGCAGTTTACTCTCCCTCCTCTCCCTCACAATGTTCCCCACGATTTTCCCTTGGACTCCCTGATGTAGGAGGAATAACTCGGGGATCTGGATACTAGAATGAGCAGCTTGTAATCGGACCCTTGTAATTGTGAAGTGGTAGCGCGTACTTTCCTTGTTTGATTCGAACCACAATGGTAACTTGATGAAAACTATAATGCCTTGATCTGTGCCATGGTAAAGTTATGAAGTGAATATTTGTAACGAGAGCAATGGCGCAAGCGTTTGTGACATTAAATGGATCTCGTTACGTGCTGACGTACACATTGGTGACGTGGATGACATTGACTTTGACTCCGAGTTTGAAGAAGATGACTCTATTGATGACTCTACTTTTTCTAGTGTATCTGAAGATCACACCAACCGTTTCATAGACACCGCTATACATAAGCAGCGGGTCACATACACAGTACAGATAAAACAAGAAGATGTGTTGACAGTATCCGGTAGCAAGCCAGAGCTATACATACATACATACATACATACATACTTTTATTTGATGAAGCAGGTTATATAATTTACAAGGCAGCCATAGGCTGATGTGGACCTGCTATCTAAATATTAAAATTGCTAAACATCATAAAATAATATTAAATTATTAAAACCTAAAAAAAAATATTTTAAAAATAACTTGTGATTGTCTCTAATTGAATATTGATTTCATTAATTATTCTATTCCAAAAACAAATTTTTTTTCGATAAATAATATAAATAAATAAATAGAAAATTTGGTGATTAAATAATAGATTTTGTCCTGAATGCTAAAATTCCTAAAAAACTAAAAATATAAAAAATCATCGTCCTTCTTCGCTACCATAGGAGCTTTGAATGAAAAATTATTATCTATTATTAATAATATAGAAAACTTACGTATAATTTGTTTGAAATTGTCTTTGCTAACACTTGATTTTAAATTAATTATTCTGTTCATAAAGTTCCAAATAACTGGGCCTCTGTATTGAATTGACTCTTTTCCAACTTCATACTTTACTCTTGGGATTTCCACTTGGTTACCCCTACGGGAAGATCTTGCTTTTGTCTCTACTTTGAAGAGGGACTTCATAGAGTAAGGAACTTTGTCTTGAAAAACATCAAGCATCAAGAGGAGAAGACGTCTTTTGTAGATGTATGAGATTGGTAGCCAATTTAATTGTTGAAGTTTTCCTTGCTGATGAATAATTTGTGCTGCTCTTGTATGAATAGGATTTAAGGTGTCCATAATTGCAGAACTACAATTACCCCATACCACTATACCGTAAGTTACGGCTGGTATAATGGATTTAAAATAGACCTCTTCTAATACTTTAGCAGGAAGCCTGCTAAAGTATCGCTGTTGTTATGGAACCCAAGTATTCAATTTCCATACCACATGCAAAATCCCAAGTGTTTTAAGTGTAAAACAGGAATGTTACGTCAACTTCCTTTGGAAGAAAAGCATTCCAAGAGAAAGGTTTATGATTCCGAAGAGCTAATTCTACCTCGTTACCATGCTGAGAGATCCCATGAGATAGCAAGCGCATGCGCCAATCAGTGCAACGTCTGTCGCCGGTCAGTGAAGTTGTTCATGTGTTTGAACAAAGGAAAATTGCCCGAAAATCCGTCTAAATCATACCAATGTCGGGTTCTAAAGACTCGCAAGATAAATCAAAGGAAAAAGACGACGGCAGAGGCTGTCTTTTGAGCAAATGGCAGCCAGAACCCAAAGGAAAACGAACAGAACAGTCCACAGCTACCATGAATGGCAGCAATGGCAAAGGCGGCAAAACGCCAAATGCAAAAACTCAGGCAAACGGGACCAAAGATCCCACAAAATCACTCAAAAGTGATACTGAAAGCAAAGACCCTGGGCAGAAATCCAGCAAAACTCCTACAGGAAGAAAGACCTCGAAAAAATCCACAAGGGAAAAAAGTGCACCAAAAGGGTCACCAAAGCTGGCCGAGAACCATGGCAGCTCGTCGAATGAAAGCTCAACGTCAGGCGAAAACATCGCTCAAGTCTTTAAAGACTCGCTTTCCAGCTTGGCGGCTAGCATGAATAAAGGCTTCCTTAACTTAGGAAAACTACTCAAAGACAAAAACGAGTACCAAGGTGGTCGACACGAGGATTTGTCTAGCTCTGACTCTGAGTCGGAGGAAGAGAGTGGCAGTGACACAGAGCCACCGGCCCCAAAGAGGCAAAAATCTGATGGCGATGGTGCTTCCTTAAGCGAGGAAAGCAATGCCATACTTAGTCAGCTAGAAAAGCAGTACAACGTTACTGATCAGGATGGACCTGATATAAATGCAAGTTTGGCCAAAATAGTGAAAAACCTCTTGGGGGAAAAGACTGATGAGGAAAAGCTCAACGAAATTAAGAAACGCTACCCCAAGCCAAAAAACTGTGAAATCTTGACCGAAACCAAAGTCAATTCAGCGATATGGAACAATATCTCAGACAAGGCAAGGACAGGAGACATAAAACTCCAAAAGGCTCAAAAAGCACTAGTAAAAGGCATAACTGCTGTGGTCCAAGTGATCAATGAAGTACTAAACAAATCAGAAATGCCACCAAAAGAAAAAATTGTGGACACCCTTATGGATGGTGTGCAGTTACTGGCCAATGCCAACATAGAAGTCAACATAAGACGTAGAGAAGCCCTGAAACCAGAGCTTCACACTAGTTACCGCTACTTATGTGCCCCATCAAATCCTATAACTACTGAGTTATTTGGAGATGATTTACCCAAAGCTGTTAAAGATATAACCGACACCAATCGGATTACTTCAAAGATTAGTAGAGAGCGAAAAGATGGCTACAAAAGGTCCAGGGATACCAGTGCTTCAGACAAGTATGGGAAGAGATACCCATACAAATACTCAGGATCAAAAAACTACAACCGCCCCTTCCCCAGCAAGAGGGAAGGGGGGAAGAAAAGTGGTCAAAAGAACCAACACTAGACAACCAAACTGAAACCAATCCAGAGGTAAGAAACTTAAAGGTTGCTGGCAGGCTAAGATTTTATTTGTCAGCTTGGACAAACCTTACCTCAGACAAGAAAATATTACACATGGTGCAACACTGTCATCTTGAATTTATTGAAACCCCAAAGCAAAACTATCCTATACCATCTATGAGATTTAGCCCTAATGAGGCTGAAATAATTGATTGTGAGGTAAACCGATTACTAGAGAAAGGGGTAATTGAAGAAGCTATCCCCATTGACACTCAGTTTATTTCTAACATTTTCCTTAGGAAAAAGAAAAATGGCTCTTATAGAATGATTCTCAACCTGAAAGGACTCAATGAGTCAATAGAGTACATCCATTTCAAAATGGAGAGCCTAACATGTGCCATACAATAAATGAAGAAAAACTGTTATATGGGTTCCATAGACCTCACTGATGCATATTATACTGTGCCTGTAGCAATAGAACACAGAAAATTTTTAAGATGCATTTGGAGAAACAACCTTTTTCAATATACTTGTCTTCCAAATGGACTTGCATCAGCACCGAGATATTTCACAAAACTCTTAAAGCCAGTGTATTCTACTCTGCGTAGTCAGGGATACCTAAATGTAGGGTATATTGATGACTCTTATATACAGGGGTCCTCAGTTGTGGAATGCACAAACAACATTTTGGCCACACAGAGGCTCTTTGAGTCATTGGGGTTCATTATAAATTCTGAAAAGTCAGTGTTGCAACCTTGTCAAAAGTTGTCCTTTCTTGGCTTCATCTTAGATTCTGTTCAGATGAGAGTATATCTTACACCTGAAAAAGCAGACAAAATAGTCTCAGCCTGCCAACTACTGTTAAAGAAAAAGTTGACCACTATAAGAGAGGTTGCTCAAATTATTGGGCTATTAGTGTCTTCTCTGCCAGGAGTCCAGTATGGGCCCCTGTTCTATAGAAACATAGAAATAGATAAGAATAAGGCTTTGAAACTTAATAATGGAAACTTTGAAGCACCCATGACATTGTCAAATGACTCTAAAAGTGATCTGAATTGGTGGGTTGCTCACCTACCAGGAGCTTATAAGAGTGTTTCCATTAGCAACCCAGATATTGAAATGACAACAGATGCCTCCAAAACAGGGTGGGGGGCAGTGTGCAATGGACAGGCTGCACAGGGTATGTGGTCCCCTGAAGAGAAACAAAAGCATATCAATGAACTTGAAATTCTAGCAGTATTCTTTGGGGTGAAATCATTCCTCTCTTTACTAAAGGGACACCATGTTGCTATTAAAAGTGATAATTCTACTACAGTTTGCTATATAAATGCAATGGGAGGTACAAAATCCATCGAGTGTAATTCACTTACAAAATCCCTGTGGATGCTCTGCATGCAAAACAATATCTGGTTAACTGCATGCCACCTTCCAGGTGTTCTCAATGTGGAAGCAGATAAACAATCTAGGGTATTTAATGTGAGAACTGAGTGGCATTTAAAGCCAGAAATCTTTGCCAAGATTACTGACAAACTTGGAACTCCAGAGATTGATCTTTTTGCATCAAGGCTAAACAACCAGTTGCCAAAGTATGTCTCCTGGAAACCAGATCCAGGAGCTATGCATGTAGATGCATTCTCTATCTCTTGGGGTGATAAGTTTGTTTACATATTTCCCCCATTTTGTCTCATCTCTAGATGTCTCCAGAAGTTAGAGAAGGAACAAGGAAATGCATTGTTGATAGCTCCTGTCTGGCCCACACAGGTCTGGTGGCCCCAAGTACTCAGCCTCCTTGTAGCAGCTCCTCTGATGCTCCCACATCAGAAAGATCTGCTCACTCTCCCACACTCAGGAGCTCAACATCCCTTGAAGAACAAGCTCCAGATGATGGCATGTTCATTGTCAGGGAACACTATCAAGCAAAGGGAGTATCAGAGGCAGCTGCCAGATTACTCATGCAATCATGGAGAGAAGGTACCAAAAAACAATATTCAAGCTACCTTAAAAAGTGGACACTGTTTTGTGCTGAAAGGAAAGTCAATCATTTTCAGCCATCTATAGGACAGGTTCTTGATTTCTTCTCTGAGCTTTACAAACAGGGACTTACATACAGTGCTATTAACACTGCAAGAAGTGCAATTTCTACATATGTCACAGTATCTGATGGAAAGAGTGTTGGACAACACCCACTTGTTCAACGCTTACTCAAGGGGATTTTTCAATCCAGACCACCCAGGTCAAAGTACAAGGAGATATGGGATGTTCAAGTAGTACTAAAGTACTTGGGTACACTTCACCCAGTTGAGACATTAACTCTGAAACAGCTTACCCTCAAGCTTGTCATGTTATTATTATTAGTTACTGGCCAGAGGGGCCAGACTATTCATATGTTAGATGTTAAAAACATGTTTGAGTCTCAGAACAAAGTTATTTTTGTTATTCCAGACCATGTTAAACAAAGCAAACCAGGATTACCTAACCCTCGGGTTGTTCTTGAACCTTTTGAAAAGTCATGTATTTGCGTTGTAACTACATTGAGAGAATATATTGCAAGAACCAAAGCTCTTAGAGATAACACTAACTCGAAGTTACTTATAAGTTATGTAAAACCTTACAAACCTGTAAGTAGAGCTACTATAACTAGGTGGGTGCGAGAAGTTATGGCTCAAACTGGAATTCTACTCTCCCCACAGTACCAGGGCAGCTTCTACTTCAGCAGCCAGTAGGGCGTCTGCTAATCTAGATGACATCTTGAAGACTGCAGGATGGTCGTCTGAATGCTGCTTTGCTCGATATTATAAAAAGCCTATAGCTAGTGTTTCCACTTATGCAAAATCAGTGTTGTCAGATGCATAAGATATATCTTGATATCTATAGTGCCTTGAATAGACAATAAATGCAGCATTTTGGGATTTGGGATCGTGAAATCTCATGTGATCTCTCAGCATGGTAACGAGGTAGAATTAAAAAATTAAACGAGAATTACCTGGAAGTTGAAGTTTGATTGTAATTCTACTGAGTTACAGAGTGCTGAGAGATTACATGCCCATTCCCATACCCACCCTAGCGTAGATATTGTTTAGGGTAACACGTACATTCAGTCTTCTAATAATGATTGACGCATGCGCTTGCTATCTCATGTAATCTCTCAGCACTCTGTAACTCGGTAGAATTACAATCAAACTTCAACTTCCAGGTAAGTCTCGTTTAATTTTTAAATTAATCCTTATTACACCATATTGCGTTTGTCAGAAAACAAAGGATCATATCTTTGCTGGATGCCACCCCATGATTTTAGAAAAGTTACCAAGTCAAGAATTAGTACCGTTTCTACTTTTTCACAAAACTGGTGTGACAAGATCCCTGTTTGAATTCATCAGTAGCAGTGTAACATCTGGTTTGCAATTCAACAAAATTGAATGCCGAATTGTAGAACAGTATTGGCACTTGAGAGAACACATGTTTAGAAACGCGATGAGAATATGAGAATTACCAATCAAACACTAGTGCTGTTGAGGGCCAATGTGAGTGCCTTTTTCCTACATTCAATAAAATGAACACAGCACATCCAAGCAATGACCTGATAACATCTTGCTTTCTAGTTTGTTTTGTTGAACATGAACAGTATTTCACCCACTCAGGCATATTAAGGCATGGGTCAACCTCAGATTCAAAATGGCGGCCATAAAACCAATGGGGGTGGTAGATTTGTATCATCCTTTTGGAATATGTCATTAAAAATTGACATAATTAATGGAATTCTAAAAATCTTTGAAATTAATGCAAGTGTTTCCATGGCAACCTATTATCTGACCTCTGAACCCTAATTTAACGAACATTCAAAAACGTCTGCGGGAGAGCAGAAAACCTTTAAAAAATACAAGATATTAATTGGTTATCTATTTAAGGTTGGGTAGGGCATTTCTGTTCCTACTAGAAAGTTCTAAAGGGAAGCTAATTTAAGGCCATTGTGAAATATGATATGCTGAATTTGCATCTGAACTATCAATATTAGTCAAGATGTCTAGTTTTACTGATATATACTAAGAAGCAAGCTGTACAATATCCTGTACTTTGCTTCTAGTTCTGTGATAATTTTCCGATGCTTCCGAAGGTTTTTAGGCAAAAACACTAAAAATAAGTTCAAAAATCAAGATTTCGTTGCCATGGATACCACGTCATATCATTGGTAAGATTAGCAATACACAAACTGTACAATTTTCAATTTACACGGACAAAAGCATAGGTTATTAGACCACCCCTACACTTTTATCGCCATATTTGCTTAGACCCATGCCTTAATGCCCTTGAGCACAATATGGCACAGGAAATGGCAGCAGAGTGGATCATCCTTGATCATACCTTTAAAGTGGCATCAAACATTGGTCTTCACAATCCAGATTGTCGATGGGCCAAGCAGTTTTCCTCATTAATGTGTATTCTCAGTGAACCCGGGTCTTTTCATGGAGACTTACCAAGGGTGAAAGTTTTGAGTATATTGAAGATATGCTTTCACGTCGGGCTGGCTGTGTCCTTTTTGGTCTCATTTGATTCTGCTGAATTTGAGACTGGGGCAAGCTCGATGAATCATGACCGCTCGATTGTCTAAAAATGCATAATCTTTTACTGTCCCTACTCCCCAAGGGTAGATTTTTGAAGGAAAATGGCGGGAAGTTCATAAAAGAGCTGGAAACGACCTTTTTTTTGGTGTATTACTCATGTTATAAATGGAAAATGGTCATTCAGAGACACCAGTTATTAGGTAAGTAATTTTGTGATGTATTTGAAGAGGTTAAAACTTTTTTTCGGTTATTTTTTGGCTTCAAAAGTTTCTTAACACGAAAAGTAAAACGACAGTTCTTTAGACCTTTCTTTCAGCTTTAGTTTGATATATTGTGATGTAATTTAGCTCAAAGGGATCAGAAAATGCTCCCAGAGAACGTGAGGAGACTCCAACAACAGCCAAGCGAAAGGGGCATTTTAACATTGGTCTCTATTCGAAACGAAGAAAGCTGCTCATGGAAGAGCTTATAGGCGAAAAACTTTCAGCAGAGAGCAAAGTGAAAAGCCTGCAGAATAAAATCAGTTATTGTAAGCGCAAGGTATGAGGATCTTTCAATTTCATTGCTTTAATTTGAATATATGTAATAAAGAGTATTAAATAAAAAGAGTATTTCGAAAGATGGCATTAAAATTAACTTAAAAGCAGACCACTTGAATATTAAATTAAATTAAACAGTAAGGTCATAGGATTGCCAAATTCACTGAGCTTATTAAAAATCATCAATTCAAGCAATTAAAATAACTGATGAGGAGTCTTATATAATATTATTCTCTTATTATTGTATGTGAGGATGTACTACTAGTTAAGTGTACATTATAAAAACAGTGACCTATTTCTAGTTTAAAAAATGGAAAATATATTACTGCAATTTTACCTTTTTCAATTTTTCATTGTTGAACTTCATATTAAAGTCTTATAAGCAATCTGGTTGCAATGTAAGTTTTGATATATTTACAGGCTGGTGAACTACAAACACTGGTTCCTTCAGAAAAACAACGACCAAGAATGCCAAACCTAGAGAGTGTCACAAGCAAAGAAAATAATGATCATTTGAATTTATCTAAATCTCAAAATCATTGAAGAAGGAAAGCAACACCTGGGGCCTTAAAGGAGATCCACTGCACTCAAAGATCAACTGACCAAATACCCATTATGAATGGCATGTGGTCTACACTAATGAATGATAACTCACCACAGTTTATAGAGTCCTTGATGAAACAATCAAAGGTCTGCACTACTAAAGTCATTCCTAGCTTTTTAAACAGCAATGGAAAGAGCTATGAAAAAAGCCAAAAGAACTTTGTACGAAGCACAGCTCTACTTTATAAGGGGGGCTTACTAACAAAAATGATGTACAAGGAAACAAGAAAAGAAAAAGTTGAGTTTATGCCAGGAGTTCAAATACCAAAATATGTAGCTTATGATAGATTGATGTCATTCATCAAAGGAATCAACATGGGTGATGTGTATGATCTTCAAGTAAGTAGAGCAAAGAAAGCAAATGCAAGGAAACCATGAAAGGAAATTAACTAAATGTTAAAATAAAGTAGGTTACAATGGCTATTTATTTACAAATTGCCAGCTTCAATCAGTTAGAATGACATCAAAAGACAAAGATGATTGTTTATTTAACTTCTGTTGTTTGATGCTAGTTTGTGCTTGTTCTTTGTCTGATTGCATTCTGGCTGAGTGATACTGACAAATTTTCACTAAAAAGCTACCACTTGTTTACATTTAATTTGCTTCCATTTCATGATTTTCCTGCATTATTTTGCTGTATATGTAAGAAAATAGCAAACTAATATGAATTTGTACATTTACATTACATTGTATATGATAAATGATATGATCCATGATAAACTTTTTTTTAATTAATTCGTTTTAATTTTTTTATTGACACACAATTACAACAATTACAATAAATCAGATATGTTTACAATAACTTACACATAACTAACAATTTACAAAAGGTCATTAAGGAGTTTCTTTTTCTAGTTTGTTGAAGAAAAAGAAAAAAAAATACATTTTTATAGTTTCTAACCATGAAATATTTTTGTCGCTTAAAGAATCCATGTTTTATCCTTTTAAGTGAGAGGTCAACTTGGATTTTTCTTTTTCAGCTATGATATATTTCATATTTTCATAAGATACATGTAAAACTAATATTGAAGGAGTATTCATTTTTAGGAGGTGAAGGGGAAGTCACTCATTTTTTTTAACAAATTAATGAATTTAATATTATAAATTTTAACCAGTTAGGTAGGGGGGTCATATCAAATTTCACTGTTGAGCCGGAGGGTGCTAGCACATTGGCCACAAGTGTTTGAAGCAATTCCTCTGACCCCTCCCTCTCCTAAAAAAATGAATGCTCCATTAATTCTGAATTGTTAATAGCAATCATAGTCTAATACTTAAAATATTTTGCCATGCTTTGATGCATGTACTGGGATATAATAATAATCCCTTCCTAGATTGTAACAATCCATAATTGTTTTATTATCATCCATGGATTAATATTAATCCTGATTATGCCTATAATCTGATAAAGTGTCATAACTTTTATTTCAAATCAATATGAATTATCTTAAATTAAATTATTAAAAAAAAATTGCCAAAACCGGCGAAAGCGTTGCAGAAGTTTTGATTTCAAGGGATCAGACTATGATTCTTAGACAAAAAACATGAAGAAATCATGTATATTGTACACACAAGTGCTGCTGAGCCTTCATTGAGCTCAAATCAATTAGTATGTTTATATAGTGCACTTGTCCTTGAGGTCTAATTGATTACACCACAGCACGAAGTGAGGTGGTGGTAATTTAGAAATCATAAAATGCATAAAGTACACCACAGAGAGTACATTATGTTTTCACTGTATTTTTCTGTTGTGACTCAATTGTTATTTTAATTGGTCAAATAAAAAATAATTTCAAGTTTGGCTTTCTCAAAACATTTTATTTCTCTACTAATGGTATATCACAAATTAATCAGATACATGTAGACCATTAGTGGATCTGGTCTATCCCCTGAAGTATTAACTATAACTTTAGACCCACCCCAAATGGAGTACATTTTGTAACCCCTCTCCCCTACCACATATACAATTTCATTCTGACTAGCAAATTACACATAGTATGTTGACTTTGATTTTAATATCATAAATAGTGAAAAGTCTCACTATTTACTCTGGATGCATATGAACTACTTATTGACAATACTATTAGAGTGCACGCAATGTCTGTGAAGTAGCATCAAAGTTCTAAACAGCTATATAGTTCTTAGTTAGTAACTATTTGAAACAAGTAACAATGTAATGAATTGTTCCCTTTGTTTTTGCCTTTGTCTTAGTCAGACTGTTTTGGTTGAGCTCTAGTACCTAAGTATCTCCTAACTAAGAACTAGTGTTTAGCAACTGATTTTATTTTATTTCACAGACATATTGTTTACACTATATTGTCTTGTTAAACTAGCAAACCTTGCAAAATTAACAAAACTAGAAATCATGTTTATACACACCAAAGTGATTTTCATATGACCATGAAAGAATGGACAAACTAATAGTTAGGAGGTAAAAACTAAAGCCATTATTCACTTATGTTCTTTATCAACTAAAAATCTAAATGGCCTTTTTCCTCATGGTCACATGAAAATCACTCTAGTGCATGATCAATACAATGTTTACTAGGGTTGGAAACACAACATAGTTTTTATCCAATAAACATACAACAAGAGTGGACTATCACTTGTTAGCACATAAACCCAAGTGTCTGCAAGACTGAATGGGCTCAGTTCATTGTACATGAGGCTGTGGTGGATAATTTGTTTGCAAAATTTAACTATTACGGCAATAAATACATGCAACCACAATTCAAAAAGAAAAAATTATTGCTTTTCTTTCCACTTTTTGCTACTAGTACATTCTTACATCTCAATGTGCTTACAAATATAATAAGAAATAATGATAATAAAAATATAGTAAAATATTGAGGTTCATAATAAAGTTATCCTTCACAGTTTCGACATAATACATGTGAATTTGAGTTCATTTTAGGCAGCTGAGGCACTTTATAGAAAAGCTGAATGTGGTATACACTGTACATTTGAACTAACATAAACTATGCCGAAGTGTGATGTTTAACAAGAATCAGGTAGAGTATACCTCTCTGTACAGCATGACCTGTAGATTTGTTAACTAGAGTGAATTGCTGACAATTTACTGAGCCTTTTTACAAAATCATGCATATATAAACAACAACAATTATAGCACTGAGAATTATAACACTAAGAGTAACATCACCTTTCAAGCAACTGGAAAAGTTCAACAGTCTCAGTGCTGAGCGACTACAAACGAATTCCAAACTCCATAATGACAGGATATTGTCAGTGTTTCGCTGTTTTTACTGTATTTCAGGATCATAGGCTGCTCTCTTGAAATCAAAACTTCTGCAACGCTTTCATCGGCAAATTCCTTCCTCAATAGTTCATCTTTTTCAACTTTCACTCCTTTGTCATTCATATGATTGAAGAACCAAATAGCCTTTCTTTTTTCATGAATTGTAATTGTTACTCGAGCGGCGGTTGATCTCAAAGTATGCCCAAAACTGTTGTGATTGATTATTTCATTTGAAATAATGCCAAACACCTCTTGCGGAACTTCACGTGTAAAAGTGCAAAAATACGGCGATGCAGTCACTGGTGTAGCACGAAGTCTTCCATAAATTCCAGCATGCAGTTTGAAAATAATTCATGCTGTCATGGGCCATATGTCGACAATAGCATGACAATTGCTTCGACGAACAGAACCGTCATGCTTGTTGAAGATGGACTCCATTTAACATTCCAACTCTTTAAAAACATCATCTTTAAATTTATTGTCCTTTTTCTCATCAGTCTCGATCGACAGCTTCCAATTCAGCACGCTTGAACGAATTCAGTGTTTCAGCAAGGATGCCATCTTTGATTTCATATTTGCTTGTGAATGATTACCCAAAGAGCATTGCGCGCCTAAGATGAGACAAAAAGGGACCCCGCCAGCCCGACGTGTTTTGGGACTGAAAGCAAGGCATTCTGCTAATTCCATCACTTTAAAAGGAGCCTGCATTGACAACTGTTGTCACTGGGGTACAAAACTTCAAGATGTTTTTTGGAGAACGTTTTGTGGTAGTTCTTGATCTGTTCCATGCCATTGCATGTATCACAAGAAAGATACCCAAGGAACACAATCTGAGACCAGAATGTGTCCAAGATTTACAGTTGGTGTTCCCCTGATGACCAAGGACAAACACGTAGCAAAGTAACGCCTCCAAAAAGAAACCATCCAGCAGAATGTACGTAACTTTGTTCTTAAGTGGAAAGATGCAGCAAATGAAAAAGGAGAGCATGTTCTGAACAAAAAGGCACTGAAGGAATGCAGAAAACTTGAAAAGCATGTGCTTAGAGGCTGTTTAAGTGAGATTCCTCCAAACATTTCCACATGTAAAAATGAGCGTCTTCACAGAACCTAGAAAGCTCAAGTTACCAATTGCAAGCTAGGAGTGGCAACTACCGTTGCAGTTTTCACTGCAATGTTTTACAGATTTAAGGTGACTCCCTATAGTAATTTTTGGACCAAACTGTTCACTTTTATTTGCCTTGTTTATAGCTTTAATCCGCAGCTGTCGATTTGATATATTTGACCAGCTATAGAGGTAAGATGAAAGTTTTCAATTATGGCAGTTTTAATATGATCAGCGTTACCATGGCAACGATAAACAATTATCGTTGAAATTGGTTTTTGCTAAATATCTCAAAAACCTGACCTGCTCGGGACAAGCGGTAAACGACATCATTAACTTCAAGCTAAGGCAAAGCAAATTAGACTATCTTAAAGAAATTCAATCTGTTTGATTTCGAGTAATTTGCAGAAATATTCTGAAGCATTCATTTTTATATGCTAAAAGTCACGACCGCCCAAATGTTACTCAGAAGACGTGAAACACCAACAAAACACTGTTAAGAAGCCTTTGCTTGTACACTTCAAAGTGGCTAAATGGATATTCTTAACTCTCTTCCAAAGCGAAGATATCACTTTTTCTTTACAGGCAATTTTTGATAAACATTGCCGTAACGTCTATTTCGAAATTATTTCCAAAATATCTCTCAAACGACTTAATATTTTTGCTTGAGATGCTAGGAGTGTATTTATTATCATCTTCGAAACAACATTTGAAAATTCCATTAAGATTGAAACAGTAAAACATTTTTAAATTCATCGTTAAAGATGACCGACAAATGAACCACAACTCCAGAATGCAAACGGCCGCAACAGCACTTCATTAGCATACTGACACCACGCGCGAAGCTTGGAGATCGTTAGCATGACAAGGCAGGCTATTCACAATTCCCGCCAAAACCATACCAATTTGAAAGTTGTAATAATGCATAATAGTCTAAGTGTGCATATTTAGACTTACCATAGTAAGCCTAATGTAATGGTGAATCGACGTTTATCAAAGTAGCTGATAATTATTATTCCACTTGACATTTTCGTTCATTTGCGCGTGCATTCTTTCTCTCACGTGGCGAGTTGGATGTAGCGCTAGTTTTAATCGTGCTGCCAAATAAAAGTTATAGAAGAAAAACTAATAGAAAAAATGCACTAGAAAGAAATAGAGAGAAACGCTGGCAACAGAAGTCTGAGGCTACTGGTTCAAATATTGAAATAATAAATTATTCTTTTCTTCTCTTTTAATCGTGACTTTTTGTTTACATTCTTTCGTCTTTCAGCTATTTTCATTGCAAGCTTCGCGCGTGGTGTCAGTATGCTAATGAAGTGCTGTTGCGGCCGTTTCCATTCTGGAGTTGTGGTTCATTTGTCGGTCATCTTTAACGATGAAGTTAAAACTGTTTTACTGTTTCAATCTTAATGGAATTTTCAAATGTTGTTTCGAAGATGATAATAAATACACTCCTAGCATCTCAAGCAAAAATATTAAGTCGTTTGAGAGATATTTTGGAAATAATTTCAAAATAGACGTTACGGCAATGTTTATCAAAAATTGCCTGTAAAGAAAAAGTGATATCTTCGCTTTGGAAGAGAGTTAAGAATAACCATTTAGCCACTTTGAAGTGTACAAGCAAAGGCTTCTTTACAGTGTTTTGTTGGGGTTTCACGTCTTCTGAGTAACGTTTGGGCGGTCGTGACTTTTAGCATATAAAAATGAATGCTTCAGAATATTTCTGCAAATTACTCGAAATCAAACAGATTGAATTTCTTTAAGATAGTCTAATTTGCTTTGCCTTAGCTTGAAGTTAATGATGTCGTTTACCACTTGTCCCGAGCAGGTCAGGTTTTTGAGATATTTAGCAAAAACCAATTTCAACGATAATTGTTTATCGTTGCCATGGTAACGCTGATCATATTAAAACTGCCATAATTGAAAACTTTCATCTTACCTCTATAGCTGGTATCAATATCAAATCGATAGCTGCGGATTAAAGCTATAAACAAGGCAAATAAAAGTGAACGGTTTGGTCCAAAAATTACTATAAACCTTAAAACACCTTAAAACAGAGCAAATGATAATTTGAGCTATATTTCGTGGTGATTTCTTTATATAGTATCATGATATCTGTGATCATTAGAGCTCATTTTTTCATTTGCCGGTATCACGCGGTTGGTCCTGGTAACGAGTCTCGAACAAAAATCAAGATGGCGGTCAGTCCAGAAAAGTCGAGCTGTGGGCTGTGCAAAGGGTAGAGTGTGCTACCCAGCGGATAACTATTAAAATGATAACTTTGCCTACCCTTTATTAAAGATACAAAGCCTAGGAGGTCGGAGGCACGAACGAAGTCAGTTATAAATTTGTGTCATTTGTGTGAATCACTCGTTACCAGAGTCTCAAGGTTAGTCTATTTCTGCCTTAGTTTATTTCTGCAACATCTTAAGCACATTATCCACTCATCGCAGAAAGCACTCGCAGCGATCATTTTTATTCTCCTTGAAATTTTGTAGAGAGCTCATTTTTTCGTTTGCCGGTATCACGCGGTTGGTCCTGGTAACGAGTCTCGAATAATATTTGCAATTGAAAATGGCGGTCAGTCCAGAAAAAAAATTAAAGTCGAGCTGGCTCGAGCTCTGCAAAGGAGAGTGTGCTACCCAGCGGATAACTATGAAAATGATAACTTTGCCTACCCTTTATTAAAGTTACAAAGCCTAGGAGGACGAAGGCACGAAGGAAGTCAGTTATAAATTTGTGTCATTTGTGTGAATCACCCGTTGTTACCAGAGTCTCAAGGTTAGTTTATTTCTGCCTTAGTTTATTTCTGCAACATCTTAAGCACATTCTCCACTCATCGCAAAAAGCACTCGCAGCGATCATTTTTACTCTCCGCGAAATTTTGTAGAACTTCGTCTCGTATGTTTTTGAAACCAGGTTTTGACACTACGCTCCGTTTGTTTAACAACCACGTATAACAAGGAAATATTGGTGAAATTTTTCCATTCATTTTCATTGCTGATTTGTCTGTTGCGTACATACATTTTATTATTTTTAAAAAGTTGCCATTAACACATAGGAATTTGGGCATATACGTCATCAGTGACTAAAACATACAGACATCAATTCAATGGTTTATTTACCTTCAACACAGATCAACATTAAATATTTAATACTAATGTAATAGGGCGCAAAATTCATATCCATATACTTTAATATGCCCTTAAAATAATAATATAAAATTACTAGAACATGATAGATCAAAAATAATGTAAAATGATAAAAGTAAAAAAAATATCTAAATTTAAAAAAATCAATATTATCAAATCAAAATTATCCTAAATCGCAACGTCGATATCTTAATTCCTAACTAGTAATACATGTACATTATAACTAATTGGAAATTATTAGATTCATTAACAAGATGAGTTTTCACTACGTTTTTAAACTAAGGCAGACTATCCTCAGGTCTAATACTTATTGGAAGACTAGTGACTAGACTAGACTGGCAGCACTATTGTGAATACGTTGAAGGTTATGTAGATGTACGGATAGTAATCCTGCAATAATCTATAGTGTCTTTGTAGAATCCCCAGATAAAATTTTTCTACAAAATAATATAATAGCATTTTGCTTTTACTTTATAAAATTTTTGAATTTATTATTCTCTTTTATTATTATTTTTCCATATACTGACTAAGATAAATTCACTTTATTCATACCAGTCTTTAACATCTTTTTAAAATATTGTTTGTTGGTGCTAGGTTGCCTGAAAAGAGTTCTTGCTAATCAGAGTCCGGCCCACTGATTCATTAAAAGCACAGTAAGGATTTACCAATTATGTATCGATTTTGATTATTCTATATACACGGTAATCAATTTTTTTTTATAAATAATTAATAGATAGATAATCAATAGACAATTACAATAATCAATCTTTTTATAAATAATTTATAGATAGATCATCAATACAATTACGACAATACATAGATGATACTTAAATTATAGAAAAGACCCCCAAAAAAACTAAACACAAGTTCACACAAAGAGGGTGTTCAAAGTTTTATTTATCTATTTATCAATTAGACAACAGAAAGCCGCGCGCCCATGGCGACGTCTCGTGCCACTCTTACGTTTGTTAATTGTTCTATATAATTTTCTCTCGTGCTTCTATAACGAAATGGGCAAGCCTAGAACAGAGCCCAGAACCGTGCTAGAACCGAGCCGTGCAGCCCATGGGGAAATAGTTCATAGATTTTTCAGCCAATCAAAGCGCGCGTTATATGTGTCGCCATCTTAAAAACGAATTTTGATCCCATAAAGGGAGGGCCATGCATGCCATATCATCTGGCCATAAAGAAAAAGACAAGGAGTGGCTTGCAGTTACCAAGCATCTGACCAAAAAAAAACCAACAACCTAGTCGAAGAAATGAAGCCAGATAACTTCATGGCTAAAGCCTCTAATGAAAGACTACTAAGAATTTTAATTTTAATGTTAATTGTCATTTTGATTTTAATTCTAAATTGCCAAAAAAGAGAAAAGAGATGAGAAAAAATGGTTGGAACCCACCAACACTGAGGGAACGCTGAAGCCTCTAATGAAAGACTACTGAGAAGTTTAATTGTAATGTTAATTGTCATTTTCATTTTCATTTTTAATAGAAGAGATGAGAAAAACAGTTTGGAACCCACCAACACTGAGAGACAATGAAGCCTCTATTAAAAAGTTTAATTTTAATGTTAATTGTCATTTTCATTTTCATTTTAATTTTAAATTGAAAAAAAAAGAAAAGAGATGAGAAAAAATGGTTGGAACCCACCAACACTGAGGGAACGCTGAAGCCTCTAATGAAAGACTACTAAAAAGTTTAATTTTAATGTTAATTGTCATTTTAATTTTAATTTTAAATTGAAGTGATGTTAATTTTCATTTTCATTTTATCTTGTTCTTCACGTTCCAGCACTACAGTAACTAGAAGGACGTCGTAAAGATGTTGATGAAGACATGGACGACATGGATGAAATGGAAGACGTGGAAGAGGATGATGACCCAGTGTCTGGAGGAAGCAACCGATCTCGGTCCAAGACACCTGCCAGTCGCAAACGAAAGAGAGAAGCTTCCAGCGTTGGTTGAAGTGCGTCACGCAGCATGTCACGTGCTCCGCGTGACCAATCAGGATTGTCACATCCTATATTATTTGGCACAGATTGGCATTGCTATGTCACCACTAAGCAACAACTCACTATTTCTAAACTATCAGAGGAATCCTTTACCAGAGTTTCTTGCAAGAGGCTTGATTGTGTCCCTCTCAACTGACGACCCTCTTATCTTCCATTTCACAAAGGTTTGGACTGTTAGAGTGATTTTATGGTGACCACTGCCAGTGTGTTCCTTTCAGTGTACTGACCATGATGGCTAGACATATTTTAATTTTAATTTTAAATTGAAGAGATGTTAATTTTCATTTTCATTTTATCTTGTTCTTCAGGTTCCAGCACTACAGTACCCATTATTTGGCACAGATTGGCATTACTATTTCACCACTAAGCAACAACTCACTATTTCTAAACTATCAGAGGAATTCTTTAACAGAGTTTCTTGCAAGAGGCTTGATTGTGTCCCTCTCAACTGACGACCCTCTTATCTTCCATTTCACAAAGGTTTGGACTGTTAGAGTGGTTTTATGGTGACCACTGCCAGTGTGTTCCTTTCAGTGTACTGACCATGATGGCTAGACATATTTTAATTTTAATTTTAAATTGAATAGATGTTAATTTTCATTTTCATTTTATCTTGTTCTTCAGGTTCCAGCACTACAGTACCCATTATTTGGCACAGATTGGCATTACTATTTCACCACTAAGCAACAACTCACTATTTCTAAACTATCAGAGGAATTCTTTAACAGAGTTTCTTGCAAGAGGCTTGATTGTGTCCCTCTCAACTGACGACCCTCTTATGTTCCATTTCACAAAGGTTTGGACTGTTAGAGTGATTTTATGGTGACCACTGCCAGTGTGTACCTTTCAGTGTACTGACCATGATGGCTAGACATATAAGTTTGTAATTTGAATCAGACTTCTATCAATAATAGTTGTAAAACAACACTTTTTAAAGGCCCACTTGGATGAAAGTTGATGAAAATTGGAAACTGATTATTTCCATCTGAAGGTGAATGTAGTTAAATGTCTACCCTCAGCTCCAAAATCTGCATTTCAAGCTCATTATCAATGAGAAATGTTGAATGATATAAAATCTAAAAGAACAATAGGGTTGAGTAAATGACGTCATTTACTCACAACTAAATTTTAATGTCAATTTTAATGTTAATGTTAATTTTCATTTTCATTTTAATTAAAAAAAAAGAGAAAATAGATGAG
This sequence comes from Telmatactis stephensoni, assembly GCA_029948255.1. Taxonomy (NCBI): domain Eukaryota; kingdom Metazoa; phylum Cnidaria; class Anthozoa; order Actiniaria; family Isophelliidae; genus Telmatactis; species Telmatactis stephensoni. Next base: position 229,439 of record JALIZF010001708.1, on the reverse strand, counting down.
AAAAAAAGATTGGGACCCACCAACACTGAGAGAATGCTGGACACAATGAACTTCGATCCCATAAAGAGAAGACCATGCATGCTGTATCATCTGGCCATAAAGACTGGCTTGCAGTTACCAAGCATCTGACCCCCCCCCCCCCCCCAAAAAAAAAACCCAACCTAGTCGAACAAATGAACCCAGATAACTTCATGGCTAAAGCCTACTATATATATTTATAGATATTATATTTTAGTATCATCTATCTAGAAATTATTTAGAAAATTTGATTATTGCATTATTTAAAAATGAAAAAATGAGAACCGTTGCCAACTAATGACAATATTGCCACCTTTCCTCTTAAACTCTAAAGTAGAAGTAATAAATATTACTGAAATACAATATAATCAATATTACCTTAATTCCACATTGTGTTTTGCACTTGTTGGTCATGAGAATGGCAGCTGTATTTCAAGTGTATGGTCAATTCACCCAAGATATCGTCTTACTTTTGAAACTGAACTATCATCTATGTATTGTCGTAATTGTCTATTGATGATCTATCTATTAATTATTTGTAAAAAAAAATTGATTATCGTCTATATAGAATAATCAAATGAACCCAGACAACTTCATGGCTAAAGCCTACTATATATATTTATATATATATTTTAGTATCATCTATCTATAAATTATTTAGAACATTTGATTATTGTGAATAGAATAATCAAAATCAACCCAAAGCATAATTTGTACTACTGCGGTTTTAATGAACTAGGGAGCCTGACTCGTACTAGCTAAAACTATAAGTTGTAAAACAATTGTCTAATGTCTTATATAAAGCCTGGTGTGAATAAAGGGTTTTTTTTTTCTTTTTAATACTAGAACTAAAACCCATACCCATACCAATCCTTCCAATTTCGTTTGTGAAGGGTCAAGCCTGTCTTTTTCCATGTAAGGGGGGGGGGCACCTATTTAGAAATGAGTGGAAATCACATACATTTCTCAGGACTTACTTTGTATATGAGGCTTGAGCACATAAAAGGGCCCTTCTTTGCTAAGAGCCTTTTGTTGTAGATTGGTTCTAGTGTAGTTTGCAGTCGTTTGCTATTGGATACACACAGAATCCTTTAAAATGCTTTTTATGTGCACAGTCCTCATGATACCTTATGCTTCTGTAAGTCATAATCTGAATAAATGCCGAAAATATGGAGGAAAAAGTCCCTTAAAGGCCAAAGCGAGATTGGAAAACAGTACGCGCAACCTTGACACTCTGTCACTGCAACGTAACAATGACATCTTATGCTTCTGTAATTCATGATCTCGCAACATTTTGTACACTGAATAAATGACGAAAATACCGAGGAAAAAGTCCCTTAAAGGTCAAAGCACGATTGGAAAACAGTCCGCGCAACCTTGACACTCTGTCCCTGCAACATAACAATGGTATCTTATGCTTCTGTAATTCATGATCTCGCAACATTTTGTACACTGAATAAATGACGAAAATACCGAGGAAAAAGTCCCTTAAAGGTCAAATCGCGATTGGAAAACAGTCCGCGCAACCTTGACACTCTGTCCCTGCAACATAACATGAGGCCTGAGCACATAAAAAGGTCCTTCTTTGCTAAGAGCCTTTTGTTCTAGATTGATTCTAGTGTAGTTTGCAGTCGTTTGCTGTTGGATACACACAGAATCCTTTAAAATGCTTTTTATGTGCACAGTCCTCATACATCTATTTGTACATTCAAACATTAGCCCTTTCAAAATCATTGTAGCCAGAAGCTGGAACCGAAATGGCTCCTGTGCACACTAGTAATATATCAGTGGATTATCACGTGTTCTAGTGTATGAATGTGCTGAGTAATGTTTCTACAATTAGCAATAAATATGGTATGCTGTGACAATTGTCACTACATACTGTTTATTGCATGGCTGTACATCATCCATCATAATTTAATTGTTCCTTATCTGAAGTTACTTCAATTTTTTTCCTGCAATTCTTGTAATTTGATTGGTAAAAAAAGTCCATTGATGATGATCTCGTACCTTCAAATATCTCGTTACAACAATATCATTCTTTATGCAGTTCCATGTGGGAAATCTTACTTCACAATGTAGTATTTGTATACTCAGTACATGTTTTTGGGCATATTTAGGTATATTACGCGTCCTGATTCTGTCGTTTGACTTTCCTTTATTTCATCAAGAGTGGTTGTGCTAGACTTTACTAAGTCCTTCTAAGATTTTTGGCGAAGCAATTGTGCTCATATGGATGTGGAAATGCTTTGATAGTCTTAATATCTATACATTAATTGGCCAAAAAGTGGCTGTTTTAAACTCCTTCCAAACAACCATTGTGCAAAGCTGTACGTGCTTCGCAATCATAGCAGCTTATACATCATTTTATTTTATTAAAAATAAGGATTTCGAATATCGTGCAAGGGTGCAAACCAAAAAAATTATGCAAATGACATTCCGTCCCTAGCTCACGCATTTATTGGGTTTTGTCACCCAGTAAGCCAAATTGTTTTGAGCAGGCGGAAGCTACAGCCTTGTTTCCAGGCTCTCCTCCGTGTCAAGGGGAATTGTCATAGTTTCAAAAATTGGGCGGAAATAGTTTGTGATACACAATGATAGAAAAATATACCATTTGTATCATGGGTCGTGGATTGCTTCCCGTCTTCTTGTCGTGCCTTTAACATAACGTAACACTATTTTTAAGCGGGCTTCTACATGCCTAGAAAGGTTGGTTATATTGAAAATTTGGGATAGACATGACATGGGTTAATAATTTTTATTATTTTCACACTGTACATTTTAAAGAGTATTTTTTACTCGGAAAATCGAGTACCAAAACGGAGTTAAAATTACTCCACTGTGGAGGGAGTTAAAATAACTCCATGTGAGGAGTAGAAATAATACTCTGCATTTGGAGTCAGAAATTGACTCTTTTGGGGTGTTTATTACTCTGCATTTTGAGTAAAATCAACTCAGTACCCACATAGGATGATAGGAACTTTTCTCAATTTGTAGTTGAATAGGCCACTCCAGGTTTTGTGACAAAATTTCCCGGAATTTGGAGTCGGGGATTGATCGATTGATATAAATTTCATTTTCAAAAACAGCAAAAAGCTTTCAAGATTAGAAAAAGGAAATAGAAAGTCCCCTATTCATTCTACAAAAGACTAAAAAAATTCTTTACTTGAACTCCCTTTAGTGGGAAAAAGAAAGAAAAAGTCAAGGAAAATTGTCTAGTCTAGAATAATTTCTAAATATCTGACTCAAAAGATCGATGAGCCTGATTTTTTTCTGGATTTTTTCTTCAACAACTGATGGAAATAACGATAACACGAACGCTCGCCATCACAAACCCAACGGCAAAAGCAGGTAACGAAAAACAAATCAATATTTTTAAATAAAGAAATTTTTATGATGAATTCCAGGTTGAAAATTTCTTTTTTTGATTCTCTTTCATACATTAAGTGTCAAGCTGGATAGATGAAAGTTAAGAAATTATTAGGAAGTGACTAATTATTATAGAGTGACTTTGTCCAACACCTCTGTCCACCATTTTGTTTTTCAAAACTGCTCTATTTTCTAACTTAGCTTTTGGCGATAGATGAAACTCTGCATGCTGATTGGTGAGAATTCAATTTCATTGTTTTTCCGGTGTTTTCATTGGCTTAAGCCATGGTAGAGTTATTTTAACTACTCTTTCACTCTCTCAGGTAGAGTTGTTTTAATCCCAGAAACAGAGATGATTTTACTCCACTTTCCATAACTGCAATACTAGAGTAAAAACAACTCTAGTTCCTGTTCAGAGGAGTAGATTTTACTCCTTCTTTGGAGTCACTTTTACTCCTTTCAAATTACTCTGATTGGCAGAGTACTTTTTACTCTACCATAAGAGTAAAAACTACTCTCTAAAATTTACAGTGCAAGCATACGAAATTAAACCATATATATCATCAGGCATAGAATCCATCTCAATTATATTTATCTCATTTCTAAAACACTGTACAAAATGGTTTTAGCGACACGCAGCTTTAGTTGTTTTCTGCTCAGTAAGTGTGACGGATAATTCTGATTTAGAAATAGCATTAGGCGGATTCAATTTAGGCATCTCATGTAGGAGGAACGAAACTAGAATAAGACGAAAAAGCATGGAAATTTAGCCGTATTTGGCCGTGCTCAGGCCTTAAGTATGCATCACGAGACAAAATGGTTGTAAGCACTGTTGAACACTCTCCATATGTCAAGGGGAATTGCCATAGTTTCAAAAATTGGGCGGGAATAGTTTGTGATACACAATGATAGAAAAATATACCATTTGTATCATGGGTCTTGCATTGCTTCCCGTCTTCTTGTCATGCCTTTAACATAACGTAACATTATTTTTAAGCGGGCTTCTGCATGTCTAGAATGGTTGGTTAATGAAAATTTGGGATAGCAAGCAAGCATACAAAATTAAACAATCAGAAATAGAATCTAGTCAATTTATCTAATTCCAAAAACACTGTACAAAATGGTTTTAGCGACACGCAGCTTTAGTCGTTTTCTGCTCAGTAAGTGTGACGGATAATTCTGATTTAGAAATAGCATTAGGCGGATTCAATTTAGGCATCTCATGTAGGAGGAACGAAACTAGAATAAGACGAAAAAGCATGGAAATTTAGCCGTATTTGGCCGTGCTCAGGCCTTAAGTATGCATTACGAGACAAAATGGTTGTAAGCACTGTTGAACACTCTCCATGTCAAGGGGAATTGCCATAGTTTCAAAAATTGGTCGGGAATAGTTTGTGATACACAATGATAGAAAAATATACCATTTGTATCATGGATCGTGGATTGCTTCCCGTCTTCTTGTCATGCCTTTAACATAACGTAACATTATTTTTAAGCGGGCTTCTACATGTCTAGAATGGTTGGTTATTGAAAATTTGGGATAGCAAGCAAGCATACAAAATTAAACCATCAGACATAGAATCTAGTCAATTTATCTCATTCCTAAAACACTGTACAAAGTGGTTTTAGCGACACGCAGCTTTAGTCGTTTTCTGCTCAGTGAGTAAGTAAGACCGATTTCTGTTCACGCCGTTCGATCGAGGACGATTAGGTGACTTATAGATTTTGAAATAGCATTAGGCGGATTCAATTTAGGCATCTCATGCAGGAGGAACGAAACAAGAATAAGACGAAAAAGCATGGAAATTTAGCCGTATTTGGCCGTGCTCAGGCCTTAAGTATGCATCACGAGACAAAATGGTTGTAAGCACTGCTGAACAATTTCCATGTCAAGGGGAATTGTCATAGTTTCAAAAATTGGGCGGGAATTGTTTGTGATACACAATGATAGAAAAATATACCATTTGTATCATGGGTCGTGGATTGCTTCCCGTCTTCTTGTCATGCCTTTAACATAACGTAACATTATTTTTAAGCGGGCTTCTACATGCCTAGAATGGTTGGTTATTGAAAATTTGGGATAGCAAGCAAGCATACAAAATTAAACCATCAGAAATAGAATCTAGTCAATTTATCTCATTTCTAAAACACTGTACAAAATGGTTTTAGCGACACGCAGCTTAAGTCGTTTTCTGCTCAGTGAGTAAGTAAGACCGATTTCTGTTCACGCCGTTCGATCGAGGATGATTAGGTGACTTATAGATTTTGAAATAGCATTAGGGAGATTCACAGACATCTCATGTAGGAGGAACGAAACTAGAATAAGAAGAAAAAGTATGGAATTTAGCCGTAATTGCCCATGGATCATAAGGCAGAATGGCGGCAAACATTCTGGATAGCTCTAGGTGTAAATGGAAATTGCCATAGTTACAAATGTCTGGACAAAATACAAAATAATAAAAAAATAAACCATTTGTAACATGGGTCTGGAATTGCTTCCCGTCTTTTTTGTCCCGTAACATTTTTATTTTTATTTTTTATTTTTAAGTTAAAGAGGCTGAGTTAAGAAGGGTTGGTAATGAAACATAACCATATTGTGTTTCAAAACCATACAAAAATAAACCATTTCAATCATCAGTCTTATAATGATTTCCCGGCCATCGATTCTTGTTTATGAAAAGCGACATCAAATGGTTGTGATAAAAAGTTTTAAAATGACAATGGGATTCGAAAAGGGGAAAAAACAACCTTTTTAATACGACTGTAAATTTAACGTAACATAAAATTGTTTACTGGTGACTGCTTTTAATTTCGAAAGGGTTTGAAATTTTGAAGTTTTGGTTGGGCGTGTATAGAAAGAGAGATTTTGATACATACTCGAGTAAGTATGTAAAAGCCAGTGAAAGGCAATTGTAGGTACATCAATAAATTTCGTTCTCTTTTTTTGGGATAGAAGGCAAAGGGTTATGGCTCAGAAAGCCTTTGTCGGCAAATCATTTGCTTACACCTCTCGTATCCCTTAAGGCAATATTTTGCTACATAGCTTGTAGAAAGAAGGTACGTTTTCGATTTCAATAACGACGTTTTTTGCAGACATGACAAGTAACGAAAAGTACATAAATAACTTATCACCCATGCGTTGGCCCCATTTTGTGATGTCAGAAATAGGTAAGATCTGTGAGTGCCAATGATAGTGCATGTATTGGGTAATTCAGACTCCAAGCTTTATCGTACTAAGAACATTCACGATTAAGATTTAAAGGTTTGAAGGCACGTGGGATATAAGACATGGTTTTGCGTCTCATCCGTTTCATGTTTCTGAAACACAAAATAACATATTTGTAAGGATTGGAGACTTGTATTAAAGTCAAGTAGAGTTGATATTCAAAGTTATTAATGGACATGAAATAAAAATGAGTTGGTGATACAACAATGCTTCCCATTCGATGCCCACTTTTCAGATTTGACATAACATTGTTGTAACGGCTATTGTTGTCACTTGGATACTGTTTATGTCAGGGAGTATTTATTTTTAAAGTATGGATTGATGTGAAATAAGAAATGATTGCGTGATATCATAAATAATGATTTGGTATCATTTGCCTTACAATGCATTCGTCAAAAATGGCCCAAAATCGACAAAATGCAAAGGCTATAGCCCATTAAAAATGGTCAAAAATGGTGAAAGATCATGAAAATGCAAAGGCTATAGAACATTAAAAATAGTCAAAAATGGACGAAATGCAAAGGCTATAGAGTATCAAAAATTGTCAAAAATGCCCAAAAATCGACAAAATGCAAAGGCTATAGAAATAAGAAATGATTGCGTGATATAAAACAATAATGATTTAGTATCATTTGTCTTACAATGCATTCCCAGCTAATTAAATTCCATTTGAGAAATAAGACATGTAATTAATGTCAAGGGAGGTTGATGTTTCGACTTTTGACTGGATGAAGGAGAAATGATGTAAAACGATAATAATAAAAACAAAAAAAAGAAACAAACAAAAAAACCAACAAAGCGATTTGTACACCCATCCATTTCACTACTTGCTAGGAATTCGAAATGCCGTTCATGTCTGAATATAACATGATGTCAAAAGAGGTTGGAATTGGTTTTAAAGGGTTGAACTGGAACCAAGTATGTTCAAAAATAAATGGGATAACACAAAAGCAATCATTGTTTCAGCCCAACAAATCTTTAGTTTTACATAACACTGAGATAGATTATCGATCATCCTCAGGCCGGGAGGCTGTATTTGTTTACCAATTTTCTTAAAATTAAAATGAAGATGAAGAATTTTTGGAGACATCAAACATTTACAATAAACTTTATATCAAGGGGAAGAAAATGATTTATAGATAGATCATTGTACCAAGGGGAAGAAAAGGAAGGGTAATAACTCAAAGTCGGAACTCAAATATAATAATATACTGCATTTCGGAATGGAGAAATGGATTAATTTCTTCAATTTGATTTAACATCGCACAGACATCAACAATCAGTTTCGCTCTCTTAGTATTATGGTTTCTTGACAGAAAAGATATGCATCATTTAATGATAACAGTAATCAAAGAACATAAGGGAAAATAATCTTAAAACTACATACAGCTGTAGATTTCAAATATTTCATGGAGATAAAATTTGAAACATTTATGAATTTTAGAAATTTAATTATTAAGGTAAAAATGAGGAAAAAACTTTATACTTTATACTTCAATTATTTCATAAATATAAAAATTTGGATATACATTATACTATGTATCATGATATCTATCATGATACATCATGATACACATCGAAATATTTATGAAATTTAATGATCACGGATATCAGGATATTTTATAGTAAATTTGAGACCCATTATAACTGATAATTTGGGTGGACCACTGCAGCCTATTTTAGTTAACAAGAACAGTTTGCTTTATCCTAAAAGAGATGTGCCCAACATGTCACATCATATCAAGTTTGGAATTGGCTCTTTAACCCCATCTGATGATTATGTGTATAATTCTTCTTGGAACAATGAACTTTGTGATACAAACATAATATCAGCTTCAATTCAATCTGTAAACTCTGATTGTTTTTCACATGTTGTGCAGTCCTTTTGTCAATGAAGTTCTTTGAAGAGCAAATGGCAGAAATTGCTAAGAATCATATCATTTTTGAAACAAGGTTCATACCTTTTCTTCCAACTGTGGTGAGTGTGATACATCATGATGATTTGCAAAAGGGATATAGCTCACTTTCTAATTGTAAGACAGAAGGCTTGTTGTCAAAGTGCTTCAGTCCTCTTGCAGAGTTGTCAAGTGAAGTTTGCAGTTTGTTAAAAGCCATTTCAATGCATATGATTTTCTTTGGTCAACAGTCAAAGTAATCACAGTACATGTCTCAACTTGGATTAAATTCTGGAATGGATCAAAATGATGTTCAACCCATTTTGACTGAAAGGTGTAACTAGAATAACGTCAATGGCCAAGAAAAGTTGCAACTTCTATCAAATTGTATAGGAAATGTATTTGCAGTTATCACAAAATGTGACGAATTTCCTGTGGTTCCAGTATTTCCAGAAAAAAAGAATGCCACACTTATATTATTACTGTGTTTTTATTATTATGGAGGAGATGGGTACAAACCATTATCATTAAGCAAACATGATGAGAATGCTGAAGTGGAAAATGAGAGAGAAACATTTTGCACTTGTGGTAAAAGTCACAAAACAGCTCATCCTAAATGTGTCACAGTGGACGGAAAGAGGTATCCCTGCAGATGTAAGTATTATTTAAATGGGTTTGCCTGCAGTGAACAGTGTCAGTGTGATGGATGTGAAAACCTCAATGGTACCAGACCAAACATTCATTCAAGAAGCAGTCAGGTAAAAGGCAAAGGTTCCATCATCAGAGTCAGGTTATATTGGATTCTATTGAGAAAGGCCTCGCATTTATGATTTCAAATCAAGAAATTCTTACCCTTGATACATGGACAAAAACTGAACATTTTTTGTTTGAAGCTGCTATCAACTATTTGAAGAAAGCTCCTGAAATAGCTCTACTTTAAACGGCTGTAGCTCTGTCCTACACTAACCTACAAATCGGATGTTTCGTCCAGTTACTACATAGGGGTTAAACTTTTGAATGGTGTATGTTTTGTTGACATTGGTGTTACCATGGAGACGAAACAATGGCGTCACTGGTTTTACGTTTTGCTCATTTGACGCGCTTCTCGATCTAAACTTTTAAAATGACACCCATGACAGTAATATTTAGGTATTTGCCTCTAAGTGTACGAAATAAGAAAAATTTCTGTTAAGCCGATTTTGAGATATTTGAGGTGAATCTTTTGAACATCCAATTTCATGATTGTTTTTTAGTGGTCCAATAACGTTTCACAGAAAACACTTTTAGAGCTGTCCGACCGTCTAATTGTTGCTCAACTGTCATACTAACTTCTTGCACACTTTCAGATTACATGGTGTTATGGATCTCCGTCAGTGTTAATCAGCGTAAACACAAAACTGAGGATGAGCTATAGGAAACATAGGTGTTTGTGTACGAGTGTGAAAGCGTTGATATCTACAGAATTATAAAGAACAATTTTGCAACTAGTTCAACGTCTTTTTATTACCTTTTGTGCTGTATCCCTAAAACTCCACCATACAGAGGTTGTATACCCAAAATAGTTCCATTTTGCTGCATTTCACAGCTACCAAACGTCTTAAAAACACAGCCGATACGACGATAGTTCAGTGACTGGTACTATAAAGCAGGCCTGGTAGCGTAGCCGGATCAAGCCGTGCTGGCCCGTAAACCCCCAAAACCCTGGGTAGGAAGTGAATTCGCCGTTGCTAGGTGACAACCAATCACGTCCCCGAAAACACAATTGCCAGCTTTCACGACCCAGAATGCTTTGCGGCAAATTCAAAATGGCGGAAAAATTGGAGCCTTTTGTGGGGAAAGCCGAGAATGATAAAGAAATTTCAAAAAAACTAACTGAAAGAGACATTAATGTGAAGTTCTTAATTTCTATTGGCCAAAAGACTTCAGGAACCAATGAAGAAATCAAAAACACGAGCTGATCTCTTTAGAAACCAGCCAAAACTAACAGAACTTCTAGAGAAGGAGGTTAAAGCTAGGGAAAAGACTTCAAACATTTTCGGAAGAGAGCTTGATGGAAGTGAGATTCCTTTGCCACAAGAACCCTGGAAAAATGGACCTTTCCCCACTTTTAGTGCAAAGCAATTGGATCAATATGCTCAATCAAAGCTACCAGGCAGAAAGTCCATGTTAGAAAAGGGTGAACGATTTTTTAACAGTCGGAAAGTAAGTAACTTTATGTACTTTAATCAAGTTTTCTCTTTAATATAAAAGCTTATTCAACTTTATATCACTTACAGATTGTGACTATGCGAGTTCTGAAAAAGAATGATGAAACATGGGTCAGAGCATGGGTTAAACAATCCTATGGGGAAGTGCAACGACCTGCTTATGTCAAATTTAACAAGAAGGGATGTGCAGTGGGTGGATCTTGTACATGTACTGTTGGAGTCTCTGGATTATGTGCTCATGTTATCTCTGTGCTCTACCAACTTATTCATTATACACAAACGGGTTCACTCAAATTAGATATTCAATGCACAAGCAAACCACAGAAGTGGCACAAGAAAGGTTCTGGTTTGACCAAAAAACAATATGCTCCTGTCCATAGTATTGAAATCAAGTCTGCAAGAAAGAGGAAATATGTGAAAGATACCCTTGATAAATCAACGAAACCCACTAAGCAAAAGGCCACCCCAAAAAAGAGAAATTTACAGCAAAAGATGGAAGAAATATCTAAGAATCTTGATCAAACTCAGGTAGAAACTCACTTTTTACTAACAATAGGCCAGAACAAATCTTTGAGAGAACACAGTGGTTTATATCCATTGTTAGCTGATCGATACATAACTAAAGCTGCAGCCAAAGATCATGATTATTGCAATCCACCCCCAAATAAAGCAGATGTTTCCACAGAAAGGACCTTAGATATACCTGACCCCTCAGAGATAAAGCTTACAGAAGCATCAAGTAACACTTTAATACTTTATTATCCAGTCAAACAAAGGTCAAAGGAATGGTACTATTTAAGGACTAATAGAATAACTGCATCTGTAGTCTCAGATGATTGGTATTGGTGGTTTATCAAAATATGATGAGGCGTGGTCTGTACTCAAAGGCCAGACACAAGCAAAGCCTATGAATTTTGTAAATTTCCAAAGAGGAATTGACTTTGAAGATGAAGCACGTAACGAATTTACAGCTATGTCTGGTAAGTGTGTTATAATCTCTTATGCTTGAGGATGCTTGTTAATATCTCTGTTAAAAGTAGAATTTTATTGGATAGGTGTAGAGTGCAAATAATATAACCCATGAAATAGTTAAACTCAGACAATGAAATAGTTAGACTCAAATAGACAATAGATTCTATAAACTTTGAATTTTATGGTAATAAACTGTTATGCTTATTGTCTATTTGAGTCAAACTATTTCATGGGTATATTATTTATTTATTATTATTATGACTCTATTGTCATGTCTATACAATATAGAATATTGTATAAAATTGATTATATTTTGCATGTTTTTGAAAACACTCTTATCATTAACATTGTTATCCCCAAGGTGTAGCTGTTACTGAGTGTGGAATCTTCTTCAGAGATGGTCTTGGAGCAAGTCCAGATGGTCTACTACCACTTCAAGATTATTTATTAGAAATTAAAACCAGGAGTGTCAATTCTAAATGTCCATTATTACAATTAGAGAAGTATCATCTAGTTCAATGTCAACTGCAGATGCATTGCACTGGAAGGGATAAAACTATACTCATGTCCTATCTCCCAGAACAAAAGGCAGCAAATTATTTTTTGTTGAAATATAATGCTGAATTTGTATCTGTTATATTAACATGTTTATCATCAATGTCATCTTCTCTACCCTTACAAAATAGTCAGAGGTGGGATTCATCATGTCAAAAATTAGCTAGTTTGTGGGACAAAAATGTAGGTAGAATCCCTGATTTCAAATCTTTACTACCCTTAAGATCATGGATTGGCCAGTTGATCAAAGATAACACTCCCTTATCTGATGTGAAAGCATTACTTAATGTTTGAATTAAAGTTCACAGTCAATTATTTTTGAGATTTGCATCAGATGATTTGGTTGTTTTTCATTCTTAGCTTCATAGATGTGTGTTTCTAGAAATGCTTCATACATTAAATGGATGCTTTCACAAACTTTCTGAGTACAGTATCCAATCTTGATTAATGTATGCCGGTTGTCTGCTATATGTTGCCACAATTATAGGTTGGTCTTTTCACTCTTTCTGCAATGCAATATGTTTCATTGATTAGTATAAAACAACCAGAGTTCTATAGTCAGAATAGTTACTTACGGGGCCAACTTTATAAAGTAGATTCGTAATGTTGGATAAAAACACCCAGACACAATTTAGAAGGTCAACTCTTGAGCTAGGCCATACAGTGTTAAGAATTGAGAAGTCACGCAGATAGCCAATCCTGTATACATAAAAAAAAGAATCATGTGGGTTTTTTGCTCTAATTTTGTCATGGTTAGCATCTATCTATCTAGCACTTACCAACGTTCGACATGTATCCTCAGGCACGTAATCTTGAAATTGGCATCACATTCTCCAGATGTAAACTGATTGCCAGACTTCATAGGAGGCCTATTCTGTATACCACCCTTTTCTGCTAATTGTTCAGAAATAGCAAACCCTGAAAAAACAAAGCTTACATTTTACAGTTTCTTGACTCCTTATTGCAGATTAAACACTTTATTTATGGTAGAATTGCATAATTTGTGTATTAAATACATTTAAATTGCTTTATAACACTATGATGTCATACCATGTTTAAAGAGGGGGACAGAATCGTCTAAAACTATCTGGTATTTACATAATATGCATCATTGTCTGTGTGTTGACAGTATATCAAAAGTGTTTTCTGTTCATATAAGTATTGCTTACTTATGGCTGTTTACTAAGTTTTACTGCACATTTTTTATGTTTCCCCCTCTGCCGGAATGAGTATGATAACATAATGTTTTGATGTTACTTCAAGTTAGGGTAATTACTCGGGCTACCTGTGGTAGTTCGAGTCTAGGTTTACCTTTTCGGTCTATCTATCTATCAACGTCGCAAATCGGCAAATTACCCAGAAGCCTTTGGGGAACACTGTTGACCACGAGGCTTCCTGTGGTCGCGAGAGATTTATAAGAACAAAATGGTGGACGCTATCAATCGGAATTTTTCGAACTATTGGCTTTTAATCTCAAGATACTTTGCTTTAATCGTTAATATCGAATTCTCGAATTTAGTGATGACCTTCTTACCAGCTGTTGTAATCAACTTATAATGTATTGATCGTCCAAGAACACGAGACAGATCGATTTGTGGCAGCGAACTTCACTTGAGGACAGACATGTAAGACACGGAGATATTGTCTTTAATAGATCAGTAGTTTGTTTAAATTAATAATATTTCACCACTGCTTGCACATAATATTTGCTTACACGGTGTCTACTGTCATGCTCTTCCTGAGAGCCGTGTTAAAAACGAACTAATTAACTAACAATATATCTACAATTAACTAGAAAGACTCAGGATTCTTGCCTTTGCGTAATAAGGTGACTAGGGTGTATTAAATAATTAAGCCAGGAAACAGAAATTAGTAAATGGTGCAAAATTACACCAAATAAACAATGGAAAACAAATGATTTTTTGTTATTAACTTATAAATATTTAGTGCAATCTGCTGTATTTTGTACAATGTCATGATTATATTGAATGCACTTTATTGTCAATCATGCTCAATGTTAGCAGATAAAAATATAGTGATGGATAATCATGGATTATAAGTGGATTTGAATTGAAGGTATTACTGTATGTAGTAGTATCAGATTGATGTGCACAGAGGAGCTATATATGGTATCGGTAATGAGCATATATTGTATGACATTACACTTCTTCAAATAAAGCATCAGCAACTGACTACTGCTATAATCATTGATCTGCTCCATATTAAAAACATGGTAATACATGTATTGAAAAGTTGTGTTAAGAAACTGAAATGATTTCATAGAAAAGTAACTGTGGTACTTCTAGAATCTACCAATGTGACAACAGCAATATCAAAATCATTTTAACTTGGACATTGAAACAGTCTGCCACAGTTTGTAAGTTTTGTTTCCATAAATCAAAGTAAAAAAGTACAGAATAGAAATTTAAATTGTCTGAGCTATAATGTATTATCTATAGATCATATTGGATCATTTGGTAGGCATTTACAAAATAAAGCAGACTGTATACTGTATATGGTGTGATAAAAAGCTAGACCAGCAGTATATTAATAACCATCATGATGTGGTACAATTATGTACAAACTACTTTCTCCCCAATATAATTTGTGTTCTACTCTGGGAGTACTTGTCATGCATTTTTGCAATCAAAAGACACTGACAAGTCAAACTGGTTTCCATCAACTTCTGTTCTCCATTTCTCCCCAAGTACTATACACAGGTGTAGCCCGAGTGAACGCCTATTAGGCGTCTAGTTATTGAACATTTCATGTTATCTATTACCAATTTAAATTTACACATATAATTTGATTTGTGAAATAAAATTATTTACCTTTGTCAGTAAGCACACCATCATGACATAATACATTATCCAGGGCACCAACTAAATCAGTAAGTAGAGAATCGGTAATTGATCCTGGATATAATTCAGGTACTTTAGCTGCTGTTCCATGAGGTGTAAGGCAGGCTAATGCTTTAACAGTGTGTGAGTTCTTATAATCTGAGAAAAATAGTTCATTCATAACAAGATCTGAAAAACCAGTTGTCTTGAACTCAGTAGCATCAAGGACGAGAACAATATGAGAATAGCCAAGATTCTTATATGCCTTGGGCATCATTTCGTTGATAAGGTCTTTGGGGTGGGTTAGATCAATCTTTGAGAATACTGCACAACCAAAGACCATCCACGCCTCAAATATCCTGCTCATTGTGCTTTCGGATATCTCGAAAATCCATGCCATGACACCCAAGTGCAATGCATGCCTACAAATTGTGAGGCATGAAAATAGTTCCATTTCTTTGCCAAGTCTTCGGCGACTATTATCACTGACTTTGCAACCTTCATAAGTTAGCAGGGCCAGAAAAGGCTTAAAGCAGTTGAATAAAGTTCTTAATTCACTTTTTGATAATCCAGTAAGGTATTCAAAACGTTTTTCAGATATAGACTCACATGACACTGCCTTCTCATCTTTGAGAGCTTTCAACAAAGCTTCTGCTTGTTCTTTTTGTTCAGTTACTGCAGCCAATTTTGATTTAAGCTCCTTGTTTTCGTTTTTTGCAAGGTCATTTGAAGTTCTTAGAACCACATTTTATTTAGCTAGACTGTCTACTTTTTCCTTTAGTTCATTAATCTCCTTCCTAACTTTGTCATGCTCTTTGTTGAGTTCAGTTTCTCGCTGCTGAAGAACAATAACTTTCTCTTTTAGTTGGTTCTGCCAAGATTTCACTGCTCTTTTTGCACTACGTACATAAGGCAAAACACGTTTCTTTTTTGTACTAGAACTACTAGCAGTGTTAACTTTGTCTCTCCATACCTTGGGGATTCTAATATCTGGAAAATCCTTGCTATTTTTTTGTCTCCCTTTGCTCCAGTGAAGGGAACAAACCACTGCCGTTTCCCATTTTACAGAATCTGTTTTGAAGAAGGCATCGTATTTCTTCACCAAAGATTTGGGAATTCTGAAGTACTTTAAGCTTTCAATCTTACTAGAATGGTTACTTTTACATCCCGCCACAAAACAATTCCAATGTTTGGGCATATTATAAAAGATTGACCTCTTAAATTGGGTTCGAAGCTCGTAAACTAACAAGACTCTAACAAACACAGCCCTTTCCCCACAAAATGTCCGCCATTTTGAATTTGCCGCAAAGCATTCTGGGTCGTGAAAGCCGGAAATAGGCATTATTCAATGTATCCTGTTGACCCCGAAAGGTCAAAAAATAACTGCCCTACCCCTACATATGGGGAAATTTGATGACATTGTAGGGGTGGGATGAGTCAAAAATGTGATTTTCGCGGGGTTTTCACCGCGACTTGTCACTTCATTGTGATCAGCGCTCCGCGACATGTTATCCGAAGAACAACAACTATTTCTAAATTTGCTACAATGAAAGGAAAGCGTATTTTTCACTGGGAAGGCAGGTACTGGTAAATCGTTTTTACTAGGCCATGCCTTTAATCAACAATCACGAATAAACGGCAAAGGGACGACGTTTAAAACAGCACCAACAGGACGGACCGCAAAGGACGTGAACGGCACGACGCTCCATTCTTTTGCAGGAATCGGTGTTGGAGGTGGCTCTTGTTATGAATTGTTAAACAAAGTTGTAGCAAATGCTGAAGCCAGCAAACAATGGAAAGCTTGCAAAACTCTCTTCATTGACGAGGTGTCCATGCTGGACGCTACATTCTTCGAGAAGCTTGAATTTGTCGCGAGGAAGGTGAGAGACATAGAGGCGCCATTTGGAGGTATTCAACTAGTCTTGTTCAAAGACTTTTATCAACTCCCGCCTGTACCCAACGATGAGGAGGAGGAGGCTGTATACTGCTTTGAATCTCCACTGTGGAAAGTGTTGATCAAACACAACGTTGAACTGACAACAGTTTTCCGACAAAACGAGCCAGAATATTTACTTCTGTTGTCTGAGGTGCGTTCCGGACAAATAACCTGGCAAACACACTATCCTCCAAAGATTAAAAAGACCAATAAACACAGATGATGAAAGCATCTATATATATTCACGTCGCAACGATGTCGCGATAAAAAATGGCGAATTGCTCCAGAACGTTAATGGAGAAACGAAAGTTTACACGTCAAAAGACACCGGAAAGAAGGAGCTCCTAAACAGCTGCCAAGCTCCAAAAAGTTTAAGTTTGAAGGTCAGAGCAAGAGTGATTCTGGTAAAGAATATGCACAGTTACGGGCTGGTGAATGGAGAGAGAGGCAAGGTGTTGGATTTTGTTGGAAAGTTTCCGCTGGTTCAGTTTGAAGACGGACAGAAAGTCATTATGAGGGAAACCGTCTTCGAAGTGCTACGTGGAGGGCATGTCCAGGCCACCAGATGTCAACTACCTCTTGATCTAGGCTGGTCTGTGACTGTGCATAAGGCACAGGGCATCACAGTGGAGAAATCTGTGGTAAGTTTGAAGAGGATCTTTGCTCCTGGCCAGGCCTACGTGGCCCTGTCAAGATGCCGCACCATGGTGGGGTTGCAGGTTATACCTGGACAGGACATTTCTTTTCCTCCTCCCCCTCACAAAGTAGTCGATTTCTACAATAAGATGAAAACGATGAGAAACTGTATCAAGACGGAGATAGACACACAAATCGAAGGTCTGAGAGTCACCGAACCACAAACAACTCAACCCACAGACCTTCCACCATGCGACTGGGATAATATAGCCCCCTCACCAACACATGTCAGTGTATCTAAAATGTTAAAGAGCATTGCTGAAAATCCCCTCAACTCACAAGAAACCAAAGACCTGTGCTCCAAATTAAACTTTGACAAAGAAATTCTTCAAATTTTACAAATGTTTCTGAGCTATGGATGGATGGAGCTGGATAAAGTGGTGGTGAAAACCCCATCCAACAATCCAGAATCGATTAATGTAATTGATAAAAAATATTGGAGTGGTCACTCATTCCAAGTGTTTA
This sequence comes from Telmatactis stephensoni, assembly GCA_029948255.1. NCBI lineage: Eukaryota > Metazoa > Cnidaria > Anthozoa > Actiniaria > Isophelliidae > Telmatactis > Telmatactis stephensoni. The sequence goes on along the minus strand of JALIZF010001708.1, from coordinate 211,260 downwards.
AACTAATGACATCCAAGAAAATGAAGCATAAGTGGGACGAGGTTTTAAAAAAACACAACCTAATATCCAGTAATCAGCCACTCCTTCAGAAATTGCTATTTAAAGTAATACAAACCATGCATGACTGCATGATTGGTAAGTACTTGACTACTAATAAGGTAGTACTCCATAGTTATCAATTATAGTATGTGGTAAGGGGAGTAAGGGATAAATAGATAAAATTATTGAAATATAAAACTCTACATCAGTCTTACAAAAGTATTGAACCATGACACTTACTTTATTAAATTTTTTAAGTATTTCAAAGTCTCAAAATAGAAGTAATTCCAATACACTTAAGCGATTAATTAATACATCCTAGCTAGTAAAAACACAAATTGTTCACAGTTTGAGTGTCACTGACCATTTCATTTACTAGCTCTAGCAACAAAGCAAATTGCAACAAAGCATCCCATACCATCATCGACTGTTGTGCTTTCCAAAGAAAGCCATTCCTGGCTGGCTGGGTAATTTTCAAAGAGCTTGGGGCTACCTCAAGATACATCCGCTTGAATTTCTCCTCATCTTCCAAAAACGTTAGAGAGAGAATTAAAAAAGAGAGGGAAATTAGGGATCATGGGATCATGTGGTGTGTCACGGCACTCACAGCGCCATGTCCACACACGTTCACACATACCTCAGTCAGCATTTTTTTGCAATTCTTGCAAATATACCACAAACAATAATTGCTCAGCATGTCAATTTGCTGAACGACTAGGCTTTGGCGGTCTCTGGGGCCTGTTCGTCTGGGAGAGGAAAGTCCTCTGCGCTCTCTGCGAAGGTTGTGGTGGGAGTGGTGGGTAGTACTTTTCTACCGCCCATCTCTTTAACCCTCACTCCAATGAACGTATAGCACAGTCCATTGACTAGCTGAGTCAAGTTGTCTTCCCACAGGGTTAGTCTGATGCGACCTGCAACGAAGACACGCAAGAGATATCAACGATATGCACAAATAGATGTACGGGCGCACTGTTGTCGTTGTTAATGCGGCTCGCACAACTTCTCACAAATTGTTACCTGTGTTGTCTGTCAAAGTTGAGGTATCCAAAACCCACTTCGTAACGCCATTAATTTGGACGGTCCTGGCCTCGTCTATATTCATTGCCAGCCGTCCTTGAACGGTTAGCTTTTGCCGAACGCGCACGCCCTCGATGTCTGTGACCAAATATTCAGGGGCTTCTCCATTCCCCGTCGTAGATTGGCCTTCAAAGTTGACCTCCAACGGAGGCGCTGTTTCGACAACTGACCTGTTATTCACGACAATGTCGACTCTGGTAGGATCACTCCAGTTGGGCTTCCCTGAAATGTTGCGGATCTTTACTGGAGTACCGGAACTTTGATAGCCTTCTAAAGTGGCGCGCAGAGACTCGTGAAAACAAACGGTGTTGGTAAATTGCTTGCTGCCTGTTTGCAGTGTGAACTCAAAATACGAAATCTTCCGTTTGCTTCCGACTTTAACCGGCGACAGATTCTGTACGTAGCCAATCGCACTCTCCATGATTCGATGAGGAACTAACAATGAGGATAACAACGAATACAGTACCTCGAGAGGTTGCTTTATACGGTCGGGTGTTTTATCCCCACGTCATGCAACCGTTTTTAGCTACGTTACATCGATGGGTGATGTAATCCTGAACCCTACTGGCTGAGTTAGGTGTAGCGTAAACATGAACTAAACGCTTTGCAGATTTGATGGCGCGCTGTTGCAATCTGCATATAATATTGCCGAGCAAGCGGTTACGTGCTTGTGGGTGCCATAATACCATTGTAATATTACGTCAGTGGAGACAGGTACTTGTGGCGTGGGGTAGACTCGCCTGGCGCCCGGCTCTTCGTCCCGAAAAACTGGGTACACCGTCCCGTTTTTGTGAACAACTGTTGATCTTGTCCCACGATCGACTTGACAATACTATTTAGCTGGTCCAGCGATCGGTTTTTAGACATGGTTGTAAGAAAAGAGTTGTCCTCACATGAGCAAAATGTTAATGTCTTCTCGTTCAAATCAGATTGCATTTGCACTTGCGTGTTTCAAAAAGCGCCAATACGCCTCCTCCTCGGAGCCTATGGCCCTCGGGGAGGGGGAGAGGACGAGGAACAGTAGATAAGGACAGTGTTCAAGTATTGCTTTGGCATAGTGAAGGTTGGGTTTTGTTGGAAAATCTAATCAAGTGACAAGTTGGCAAAATCATTCGAAATTAACTAGAAAATGTCGAGAGGCGTTGCCTCATAATTGAAAACTAAAAACTGTAAAGTTTGGACAATAAAAGCGAAAGACATAAAAATCAGTTATCGGACGATTGAAGTACGATCTACAAGGAAGCGTTTGGTCATTAAAAGGCCACAGAAGCTTTTACTTTAAGCAGTTTTTGGGCAGAGTTTAAGTGTCCGATTATCATAATAAAGTTCAGGGCAAGGAGTCAAAGAAGCTAAGAAACACATACACTTTTCCACGTGTCAGTACTTCAATAACGTAACTCCAAACGAGTCCTTCGTCTCCACTGGCTTTAGTAACGTCAACAACTCTTAGCAACTCATTTGGCCTCAACTTCTTTAAATCCGAGTGATTCTTTCTGGTAATTCTCTGTCTCTCTTAGCTTAGATTAGGGATGAATCTGCTTGGTTTGATAACTCTAAACTTCAACCAAATGCTCTCCTTCTCGAAAGAAATATTTGTATGAGAGCGCTGCTTAAGCCGCGTGGAACATTTAAATACAAAAACTATGAATGCAAATTACATACAAGAATTTACATTACGAAAACAAGAAACGAACTAATGAAATATACTATTATACAAATTACTAAAGACACTAATTACTGGTTGAAAACTTAATTAACTAAACATTAATCCTAAATAAACACGTTCCGTCACACCTCCCCCTTTCTAAGTCTATTATGTATCGGCACGATACAAAATAGAAAGAAACAAAATGGAAAATGAAGGCTCCATCCCAGGAAAGGGGAAAAGGGAATCAAACATTTCACGAATATCTGTTCCCACTCGTTTATCCCAGCCTAATTCAGCATTTCAGTCTGTGTATTTTCTCTTAGCAATTTGCATTACTCTCGACACTTATGGGATTCACTCTACTCACAAACTAGTAACAATCTGAGCTCCTAGGTGCATTTCAACCCATGACCTTAGGAATACCTTTCCAGTGCTTTATTTACACTCGATGAAGCATACACATTATTTCTATATTTAAAGTTATCAATGAAGGTGGGAATATTGAAAGCTCCCTGTAGGTGCATGCTATACAGGGAAAGAAGAAGGCACTTTAAGGCAATCGAGGGTAATCCAAGGCAAGAATTGGCGCACTAAGACAAGGCGAACTAGGACCCAGAGTAGGCCTATAATATTATACCATCATCTTGGGAGTGCAAGCACTCAGGACAGACGTGCCTGAATAGCTCCTCAGCTCAAATTTTGTTACTCGATATTTTTGGGATAATTACGCCCTAATGGTTAATAGCAATAACACTTCGAAACTTAGGAAAGAGAATGACCAGTTAAAAAGTCAACTACAGGAAATATCTAAAGAACTAAACGAATTACGAAGCAAGGTAAAGTATTTGACAACATGGCGGCCAAAGAGCGTGGCGAACAAGATAAGATTGTGGAAATGGACAAGAGCCTCAGCTTTCTATCTGATGGGTATGACGAACTCAAAGATTTCAGAGCATCACTAGAGTCTGACTTTAGGCGAATAAGAACTAAATTAGAGAAGATAGAAGAAAGCGTAGTCAAGATGGACGAGGCTATTGAAGCGATGCAAAAGTACAGTTTCCAGTACAACATTAAGATCCTCGGCATATCCCAAACAAATCCTACTGAAACTGCACAAGAATCAACAGACTTATGTTCAAAGTTATTTAGTTTAATGGGGACCAAGGTTACAGTGCAAGATATCGATATCGCTCATAGAGTGCCGAGCAGAAAAAGTTCTAGTTCACCACCAGCAATAATTTGTAAATTTACGCGAAGGTTGGCAAAGGAATCGGTCATGCGAGCGAGAAAGGATCTTGGCAAGATCGAGTGGGATAAAGCTGTTAAAGTCAAAATCTTTGATCACCTAACCCCTAAGACTCAAGAAATCTTTAACAAAGCTAAAGAGTTCCAAAAGGAACAAGACTTTGCATACTGCTGGACGCGTAATTCGTCAATATTCCTGAAGAAAGCAAAAAGTTCTCAATCGATTAAAGTCACAGGGCCCGACATCTTGGAAAAACTCAGAGAAAATGCCAAAAAAGATCTGGGTTCTGGCGACTCAGCGTCCTCAACAAGTCAAGGGGAAAAAGTTGGCCAGATTCCACCAAACGGTGAATTCGTCCGCACACCACCTGGATGGCAAAGAATTTGGCCACCAGCTGAAGACGACCCCATTGATAGGCCAAGAACAAGATCTACTACCAAAACTCAACATGATAGCTAAAAGATAAGTAATATTTTCAGGACAAAATTTATATTACAACGCAGTATTTTAGCTACTATAAGCATATATTACGAACTATAGGCCAGATACACGAAAAAAAAAGCCTTTAAAACATCCTTATGAGTCAAGTAGCAAATAACAGTACGATAATTCTAATAATGTGCCCTTACATTCAATCTATATTATCAGTAATGGCATTACTGATATTTATAATTTGTATTATATTTTCCTAATATAATTTATGCATGATACATTCGATTTTCAAGTGCTATCATTAAATGTAAGAGGCCTTGGGGAATCGAATAAGAAAAGAAAAATATTTGACTGGTTAGAAAAACATGAGGGTGACAAAGGGGTTTCTTTTTTACAAGAGACGCATAGTATAAAAGAGGTCTGTGACTATTGGTCTAAACGAACAAAAGGTTCGTTAATTTTGGCTAATGGAACATCTAGAAGTAGAGGAGTAGCTATACTAATAGGTTCTAAAATCAACTACAATATAAAAGAGACAATTAAGGATACGAACGGATTGTACAGTTTCCAAAAATTTATACTTTGAAATCCAAAATTGGCTTCAAGTTTATGGCGTACATTTGCCAATCTTAACTAAAGTAGTGGTATTATTAGGAGTAGATGAAAAAGAGATTAATATGATATTATTGATGTATAAGCTACTACTCTACAAGTCTAGAGACAAGAAAAATCCACCATCTCTTGAGTTATTCAAGAATTGCCTTAAAAATATTGAAAGAATCGAAAGAAATATTGCAGTTGCAAAAAACTCAGGGCAATTAAGGAACGGCTTTGACCCGAATTTAACCCCCAGCACAGTTTCGCGGCCTGGAGGCCTGGAACCTTGTTGTCTAGCAACGAAGTGCCAAGCGAAAGGATCGAGTCGGCGGCCGGTGAGGCTGTCTCCAAACACTTGAGATTTTGTTTATAAGTTTAAACGTTTTATTCCAAAATGAATTATTTCCATTCGAGAAAAATGCATGGATTTTCTGTGTTATACTGCTTGTGTGATCTACTGTGGATTGGAAACCCGATCAAATCTAAGAAAGGTGAGTTATTTATATGTGTTTGTTCGATCTACTTGCTTCAGTCTGTCACTGAATCACAGCTAGTTTTTAGCATAAAATAACTGAATTAAGTCATTTTACTATTCACCAGTAGTCTACGAGTATACAGTCGACACATTCTTCAAACGTATTTTACATGAAATAGTGAAAATCGACTTCAACATCTTGTACGGCATAATTTATTAGATTATTTACAGTTAAAAATGCTTCTCGATCAGGTACACGTAGCTCACGTATGCATGATCGAATTTTCTCTGTCACCAAAATCATCCACAGTCGACATCGTTAGGATCGACTTCGGACGCCTTTGGTAGCAAGGAAGATCGAATTATGAGTTATCATTATTATTAGATATTCACAATATATAAGAATTATAGTGTATAATCTTTATGAGCTTAGTAAGCTTATGTTGTTGCTTGTTTTATCACGATCGAGTACACAGTTACTTTGATATAAGCTCAACTTAATTCAAGCTCATGATATATATATTTGTATTGTATAGATCCAATAATTAACCGTGGTATAAGCTAATATGTACATGATTTTACTACTTTAATTTGTACAAGAAAATAATATTTTTTCTAGACCAGATTTTCAAAACTTTTCGAATCTCTGTAAGCTTATATAAAATTTAGAAATCTCAAATAGCAATATAAGCTTAAACATCCAATCTCATTTAATATATATAGAGATTAAGATAAAATTTCAAAATCTGGCATTACCTTAAATATTTTTGATTATTTGATTTCTTAATTACTATGCCTCACAATTTAATGTACAGTATAATTAATCAATTGGTGTATGATTATGTTCATGCATGAATATGATTATGAAAAGTCAATTTTCCATTGCTTGAATAAGGCTTTTGCATACTTGATTTTCTGCAATAAGGAACTGGCTGTTTTGTCTGCCTTCATTACTTCGTAAGTTGGTGTACAGAAGCTATTATAAAAATATTGCTTCTCCCACTTTGTTAGTTCTTGCTTTGCTTGGCTACTTTGTGCTAGTACTTTGGTTTGTATCTGTGCCAGCATATCCTTGTATGTGGATTCCAACTCCTTTTTAGTATCTGTGGGGCAGCTGTTGTCACGTGCATTTTTAAGTTGTAGGTATTTCTTTTCAAACTGTAAAACTTCATCTGTATCTCCAAGAATGACTTGTACTGCTTTCCCAATCCGACTACATATAACTTTGTTGTCATTAGAGTTAGATGTGTTCTCCTCTGGTGTTGTAGTAGCTATGGTGTTTGTCCATAATCTTTGTGTGTCTTGCCCTGTTGTTTCATTTCCTTGATGAGAGTAAGGAATTAATACTGAGTTGTGTGACGGATCAGTGTTTTGGCTAGTAATTGGTGAAGTTACATGTATATCATCTAATAAATCAATAACTTCATCAGGAGCAGGTGCTATGTCTATCACTTCTTCTTCATAAATGTTATTATCAGCAATGTCCATTGCAGGATCAGAAGAGTCACTGCAGTCATTAGAGCATTGGCCACTTTCTTCATTCATGAGAGTAGTAATTGGCATTTCACTTGCATTGCTGTCTTCATCATTAGTGATCTCATGAGTACTGTCTACATATTCAGGAAGCTCATCAAGTTGATCATAGACATTATTCAAAAATCTAGTGTGTGTGACTGTAGTTGTTCCGTCAGCTTGGTCAAGTCGTAGGATGTGTGTTGGTATTGGTATGGTCTGTCCAATGCACCTATTCCAGCATTCCTTGAGGTAGGCTGATTCTGATTCAAGAGTGCTGGATCTGAAATGATGAAGAGGAGGGCCAGTTTCATTTGCAGGGGGTTGATTAGAGATGTCGTAGAACTCAATGGCGTCATTACATTCACTCCACCATTTCCCTTTCCCTTCTAAGAGAAAATCACCAATTTGTTGCAAATGGGCTTGCCATTCACGGCTGTGTCTTTGTACCATGTCCAAAGGAATCTTTGTATTTGTGAGTGGTGGCAGGCATTTTGACAGTTTACTGATGCTTGACTGTTGCTTTGTGACAGAGTTGTCCAAATCACCCATTTCCTTTTCTGCTTTGAGACGAATTAACATGTTTGGAATAACATGGCCCGGATGGTAATTGCTAGTGGACTTGGTAATTCTTTTCAGATGATTGAAAATTCTTTCCTGATTTTCTGTGTGAGCAGACTGGCCTGAGATGATTCTTAGCATTGTTGCAGCATGGGCTGACAGGTTATGGAAATAGACACCATACAGCTTTCGTAGGGTAAGTGTCTGAGGGCTGGCAATTAGCTCTTTGAGGAGGATGGAGTGGTACCACACTTGATTGCAAAAACGGAGTATTATTGAAGGAGATCGTTTTTCATCAGAAAGGTAAAGTATTCTTTGTATTTCCACTAAGGAGTCTAGAAGACTGAGTACTTTGTTTGACACAACACCAGACTGGTGTGCATATCCAGTCGTCTTGATAAGTGCAACACGGTAATCTACTGTCCTTTTACTTTCTTTACTGGCAAGGCATGTTTCAATAGATTCCTGCAGTACTTTGGATTCTTCAGGGGATAGATGGTTAGGCAACTCTGTGAGAACATTATTAATGTGATTTCCAATATCGTGTAAAGGCTCAGCTGGTAAAATTTCATAATCATCCAGTCCAAGGTGTTGAAGTGAAGCCAGTGGAGTATTGAATAGCAAAGCTGGTACCCGCTGCATTCCACACATTTCCTCAGTCAGTAGGCTTTGCAGTTCCTTTTTTGTTTTCCCATCATATATGTGGCGAGATCCCAACTCTTCCTCTAGCTCTTGTTTTGTGAGATTCTGCAATGGCTTGGCTTTGTACTGAAGGGATTTCCTTTTTGCTACTCTACCAGATAGAATTTTCTCTTGTCGATCTTGCAGAGAATTGAGTGGGCAATTTAAAGCATGGTCAATTTCATAGACCATGTTGAAGAATACCCCACAGCTAGAACAGAAATAGTTACAACCTTTTTGGTGTCCAGCTTCAAAAGCTCTCAGGGGGCTGTCTCCATGACAAAATCTCATTTTGTCAACATACTCAATATTCTCATAAGTTATATTTTCTTTAAGTTCTTCGATACACTGCATACGAGTTTCAGTGTACAGCAACTGCTCACAGTCAGCACTGCCACATCGAGCTATAAAGTGTACTGTTGGTGTCTCAACAATATCTTGCACACTCAGTGTTTGGCCAGTTTTCAAGGCATATTCCTCATTAGTTAGGAAGACAGCTGGGTCATAAAGACAGGTGATAAGGCACACTAGGTAACCATGATTGGCCACTGAAGAATTGTCCAACCATACCAATAAACTTCGTGTCTTTTCGATTGCCTTCAACTTTTCTTTCATCTCTTCCTTAGTGAGTGTATTTTCTGCTGGTAGCTCATTTATGGCATGCAAGCTTTCTTTTAGTTCTTGCTCTGAAAGATTTTCATAGTAGGATGCATCACCATGTGCTCTTAGAAATGGCTTGTGTGTTTCCAGCATCTTCTTTCTTATCTCCTTGAGTGGGATTTTTCTTCCATAAACTATGAATTCAGATTTCTCGATTTGTTTATTTTCAGTTAACACAAGTTTCTCATACTGAAAAAAGCAAAAATGGAGAAAAATTAAGTTAGCTGGAAGCATATACATGTATTGCTTGCATGATATACAATTTATCTAATAAATATGCATAAATTATTTATTTAAATTTCTATTCATTGGAATAGAAATAATTTCTCAGAGTACAAACACTAAATGTGTGCAACACTTTGCACTACTTATGACTAAATAGTGCTAATTAAACATAGAAAACAATAGAATTAGCATAATTTAGCAGTTTTAGTGGTATTTATGTTGCACACTTTTAGTGTTCGTACTCTTAATTGTCAACTTAGCAAATAATAAAATGGAATGCCAAAAAAAATCCAAGAAAACACAATGTATTCCATTTTCTGTTGATTGTCTTGTTTATTGGTTGTTTGTCAATATTTACCTTTCTTGGGACAATCATTTCACCAATGGTGTATTCTCCAGATTCAAGTTTCTCAATCAGTTGTCTTTTTATGACTTCAGGGTGCACCTCTGTTGGTAAAGAAATTTCTCCCCCAGCACCTCTTATCTTCTTCCTTCTTATAACAGGGTTGGTGCGTCCTTTGTGTTGAAATCTACCAATATCGACATTATTAGACACCAGTCATTGTTTAACAATCTGTCCACCATTTGCAGCTAATCTTCCATTTTTATTCTTCACATTGTAGCTGGTAGCTAGTTCTCTCCAACTTACTTTATGATTATCATCATATCCTTCCACCTCAGCTTTTAAGGCTTGTTTATCCCATTCCATTGATTCAATATTTCCTGTATGGTCTTTTTCTTTATTTTTGTTTGCTCCTGATTCCTGGTTCTTCAATTCTAATAGATGTTTTCTTTCTTTTGCAGACTTCTTTGTTTCAAAGGAAAGAGCCATACGACTCCGCTGCCAGCTTTTCAAAGATTGTCGCCCTCCATAACACCTGGTATTTCAATAAATAGAAAGGAAATCAATTAATAATTAGCATAATATAACTTAATCAGTGTTAAGTAATAAAAAATATATAAATTCATTAATATTATCATAAGAATTATAGCTTATCCTGTAATTGTTAAGAAGTAGGCAGCAGTTTATAAAAATATACATTTATTACAACCATGCATGCACATGATTTTTTTGACATTTCAAAAACTCATTAATTATTCACAAGCAATAAATTTTATTGACAAAAGAATTCATGACCTTGATGAGTGTTTTAAATTTTAAAATTATTCCATCCTTATGCATTATGTATGATCTAAAATACATGTAATAAGCAAAATGTTGAATTCTTTTAACAGAAACAAAGAATATGTTTGGTTTTTGAAGCTGTTTGTGATCAATGAATTAAAATCACAGATTATTTGTGTTTTATCAGGCCTATAACCACTCGGCTATCATGCTTTTAAAATGGATAAAACATTCCTGCTCATTTATTGGATTATTAGTTGTATTAAGCAGCTGTGCTTACCACATTCCTATTAATAAATAATCTAATTAATTTTTTGCAAAAAAATGTACAACAAAAGAGTGCAAATAAACAACTTCTTATACTTTTATACTATGGCTTTTGATATTTTTTAAAAGTTAAAAAATAAATAAAATTTTAGACTCTGTAACCTTATCATGAATATTAATATGTGTGTAAAGTTTACTAATCCGATCATTATTGAAACAATAAATCAGCAACTTTTCAAAACTACATGCTACATGATTAAGTATAATAATTATATTATTTACCTTAAAAATGATGTATCCTTCATATGGTTTTCCATGTTTTCTTTGTCTCTTTTGTACAATTTTCTTAACTCCAGTCGACGTTGTGCTTGTGTCTTATTTTGTAAGTTTAGCTCAGTATTTTTGGATAATGCTTGGGCAAACGTTTGTTTGAAAATATTCTCAAATTGAGGAGCAACTGCATCATAGATAGCTTTAGCAGCACACTTTGCATCATTTTGGGTTGGTTTAATGTAAGGTTGTTGACTTCTCAATTTTTCACTTTCAGTATTTGCTGAAAATACTGGGTTTAATCGAGCTTTCCCTGTTAATCGAACTGTCCTTACAGGAAAAAGTGCTTGTATGGCAGCATATCTGATAGAGCATCCTTTGCAATGAGAAAAGGTGTGCTCCTTCTTTTGAGCAGATGAGATAGAGCACCAGTTTTTGAGTGAGAAGTGTTCTAGATACCTGGATTTTTCGTGCAGTTTTCTAGTGTTCCATTTGTTCAATGCAGCCTTTAGTGATGGTAGATGTTTTGCAAAATGTGCAGGGTTTACTTGTAGTTTTCCTTCTCTAGTATCAGTAAAATAGCTTTGGAATAAATTATATTCTTCTGACCTCACTCTTCTTTTGTACCTTGTAGGGCTCTCATTCGGTTCTTTCGAGCTGCTTTTACTGACTTCTCGTGAAACTTCTAAAGCCACAACTTTAGCAAATCCACATGTATTTGGACATAAAAATGTCCCAGACATGACAATTAGCTGATGAGCTCGATAAATTTTATAATAAGTTATGTTTTTGATCGAATATAAGCTTAATATATGATAAAGACTACGCTATTCCACAACTACAACCGAAGTAAAAACTTCCCGCCTGAATGAATTCTAATCTCCCGCCTTTTAAGAATGACATGCGCAGAATTCACGATTTAAATGGATTTTATTAAAGATTAACATCAAACTTAGAACTTTTTAGAAATACACTTTCTTCACTGAAATGCAGTTAAAATCAATAAGGTTATACTTACAATCACATTGTTTTCTTTTGAATACATGTGTTTCTGCTGCAAAAAATCCTAAGTTTACAAAGTCCACTTTAGTATAAGTACGTGTTGAATCATTTGTAAGACGTTAAGAACGATTTTCTTTGAGAAACAGCTATTAATTGTGCAGAACTCTTCGTTATATACGATTTCTTGACGGCCATTTTGGTTTTCTTTCCACGGTAACCGTGGAAACGTATGTAGACCGCTGGATGATTTTGTCTGAGCCGCTGTGTTGAAAGAAATCAAAATGGCGCCCAGTGACTTCACGAAATGGCATTGAATATATGGCTTTGAAAAGATGTATATTCAGCACAAACGTCTTACTTACCTATTTTTTTAAACTCAAAATACAATGAACTACCGGTGCCTGATTAGAAATTGTGATTTTTATGAATGAAAGAAAGACAAAAATGCATGTTTTGTCGGTACATAAAGGAAAATTGTTTAAATTATAATTTAAATGCAAAATTACACCTCTTAGCTATGAAAATATCGTTTTTTCTAATCATGTACCTATAGTTCCATTTATCTTGAAGTATATACACATCAAAGACTATAACTTACAAAGGGATAAATATTTTTTCAAACCCCAGCAAAAAAGTAGTTTATTTGCATAAATTAAATTAATTAATCAAACCACGTGACCTCCTTATCACAAATTACGGTTGTACAATTCAAGTCCTTACCTATATCTACCTTCTTGCTAAATTTCATTGAGATACGATGTATACAGGATTTTTAATCTATTTTTTAATGGATTAATTCATTTTTTTACCATAACCATGCCTTAATTGCCCTGAGAATAAATTAGTTTTACATGAAGGAAAATGGGAAAGACTTAAGACCGCGTTTAGTTAATTTAACAGTAAGTAACAATATATTTAGTTCTCTATATGAATTTTTCTAATGTTCTGTGTTTCAATTAAGTGTTGATAGCAAAAATAATCAATTAAGATATATTTAGGTATTTCTAAATAAGTAACAAAATTATAACAACAACTACAACAAAAGTAAGCAGACTTGATATTAATGGTTTATATAGATATATAGATATATGTCCATAATCATTGTATGTTTGATATGTCTTGTAAATATATAGTGGAGAAAATCTAAATAAAAGTCTGAGGAAAAAAAAAAAATTATACCATATCGAGATATAATATATAATACCATTGTGATATTGTGTCAGCAGGGGCAGGTTTATTAGAGAATGAATGCAAAACAAAACCAAAAGGAGTAAATCACGTTCCATTCGATGATGCCCTTAAAGGCCAAACATATGTCATTTGCCGTTTACGGCCCGTAAAACAGAACTTACACTGACTAATATTTGAGAGCGATAATGTACGTGCTTGCACTTATTTGAAAGGCAGAAGATTAATTTGTTTGATTTATTTTTGGCAAAACTAAATATACCTGTACCTAGTTCTTAGCGTTTAAAACAACGAGCTTCATCTCCGAGGCGAAATCTAGGCACCTCCCGTTTGCGTGACTGTTTCCGGTGATTACTATCAGCCCCCTATCAACTGCAATCATATCAATACTAATGGTAACATGTCATTGAGAGAAAGATAAGTTTAAAGCTTGTTTTGGTAACAATAATTTTTTGGCCTAGTAGATGTAAGGTTTGAAGTGACAACATGTACAACAGGTTTGATTACACCTTTATTCTACTTGTTTCAAAATGGTTACTGTGCCATGTTTGCATTGGCTTTGGAGCTTCAGAGGCGGATTCCTCGCCGTTCTCAACAATGTTAACATCCTGGATCCGCCTCTGAGCTTGAGCTTATTTCTCCACTGAAACATAAAAATTAAAACATTATTAATAAAGAGATGAGTAACAGGCGCGTAACATGGTATATTTCGGTCCCATTGATCCCGGATATTTTTGGAAATTTTGGTCTCCCAGCCACATTGTTTCCGAAATGTTTGATCCCTGATCCCTAATATAGCTATTGCCCAATGACTGGAAAACCTTGGTGTTGCCGATTCCAAAGACCAGTGATCTCGATCCTGAGGCTAAAATCTGATCCCTGTGCCTAAAACATAACGCAAATTGGATCCCTGGGCCCCAAAAGGTCGCTGATCCCTGATCCCATATACCATGTTACGAGTCTGTGAATAACTATACTTATCATTACCTGTTATATATTGGATGCATAACTTCATACTCTATCACATATCCTGCATTTTTGTTGGCTTCTTGGAAGACCGTTTATTTAGCGGCCTTCAACGTGTCTGTCTTAGGAAATACATTCTTATTGCTTGACATTTTGAATCCGTTTATAGGAAATATTTGACATTATGTGGGCCACAAGTTCAATGCGACTCATTGAATCCCGGTTTTTCTCAACCCCCTGTTTTATCCGCATCTGATTTTGGGATGCTTTTAGACTCGTGTTCAAACTTTTCTTCTGTCCAGAGCTTTCCAACCTCGTTTGCACTGAGGCTGTACTGATATCTTAATTAAGAGGAGTGCCGTATATATTTTCATTGGAGTTGTCACCATTTTAATTGCTCCTGAGCATTGTACAGGATAGACAGTGGCAGTCAGCAAATGGGTTCGTAGTAACAAGTATTAACACTTACCTTAACAGAAACAATGATTATATGTCTTTCTTGTTTTGGCCTATAGGCGGCGGCGCACCGTAAGGGCCACCTGGGCCCTTACCACCATCCAATTATCTATGACTGCGATGTTTATTAATCTGGAATGCAAAATAGTGCGTAAACATTGTAGTACTACGTCGAACCCTGGGCTTTCCCTTGCCTGCTCTCATTCCGAATCCCTCTTCCCTTTCTCCCCTTTGCCCTTTCCTTTCATTGCCTGGGGAATCATCAATGGGGGGCGACCACACAGCACATCACTACATAAAAGTGCCATATCGAAGATTGGCTGTCCTTGTCCGAGTGTCAGCTTTTTAAGAAACTGGCCCCTCTATCTACATACGTAGTATTACAAGAGAGCGGGATTGAACGGTCTTTTCGCTAACATTTCTGTAGCTTTTTTTCCAAAACTGGTTCAATTTGCGTCTAAATAACATCTGATTACCATATATGGATTTGAACTGGATGTGAATAAGAATGACAGTTTTTGCTAAGCCGTTTTTTTGCTATTAGAGGTGAATATAGTACTCACAGTTTGTTTACGACGTGCTGTCGTTCTATTAGGCGCATTAGAGCATATCCATATGAATTTTGCACCATATAAATAATAAATTATTATTATTATTATAATTATTATGATTAGCCCTGCAAGAACAAAAGCACGGTGATTTAGATATGCACAGCATAACGTCTTTAACAGTATATTTGCACATCTTGCCGAACACAGCTCAAAAAATATTTTCCTGCAGGAGCATGGCATTTGCCACGACCATCTTTGGTTATCAAGGCACATTTGACGGTGTCTTCCATGTACTGGAACCAACCAGCTACAAGATACATGCCTACTGATTCTTAGCGCTAACTGTAACTGATACTAAGGAATATCAAGCTGTCCTGCGAGGAACTATTTTGTCAATTGTGCCCCCGCCGTAACATGCCCGGATCAACTTCATAGCCATTAGTGGCACCTCACGTACTGACTTTGTTGACTACAAGAGGCTATAACGGGATGAGTTCTACTTGGAACGTGTTTGGAGCTATCAGTTCGAAAGGTGTTTACTTAGCCATTCTGAAGCGCTAAGCGCAGCAAATCGCTTACTGGGCTAAATGCATTGTTGTCGTAGGCACGTGCATTTTGCTCTATTACAACTGACAGCACAATGCTGCATTTCTCTGATATAACTAAGCACACACGTACATCATTTCTTATTACTTACTTTTTATCTTTACTTCTAAGAGCAGTCGCATCTTGTAACACCAGTCTACTGTTCTCTTTCTGATGCTATCAAAAGAACAAATAAACGTCAGCTGATACCTTCATCTATCTCTGACGGAAAAGCTTAAGAAAGCTGGCCGCGTGAACGACAAGATGTGGGTACGCCGTGCATACAGAAAGAGAGTCGAGGTGCCATGCACCACAATCGCCTTGGATAACTCGGGCCACAACTAGTAAACCCGCTGATGTAAACCCGTGTTCTAATCACAGGCCGCCCTCGGTTACACTTACAGCAACCCATCGAGAGTATATCATTGAGAGCTTGCACTTACTGAAGAGTCCACGCTTTTGTACATATAAGGGGCAATCTTTAAGTATACGCTCAGTAAAAATCATCACTACTTACCCTCTTGATTCAACAACTGCTAGCTCACGAATGTAAGGTTATCCCGTCATCGTATCGTTAAATTGTACTGCTTCAACGTGACCTGTCAACACCCGTCCAAATGAGTTGATATTAAGCACAGCGACTTGCGAGAAGTCACACGGGGATGTTTCTGCTTCACCAAAAACCAATGACGATCTTGTAGATATATTATCTGCAGTACTGTTTCGTTGTGCTGTTGAATACGCTTAGGAAACCAGTCTTAACCGCCGCTTCACAGTGTACTCACTTGACGGTTTTATCGCCTTTGCAAACCGCCTCTTTGGGAGGTCTGCTCAAAAAAGCCCGTGCATGGCGTTATCGTGACAACACTGCAGCTGGCTAATAAGGCCATATACGCAATTAGGCTACTTCTATTTCGCGGTAGACGTTGACCAGGAAGAGATAGTCTTTCACGACTCTCTGTTGGCTATTTACGCTGGGGTTCTGTGCATTGATTTTGTGCATCTTGCAATCGTTAGCGCCACTTTTCTTTTCGAATATAAAAATAAAATAAAAGGTAGAATTATATATACTAACGAGATACTATTATATGCTTTATAAGGCGTTTCTTAAAAGTCTTTATGTGCTCTATGGACTTTATTTCATTGGACAATGAATTCCACATTAATTCCACTTAAGCATAATAATGCCAGATCTCGCTGGAGGAAGAGACAGAATGTTGCATGTCTTATCACATTGCACTGGTACATTGCAAATAGAGACTTAATCTTACATTGCCGACCTCTAGGCATAATGACAATTTTTTTCAAATACATGTACTATATGCTGTGCTATCAATATTTGTTCTAATTTTCGTAGACATTCAAGTTCAGCGGGTTTGTAAAACTGTTGTCGCATGCCATTGTTGAAATTTGATGGTAGTTGTGCGAAGTTTGTACTATGAAAAACAGTTATATGAAATAAAGGACAAAAAATAAATAGACAAATAAACGAGCATGTTTACACTCGTTAAACTATCTTATTGCCTATTAAATATTATATAGATCAATTCTAATGCGTGCTCTGATGGATGTAGCATGATGCAATGATTAGAGACTGTCAAATTTCAAACATTTATTTATTGAAACAAACCACAACATGTTTTATCCCTAACGTAAAGAAGTGTAAAATGTGTAATCTTAGTAGAACAGAATAGTGTTCAGTGTTCAGGGGGGAAAATGATGCTTAAATGACATGTTCTATCTCTAACAGGTAGCTCAACTATAAAATGCTCAGTTTTGGTAGAACAGAACAATCTTCACCAAAAAAGTGATGCTTTGTAAGATAATTAATACATACAATAAAGTTTTGAAACATTGGTGATAATTAGAAACAATCTTTTAAGTATATCTTCTTTTTAAACAGCTAGTATACATATTTTGTGGTTACTGGCTATATGCTACAGTGGGAATGAAAGTGTTCAAATGGTAATATCTGAAACCACCAAGGTGTCAGTATTGTATTTTATGGTAAAGTTCTGAAGATGTAGTAAGTTACCAACCAAGGTGTTGTCATCTATAGTAAGTACATCTCCTTTCACTATAATGAAGGTCATAATCAATATCAAACACATTTAAACTTGTTGGTAGTTCTGATTGCATGACTGTCTTGCTGATTGTGACAATCATGTATACAACTGACTTCCAATATCCATTATCTCTACAAGATCATTTGATGAATTAAAATTTGTCCAAAGATTAAAGCATTACCTTGGTGCTGTTATTGTTTTGCTTGGATCAACATATAATGTATTATCAGGGTCCGTGTGTCGATCGTCCATGCAACAATCGATTTAAATAGAAAATTAAAAATTGGTTGGGAAACTTTGAAAATCGATTTTTCATAAAACATAAGTGAAGTATTTTTGAATTTGAGCTCAATGTAATGTGACTACAGACGTTTGAACTATTGAAAGTTGATATTTCTAAGTCAACATTCTGTTCCCTATTGGAAAACAAAAAGGAAAATTGAAAATTGAAATCGATTTTCAATATTTGTCCAAAACAAAAATTGTTCGAGGTGAAGAGCAACAAACGACTCTGTAGGGGTGGGTCAAAAACTGACAGCGACATTGGGCTACGGTTGGGGGGAGGGGTGGTGAGTTGAGCGAGGGTGCACCTTGGCGGAGCGCGGGAAAAACAAGATGGAGGACTTAGATTGCGAGGATTTTATAAGAGACTTGATTTTTAACAAAAACAAAACTTATTCGCAAGTCAGCAATATTTTAAAACAAATATTTCCCAGAGTAAGGGGCTTTAGTGAACGTTCCGTAAGAAGATATTGCCAAACTAACAACATTGTTTGTGAGTGACAACAGAAGTCCTTCAGAAATTTGTGAAAGAAGCAGTTGCACAGGTAATTTTCAGGGTCTTTCTGTGTTTACCATTCCAATAAAACTATTGTATTCTTTGTTTGCTCTTGTGTTTGCTTGAATTACGTAATTTGTCACAGAACCTCCCAAATATTAGCTGTCATTTAAGTTAAGTCTGCCTGCTAAAAAAATTGTCAAGTAAACAAAAAGGCTTTAAGATTTCTTTTTCTTGTTCTCTCTCTCTTTCTCTCTCTCTCTCTCTCTCTCTCTCTCTCTCTCTCTCTCTTTCTCTCCCTTCTCCTTTTTCATTTGTTCATTCTTTCTTTCTTAATAGGTTGGGCCAACGTGGGGTCGTAAAATGATAAAGGGTTTTTTGAAAAGCAAAGGTATAGATGCTGGCGATGCAAGGATTGGAAAAGCTCTTTTTTCGTTTGAAGTTCAGAATAGTTCTCAGGGATTATTTTTATTGTGTTTTCATAGTATATTATTGTCACCCGGGATTTGTCATGTGATATGTTTGTTATATGTTTATGATATGTAGCAGCTGCCAGTTATATGAAGGCAACTGCATTTAGCCTTGTTACTGCTTTGTAGTAAGAGAGTGTAGTTTGGCAACTTATTAGTGCATTATGACACCATTTTGAAATATCTGGATTTTTAATGAATATAATATGCATTTTTTTAATCATATTTTGTGTCAATGTGAGGCCATATAATTAAACCAATTGCAAATAGTATACATTTTCATGAAGGAGTAGAACAAACATATAGATAAAAATAATTAATTAGGGACCAGTCATTATTTACAGGGAGGGGGGCTGGTGGAAATATGGGGGGGGGGCATCATTTTTCATGCACACACTGCATTATTGTTATAAGAGAATGTATGTGGAAAGGGGGATGGGGCCATCAAAAATTGTGCATCACATTTCTCATTTCCACCAGCCCCCCCCCTCCCTGTAAATAATGACCGGTCCCTCAGTATGGATGACTTTACGTAGTGCTAGTCAGTCACTCAATGCAGAATTCAGATCAAATACCAGAAGGCTTCCATTTATACAATCTATGTCTAAAGAGGTAATGTTACTCAGATCAGTACACTAATTCTTCTCTGCAATAAACTCAAGTCCTAACATTGTTTAACATTATTTGACATATCAAAATTGGCACTTCTAATACATGCCCTCTCTAATGAGCACCCCTCTTCCTACCCTTGTAGTTTAAATAACTATTCAATGAAAATATTAATGCACCTATCAATAGTATTATATTATTCCTTTCGTTATTGTTAGTGGAATTAGATATGGGGATGACACTCCGGTGAAGCACCATGCGACGCAGAGTGTCGTTGATTGAGGGCGTGTTCACTGAACATTGGAGTAGAGGGTGGGTGGGCGGGCTGCCTTCTCTATCTCGGAACTTTACTTGCGAAGAGGCCGATTCTAAGTGAGGTGCGGCTTAAATACCCTTAGCCGACCAATCAGAGGGGGCTCTTGCCACTAACAATGGCCTGCATGCATAATATATAATATGCAAATGACTTTGCATAGTATTATATTATTCCTTTCGTTATTGTTAGTGGAATTAGATATGGGGATGACACTCCGGTTTTGCTGACCTTGACTGCTTGTTCTGTTACTTATTATTAAATATACCCTCCAAAATCCCCTTTTTCCTCCAAAACCTACAATAAAAATAAATTCCCACTCCGACCTCTTCGAGGCTTAAATGAGCAGGTCTCACGTTGCATAGATGTTTGACGTATATCTTTAACTGTTAACTTATATTCTATGTGTATTTTATATATATATATATTTATTTTCTATTTAAATTTATTGTATTTTTATTGTAAATTCATTTACGCAATTCAGCTTTTGGGCTGCTATGTAAATTTTGTCAATAAACTATCTATCTATCTATCTAGTCTTTATTGTCTTTATGGTTCTAAAGCAAACAAACTGAAAACTCGAAACTCCTAACAAAAAACTGATGAATTGACTTAGGCCGTGTTTAGATTTGAGCGTTCAACTGAGGTTCGACCTTAGTTAAACACGTTCAAACAATACGAACTAATTATCGGTCATTGTTAAAATTTAACACAACCTAGGTTAACACTCAAGTGTAAACACGGCCTTACTGTTGTTCAATTCAAACTCATGCAATAACAATTATATTAAGTGATAGAAAATACTCGATTGAATGACCTCATATCCAACTTTCCTCAAATCCTTTCGGTTTTTTTTTTTTTTTTTTTCGTGACATCCTTTAGCTTTAGAAAAACTAATATACCGCGACAAAGACAAAAACGCCGAAAAAACCTTTAATAAATTTGGATACGGGTACATCAACCTATACAACAAGACCCTAATGATTACCCATTAACTAGTCTTAATACTTATTTGTGCAACTTTAATTCTAATGGTTGCTTTGAAACGCTCGAACAAAACCCTCTAAATTATCCCACTGACGAAAACGCTCCGTGTCTCCCGGGTTGAGATTAGCTAGCTTGGACACGGGTCCCGCAGGGTTTACAACTTGCCTAAGTCTTACATAATGCATTGCCTGCTTACTTGTTTTCCACCCGACGTGGTCCATGATTTGATGAAGTGGAACATTGGCTAAAGCTAAAGACACTGCGGCTCCACCCCGAAAACTATGAAGGGTAAAATTCTGCCCTCGCCAGCTGTTTGTCAAAACCTGACAATATTTCTTAAGGTGTGCTTGAGCTGACGCTACAGAAAAACTATCGTGAGCTACTTTACCTTCTTTTGTAAGGGATCGAAACAGATAACCGTTATTGATATCCACTTGAAGGGTAGCCGCGATACGAAAATACAATTCTATACCTGACGCGGGACAAGTACACGAATATTGACCTCTTTTGAGAGCAAAAACATTAGCATCCCCATTACGAAGAGTTTTGGCCCATACATGATTGAACAAAAAACCCGAATTGTCAGGGAAGCGCATAATCTCAGCGGTCTTTACCTGGCATAGGTCTGCCCCTCTATCTCCCGAGTAGAACAGAACCTTAAAAAAGGCCTGATCTCTTGCGAGTGAGAAAATTTCTTGGGGCGTTAACAGTGGGTCTTCTAACTTGGTGTGCAAAAATTGGCAAAGCGTAGTTAAATGAGATAAAAGAAAGGGTTTGGCTTGCGCCGGGACGGTCCTCGCCTGTAATTGCTCCGACCGAATACTAGCTAAATACTGCTTAACAACCAAACCGCTGGCCGGATTCCCTATGTTAAGTATGGGATCCCAGTCACCCACCCTATTGCGCTCAATAAAAATACCCCGCAATTTTCCTATCAATGAATCGACAGTTCCAGCAGCCAAACGTCTTGGACAAGTACAATCCTTTAGGCCGAGAAAATGGCAAGTGTCTTCATGAATCTGTGTCCTTCCTGCTTGATCTTTCCAAATAAGGAACTTCACAATTTCTTGGGGTGAACACGATGAGACGTTTTTCCTAGGAGATAGGTTGGTTAGAAAACCTAGAAGTTCTTCTTCCAAAGCTGATTTCTGTTTTGCGTACCTGGAGTCCTTCCGGGTTTCTGTCAACTCCCTCAAGCGCTCTGCAATTTCGCCTTCGTTCACTGGAAACTTGAGTTTTTTGCTCGTGAGAGATGGTTCAGACATCTGACTTCTTCTAAAGCCACATCTTTGACAAAAATTGAAGTTTTGGTCGTTGGCATACTTGCATTCTGGACACGCTACTGATGGCTGAAAGAGTTTAGGTACGCAGGGGAGAGGCTGCAACAAAACACGATCTGAAAACTTCATATCTACAAGTTAATAGATCCTAAAGACCCATAAGTCCACGGGGCAGGGGGCGGCGGTGAAACCTCCTCTTGATGGTACTAGAAGAACTGACAAGTCACCCTTACGCCCTAGCAGCATCGATTCCCGCGCCACCGCTTTTATTAACGGCCACCAAACCGGTTACGGCGATAGTACTGGTGCCACCAACGTGAAGGGGATGTGGAATGGAAGCAAAAAACGTAGCACTGGGCTTACCAAACTGAAGGGGGGAAAAATGTACGGATTGGACCACAACTCGGGCGGTGTGCCTACCGTCTGAGCAAAAAGATTTACTCCTGCTGTCTTTGGCGTACGAGAAGGTGCAAAATGGGGAAGTGGGGCCCCAGTCCGATCACTCTGGGTGTTTGAATCTAAGGTCATTAGATCGACAGAATGTCCCCGCGATCCCCCAAACAACCTTTGGATGCGTGACCAGGCTTGCGGAGAGAGCATGGAGTCGCACTTGGTTAAATAACGAGATGGTTTATCGGCTTCGTTATCTCCTGAGCTTACGTGGTGTAACTGCAACTGAATGTTTCTTTGAAACACAATCTCGAATAACTCTTTAACTGCATCAGACAATTCTAAGCTACGGCTGCCTTCCCTTGCCCATGTGTCGATTAGCACTTGACTATCTGTTTGTACATCTAGTCTGCAATTCTGCACGTCATTTGGAGCGCTTTGCAAGAGTCTGGCCACTGCCAAGGTTTCCTTGGTAGAAATGTGGAACTTCGTCTCTTCTTCGGTCCAATAGTCACGGAGAGACATATCTTCATTGTGCAAATGGATGACACCTCCCCATCCCGCACCTGATGCATCACTGGACATAGTAACCCGAGTGTGTTTCTCCTGCCTCCAAGATACATGCCCTGTCCATGAATCAAGGAATCTCCAGTGCGATATCTCCTCTCTTAGTGCTTTGGACATTTTCACGGTGGGTTTATCATGGGATGTCGCTATCGCTCCACACATGTTTCTGATGTATAATCTTGCTGCTGGTACCGCAGCAGAAAGAGAGACACATTTGCCTTGAAATTTTTGCAGTGTCTTAATGGCTACTCTTTTAGGCTCCAGTAGAATGGATTCTCGAAGCTCACCAAATTTCTTCCTCTTGCTTACCGGAACCTTAAACACTTGTAGTTTGGAATCTACAATAAATCCCAAGTACTCCAGTTGGGTTGTTGGCATTAGCACACATTTGGAAAAACCCAAAAAATAACCTAATGCTACCAAGGTATAGCACGTGAGGTAAATCGCCGCTTGGGCAGCTTGCAAACCAAAACCATCAGCTCGTTCCTCCATGGGAGTAGACCATGGGCCAGTCGGGGTAATTACTTCTCCAATCAAACGGTCGTCGATATAAACAGAACAGGGGATACTAATATTTCTTAAATAACTTGATACCGCTGACCCCAGGGTCTGATAGACATACGCGGATTCCTTCCAACCGAAGGGGAGCGTGCGCGAGACGAACCACCAGCCCGCCCATTCAAAGCCAAAAAACGTTTGGGAGTCCTTCGTGAGCAGCACGTGGTTGTAACCCGATTTGTCGTCGCTCTTTGTCATGTGTGATTCCCTATAGACATAGGTCTTAATATCCTTGAGCTTGTCCAACGAGAAAGGGCAGTCCCTCATCCAAAAATTAAGGAAGCGAGCATCTAGACACAAGCGGGGTTTTGTAGGTTCTACTGTGAGGGGAAGTGTTAAATATGGAGGTTCTGTTTCCCCAACTTTACCCCAGATCCTCACAGCACCCAATTTTACTCGGTCCTAAATGGTCGTTGAGATGAACTCCGTGAAATTTCGGCAATTCAACAGGTTTTGTAATACACTAGGAGGTGGAAAGGGGCTGTCGTATTGGGTCCCCCTTATCCGACCTTGGAACTGAGAAGCGAACTTTTTTACATCAACTCCTTCACAAATCCATTGCATAATATTGTCCTTATTATGATGCTCCTTAAGCACATGTTCCCAAGCTTCCTTATGATTGTGAATCTCTCCCGCCAAAAATTCTTTGGGGTCCCGGAAACCTAAAGCATTCAGTACTGCTGGTTCTCGGTCTTCTAGGATGCTGAGCACGTGCCCCCACTTAAAGGTTGTTTCCTGACTGGGGCTCCCGTCTATTCCCACCCATTTCACCTTTCGCAGTTCGTACTCCTTTTGAGCCGATACCGGGTCAAACCTCAGATTGGATTCCCATACAGGTTGCTTGTATGCTTCAGACAGTCTAGCTTTCTTGTATGGGTTCTATGAGCAAAAACCAGGGTTATTAAACCCAACCAAAACATAGAAAGGGTAAAGCCAACGTGATTTACAAAACTGTTTGATTTGAAACTGATAGAAACTTTGGGGAAACGACAGGAGACCCAGTCAGGAAACAGCACCTTTCATATCCTACAAGGATAGGGACACGAACACTCGCTAATGACGATATGCACGCGTAAGTTGCTGTTCCCAACCAAGCCAGGTAGTGGAAGACAAAACTATTAACCCATAAATAAGGAACAAAAGGAGAAAAAGAAACAAACTGTTTTAACTCATGTTCAAATGCCATTTATTATTAATCATGTAATCATCAATCATTTAATCATTCGTATTTCCAAATCATCCCAATAATCTCAACTAGGGCCGCGGCCCATCACGGTCACGGCGGGGACGTTTTTCGTCAGGCTGTTCCGTTTTGGCCGAGTCACGCAACTTCTTGAAGCACCTGTATTGGGAATGACCCAATTGATCGCAGTAGTAGCACCTGATTGGAGGGTTACTGGTTGGGTCTGGCGACCACTCGACTGGACTGCGCGACCTGGACCCGCGAATGCTGTTCCCTCGAACTGGCGGCCCCTCAGCTGCTTATCCAGTTTGAGGCTCTTATCTACCTTTGCCATAATATCGAGGACCTTTTCCTGGTCTTTATCTCCGATAAGCGCAGAAAGGTATTTCTTAAATTGGCTTGCAGGCGCCATGATTTTATTCTTCATCGCATTGTAAACTGCTCGGAAGTGTGCCGTGTCTTTGTGGTTTTCTGTAGCAGCTGCCGCTTTCAATTCTATCAAAAGATCAAATGCTTCCTCTTTGTTGAACTCCGGTCCGGTTTTGTTGATCAGTCTTCTCAAGCCAGCTAGAAGGTTGCTTACTGACTGACGGGATCCATCCGCCTCCAACTTTGCAATCCTTTGGGTGATTGCCACAAGCAGGTCGATCTGTTGTTTCTGCGTATAGAGATAAGGGGAATTTAAACGACATCAAATCCAGATCTTAAACGTAATCCCTAACATATAACATCCATATCCCCTTACTCTTTACTCAATGGTCTTTAATCGTTTACCAGACTCACAACGGGTCCGTAACCCAAAAACTAAATACAAGAATTGAATCCCACGTAACTGAATCCCAATCAGCTCTTGACGGGCCCGCGACCCAACACAGTGTCAAAATTGAATGCCATATAGAATGATCTATCAAACTCTAAACGGGTCCGTAACCCAACAAAATACCAGAATTAAATCTCTAAACGGGTCCGTAACCCAACAGAGTACCAGAGTTAAATCTCTAAACGGGTCCGTAACCCAACAAAGTACCAGAATTAAATCTCTAAACGGGTCCGTAACCCAACAGAGTACCAGAATTAAATCTCTAAACGGGTCCTTAACCCAACAAAATACCAGAATTAAATCTCTAAACGGGTCCGTAACCCAACAAAATACAAGAATTAAATCTCTAAACGGGTCCGTAACCCAACAAAATATACAAGAAGTTGAACCGCAAGTAAAGAATTATCAGACTCGAAACGGGTCCATAACCCAACAGAGTACCATCCTAAACAATAATGGGCCTCTCTATACGGTTTCAAAAAAACCGCGTGAGCACAAACAAAAATTTACTCTATCCCGAACGGGTCCTGGACCCACTAGAGTTAACCATTCTAGGCTTTCGAAATAAGAGCCTAAAGTCTCAACTAAAACTATTGCCTTGCCATTGCGTAACAAAACAAATTTTACTAAATGCTCCATTTAAACACAATACAAATGCCATCGCAGAGCACGGCTGCAGAAAAAATGCTTGAAAAGACCTTAATTTAATGAACTTATAGAGATTAGAAAAAAAAACAAAGGCACAATAAAGCGAGCAGAACTAAACAAACAAATTGAAGACTAATATATGATAATTCTGCACAAATCTGAAAACCAACTCCCAAGCGAAGTAACTAACAACAAAGCGCAAGCAAAGGCAAAAAGGGCAAACCTCATGTTGTAAAAAAACGAAAAGCACACTAGTGCGGCGAAAAACGATGTCTTGAAACAAACTGTAACGGTTACATAAGAAAACTATTAAACAATTACCAGTCAAACAAATTCCAACAACATACCTGGGCATTAACTTGCGCGGCGGCGTTACCAGGTGCTTGGTTTTCTACAGCAGGTTCTGCAACATGAGCTTACTGAGGTGGAGCGGGCAGTTCATTCACAACCGGATTTGGAGCATTCACCACTGGATTTGGAGCATTCACAACTGGATTTGGAGCGGGAACTGCTGCCAATGGTGGTGCTGCACCAAGCTGGTCGTTTAACGCTGCCTGAACTGCTCCTGGTCTAGGTGGTAAAGCATTCTGATCTTGTCCTGACATTCTCTGATGGTGTTCAGTGACTTGGAGTTTTCTTTCAAATACTTTGACTTCTCGACTCTCGGAACTTTACTTGCGAAGAGGCCGATTCTAAGTGAGGTGCGGCTTAAATACCCTTAGCCGACCAATCAGAGGGGGCTCTTGCCACTAACAATGGCCTGTATGCATAATATATAATGTGCAAATGACTTTGCATAGTATATCTATGGGCAGACCCAAGGGAATTTGACAATTTTGTTGATGCCAATGTCAAATTCCCCACCTCCCATCTGGGCACCTTGCAAATATGAAATTCTATACTTTTTTTCAGTATTCTTCTTTATAGACAAGGCGCAAAACTGAAAAAGTCGATCACAAAAAGTGCAGAAGGCATTTTGGGGTAGAGGCTGGTGACATAACTATTCTAAACTAATTTTTCATGCTGAATCCGAATATGACTGTTACCAAGACGTATTCTGCAATCTTATACGTATTTTGTGAATTGCTACAGTCATTTCATACTAACGGCTTTTTCATGGAATTCCAAAAGTTCCCAAACTTAAAAACAATTACCATGGCCGGAAAGAGCATATCAAAATCAGTAAAACTGTGAAGTTTGAAGGATATTAGTTGAAAAATCAAGGAGATACGAATTTTCAAAAATCGAAATTGGTTGGTATCTCTTGCATAACTGTAAGTGTTTTCATACAAAATTTCATTTTTTGAAAATTCGTATCTCGCATTCAGCATGAAAAATCAACATTGATTTAATGGTCACCTAATTAGCTGAAGGGCAAATTTTTGGCACAAACATAGGCAGTATTAAGGATGGTGGCCACAGTGTAAATGGAAGGATGGAAAAAGGTGAAGAATAAAAAAACACAAAAAAAACTGTGAATGAATGGATTATCCATAATGAATAAGTGACGCAATGAAAAAGTAAAAGAAGAACAGTGAAAAAATAATTGAATAAATTAAAAGTCAGAATATATCTACATAAAAAAGAAATGATTAAATAATATTTATTTATTTTATTTGTCACAGGAAAAGGTGTTCCAAATATTCTAATGGCAGAAAATTTCAATGTATTTCCTCTCCCACATCCTGATGTACTTCCAAATCTTACTGATGCTGTGACAAGTTATGAAAATGAAGGAGGCCATCTTACCTGTCCTGCACCATATGGGATTGACTTATTAGCAAGTTATGAAGACCTCCAGGAACAAAGAATCACTCTGTTCCATGTAAGATTTCCAAGTTTTGAAATAATATTCTTTACACTTGTAAATGGTTATCCTACAATGTTCAAACAAGGGTTGCAATATTTTATTGAATTAACCATTAACCTTTATGCAAACAAGCAGTGAATATGTAATTGGCGGTAACAACTTCAAATCATATAATAATACATTAGTTCAGGAAAACATTTTTTTGTAAAAACTCAACAATATCATTGTATATCCAAGAAATGTTATAATACATGGCAGGTGTATATAGATACAGATTGTAATTATATCTGGATGATATTTTGCTAAGATTGAATTTCTGATGAATGTCACTAACACTATGAAAATTAAAAAAGGATAACTTGATAACAAGGCAAACATAAGTATGTTATAAACTACTTAGTAAAATGTTTTTTTAAACAGTGACTTAATTCTGATCACTCTCGTCATCAGAGCTTGCCAACATTTCCTTAACACCCTTGATGAAATCATCAATGCCTTTGAACTGGAAGGTAGATGCATATCCCCTAGGTATATTGCAGTGGGGGCAATTTTTGGTCAGGCCATGTACACCATCGTACCATTTGTTCACACAAGACTCACAACCAAGAAGACAACAACAACACTTGGTTCCAATACGTGGTGGTGTCATTAAGGTTTCATGACAAATCTTGCATTGAAATGCATCTCTAATTAGCTTTAACAAGCCAATTGGCACGGGCAGCTTTTTGTTAACTTGAAGTATTTCCTGTACCATTCCACTGATGTGATTGACATCTGCTTTTATTTCACCAATAGCATCACCCCTTTTTGGTAGGTATGATGGCTTGTGCACGAAGTCATCACTGTCGGAGTTGTCTGAATCTGTTTGAAATGCTGACTTTGGAGACTTTGATGGCCATTTTCTTTTCTTGTTCCCATAGCTTAATGATTTTGACACTGCATACACTTTTCTGCTTCCACATTTCCAGAAGCTCAACCCTGCAGATGAGGGATACCAAAACCACAAAACCATCTAAAGTTGAAATGTGTTGACAAGCAAGTGAACCTCCATAGAACATTTATTTGCTAAAAATGCAACTACTCATCTTACCAATCTAATCTAATCTAATTATCTCTATACTTGGGAATTACAAAATCTATCTGTGTTTAGCTAATGACAACAGTCCAAAAATTGCAAAAATCTTGGAGCAGAAGACAGACTAAAAACTACAAAACTATGATGTCTAAAATATACAAAAAAAAGCAAAAGAAAAGTTGTGTTCACAACTGCCCCTCTCATTTAAACAGCTTGGCTGACATAAAAAAAAGATCTAGTAAGAACACAATTGTTTAGAATATCAAGGAAAATATAAACAAGAATATATGAATTATGATAAATTTTCATTGATTTTCTCTATTTTGTTTGTGTATTTGTGTTTGTGTGCTATATTCCTTGCAGAGATCTTTTCTCTGTTCTTGTTGTTGTTGTCATTCAGAGCCACCCAATAAATAGGTGGAGGGAAGGTGAAACAATCGACCATTTTCGGCTAATGAAAATCCCAGATTGAGAAAAGCTTTCGCTCATGTTCATATTTCTAGGGAAACCCAAGACGGCAACAATGTAGACTGTGTAGTCAGACTCTGACAAGCTCTTTTGAGTCTGCTAAAAAATGGTGAGTGGTGGGAACAATGTCAAAAAATATGAAATGAAGGTCGGACAATGTGTAGCCCAGCTGTCAAGTGTGTAAAACGAATGTTGAGACCATAGGTTATTGCATTGATTACCGGTTGTCCAAATTAAAGTTGGCACAGACAGATTACAAGAAAAGGCACAGCCACTTGCTACAACTGTACAGTGGCACTTACAGTGGCACGTACATAAATGGTACTAACATCAAGTTGAGAAAGTGGTAGAGAGTGAAAAGGCAAAATACTGAACACACACACAGAAGACCAGACATTATACTAGTGGACAAGCAAGAGAAAATGACATCTTATTGACATTGCAGTACCTCTAGATGCAAACATGGAAAATAAGGAGCAAGGAAAAGATCACAAAGATTACAGCAACCTAGAAAATTAAAAGCACCGAGGAAATTCTGGATGACCAAAGCAAAACATAATGATTGTAATATTCAATGATACTCATTGTAATATTCAGCAAGGCGCTGTTACAAAAAATGTAAAAGAACACATAAGAGAGCTAGGAATTCTGCTGTCAACCAAAATATTGCAAAAGTCAGCTTTGTAAGGAACATCGCATATATTAAGGAAAGTTAGGTAACTTTTGCAATTTTGTTGTTTGCAATATCTTTGAGAGTTATTTTTTGGCCCGTCGTATTTTCAACCTTCTGTTGAAGGAGCTTTGGGTTAGCTTTAAGCTTTATGACATCTTCTATTACTGAAACGTTTTCTTTTTTATGCCCAGCTCTCTGTCTTGGAAGGTGTTGATAGATTTGTTTTGTTAGTTGGTGATTGTGTTCTTTTCGGCATCGCGCTACCTGAAATTCTTGACCCTCTGGCGACAGGGTGATGTAAACTTCTTGAAAAGGAGCCCGTCGTCGTTCGGGAATCAAAGAATCTCTGGGACCTTGACGCAGCCTAGGTCCCCAGGCCTATCGCCACTAAAAACTGCCAGCTTAAAGTAAGCTTGATCTCTGGCTAGTAGCTTTTAAGTCATTGTTAATCGTTCAGGACGCCCATGCTACAGCGAAAACCCATAAATCACAGGGAATTTGCATGGACTTCCATCCATCTTTAGACGGCGTCAATAAGGCATTTGGATCGCCCGCGTTCGCCATCCTACATTTCTTGATGGATAGGCGCTGGATGACCGGCTACCAATATTTTCGAGGGTAGGAGTCTAGTACTACGATAGTGTATGGCAATTCGAAAGACTTCAGAAAACGGAGCACTGGGCCTACCAGAAATTCTGGTGGGAAAACGTAAGGTCTGGCCAACTCCGTTGGGAAGAGCCTGAGGTCCTGAGCAAACAGATTGGTGCCAAGCGAGTGGGGTGTAGGGTGAGGCAAAAACTGCGGCAGAGCTTTCCCACCCTTATCCTTCATGGTATTTGTGTCGAGAGCCATAAGATCACAAGAATGACCGCCGGGGCCTCCAAATTCTTCCTGAATCTTTTGCCATAACTCCAGCGAAAGTTAACAGTCGAGTGAAGAGAGTTGATGAGATGGAGCGTCCGCTGGGTTCAGGTGGCTGGGCACGTACAACGTAAGAATATTAAGTTCCGCCGTGGAAAAGAAGATCTTCTTGATGACATCGTTTAAAGTAGTGCTTCTGGCACCCTGGTTATTCCATGCGTGCATTACTGCTTTGTTATCAATGAAGACATCAACCCGAGAGTCCAACAGATGTTCTTTGAGTGCATGTAAGCTTTTGTCTACCACCAGAGCCTCTCTTGTCGAGATGTCGAGCATCCTCTCTTCCCTTGACCAATAGTCAGCTGTCTCCTGCTTCGCAGGATGATGCTAGCCCAGCCTGTTTGCGAGGCGTCAGTTGTGATGGTGACTTGAATGTGTCTTTCATCCCGCCAGCGTATGGGGTCGTCCCGTTCTATCTCTTCTCGCAAAGCGCCACGGACCCTGATGGGTCTTGTGCTGCAAACACCCATGGAAATGGCTCGACTCATCTCTCGAGTAAACAAGCGTGCCGCTGGCAAGGCGAGGGAAAACGAAATGCATTTTCCGACCAAGCCCTGGAGAGTTTTAACAAATGTTGTTTCGCAGTTCATGGTATCTTTCACGAGTTGAACAAACTTTCCTTTTTTGGCTGGAACCAAAGCAAAGGCTTCTCTGCTAGAATCTATTAGGAACCCCAGATAACGTACTACCTTTTGTGGGATCAGCGTTGATTTATTCAAACCCAGGAAGTATCCAAGCTTTACTAGGTATAATACCATGATCACCTCGGGATCCATTGTTTCAAGAGGGACGTTTAATGTCTAACATCCCTCCTACCTGAATAGAAATGAGGGAGATTTAGAACTAAATTTCCCTCATACATCATTAATAATGTATGAGGGAAATTTGGTTGTAAATTTCCCTCATTACTATTCATGAGGTACAGTCCCTCATATATCAATCATCGGGACGATTGGAACAACTTTGCACGCTGTTCCAAAACTCTATAATACCACTGCACACTCTTACGCATGTGAACAAGTGACCGGTTTGCTGAGCATGCGTGACATGCGTGATTTATCATGACCTCAAGGAAGCCATGTTTTGATTTTTGTGCGAAGTACACTTCAAAATTCTTCGTTTTTCTACGTATGTAAAGGATAATTCAGCCTTGATGATCAATCTTGATGTTGGATTTGTATTCCTCAACCCTATTCAAGTCAATAATGGCTAATCACTCTTCGCTAAGAGTAACTTTAATACCATAAAGTTTGGTTCAACAAGTAGAGAAAATGGCGACCGTTGTCATTGTCTACATACTTCGTCTTCGATTTTTTTCTTGAAGAACTGCTGTTATTTGGAATTTTCCCTAGCAAGGTAAGTTTTTGTCATTTTTATATCTAATGAAGATTGTTTGCAGTAAAATCGGCACTAGATATATCCCTTTTCTTTCGTGTCAAAGATGGGTAATGTGACTTTATTGAGCATATTTGTAGTGAGCTTATTTGTCATCACACTCAAACTACCAGTATGATCTAAGCAGATATGAGAACTTTAATATGTGTTTACAATGTTTAATGGGTAATCTTTGTCTTGAAAATTGGAGTAGTCATATTTTTGGGGGTTTTGGACATCGTGGATATTGTTTACATGGCAAAAATATACTGTTCGAAAAGTTGTTCCTCGACAATTATTCGAGACTTTAAGAATGAATATGTAGTTATGTATCATAGCTGACAGGAAATTATTGGTTTCCCAGGGATCGAACAATCTGCAAGTGCTAGTTACGGAGCAATAAAGCAATGATATTATTTTGCTTCCAGGCTGTGAAATGCTCAACAAACATTTCTGGTTTATATTTAAAACTACCACACATATTCCAATTGATTAAGTACCAGGAATTATTGTATTAACGAACTATTGGGCCAGATTTTTTTTAAAAATTGGAGTACATAGAGAAATTTTCAATTTTAAGTAAAAACCCTTCGTTTTGCTTTTAATTAGCATATGCTTCATTGAATATGCAAAATTTTTCGTATAGTTTTAAAACTTTATATTATGTAAAATATATTATCCCTTGGTAGTGAAGTAAGCTCACATATACATATATATTTTTGTCTGATAGTTTTTGATTCATACTGTGGTACACAATTAGCCCGATGTGCATTTGATTATTTCATAACAAAACATGGACAATTTGTCTCTCTAAACAAATATATAGGGTAAGGTATTTCTCTGATAGTTGATTCATACTGTAGCGCACAAGCCTGATGCATATTTGATTGTTTCATAAAAGAACATTAACAATTTGTTTGTATAAAAAAAATATTTACAACTGTAGTGTAAGATTGTCTAACAAAGTTAAACATTGCTTGCTAGCACAGTAATATTTGCTCCATCAATTTGACTATTCCAGTCACAGCCACACATGTACTCCATATATAAGACCAAACTATCAACATGTTCATAACTGCACACAGCAATCAATCCACCACGATTGTGACCATGGGGGTGACTTTCAAAAAGTGCAATCTTCCTGAACTGAGTATGAAAACACATCAGCATAGATTTATCGGGTGGCACTGTTACAATAGCACTTCTGTCATCAGTTGATAAGCATATATCTACAAGCGTTGTTCTGAACATTGAAGCAGAGACAACACCAATATCCCCAATTATTCTTAGTCCAAAATGGTCTTGTCTTGTCTGCAGTGCTTCTTGAGGTGTGAGATTGGGTTGGCCTAATGGAAGGTTGAGGGTATTGCACAGGAGATTGCCTTCAACCATTGAATCTGCAAATTTAGCTATGGACTGCATAATACTTATTGATGCTGGGATAGGTAGGATGCCATTGAAAAATTTCATTGCACCAATAGCAGCAATAATACAGCAGGCGTTGCTGCCTATTGATACCCCAAAGATTGTTGCCTGAGATATATTGATTGGTAGACTCCATTCAGTGATGTGACCAAAGTAGATACTTGTTAGCAGTGTGTTTACTTGGTTATCTGGCTGAGCTGGTTGTTGATTTTGATTACAGCTTTGGACACACACACCCTCTGGACATGCTGGACACTTGGGAGGACCATTCTTGGGGTTTGTATGCCCTTTTCATGGATGACCACAGTTCTTGCATTTTGGTGTTCGTTTAGGTGCAGATGGTTGTGATGGTTGTGGATTATGAGAAGATACACAAGGTAATGGTGGAGCTTTTGGAAATGGTAGTGCTGATATTGATTCTACTGCAGATTGGACCTGGCTGTCTACAGATGGTGTTTGTACTTGGTCACTCTCTGTTAGTATGTGTGAGGTATTGTCATCATCATCATTGTTGTTTTCATCTACATCATCATTGCTTGTTGTCTTTGGATTTAAAATTGCATCTTTTGCTGTAGTAGCCAAACTCTCTGCTTTTGCTGCAAGGAATTTCTGACAGAGTGGACAGAAACTGCAATCATCTAGACAATCATTGTGAAAAGAATGAGAACATCCCTCAAATAGAGTCCAAGGCTCATCCTGAATAACTTTGCACCCAGGCAAGTCACATCGTTGGTCTTGCTGTGCAGTTGTTAAACCGCAGTATCCTAGTGGTAATACTTTAGTTTTGACTGCTTCTGTACCGAATAATCTAGGTAATGCAACCAGCTTCTTTTTTCCCTTGACAACAATGTTTCCTTTTCCAGGTTCTTTTCCTATTTCACAAAATTTTTTTGCGAGGATGGATGCACATTTGGCCTTCATGGAGCGTAGATGGTTTAGAACACTTTTATTTTTTTGGGTTGGTGTAAAATTTTCTTTGAAGCTTTTTTGTGCCTGTTTGGAGTGGAATATTGCTTTAGCCTTTTTTTCTAGCTGCTCTGTACTGTCACATACATTTGTCTTTGAACGAATGATACTATGTGCATTCTCGACGGGGTATTCATCAAATATAGTCAAGTATTGTCTAATCAGGTTGTACATACCAGGGTGGTGCATTCCCCAGTATGTACACATGGCTATCCATACAAGAGGAGATTTATTGTAGTGATGCCTTTCCAAGCAAACAAACATGGTCCAGATTCTTATCACTGCCTTGAAATACTCAGTAAAATTGTTTAGTTTAAATGTCACACTGTAAATTGTTAGAACAAGGGGCAGATAGTTGTCCAGAAGGTTTAATAGTGTTCTGTACTCTAGATCTTTGCACTGGGAATCAAAAATTTCTCTTTGACAGAATCTCTTAAAAAGAGCCAACCACCATAAGTCACCTCCAACAGATAGCTTATTCTCCAGGGCTTTGGCTTCTTAGCAAGCTTGCTTTTAGGGAATAAGTTAGTGTAAATGGCTTCAAAAAAGGGGCGGAAATCATTGAATAATGTTTCTCTAGCATTTAGGGAAATGTGTAATGGTCCAATGCAAGGTATTACTGATAATATTCTTGGTTGGTTATTGTTGTTTATGGTTTGTCTTTTCCTTTCAGGTTCACTGGAACTGGCAGTTGAATATGAATGATCTTCATGAATATTTGGAACATCTGTGTGGTTTGATGATTCATGATGCATTACAGAGGAATATGAATGGTCAAAGTGATGAACACCAGCAGTAGCTTCTTGTGTCAGTGATGGAGTTGTTGGAAAAAACTTCACAAGACTTTCATAAACTATCTGACGCGAGTAGAACTGGGCTGGCCAGTCACCAGGTTGTGGAGTTAAGAACATGTTGAAGTAGTCAGCTAGTTTAGTACTTAAAATAGCATCAAAAGCAGCCTCAAAATCATTTTTGCTTTTGAGAGTTAATGGAAAGAAATTCACCAAGTAAACATCATCCATTTGTCTCATTGATTGCACTGACTCATGATCACAGTATTCATGTGCTGTAACTCTATGTCTCTCAAATTCAGGACTGAAAAATGAATCCTTAATCCATGGTGGCATAGTTGACGAGTATGTGTATGCAAGTTGGTGCATAGTGGAGGGGCCCGAAACAGTTTTCACACAAGAAGTAATATCGAGAGCATGGACATCATGGTAGTAATTAGCAGGCCCTGCAGCTATTGCCTTGACGTTTTTAAACACTTTAATCACAATTGTACACATATACTTTGGATTAGACAATATTGGAGAATTGGGACGTCTTATAGAGTGCACGGAGGTGTAGTCATCTACTATGACAACCAACTGCCATGAATTTCGTATTGCTTCTGCTACAATTTCGTCTATTTTTTTCGCGTTTCCCTCAGATAGCGCAACCATCCGCTCGTTTGTTGTGGTTTTTGAGCATGAAGCTCCCATGACATGCTGGGTTTGTATCCCTTCTTGATTGATGTTAGACGTTTTTAAATATAGAGCCTGATCGGTCTGCATCCAATTGCAGACCTGGCTCAATCCAAAGCACAATTTGTAGATCATGGCGACTGTTCTTTTTCGGTTTTCCGTTGTACGGCTGATTGAGTGCCTTTCATTGGTCATCGCATCGAGAATAGTATTGAATATGGTTGTGGCGCCAGCTTTTAAACAAAGTTTCTCAAATTCGTCGGGGTCATATACCGGCGGATTCTTCAATGTTGTAAACTCAATACATGACCTCCTTTAGACGCTTTAGTTCGAATGGAAGATCGCACCCTGTCATAGTAAAAAAATAGGAAATATTTCTAAGTGTAACAAAACACAATGGTTATCACAATATGTTCTCCTTGTTTTATAACGCAATATTCTTTGTTATTGGGGAATAGGCTTACGTTTAGAAAGGTGTTTCATTTCATCCTGAACTTCGTCAAAGAGGCCAGGTAGAAAAATTACGCTGCCGCACGGACCTCGCAGAATTTCTCCAAAACACGTTTCTTCCACTTGCCAGTTCTCTAGTGCCATGACATTTTCCTCTGTCTGACAGTGCTCCCTTTTAGTCGTGGGCTTTTTGATGTTCGTCGTAATGCGCTCGGCCTTCCAACCTTCCGCTTGCATTTTCCCACTCTCTGTTTCGGACATGCTAAATAAGTTTTTGTATTTTTCTTGGTTGAAATTATGAAAGAATCGTAATACTTACCCTTGATAATTGATTGCTGGATGTAGATAGTGCTGAATATCTGCATGCTCCACAAATTTGCGCGTCGTCTGACAGCTCAGCTGTTAATTTGAACTTACTGGCGTAAGGCTTCGCAGGCCTGCTATTTTTATGATCTTTAGAAGAAATGGCTTTATTACACACAGCACAATTCTTAAAATAATTGCTTCCATCACAAACGATAAAAATTAAAAGAAAAAACGAGATATACAGCAGCAAACTATAACTCCAAAACATTTTTGAACAAATAATATAACCGGGAGCCCTGTGGTGAGCCTTCAATACAACTCTGTCATTCAGCAGCTACGCGCATGGCCATGCAAAACGGCCACTTGTTACGCGTGTGGGATCTATGCATTCTATTTTGCGCATGAGCATAAGGAAGCAAAGAAAGCATTATGAAAAACAATTTAGCTTTTGAATTGATTAACAATCTATAAATACTTGTTCATTGTAAGTATATAACAAAGAAATATATTTTCAAAAGTCCCCAGAGAACAGGGATACGCACAATTGGTAAAAGAATTGTATAATATTTTCAAGTTTTGGATGAACAAACAGCGAAGTATATTTTCGTTTATTTCCTCGGTGATCATGCCTATTACAAAGTAATACCATGACTTCTTCGGGATATTAGTGTTTAAATGTCCCCTCAGCCTCGGGAGGTTTAGTAAACCTCCCTCGGCTTCGGGGACATTTAATCACTAATATCCCTTAGGGTCATGGTATTACTTATAAAAAAAAACAGTCAGAAAGAGAGCTGATTTGGCCGCCGCTAAGTTGCGTGCATCACGTGAGCTGATGTTGGCGTACTGACCCCTATTCAAGGCACCAGCAGCTGTCCGTTGTGCCTGTCGTCTATATAGCGAAGGCAAGGAACTCCAAGGGTGCGCAGGAAATTGGATGCCAAGAGGCCAGTTGTCTGGTACACGTATGCCGATGTTTTCCATCCAAACGGAAGAGAATTGTACGTAAAATACCAGCCACCCCACTGGATCCCAAAGAAAGTGCGGCTCTCGTCAGACAGTAAAAGGTGATCGTATCATCGAGGATACATATCAAACTTATTCCTTATATCAATGAACATTTGCTAAAGCTACAGTCCAGGCCCTCACGAATTTTTTTTTTGCTACTGCGCTTGCATTTTCGTTTATATTTATTTCCTCAAGTACTCTTTTTTGCGCCCTCAACTGTCCATTCTCTTCCCTAAGTGAAGCAACATCTATCTCACTGTAGTAGATTTTGAAACTGTATGGCTTCCCATTTTTCCATTTATCATACAATCTTCGCAGGCTACTCCCCCCTTTACCAGCGGCCGGTATTTTTTCCAGCAGTCGATAAACTTGAGCTTCGATACAATTTATTGTTCTGCTATTCACTAAAACACCTCTAAGGCCTGACCGATCAAGTAGCTCTTTTACCATCGCCTCCAAAGCAGATTCGTAGCTCATTCCTTCTTTTTTCATGCGGTCCATTTTCTTGGATAAAGTGTAAATTAGGAAACTAAAATGCAAAATATTTTTTTAATAAATTTTTTCAACAAGGAACAGGCAAAATGGACATAATTTTGAACTTACTTATTGATCTCGTGTGTAAACATTGGTGAATTGCCACCAGAAAACCCTTGATTTTCTTCGGAGTTTTCGTCCCCTGCAGCGTCAACTAGGGTAACACTTGATAGGAAGCTTAAGGTCAAAATTACTAATCATATACCTTTTGACCGCATTTTGCCGTAGTTTAATTTCGCTCAATAATTGCGTATTTGGTATCAAAACACGCCTAAAATAGTGACGTATTCGAATTTGGCGGTAGGTTATTGAATTACACAATTTCCAGGGGAGTCTGGGTTATTTTCTATCGTGTACCGTCACGCACTCATACATCGCTTTGTAAATTTTAGCTCTGATTAACAACAAAGAATCGCAAAAGGCTGTGGTTTAATTTTATTATTTTTTCTTGAAATACTAACTGATCTATTCCTTTAGCATTACTTTATCATATTCCGTTGGTAGGTTTTTGGATTTCTTCAACACAAAAGAGTAATTCACAAAAATATAGCAGAAATCGTGTTATTTGAAGCGGTTTGCGGCTTGTAATACGAGCCTCAAATACGCGATGCGTGACCTTTCGTACTTTTTGTTAAGCGTAAGTTTGATATGGTTTGGTAGGAATCTTTCGAGACGTAACGTGGTAGGTCTGTTACTCTATCGAGAGAGAACGGTTTATCCATCATCCAGAGATTTAAGTATCTGGCGTCGTGACAAAGCCTTGGTTTAGTCGGTTCAACGGTTAATGGGAGCACGATATAAGGTGGAGGTACGACCCCAACTTTGCTCACAAACTGCTCACAGGAAGCGTTGTTCTTGAACATTCAAGGTGGAGGCCAAGGTGAGTCATAATGCATTCCCTTGAAGCTTCCCTTAAAGTGAGTGAAGTGTGGAAAAATGGAAACTTTCTCTGATATCCATCTCAAAACCTCTTCTTGATTGGTTTGGGGTGCTTTCTTAGCTATTTCAAGCCATTCTTTGCTGTGTCTGTGCAATTCCCCAGCTAGGAAATAATCAGGGTCTCTAAGCAGCAAATTTGTAGGATCTCCGATAATTTCCCCTTCGCTTACTAGGTTTAACATGCTCTCATACTCGTAATTAGCCGTCCTCCCGTCACTGACAGATACGCTAGTGAATTCCTTGATACTCTTGAAAGCTATTTCTATAATCCTCACATTTTGCAGCCTACGCGCATCACTGACCATTCAGCTACACTAAGGTATTAGGGAGATTATTTTTGTTTAACAAACAATTTGGTTTCCGTGCGAATCACTCGACCTTACAAGCTGTACTATCTATAACAGATCAAATACAGAGTGCTATCGAAAATAATCTTTTTTCCTGTGGAATCTTCTTAGACTTAAGTAAAGCGTTCGATACTGTAAATCACCGTATTCTATTATGTAAACTGGATCATTATGGGGTTGGAGAT
Source organism: Telmatactis stephensoni (assembly GCA_029948255.1). Classification (NCBI taxonomy): domain Eukaryota; kingdom Metazoa; phylum Cnidaria; class Anthozoa; order Actiniaria; family Isophelliidae; genus Telmatactis; species Telmatactis stephensoni. The sequence goes on along the minus strand of JALIZF010001708.1, from coordinate 171,083 downwards.
GTAGTGAAAACGTGGTTTGAATCTTATTTATCAGATAGAAAACAATTCATGTCCATAGGAAATGTCAAATCTAATACACTTTCGATTCCTTGTTGTGTCCCCCAGGATTCAGTGCTAGGACCACTTCTTTTTTTAATATACATAAATGACTTTTATAGGTCTTCACATATTCTCGACTTTCATCTGTTTGCCGATGATTCTAACTTATTTTATGCCCATAAGAATCTTAGATCGTTAGAGTCTACTATAAATGCCCAACTATCTCTTGTCCAAGACTGGCTCTGTTCCAATAAGCTATCTCTAAATGTTGAAAAATCAAATTTCGTCATTTTCCATCCTCCACAAAAGAAATTGAATTACTCTCCTGAAATAAAAATAAATTCTATACTGTTACAGCACCAATCTGAAATAAAATATTTAGGCATTATGATGGACAAGCATTTAAATTGGAAATCCCATGTTTCTTTCATCTCACATAAAATTAAGCGCAACATTGGCGTAATATCCAAAGCTCGTCATTATGTAAATTTGGATATTCTAAAGAATTTATACTATTCTTTGATCTATCCCCATTTAATATATGGTATCGTAGCTTGGGGACACACATATCAAACTACTTTAAATCCATTGTTTGCGGCTTGCAGCTTATGACATTTGAAAGCTATAATGCTCATTCAAATCCAATTTTTATTAGGCTTAAAATCCTCAAACTTAATGATCTTGTTATAAACCAAACTGCACTCTTTATGTATGACTTTTTCTCTAATAATTTACCTAAATCTTTTCAATCTTTCTTTAATCCTGTTCGATCTAGACATTCTTATAACACTAGACTTGCCTCTAATTCCACTTACACCATACCTAGTGCTCGTACAAATTATGGGAAGTTCAATATTAAGTTTGCAGGGGCCAAAATCTGAAATGAAATTGATGAATCATTCAAAAAGTTGAAAAAAGATCAATTTAAAGAAAAAATTAAAGATCACTTACTTAAATCTTACTTGTGATTCATACTCTAAGAAAATATTTTTTTTTCAGTGAAAAATATATCTATAATATCTTGATCCTATCTCTGTTTTATTGCTTTTTTTCTTCTGCTTTTTTTCCACTCAATTATTTACATGTCTATATTTATCAGCTGTATCTTCATCATTTAGTATATGTTGTGTATTATTTAGCATATATATATGACGCAAAGATCTAATTTATAATACTGACTACTCGGCTATCTACCCCGGTAGCCCGCAAAGGTTATTGTAGATAGCCGCTTGCATCCTTATTTAAGTATTAATGATGCTTTTTTGTGTACTTAATGAAAAATACGATGCTAAATAAAACATTGTCATTGTCATTTTCCCAGAACCAGAAATCTTCCTGAAGAGGGCGATGAAAAAGGAAAAGGAAAAAGACGCATAAAAAATGGTGAACCCTGTATGAGTCAGCAGAGAGAGGACGCTTTTGACACAGCATGAAGCCGAGAGGGTGAAAGATACCCGTTTTCAAAACCTTCCAATCCCATCGACCCATAAAGGAAATAAAAGACTCGGGGTATATGTTACCCTTAATTGTGTAGTTCCCTCAGTCCCCCTTTGTAGGGATGTTACAAGCCCATGTATATGATTACTTGCACTTATATACCAATTTAATCAAATTTAGGCTAGTTGGTACTATTCGAGCTTCCAGCCTGGGAGCCTCCACGACCCCTTGTATCACAGGCAGCCCAGCCATTTTTCCTGACAATGGATGTTTATTTTAATAATTTATTAAAAAGACAAAAAATGCGCACGATTAATTGTTTTAATTTGCTTGGCGCGCGCTCTTGTTATGCATGGGTTTCCTGTGGTAATATCGCGTGCTTGTTGTAAATGGGTTTCCTGTGGCGATCCCGCGGGACAAAGCGTAGTTTGTGAGAAGGTATGAAACACGAGTCACGTGATGGACGGATGTGTGCCCCAGGTTGACTGGACACATTTCCGTGAAGCGCTCGGGGTTTTTCACTCGTTGAAGTATCGTAAAGTAAGTCGAACAGTCTCCGAAGCTCAAAAGCTGAAACATCTGTCAAGTTTCCTTAGTTGCGTTGTATACACCTATTTCAAAAAAGGTTGTCACCGCCAAGAGCGATAGGCGATAGGTAATAGGTCATTCCAAGACTGCAAAACACTATTGATTTCTAATTGATTTACATATGAATAGCCAAATACTCGATGGAAGAGTGTAAAGAAAGATTTAGGATGGCTTAATTAAGAAATCAATAGTGCTTTGCGGTCTTGGAATGACCTATTACCTATCGCCTATCACTCTTAGCGGTGACAACATTTTTTGAAATAGGTGTAAACAAATTTATTTGAATTCTACTTAACTATAAGAAAAAGTCATGTCAACAAGCTGTAGTGGAAATACCGAAGAAGTTAGTCGTTGTATATGGTAAGTTAGGTTTGGACCTTGTAATAATCTAACTTCATTATAAGCTTATGGACATGGACACATGACAATAAGCTAAGTATTAGCTAAGTAAAGTATTAACTTACTTAAGTTTAATTGGTTATTTCGGCTTGTAGGTTATGGAAAACTTATAGAAGATGCGAAGGAAAATCTGTTTTGGTAGAGGATATAAAGAAAGATTCAACAACTGTTTTAACTACAGCTGGTATAAGCTTAATTGATGATGAACGCAAGCTAGGACGTACCGTGAAGTGGACATTCCCGTACACAGAAAAAGGGGAAAAAAACACTAGCCACTGAATCTGGAATGAGAAGATATTGGGTTTACAAGAATATTAAAAGAGTAAAGGAACCATCCTCATTGATATGGGTTGAAATAGTATATTTGTATACACCGCCGAAGCCAGATAAATCAATCAACATACAAAGCCCAACAAATTCAAGCCCAAGAAAACAAAAAAGACATAACAGTTTCAAAACTTACTTTATTTCTGTTTATAACTGAACTGCTTACAATCGTCTTGTATATATTTTTTGCAAATTCTCAGCTGGAGTAAGTTTTTGTTCTCTATGAGTCAGAATGAACCACCAACCGAGTGTCAAAATGCACAACAAAAAATCAAAATTTTATGCCTAACATTAGCTTAATAATTTTGAAAATCAGCTCATTTCATATAAATAATTGTTTCGAAACCTTATGTGAACATAAAAACTTATGAAGCGTCCTAAAACACTCCAAAAAAGTAATTTTTGCAGTCCAAAACTGGTAGCATTGTACATGAAGCTGTGAGCGACTCAACAAAACTTCAAAGAATCACTCATAAAACTATCTCAAATACCTTGAAGGTCCGCTCATTTACAGTGAAGAATTGTTTCGAAGTCTTGTATGAACATAAAAGCTTTTGAAATTTTCAAAAACTTCTTCCAAGAAGTAATTTTGTAGTCCAAAACCAGCACCGTTTCAAGTAAACTTGTGAGCGTTTGAAATTCCGAAAACTTTTTTAGATTTTGGAAAACTCTCGTGTAATCACGATAGCTATCCGACATCCCTCGACAACTCAACGAGTGAAAAATCCCGAGCGCTTCACGGAAATGTGTCCAATCAACCTGGGGCACACATACGTCCATCGCGAGTCAAAGCTTCCCAGGTGAAATTCTCGTCAAATAAACTTTGAACACTCAAACTTTTAAGTTGTTTGGACATAAATACTTTGTTTACATATTCGAAGAAAAATCGATATTTTCTTTCTTAGCTGGTGAAATACAAGCGAAAATGTATTTTGTCACGTGACCGTGTTTCATACCTTCTCACAAAGTAGCTTTGTCCCGCGGGATCGCCACAGGAAACCCACTCACAACAAGCGCGCGCTCGTCCCGTGGGATATCGGGAGGATATTACCACAGGAAAACCATGCATAACAAGAGCGCGCGCACCAAGCAAATTAAAACAAGCACGCACATTTTTTTGTCTTTTTAGCGTATCAATAAAATAGTAAATGAATTATTAAAATAAACATCGTCAGGAGAAGTGGCTGGGCTGCCTGTGCTTGTATTAGAGACCTTAAGCAACGAAGACGGCAACGAGGACGACGACGGCATAAGACAATGGCCTTAAGGTAATTCCGTAGTTTTGCAGTGCGCATCTCTACTGCGCATAGCATAGTTCAGCCTATTTTGATTTGTTTGATTGTAAAAGATATATATTTGACTTAAAATGATGCAAGCTTTAGTCTTATGAAGTTTTGAACAGTAGACACGCTCTAAGAGGCGCTTTAGTGGTTACTCGCCTCAGTCCTCTTCGGTCACAGGTTTATGACATCTTGTTTCACACTTTAGCGCGTCCTAGCGCGGAAACGAGCAAGGGCACCTATTCTTTTTATTTTTTTCAAATCAACAGTAATAAGGTTCTCTATCATATATATAATTATAGTCAAGATTCCATTTCCAGTTTTTTAGATATTTTATAAAACGTGCAGTCGGAAGGTGCTTTCACGCTTCTTCAAGGCACATACTATCAACCAAGTTTACCTTCTTTCTTGTAGCAAACGCATTTTTACAACAATTTATTGCATCATAATACTAGGCTATTGCCCAAAGAGAGAAAATGAGCTCATATTAGTCAGCTAACACTGCTCATATTTAAGAAATAAATTATTTTTGACACGATTTTGATCTTCAAATCTTGAGCCCTCAAGACACAAAAGATGGTGTACTTTAAAGCAATCTAGCGCAAAAACGGCTACGGTGACCTCCATTTTTTATTTCATTTTTGGGATAAGCAACTCAAAAATTATCACTGTGTGAAGTTTTATGCACTGCAAAAACGCTTGAGTAAATCTACTGACAAACTTGAGTAATTCGATGCATCCACAGTAAATCATTTATGTGAGTAAATCTACTCAGTTAATTGAGTAAATGGTACTCGTTTCCGTGAGTAAAATACCAACTTCACAACCTCGTAAGATCGAGCGATTCTATTGGCTCGCTATCTCGGAATATGAGACTATATCTACTTGACCTACTTGCCAAGCTCGGGATATAGAGCTTTTCAACAAAATGGTCTCTTTTAACGAAGAAAAGAATACAAAAAAACAAAAACAAAACAAAACAGTCTTCTAAAACTAAACAAAAGCTTCGACATCATTTGTCCGGTTTGGGGTGATTTGAAGTGTATTGAGAGGGAAAGAAACTGCACAGTTGTCATGTCAAGTCATTCAAAGATTTTGCAAATTATCTGTTAAATTTACTAGGCTTTTTCATTTCCTACACAGTTTTTTAGCAACATGGATTTAGAAGTAAAAGGTAACTGGAAAATCTTGATAATTTAGAGAACATTTATACGAAAAAATTCACAGCTCATGATGAAATATGTTTAAGTTTGAAACCAAAAGAGATAGAATTCTAGATTGGAATTCAAAAATTGAAAACCATAAGTTTGATTCTACATTCATTGAAGGGTACACAAGAAAATCAAAATTTTCAAAAAAGTTTGTTATTTACACAAACTTCCACTTCCACACACTGATATAGTACAACTTGTGGAAATTATAAGGAGTTGTCCAGTAAAGGCAAGTTAATGTCCCTGCATGCAGTTAGAAGGGGATGTGGAAGGCTGGCCAATACTACACATATTAACACATCAAAAAAAGGAAAAATGCTGTCATTCCCACGCATGGAGTGAAATCTCACAAGTGCAATCTCCAATAATGTTTTGGTCGTTTGGTAATGTGAAATACTACAAAGACTTATTGAGTTTTAATTACTGAATACAGTGGCTAGCTCTAACATTGCTAAATACTGCAAATTACCGTATACTTGACAGCTAGCTAGATACTGGATCAGGTAATTAAAACACAATTTCCTGTACTTTCACACAAAATATCGTACAAAGCCTTAAATCCCCCTCCTAGTTGTTGCAATAAATCTTTAGCTTTTCCCCTCTCAACTTCATATAAACAGTCCCAAAATGTCATTTCCAGCTTGCTGAGACAAAAGATTTATGAAAACCCTTCTTCACACATCTACAAAAGTGTTTTCAACACTATTTTTAAGGAAATAAACAATCAGTCTATAAAGCCAGAATTTTTTTTCTCAGTTTTATTTCCTTTTTCTTTGACATCTTCTTCACTTTCTCCTCTTCCAACTCTTTCTTCAAGGCTTCCCTCCTCCTTTCCATCTTTTCCCAGTTCACTGCATCTTCATCACTATTTAAGAAACATTACCAGTGAGTTCTGGTTACAAAAAAACTCTCAATCTTACATTTCATTTCAACAAAGACTACAAAAAAGGGATAATTGTTTCATTTACATACGTAAAAAGTTGCTTACTCGTTTCTGTCTTCGAACTTAACCCCCCTTGGCTTCTTCACTATTTTTCTTTTAGGGGGCTGTTGCCTTCTCTTCTTTTTTATGACCCGTTCTCTCCATTTCTGAAGTCTGAAAATTGACAAAAACAGTCAAAACATTCAATAACAATGTATATTATATTTTTCTAATTGATGAATACATTTACATACCTCTCGTTAAGTTCCCTGACAACTTTGTCATAACAATCTTTAAAGTCCAACTTGCTCTCGCCGTCCATTTTTAGGCAACTGTTTGACGGATAAATCCCAAACTTCTGGCCCTTTTTTCCAAGTGCGCGAAAATATTCTGACGCGCGGCGCTCGTTCATTAATGGTGGCACGTCAATAAAAGGCGGCAAGAGAATTCGAATATTTAATCAGTATTTCATATTTAATAGCAGGACCTTAGGAAAACATTACCAGTGATTTTCATGTTTGTATTCAGATAAGAGTAAGTTGTAACTGTTGTTGTTCTCTCATTTATTTGGATGGCTTTTGGAGTGGATGACTTTGTTAATTTTGTGTTTTGGTTTTTGATTAGGGGTTTGATATCATTTACTGTGATTGGGTTGTATTCTGAAGTCACCCCAGTAGAGACTTTGCTCTCATCTAGTACTTGGGGCCAAAGTTTCCTAAGTTGACCTTTTTTGTAGTTTTGAACTTTTCCAAAATTTGTTTGCTCTTGTGCTGTTATTGATAGTAGACTCATGTCCTCACCATATTTATACTCAAAGAACCCATAGTTTGTTATTCCTTTAAGTGTTTTTGCACTAGATGGTTCTTGTTCCCTGTTTATGAATAATTCGTAGACATGGGTTCCTTTCAGATGTCCTTGAGTTCCCTCTACAATATCACTGCTACAGAGCATATCGTTGCCCCTTTTTCTCCATGCCTTGAGAACAAACTTGAAAGTAGCAAAGTGTGAGTCTAAAGCTGTTTTGCCTTTTTGGGCTTCAAAGAAAGAGTAATGATTAAGAGTGATACCAACATTAGCCAGAAGCAATGGAAGAATTAGAATGAGACTTGTGTTATGGTAGTGTGGACCATTATCTGACCAAAAAGCCATTTGATGAATGTCAGGATGTATTTTTGTGAAGTTTTTGCATGTAATTTCCAATGCACTGGCTGAAAAATACCAGTTTTGTGTGCAGTCACCATTGGAAAAAACATCATGAATTTCTACAGTTACTTCATTCCCTTGTAAAGAAGTATCTTTAAAAAAAACATTGTTCCATGAACAGACACCCCTTTTTTCCCATACCAGTCCTTCTGTGGTTCTCTGAATTTTTGAAGCAGAAGCTTCATCATATAGTCACAAACGGCAACTGTTTCACCTGGTTGCAATGCTGCAATTTCTTCTAGGAATTTGGTTCTTTGAAATTTCCCTCTTATTAAATGGCCAATGTACAAGCACATATCTTGTTCGATTTTACTTAGCCTTTCACAAAGTTGTTGCTTAAGATCCTTATTTTCAAGTGTGCATACAGCAGCCTTGATATCTTCAAAGAGCGAGAAACGTTCACAACAGTCATCACAAGATAATTTGTGATCAGAACAGTGTGGTTTACTAACAAGATTAAATTCCATACAGTGTGATGCACATTCAGAATGCATAGCCAGATTTCTAGAAAATTCGGATAGCAAATGTCCTTTAAGCCTTTTAATCCTTGTATGTATCTGATCAAACTGAAGTAATCCCATGGCATCATGAGCACTTGAACAGGAAGTTGAAGTGTTGAAATGTCCTTTTAACTCATCAACAAATTCTGTAAGTCTCTTCCAGTTGTTTTCACCATACTCATCACAGATGTTGCAAAGTCCAAACATCTCTGCCATTTCCTTAAAATTCCCAGCTTGAAGGCCTTTGCGAAATGTAGTTTCTGAAATGTGTTTTCTTCCTTCATTGATGCATTCCTGCTTATACTTTTCATAAAGATGTTTTATTCCATCTTTTAGCCACATTACAGGTTGGTGTCCTCCCCCAAACAAATCAGAAATCCAGGAAGAGTGTTTCCCTTCACAAGAAGCCATCCTGTGCGACGATCTTACTGTGTTTTCTGGGTGGTGTATGAAACTAATTACAAATGCCAACTCTTCTTCTGGAATTCTATATCTAGTGGTATTCTTTTTGCTAGTCTGTTGAACTGTTGCTCCTGGTCCATATGTATGTGCATGAATGCGAGCTCTTGTTATTTCATAATCACTACAGGAACATTCCTTTTCGTCATTCATTTTCGACTTGAATATTTCTTTCATTTCTTTGTTGGTAAGTTCTGTTGCAACCATACTTAATAGCCTGATCCTACCATCACTGTGAGGTTTTTCACAAGCATAGCTAACTGCCAGTCGTTTGGCCATGTTTTTTATGTCACTCACTTCTTCATGTTTTGTAACAATGTCATTCTCATCTGCAACAATTTTTAACAGTTGGTGACCTTCACCCTGTGAAATTTCATCCAAATCTTTTATGAATCCCTTCAACTTTTCCCTGGCTTTTGCTCTTATTGCTCGCTGGCTAGATTCCTTTAACTGACTGTATGGTTTTCATGGTCTTCCACATGTGTTCTTTATTGGAAGTTCATTTCTTTGATCAATACTGGTTCTGTATTCACTAGAAGATATACTATCAGCTGATGTGTTGGTACTCATGTATTTATTTAACAACATACTCCTATCAGTAAAAGTGTTGATACCAGAGTATTCACTTGACACTGTGCTACTATAAAATGAAGTGTTGATACTAGGGTATTCACTTGATACTATACTAGGGTATTCACTTGACTACGGTGGCCGAGAGGCGTCACGCAAAATCGATATTCAAAAGTCGAATAATCAAAACTCACTAATGATAAAGTGAGTAATTCCAAATTACAAAATAAGCCCAAGTCAAAAATAAAAAACCATTGATGACAAACTGAAATGTTTGCAGAGTCGATTTATTTACTTTTATTTGAATCACTTTTGATAATTTCTTATAATTCACTTTCGATTTGTTGTACTTTGTCTTTTCACTTGGATCACTTTCGCTTTGCTCACTTTCACTTGAGTGACTTTCGCTTTGCTCACTTTGACTTGGAGCACTTTCACTTTGCTCACTTTGTCTTGGATCACTTTCGCTTTGCTCACTTTCACTTGAGTGACTTTCGCTTTGCTCACTTTGACTTGAAGCACTTTCGCTTTGCTCACTTTGACTTGGAACACTTTCGCCTTGCTCACTTTGACTTGGAGCACTTTTGTTTTGCTCACTTTCACTTGAGTGACTTTCGCTTCAGAGGCCAATTGGCCGAGAAGCGTCAACCTCGTTCCCAGGCCATCGCGGCACACTTTTCAACAAGGCGTTCCTGGATGCAGACGAGAAGGTCCTGAGGACAATAAGAGAAACAAGATATCATTTATATTCCACCCTCCCACGTGGCACGTCTCGTCACCTATCGACCGAACACGCGTAGGGCAAGACTTAGAGCGCTTTTAAGTTACGAAACGCGTGGGTTTTCATCCGCTGCTTTGTATCTTGCTCCTGATGAATAGTACACAAGCAGTTTCGGCGACTTTCCGTCGGCTCCCCTCGTACTAGACGTGAACACATTCCTATCTATTTGAGCTCAATTAGATGTCGTATCCACTTAGCTTCACTCGTTAGTTCACTCGTTAGTTAGCTATTATAATCATGTTATTTCTTCGCCTAATTTATTGTTCTCCTCATACCACCATTCTAGCCACTCCACTAAGCGCTTTTGCTCCTATCTCGCAACTTTTCCAACGTATCCCCGCCACATATTCCCTCCATGCTGAATTCACCAGCATTCCCCACATTCCATCCCTCACCACACCACATTCCTTAGCTGCCTCCCCCTCCCCTCCCCCCTTTTTTCTTACATATTTCATTTTATTTAATCTATTTATCCTTCTTTACCATTTTCACTATTTTCTTTTCCACCTTTTCCACCTTTTTCTATTAAGTTTCCTTTTTTTATTTATTAAGTTACCTTTTTACTTATTTAGTCGTTTGTTTATTTACTATTCATTTTTTATTGTTTATTTCTTCATTTTCTTTATTTCTTCATTTTTACGTATATATATTTTTTTCTTTCCCCTATCTATTATTTTTTTTCATTTTTTATTTTTAAATTCATTTTATCTTTTCATATATCTCTATTTATTATTCTTTATTTCCTATCTTTTATTTTTTTTTATACAACCCCCCCCCCCCCCCGCCCCGTTTTTCCCCCTTTCCCTTCACACCCTCCCAAATGCCCTATTGAATTGCATATCCTATAAACACTAAAGAAAAAAATATACATTGAAAATTAACTGTGAAAAAAAAACATGTGAGTCATCAAAAACTAGAAAATAACTTTCTATGCATAAGTTCCCATCCAGGCGGCAATGTTGGAAAAGGAAAAAAAAATAGCACATATAAATATAAGAAGCAATTAGTTGATATTACCTTGTTCGCGCTGAATCTTTCTTTAATATCATCCTGGATGAGATCCAGGTTTTCCCAGAATGTTTTATCTAGTTCTTCTCCAGCAGTACCAGCGGCCATAGTAGCGAGCGAATCAACTCGAGGGAACGGAAAAACCTGTTGTTGGGTTTCCTGTGGTAAAACCAGGAACGCCTTGTTGAAAAGTGTGCTGCGATGGCCTGGGAACAAGGTTGACGCTTCTCGGCCAATCGGCCTCTGAATCGAAAGTCACTCAAGTCAAAGTGAGCAAAACGAAAGTGCTCCAAGTCAAAGTGAGCAAAGCGAAAGTGCTCCAAGACAAAGTGAGCAAAGCGAAAGTGCTCCAAGTCAAAGTGAGCAAAGCGAAAGTGCTCCAAGTCAAAGTGAGCAAAGCGGAAGTGTTTCAAGTGAAAGTGAGCAAACCGAAAGTGTTCTAAGTCAAAGTGAGCAAAGCAAAAGTGCTCCAAGTCAAAATGAGCAAAGCGAAAGTCAACAAAGCGAAAGTGTTTACAGTCAACGGTGAAAGTTATTTCAGCCATTTTTGTAGACAGAACAATAGTGAGTTTGTCTTTTGGCGCTTGTTGATTCGACAATGGACTACTTTTGCATTTTGACTTTTCGATTTACAGACTTTTGAATTTGTAATTTCGGTTTTTCGATTTACGACTTTGAGTGATGCTTCTCGGCCACCGTACTTGACACTGTGCTACTATCAGATGAGGTGTTGATACTAGGGTATTCACTTGATACTATACTAGGATATTCACTTGTCACTGTGCTACTATCATATAAGGTGTTGATACTAGGGTATTCACTTGATACTGTGCTACTATCAGATGAGGTGTTGATACTAGGGTATTCACTTGATACTGTGCTACTATCAGATGAAGTGTTGATACCAGAGTATTCACTTGTCACTGTGCTACTATCATATGAGGTGTTGATACTAGGGTATTCACTTGATACTATACTAGGATATTCACTTGTCACTACATTTATACTACTATCATATGAGGTGTTGATGCCAGAGTATTCACTTGACACTATACTACTATCAGATGAGTAGTTGACATCAGGGCATTCCCTTGACACTGTACTACTATCAGATGAAATATTCATACTAGGGTATTCGCTTGCCACAATGTTACTATCAGATAAAATGCTCATACCAGGGCATATTTCACTTGTCACTATACTACTATCATATGATGTGTTGATGCTTGTGTGAAGATATTCTTTTTGATATCTCTTCATTTTAATAAAACAAGACAAGGCATACCTTTTGGATATTTGAATTTACTTTGAATGCATCATATGTTGATGTGGTTAGCCCAGAAATGTTTCTGAATACTAATTTTTGTATTGATGTGGTACAGTTAGGTACAGGACAAGACTTTTTATAAAGAGCATTTCTACATTTTGACCTGCACTTAATGCATAGAGATTTCCTTTCGTTCTTCTCAAAGTCCTGTTTATCAATATTGTACATTGCATAGTTTGAAGAGGAAATTGTCCTTTTTTCAGATTCTGAGATTATTTTTTCATGACACAGTGTGCACATCATCTTGTATTTTTGCCAAACCTAACCTTTGAGTAAGATAACAGATAATAAATTAGTATAATTATATTTGAATATTTAGCAATGAATTTTGTGTTTTATTTGTTCTATATCTGTTATAAACTACTTACAATGTTATGAATGTGTTGATTTGCTGAATATGATCATATAACTCAGAGGACAGAGACTCGCACTAAAAATTCGGGGGGTTTTTATTTGTTCACTCCATTCTTATGCTCTCATCACTTTCTGGATGTTGTATTTACTGAACAGAGCATAGATGTTATAAATTTATTCACTTATCTTTCTTTCTTTTTTACAGTGTCGAACGATTGGTAGTATCCCCTTACTCTGAGAAAGTTGCAGTGGAAAAAGTGGCATGTGTTTTGTATTTTAAAAGTACTTGTAAACTTACAAGACAGCATTTGTATTTGAAAATGTAAATTTTATTTCCTTTTAAAATTATATGATTCATTTATTTGTTATTTAACTGAGATAACACTTCTAGAATACATTGCTGTTGCAGAATAGCAATATATTATATGTGACAAACAATAATAGAATTAGCACAATTTAACACTGGTTATGTTGCAAGTTTTCAATGATTTTGTTCCATTTCGTAGGAATTTTTAAAGCTTGAAGTTAAGCAATATCAGAAAATTAGAAAAAATCTTGCACACCAACAAAAAGGGTGGGCAAATGTATTTGGTCACATGCCATCATTGTTCTGTATTACACCCATTTTCAATACTATGGTTTTTTCTTTCACGAACTCATCAAAGCCATCAACTGTATACGTTTACACACTAAGATAGCAAACTAATAGTAGTAGTCTCCGTTGTTTCCTTATGTTCTTTGTCAGTTATCACATACTACATGTCAATAGCCATCTTTCCTTCCCGGGTTAAATAACATCATAGTAATACTTATTCTTTTTCTTTTTCAGTTGATGGCTCTGATTGATTGAAACTGAATGTTACAATTTTGAACAGGCCAAAGCTTACTCAATGAAATGTCCGTGTATTTTACAGGCGATACAAAAACGGAGTTGATTGTAGCTCAATTCCGGCATTGCGTCTTTCAGCTCTCGTAAACGCGAAACAGATGGGAGGATGTAACTCTCGCATTTTTCAAATGCTTAAGGGGTCATTTCGATCTCTGTAGCCAGTCGTTGCACGTTTATTTCGGCACCTGCTGCTAGGGCATCGATTATATATACCTCGGCAGTTGCCCTCTTTATTCCCAGAACGGAAGCTATCCGATCCAGCTCTCTACCTTCTCTAGTGAATAGCGTCAAGGCTCGTATTTTCTGTTGTGAAGGTGTTAGATTATTGACGCCGTATAGGTGGTATAAATACTGCAAGTAAAAAGGGTTTGTAAGTTAGAATTTAAATAAATTCATGCAACAATGGAATTGTTTTATATGCAATACGGAATACACTTACGGCATTGTCTTGTCTGCGTATTTCGCTTTGTTTTTGTTGACCCTTTGTTGCCATTTTGCCAACGAGTGAAAAAGACCTTTAGACCTAATTGAAATTTTGATTATTTAAGTATCCAAAAGAAATGTTCCTCCTCTCCTCTCCTCTCCTCTCCTCTCCTCTCCTCTCCTCTCCTCTCCTCTCCTCTCCTCTCCTCTCCTCTCCTCTCCTCTCCTCTCCTCTCCTCTCCTCTCCTCTCCATCATAGGCAAATACTGTTGTTTTCCTTTTTAAAACATTATCCAAAGAATTTTGCGATGAAATTAACATCTGTGTATCCGTTGTAATCTCTTGAGAGAGATTGTAATAATAGTTCTGCTCTTTTTTTCTTTGTTAGACATTTTTAAGGAATTTAGAATTCCTCAAAGGTTCCTTTTATAGGAACACTATTGTTCTCAATTTGCTAAACAGTTCCTAAGCAAAGTAGGATCGTGCTGTTCTGCTTTTGGGAACAAATATTCTGCTTCATCAAATCGGTCCATTTTTGGACCGTTTTCATAAATGGGTTCGTTCCGTTTTAATCAACAGGAACAGGTATGACCTACAAGGGGAACAAATTGTTCCTTTAGATGAAAAAATGTGTTCCCTTTCAACAGAATAGGAACACAAAGGAACAACAAAGGGAACAACTTGGTCCTTTCAATGGAACAGTGTGTTTCCTTTGCACAATACAGGAACAAAAAGGAACAAGTATGTACCACAAGGGTAACAAATTGTTCCTTTGGATGGAACAATATGTTCCCTTTGGATGAAAGAGGAACACAAAGGATCACGTTCCTCTTTCATTAAAAGGAATTGATGAGAACGCTTTGTTCCTTTTTACTATAGGAATTGATCAAACATGTCAAATTGATCATAAATACAATTCAAGATGTTTGGGCAAGTCCAGGCTTGCCTAGGCATGCCCAAACCTGCCTGGACATGCCCAGGCATGCACAAACATGTCCTATTGTTTCATTAAGAGGAAGTAATGAGAACGCTTTGTTCCTTTTTACTATAGGAATTGATCAAAAATGTCAAATTGATCATAAATACAATTCAAGATGTTTGGGCAAGTCCAGGCTTGCCTAGGCGTGCCCAAACCTGCCTGGACATGCCCAGGCATGCACAAACATGTCCTATTGTCTATTTTCCCTAGAGTAGGGCTAGAATTTAGAATGTCCAATCTTGTTCAAGATTCCTTCTTGCAAATAAGTCCCAAGAGTTGTAAGGAATAATATATAAACTCTTGCTTGTTTCTTGTTCTTCAAAAAACTCTTCTCTATCATCATGTCAAAACGGAAAGGAATCGATTGGTCTTCTCTCAAAAATGCTTCACCTAAACCGAAAAGATTGCACTTGGAAAAGGAAAGTGATGAAAAGTATCATTGTCCTGTTCCTAATTGTGAACATGCAGGATTTACAACTCAAAGGGGATGTCGAAAACACGTAAAATTGAATCATGGTTGGTTTTACCATTTCGACGAGAAACCAGATGAATCTGAATCGGTGCCAAATGCTGAGCCAGTATGTTTTGTGAAACAAAAAACAAATGGTTCCTGTTATACCATTCCATCGTTTCCTGTGTCAAACTTCCAAGGTGAATCATTTTATAACTGGCTTACAGGATGTGGTGGTGCCAAATCGGCACGCGATGCCAAACAAACGGTTAGCAGAGCTTT
The DNA here is from genome assembly GCA_029948255.1 of Telmatactis stephensoni. Lineage (NCBI taxonomy): Eukaryota > Metazoa > Cnidaria > Anthozoa > Actiniaria > Isophelliidae > Telmatactis > Telmatactis stephensoni. The sequence goes on along the minus strand of JALIZF010001708.1, from coordinate 155,654 downwards.
CAAATTTCTCAAATTTTGCTGTGAAGACGAAGACGAACTAACTTTTGACATAATTGACTTTGCAATTTCTTCACCTGTCCTGTTATTCAAGTTTGTTGATGCCTTGCAAGAAGAGTACAACGTAGGTCATTCAGGTCGAGTTGGATATATAGATGCCATATCTGAATTGATTGATTTCCGAAAAATTAATGGAGCTGTAGATTCCGTTCTAAGGAATGTTTCCATCACTGAGGTTCACTTAAAGAAGGCAAGAAAGAGCGTTGCCAAGATGATGAAATTAAAATGGATTTGTGATCTGGACATTGACACTTTAGAATCCAAAGGACATTGGGCAACAATGGACGAATTACTGCAGGTGATACCTTTCCATCTTAGCAGATATGAACAAGTCTTACAAATGTGCCAAAACAATCTCACCGGAATTGTGTGTGCACTAGACCTTTCATTTGCTACACGTTTCATTGCTGTCTATCTTTTCATTCAAGTAAAAAGTTCTAGACCAATGACCTATCAATATCTGACAACTCAAATGATTGAAACAGCGAAAACAAATGGAGGTTTTGTGGACCAAAAACAATTCAAGACAGCAAAGGTGTACGGTTTTGATTCTCTTGTATTGACTGAACGTGACTTGAAAGTGATTGATGATTACATTCAGTACATTCGCCCTCGACTCGAGCCAAAGTGTGATTATGTTCTCGTTACTCGAAATGGTAAACAATATGACAAACTAAGCAATCTTATGACAAAGATGGTATTTGATGCTATTGGCAAATATATACATCCAAGTAGGTACCGACAAATAGTTGAAACAGAGAGTGTGAAAAATCTCACCAAAGAGGAGCAAGATGCTGTCTCGGAAGACCAAAAGCACAGCTCTGTAGTTGCACGCGTCCATTATCAAAAACAACGCTCAAGGGATATAGCCAAGAAAGGACATGAATGCCTGAAAAAACTCCAAGGCGAGAAGGGAGAGTGTGTTGAACAATACATTCATTCTAAACTTTGTTCCAATGTTGTTAAATTAGATGATCTTAAGAAAGATGACGATTGCGAATGTGAAGAAACAAGTAATGAGCAATGCAGGATAACCCCATTAAAAACACCACAGCCAAAGGAGAATGACGCATGCACCATTATCAAGCAAGAGAAACCAACAAAGACCATTGATACCTGTCCAAATTTAAGCTCAAAGCCAAGACAGCTTCGATTTACAACAGATGAAGATGCAAACTTGAAAACTGGTATCAAACGCCACGGATATGGACATTGGTGTGCTATACTCAGAGATCCATGTTTAAATTTCCAAACAGGACGAAAGGCCGACTCACTGAAAAAGCGTGCAGAGAGTAAATTCCCTAATTTGCGCCCCAAAAATGTGTAAAACAAGGTTCATTTAATAAAGTAGACAAATAAAGTCCAATGAATGATTTAATTAATGATCATTATATATGACAAAGGTGGGTAAGGCAGTGAGTTATCTCACATGCTAACTTCCTGCATTTCAACAAGCCAAAGGTCGACACTTTAGGCATTTCCACACTTTGGGAAGGGGTGGTCTATCATTTCACATACATTTATCTTCAATTCTGTCCAAGTAGGTAAAGATTGGGGAAGCAAATACAAATTCACGTCCAAAAGAATAGCTTGCCCACCTTCCCCATGCAGAACAATAGGTAACCCACTTCCCCACTGTTGCTAGAAGATTATTTTTGAGTGATCTCGTACTGTAAGTACTTCGCTTGAAGAAGGGGAGGGGTGGTCTAAGTACATTTCAGTTGCACAGTAGTTGGAGCTGCAAGTACATTTCCACACTTGGGAAGGGGTGGTCTATCATTCCACATACATTTCTCTTGAGTTCAGTCCACTTGGGGAAGAAGTGGGGAAGCGTATGCAAATTCACATCGTGAACAATGGGTTCCCCACCTTCCCCATGGAGAACAATAGGTAACCCACTTCCCCACTGTTGCTAGAAGATTATTTTCGAGTGATCTCGAACTGTATGTACTTTGCTTAAAGTATATTACCGTTGCACTGTAGTTGGAGCTGGCTACAAGTACATTTCCACACTTGGGGAGAGGTGGTCTATCATTCCACATACATTTCTCTTGAGTTCAGTCTACTTGGGTAAGAAGTCGGGAAACGTATGCAAATTCACATCGTAAACAATGGGTTCCCCACCTTCCCCATGCAGAACAATAGGTAACCCACTTCCCCACTGTTGCTGAAAAATCATTTTAGAGTATTCTCGTAAGATTTTATTTTAATTCAATTACAAAGATTTAAATATCAGTTTACAATAACTATGTCCTATGTTTTGAAAAAAGACGTAAATCTGACTAGCCATCGCCTTTCATGTGGGCGTGCATCGATCTTATCGTCAGCATCTTCTCGGTCCTCACCAGCAGCAGCATGGGCGTCAATGTCTGTAAGAACATGAATAAGTATCAGTATGCATTTTATGAATAAAATTGTCAACATCATCAGACTTACCAACATTATCATCACTTTCAGTTTGCTTTTCATCTCTGTCATCATCATCATCATCATCATCATTTTCTTGATCAGCATCCGCATCGTGTCGATGATCAGCATGGGGCGCGTCACTATCTGTAGGAATTTGAATAAGATGATCAATATGCATTATATGAATAAAATTACCAACATCATCAGGCTTACCAACATCATCATCACTTTCAGTTTGCTTTTCATCTCTGTCATCATCATCATCACTTTCATTATCATCATCCGTATCATATCGATGATCAGCATGGGGTGCTTCACTATCTGTAGGAATATGAATAAAATGATCGATATTCATTTTATGAATAAAATTACCAACATCATCAGGCTTACCAACATCATCATCACTTTCAGTTTGCTTTTCATCTCTGTCATCATGATCATCATCACTTTCATTGTCCGCATCTGCATGAGCTCCATCATCAGCATGGAGCGCGTCAATATCTGTAAGAATGTGAATAAAGTTATCAATATGCATTTTATCAATAGAATTATCGGCATCATCAGGCTTACCAACATCATAACCTTCATCGATCTGTGATGTGGTACTTGAATAATTCGGAAGGTATTTCTTTAGCTCTGGATAGGTGTCCATCAGTAGTTGTGTGGGAAATTCCGGTCTGCCTCGTCCTTTGAGCAAAAGCCATGCATCCAAGGCTGCGTTGGGTGCTGTATAATTCTTTTTGGCTAGAATCTGCAGGTTCATTTCTTGACTTTTGGTGAGGTTGAGAACGCGCATTTTGGAAATTATCATCAGCATCACAGATTTCAAATATAAGGCACTTGATGGTGCTTCTGTGAACTGCAGAGAATGATGAATCTCGTGTCTTTCTGGTTCCAGTTCCACAGCTGCCTGTAATAGACCACGTTCATCTTCTTTGGTTATGGCTTCTTGTGGATCGTAAGTTTTGTCTTCCGGACCGTCAGCTTCAGTAACGTCGAGGTTGATGACATCATCGATTGGAATAAGACTTGGGCCTGCACGATCGAAATCATTGTATATGGCGCCCTCCCCGAAGTCTTCGTCTTCTATTTCTTCTTCTTCGTCACTACAAGTTTATATAAAAAATATATATAAGTTTATATATAAAAATTAACAAATCAAGCAATTGATGAATGTGAATTAAGCTTGTATGACAAGTATTTTTGTGCTGAAAGATAGACAACTAGACAACAGGTGGTTTGGGTATTTACCTGAACAAGGGCTCATCCTGAAGTTCGTTGGCTAAGTAATGAAATATTTGCATGCAGTGGCGTCGCATCCACTCATGCGCTCTCGGTATGGTATGTTCGAGGCTCTTCGTTTCAAAGATCGCCAAACGCCTTTCTATGGCAGGATCGTCTGTTTCATTAAAGACTGGCACTTCCATAGCAGTGATGAAAAATGGGCATTTCAGAACTGATGTCGTAGGTTTTTGATGCTTGACCGACGCAACATAAAACCCTCCTTGAAATAGTTTCTTGGCTGTTTCGGCGTCCAACGTTTCGGAGCTCCACTCATCCAAGAAAATCAACTGAGTTGATTCGTCGACGCACTGGGTACTGAATTGCCTTTAATAAGAACAATAATAATAAGAACAATAAGAACAACAATAATAATGATGATGATGATGATGATGATGGTGATAATCTTCCATTGGGCCAAATACAATGAAATAGATTACAAATTACAATGAATGAAATAACTAACCGTTCCCTTGTTATGGTGGCAATCCTGTTAACTGGAATCACCCCTTGAAGGGGTGAGACCCAAGACGTTTTCCCACTATCTTTTGGCCCAATGACGCATAACTTCTTTGTTTTGTGTTGAAAGTGCCCCGTGCACAGAAGTTGATAAAATTTTCGCATAAAATCCTTCTTGGTGGACTCGTCTGGAAATGAGTTTTGGAGGCCATTTATAAATAGCTTGGGGCTGGGCACCTTGCTTTCGTCATACTGATATTTGACAAATGCCCTTGGGCTAATTTTCCCCACATTGTAATCTTCTATTGGATGTTGTACAAAGCTTTTATGAGCGATGTCGAAACAGGTTCCCAGGGGAAGCACCTAATGTTGAAATAAATATATTAGCTTAAGAACATGTACATTTCAATCAGTGCTGTGGCAGCCCTCTATGGTGAACCTTTACAAAACACTGGTCATTTTGAACCCCAGTGATCAGTTTCCGCCATTGAAATTGCACATATAAAACATGTCAATGTGTTTAATACCTCAATTAGATTCAGATCAATGTCGATCTGAGGAATACCTGCACAGCTTGGGTTGTTCAACATGTTGGCAATAGGAGTGATGTGGCCCACAAGAGTTTCTGCCATCTTTGGATTTGCACTTAGTTGATGGAGGAAATCGGTCACATTTTTGTAGTATACGTAAGTATACTTGGATGCGTCTGGTTTGTGGTAAATGTCTCCTTGGTGTAAGGAACAATTAAGTTGTCTCATCGCTTTCTCCACTGCTCGAATCGCCCCAAGGAGTTTGTTTTCCGGTTGCACGTACATGCCCTGTTCTTCACTTCGCATTTGTATTTCTCCTGGCAAGTTTGGAGATTCCATCACCTATATGTGAATAAAAAGAAACGTAAGGTAATGAAACTAAATATTAAATAACATAACAAGAAACAAGACTAATGGTGCACACCTGAATTTCACAGCCCACGTTTTGGAGGCTTTGAACCGCCTTAGCTACATTGTCGCGATTGCCCTCGTCGCAAATAATAACTCTGATGATTCGTTCTCGAACAAGCGCTCCCGTTATGTCGGCCGAACATCTTAACGGTTCCACCTCGGTTTTGTGTAGAAGGTCGCTCAGGAGTGCGCTCTGGCAATATTCAATAGACTCTTTCAGTAATTTTTGGACATAATAACTGTTGTGGTCTTGGAAACACGTAGATATGGTCGCCATTAAGACTTCTTTGGGTGTTTGTTTATTTCTGGATTTGATTGGCTTTAAGTCGTCGATGTCCAGATTGGAATTAATCAACTTGTGAAAAAGAACTCGTTCCAGGTCTTCGTTTTTAGGTGTATGCACAATCCAGTAGTTTATTGCTGGAAATAGGATGGGAATATCTGTTTCATCATCATCTTCTTCTTCTTCAGAAACTGTGTGACTGCCATTTCGTTTTCGTTTTCGATGTTGGATCGAGGTCAAACACGAAAAAAAGTACAGGACGCCTTCTTGTTGGGCGATTATGGAGTCTGCGAAGTTCCTTTTGTTCGTTATTAATAGCTTGGCATTTCGTAGTTTGCGTTTAGATGTCTTCCAAACGAGCCTGGCTGATAATACCTTCAAATTCTTGTCAAGAATGTCTTGTACAATCTTATCTTGTAACTGATTTTGAACAGCTTTACTTGACAACCTTCTATTCGGAATCATTCTTCTTAACTCAGCCATCTTGAAAACTTAACGTATGAAGACTAAAAATCAAAGTAAACTAAGATGCTCTTTTGGTTAAGAAATAAAACAAAAGAATGGAATAAATTTTGTGCAAGGGTTTTCCTGAGGGAGAAAACCAAATATTGGCATTGTTCCGATATCAAAAGGGAACGCTTTGCCTAAAATAACTTTCATTAAGTACTTTTTAGCAAGTTTTCTAAGAGGGACCCCTTTCAGTTGTCAGTGGGAACGATTGACCTCCCCTCCCCAAGTGTGTAAATGTACTTACAGCTCCAACTACAGTGCAACGGTAATATACTTTAAGCAAAATACTAACAATTTGAGATGACTCGAAAATAATCTTCTAGCAACAGTGGGGAAGTGGGTTACCTATTGTTCTCCATGGGAAAGGTGGGGAACCCATTGTTTAAGATGTGAATTTGCATACGCTTCCCCACTTCTTCCCCGCTTAGACTGCACTCAAGAGAAATGTATGTGGAATGATAGCCCTCCCCTCCCCGAGTGTGGAAACGTACTTACAGCTACAACTACAGTGCAACTGAAATGTACTTGGACCACCCCTCCCCTTCTTTATGCAAAGTACTTACAGTTTGAGATCACTCGAAAATAGTCCTCTAGCAACAGTGGGGAAGTGGGTTACCTATTGTTCTGCATGGGGAAGGTGGGGAACCCATTGTTTACGATATGAATTTGCATATGTTTCCCCACTTCTTCCCTGCTTAGACTGCACTCAAGAGAAATGTATGTGGAATGATAGCCCTCCCCTCCCCGAGTGTGGAAACGTACTTACAGCTACAACTACAGTGCAACGGTAATATACTTTAAGCAAAGTATTAACAATTTGAGAGGACTCGAAAATAATCTTCTAGCAACAGTGGGGAAATGGGTTACCTATTGTTCTCCATGGGGAAGGTGGGGAACCCATTGTTTACGATGTGAATTTGCATACGCTTCCCCACTTCTTCTCCGCTTAGACTGCACTCAAGAGAAATGTATGTGGAACACTATCACCTCCCTCCAAAGGGTCGAAATGTTTTTGCAGAGCAATGTACACCATGCCTCGAAGACCACCCCTCCCCTCTAACAATTTAAGAGGACCAATTTGATCTGATATTATGTTTGTTCCGAATAGATCTGCATAATTAGTCTCAAAAGCTTAAAGAAAATCCAAAGAAGCGCACATGAATTCGAAAATTCCACGTCCTTATTTTGTTAGGACGTTACTAGAAGCATCGACATTGAAATAAGAACTGAATAAAGATTTAGTGGAGAGTATTGTTTAGAAAACCAAGAGGAACAGAACAATTTGGGATATGATCTCTCTCCTCTCCTCTCCTCTCCTCTCCTCTCCTCTCCTCTCCTCTCCTCTCCTCTCCTCTCCTCTCCTCTCCTCTCCTCTCCTCTCCTCTCCTCTCCTCTCCTCTCCTCTCCTCTCCTCTCCTCTCCTCTCCTCTCCTCTCCTCTCCTCTCCTCTCCTCTCCTCTCCTCTCCTCTCCTCTCCTCTCCTCTCCTCTCCTCTCCTCTCCTCTCCTCTCCTCTCCTCTCCTCTCCTCTCCTCTCCTCTCCTCTCCTCTCCTCTCCTCTCCTCTCCTCTCCTCTCCTCTCCTCTCCTCTCCTCTCCTCTCCTCTCCTCTCCTCTCCTCTCCTCTCCTCTCCTCTCCTCTCCTCTCCTCTCCTCTCCTCTCCTCTCCTCTCCTCTCCTCTCCTCTCCTCTCCTCTCCTCTCCTCTCCTCTCCTCTCCTCTCCTCTCCTCTCCTCTCCTCTCCTCTCCTCTCCTCTCCTCTCCTCTCCTCTCCTCTCCTCTCCTCTCCTCTCCTCTCCTCTCCTCTCCTCTCCTCTCCTCTCCTCTCCTCTCCTCTCCTCTCCTCTCCTCTCCTCTCCTCTCCTCTCCTCTCCTCTCCTCTCCTCTCCTCTCCTCTCCTCTCCTCTCCTCTCCTCTCCTCTCCTCTCCTCTCCTCTCCTCTCCTCTCCTCTCCTCTCCTAATACGCACTAGAAAAAGTAAACAAACACGATGTGTGATCTAATGTTTCTCTTGCTACTCCAGTGCTATACATTTTCCGAAGTGTTGTAGGTAGGAGCTATCGTTTCTATATTCTTTCTATGATATCTTTCCGAAGTTTTAGTGCGATCAATGTCTCGATAAGCGCGCAAGTGCGCGTTTATATATATACTAGCTAGTCAGTATACAATGGTTTGGAGTTGAATACTGTGGAATATCCCACGAGTCACTTGCATTTTCTAGTATGCTCACTAGCCTTTTGGCGATTTTTTTATCGCACGCCACAGAAAATACAAGAGACAGTTGAATACTGCCGAATATACAATGGCTTTCTGATTGGCTGTACATTCAAAAATTTGTTCGTCTTGAGTTTTCAAGCTTATTCCAGGGAGAAAGAATCGATATCCTGCCACTTGAAAATCGCAGTAAAATTATAGATAAGTGTAAATGAATTTTGACATTTTCCAGACTAAAGGAGGGAATGCACTACAATAATTGATGAGCCTGGACTACCTGTGTCACCTATTTTCCGAGTTGTAAAGATTTCCCATGATCCTTTGCTCATACCTTTTCAAAGAACATGTAAAACTACACAGGGGCAGACTTCGCTAAAGGTTTCATACAAAATTTTGCAATTTGCAAAATATTTCAGACGTTAATCGCAATTATGGGCTGACAATATTTTCATCCTGGATTTTAACAAATTTGAATAGTTTCTACTCGACAACCTGGAAAGTAGGAATTTCGAATGTTGGAGAATTTGACGTCAGTTGACGTTGACCGACCAGCACTGACAAAGTTTAGTGAGTATACTTCTTTTCAGATGACTTTTTACAGCAACTTGTATATATCAATGCCTAAAGTCTATTAATGGTCTTAAAAACCTGAATTATGTTTTGGTTTTCCAAGTTCATATCCACCATGAAGAAAGCTGAAAAGTATGAAGTATAAAGTTATAGGCAGTTCAACTGACGTTCAGTTTGCCCGCCAAAACTGAGGGAGCCGCCTTTTTCGAAGAAAAGTTGTTTGAAAGCTATAAAGTCTACAAGGTATTGTCATTCATTATTGTCATATCATATTGTTCTTAGAAATTGCACATTTTCAGTAAGTTATGTATCCTCAAAAACATTTGCGATGTGCTGACGGCGTGTTCCTTCGTGTTCGTTTATATTCATCACTCACTTTTCGTTCACTCCGGCCCTATGTACAGAACTATTTGAACGAGTTTCTGCAAGGTTTGCTGTTTTTCAAGCAAACAACTTCAAAATATGTACCTTTTTGGCCGAATTAAGACTGCTCCAGATAATAAACTTTTTTTAACTACGTAAAACACATTTTGATAGAGCACAGAACAACATTTGTCGTAATGAAATAGCTTGCTGTCTAATCACTTGGTAAGACATTTCTCCATTTTCTTCGTATATCGATCTGATCACCATGTTCTCCATTCAGGGGCGGATCTAGGATTTTTGAGAGGGGGGTGACTGAGATACCAAAACCACGAATGTATTTTGAATATTCACGAAGCGCAAAGGGATTCACGTGATCAGTCACTGGTTTAAAATAACAGATAAAATATCTACAATCGTCATAACTGACCTTAAAAGAGAGAAGAAGCTGACATTCTTCGTGGATGTATCATCACAAATTGCTTGCAAATTTCCTCGGTATTCAAGGGCACCACACGACCATTCATTGCCAAAACGGCTAAATTGCCAAGCCTTTCAGTAGACATTGTGCTCCGAAGCCATGTGTGCACTCTTCTTACGCATGAAAATGACCTTTCTGCTTCTGTACTCCCCATGGGTAAAATCGTAAGAATCTTTAGAAGCTCCCTCACATTTGGAAAAAATGTCTCATCTGCTTTATTCGTCAGTAGAGAGGTTACACTCTGGGAAAGTGCTGGTTTTGGCTGTTTTCTCCAAAAGTTATACCATCGAATCAATTCACTTTCGAAACTTGCTGAGATTGGCATTAGATGACCCCATTTTGCGAGAAGAGTTTGACTTAGGTTTACGACCTCTTCCATCGTCTTGTCAATGATTACTTCTGGTACAAGAGCACATAACTCATAGTGTGATCTCTTCTCCTCGCTAAAACGGCACTTTATTTCCTCGCAGACAATATCGAGGAAAGGAATAACAACAGTTCGCTTCCAGTATTCCGCTGCAGTATCGGCGGGACAGTTGTTTCGGTTTCTTTGTGTGCTGGTCACCCTTGGAAACTGTTCTGTTGACCCTACCAAATCTGCCAATGCTTGGACGTTCGCATATATACGCTGAAACCACGTGTCGACTTCACTACGGATTTCAGCATAGGAACTTGCTACTTCATCAATTCTACTAAAACCTAGGTACACTTCCATCAGTCTTCCTTGTAGAGCTTTAACTAGTGGTCGCATTGGTTCAAGTACCTCTTTGGCGCATATGAAACTGACTATGTGTCCAAAGTTCACAAACGTATGTCGTAAGCCATTTGCTTTGGTTTTAGTGTTCCTGTCCCAGTTCCAGTTGTCACCCTCTGGATAGAACCTCTCGTCGTCAGTTGGAAGGCAAATTTCATTCAGGGCAATGACAATAAACTCATAAAGAGAATAGAGGGTTTCGAAGGTATCATGCCTAGCAACCCATCGAGTCTTGCATAAGTCTTTAAGTCTGTGCTTTCGATTTTCAGGCGCTAGTGCATCGATGACTGTGTTAAGAAAATTTTGCGAAAATTTTCGGCGAATTGTCAAAAAATTTAAAGAGTTCATGACATGAATCCATCATGTTTTGTATCGGAGAGATCTTGCATGCATGGCATATTACTAAGTTTAAAGAATGCAAACAGCATCCCTGATAGCCTGCATCTGGAGCGTGTTTTGAAATCTCAGACTGAACACCAACTTTGTCTGAACTCATCGATGCGGTTGTATCGTAGGCTTGACCGCGGCATTGGCTTATGTCGATAGCATTGTCTGTTAATGATTCCAAGATGGCGGCAGAAATGGCTACTCCAGTGGTACGTTCTAAATGTCGAACATCCAAAAGACATTCGCATTTCTTTGGTTCGGAAGGATCTCTAATATCAAGAAAACGCAGGCAAACTGCCAGCACTTCTCTTCCTTGAGTCGTAGTCTCGTCGGCTATTAAAGAAAAATGTGGTGTTTTCTCCAAGCACTTGCGAACATCATTCGAACTAAATCAGCTGCTATTTTGATTATGTCATTTTGAATGTTCTTACTTGTGTAACGAGCATTCTTAGGTCCATTGATGAGGTGGTCTTTGAGATCTGGATTGCATTCAGCCATAAGACGAACCAATGCAACAAAATTCCCTTCATTCTTCTCAGCATCTATATCAAACTGAACACTGTCATCTCTATGACCACGGAGAGAAATTTGTTGTTTTGCACAAAAAAGAACAGCATTAACTACGTGGGGCAAAATGCTTCTATTTTTTTCAATATTTTCAATGGAGGCATGATTAATCTGAGTGTCGATCCATAGACCTACATTTTCTGCTTGTGCACGAGCAATTGAAGCACGTTCCATACTTTTCTTGTGGTAGTTATTTGCTTCATGACTATCAAAGCACTCCTTGGATTTGACATATTTTCTGAACGGGCTATTTACAAAAGATCCAAGATTTTTCTTTTCTTGATCGCTTAAAAACAACACACACAAGAGACACCAACCACCTTCAAATTCTGTTTCTTTACTGTAAACCAACCACCTGCGCTGCTCAAGCCACTTCAACTGGAAAGATAACTTTCTCGAGCCAATACACTGTTTGTGTAAAATAGTAGAATGATCTGGTTTCCAGCAGGTTTGAATGATTCGAATCTTTTCAGCGTTATTTAAATCAGATTTGTGTAAAACATGACAGACGTCGTGGGGTGACACACTTGTGTACGTGGGGTTATAACTTCTTGGTTCTTTTTCTGTATCCCCTGATGGGAACAAAAAACTAGTTTTAGTTAACGATCAGGAAAAAAAATAACCAAAAAGTTATCAGATGAGATGGCTTATTTTATAGATTATGGAAGCTTTTGTGGAGATCTCCTTTAATCTGAGTACCAATAGTACAACACCCTTAAATGTTTTTAAGTTTCATTCTTAAAAATAAAATAATGAAATATACACTTTAATAGCCAACTTATTATTAACTTTATTGCAGTTTAATTAACAAAACTTACATAAAAGTTATGCTAACATCGTAATCTGATGCCAGACTTCTGAAAGCTTCTTTTTCAAGTATGTATTTAGAGACTTGTATAAAAAGGAGGGCTGGAAAGTTAACAAATAAATTTTCGGTACTCTCAAGGGAAAGAATTGCACCTGTCAAACCTAAACTTTGAAGTTTTGGCATATTGAAATGTGCAACATCATGTAACTTATCTGGCTGAATAACTAAACCGTACAAGGAAAGCATCTTAAGTTTATTTAAATGTTTTAAAGTTTCGATGACACTATTTGCTTCCAAACTTTCACAACTATCAAGAAATAGGTATTCTAAATTTGGACAGGCATTATTACCTAAAAAATCAACATCACATAATCCATGCTGCCAACTTAGATCTAGATATATTAGTTTGGAGGAATTCCCTAAATTACTGAACAGTTTTACTGATGAATACTGGATAGTTACATTTCGCATTGAAAAATATGTGAAAGATGTTGCATGTTTCATGATTGTTGCCATAGGTAGTTGATCAATATGGTCAATCATCCATTCATCAATCGGGACAATATTCCAGAGGCAATTTGTGTCGCAAATCCTCCACCATCTCATTGAAACACGGCAGAAGGAAGTCATAATTTCTTCAACTGAAGTGTAACTTAGGATTTTCACCAGAATTTCATCTGGTAGCACTATGAATAACCACAAACGAATTTTATTTTCTAGATACATATAATTTATATAACTAAAAATAACAATAATAATACTCTTACTTTCAATGTTTGAGATAGGAGAGGTAGAAGTGCGATCATTTTTTTGCCTCAGCATTCTGATCTGAAGTCCCAGGAGAGCAATCTGATGTAGAGTTAAAACAATTTTGATATTTATACTTGTGTGATATATAAAGTATGAGCAGCTGATCTTTATGTGATTTCAACTTGCTTCTTTTATTTCGAAAATACGATTATCATTACGAAAATCATTACGTAGGCAGTTATTTACTTACTATCAAATAAGTTATATTTTGAAGAAATTATGAAGTTCTTACCAATGGATTGTGAAACTTCTGTTGTCGAGGTTGTCTCAGTGGAAGCACAAGCAGGTTGCTCAACGACTACATTCGTAATAGAAACAGCTTACTGAGTTAAAGATTATATAGTTTTAATTTAAACAAAGCATTTTTAAAAAAAGCATACCAGGATCAGCAGTGATTCTTTTTGCTAATGGTTCGTACGCCAATTCGTCTTGTTGACTTTCTTGACTAGTCAAGTAAATTAAAATTTCATTTTTAAAAACTAAATTAAATAATATTTATGGACTACTGTCAGCTCAACGGTATTTAGCACGTTTTACTTACCGTGTAGACTTGCTAAAAAACGAAGAAAGCTTCTTTTGCTTTGGCATCGTGCTTGGGAATCGTTCTTTGGAATCTTGTAGTTCGGTGTGCAAACGCGACGTTTATCAGACATACACAGGAAGCCCAAAAAGGCGGGAAAGCGAGAAAAGGCGGGAAAGTAGAAGAGGCGTGAAAACAGATTATGGGGCAGAAAGCCGTGATGCCCGTTAAACAAGAGACAGCTTGAATGAAAAAATAAAATAAAATAAAACATGAAAAAAGCTCAAAAGCTAATGCCAAGATCAAAAATGAATATTTAACCGGCCAAAAAGGGGGGTGACTTATCACCCCTGTCACCACCCCTAAATCCGCCCCTGCCATTTCATACTGAGCCTTGGTTATGCCGTTGCACAAACTAGTGAGTACACGAGTTTAGGCTGCTCTGGATAAAACACTGGCACCGCGAGTGCCGGTAAAAACAATGCGATCAAGAACACTGAAGAACACTGATCGGTTTCTGAACGTGTGTATTTTCAGACCCCTTTTTTCAAACAAAAAAAATAAATAAATAAATAGATAAATAAATAAACAGTCAAATTATTTTCCGTGGAATCTTTTATCTTGCTTAATATTGTACAAGATTTGGAATTGCTTTTTGATGCACATTCATTTGAAAGTTATCAAAATGCTAAAAAAATCTTACTTCTCTCTATTCTTAGAATTTTATTCTTAGAATTTTATTTAGTTCTCTTATCACAACATACTGACAGACAAACTACAGTGAAGGGGAAACAGACTTTCGAGCAGCATTTTTTTGCCCGTGCATGTACACTGAGATGACCGAGCAGATGTCGTAGATTTTTATACCAGACTCACTACTTTTCCTTGCTTTTCTTGTTTTGTGTAATGAGCGGATTTTTCAATTTATTTCCTCGGTGAATCGTCGCGGGTCGCTAAAAAGTTCAAGCATAATTGCCATTTGAAGACTCTGACAACGAGTTTTGGAGGAAAAAAACTATATCGGCAACATTTTCGTCAATGTATGTGCCTCTGAAGGACGTCAAAGCAAAAACCTATCTGAGCTGAGCACTCAGTTTTGCACAATTAATTTTTGTTTGCAAATGTATATTGACCGCACAATATCATCAAAACAGCTGTACCGTTATATTACTTTTTCTTCTGTTTGATTGGTTTGAAAATTCAGCAAGGCAAAAAGAAGAAGTTGACGGCTTAGTACCGCTGTTGACGATGCGTCTCGCGGTGTTTAGTTGAGAATTTGGTGAGCGACATTGGTATTTTGTTTTTATTTTTCTCCACAATTTCAAAGCAGTTAAATGATAACATTAACACTGATATAATATTGAATTCACTTACCAGTAAATAATTTATTTGCTTGCAAAGACTTGCATTTAACAGGTTTATTTCCTGACCTTCATTTACCTTCGGGTCAGCTGGAGGCCTGTCTCCTTTGTTTTTGTTTTTCGCGCCTTTTTAGGCGCGCGCGCGCGCGTCCAGCTAGCAATTGCCAGGTTACTAAGTTTTTGGCGATTTTTGACTAAATTACGCGAGCTTCTAAAAATTCTCCTCTTAATTACAAAATACAATAAACGCACGTGCAAATAATAATAATAATAATAATAATAATAATAATAACTTTTATTTAGACACGATGGAATTACAGCTTAGCTGATGTGGTCGTGTATCTAATAATGTAAAAGTAAAATACTAGCTACATACAAATAATATGGCCTATTTAAATAATTAATATAAAAATTAGGTACTACCTAATAGCGGAGCTCCCATTTCTATGTTCTTAATTCAAATGAATTGGGATTCCTGTGTTAATTGCCCCAATTGTAAAGGTCTTGAAAGATGAAAAAGTTGAAATGAAGATTATGAAAATGAAAATTAAGGCATTTGCTTTGATTTGTATATACTCTCTCCCTTTGGTCTCCTGTGAATTGTATGGGCTTGTAAGCTTGAAGTGACCTTTATTATAGTATATTTCAATATTCAGATACACTGTCAGATTTCATAATTGACTTTGTAGTGGTTCATAATTCTCAGGAATAGAAAGCAAAAATCTCCAAAACCTTATTTCATTGATACAAATAATTAACCCTTTTCAACATCCTGGATATTGCAGAACTACATCTCTTGATTTGCTTGTTTTCACTATATTGTGACATCTTGGTTTTTTTTTTGTGTGTGTGGTTTAGTGTTGTTGTTGTTGTTGTTGTTGTGTTTTGTATTTTTAATGACACACTAGGTGAATACTTGTCTCTTCCAGATTACACTGATAATACAATTTAAAGTGATGATAAAAACAGCTACTTGACACAACAAGAAAACAAGGAATTACTGAAGTATTTTCAATTTGCATTTACTAGTAAGGTCTCATATGGGCTCAAGGAGCAACTTCATGCTCAATGGTAAAACAACTCTATTTTGCATGCAAATTCTTTCCTTTTTCCTGTCATTAGTCAATCAGTTTCATTAAATTCCAGACCGTTCCAAACTTGAACTGTATATACACATTATCCGGGTTGAAATGAGTTCAAAATCAATTTTTTATAAATTTTATTATTAAAAGTAGTGCAAAAAGTTCACTGTAAAACAATGTCATTATACATTTATTACTTGAGGGTTTGTCTAAACTTAGCCACAGTTCAACGTGCATAAGCGTCTATTTTTTCAAAGTCATCAGTCCCAAATAAAAGATAAATGATCAAATATAGGTACAACGGACTTTTTGACATCAGATTTTTTTCTCTCAGGGTCTTTACCTTGAAGTGCTTTCCTTGTTGTCTTTCGAAGCGTAGTCCTCAGTCCTTGTTTCACACTCGATGCAGACGATTCTTAATTTTCAACTTTGGCTAGATTTTTAAGCAGCTTTACTGAAGGCATCTTCACGAAACGAAGAATACACAATCCTCAATGACTCATTCCTTATGAGAAGTTTTTTGAAGCTACGAATCCAACTAAAAAGTCTTCCAACTTTGAAAATGTTCTCTGTGTCCTTCGTCTTTCGAGCAGTTTTTGAAACGACACCGGGCCCGAAAAAATTCAAACGTACGGGTTTTTTTGCTTTAACTCGTCAAGATTAGCACCGATTAATGATCATGAAAATCGCTAAATTTTTACGAGGTTTTCAGATGATATTTTTAAGTTTTGCAAGTTTAAAACAGCAAGGAAACTTGTAAATTTTCAGTTTTCAAAGTGTCAGCGCGCGTCAAGTTGGCGCCAAAAAGCAATCAGCCAATCAGCATCGCGATGTACAGGGACGTATGTATGTATGTACGTACGGACACTGGGCTTCCTGTGTCGGTCCATGAAAAATCAACTGGAATGGTTACCATTTTTTCTTAGGTATGGTGCTCCGCTCGCGCGGGCCGAAGCCCGCGCGGGAGCTCCGCTATTACTTGTTCATGTCAAACTTGCATGATTTAAGAGCAGACTTAAAAATACTTAAATCCTCAGAAGCACGGAGTTCGTTGCTTAATGAGTTCCAAAGCTCAGCAGCTTTGAAAGAAATAGAATTTCTCAAAAAAATTGATTTTGGGCTAGGTAAAATAAAAGTAAGCTTTCTTCTAAAATCATAAATATGATTAGTTTTACATAAAAGTGATTGGCAATGACTAGGTGGATGCCCATAATAACAATTATAACTGAAATATAATAATCGTCTATGATACATGGTGAGTAAAGTGTTCCATTTGCTCTTGGAAAGAACCATTTCCGTAAGTGTATCCCAGGCCAGTCCATATATGATCTTGGCAGCCCGCACGTGGATCTTCTCGAGGTTGTCATTATTGTTTTACCACAGGAACCCCATATCAACAATCCATAAGTAACAGATGGGAGGATGACCTTGAAGTAAAAGTCCTCTTATGCTTTAACTGTGAGGAAGTAAAGAGATCGTAGAAGACTCAACTTTTGCGTAAAGCTTTTGATGAGCTTAGTGATATGATGGTTCCAGTTGAGGCCGCTGTCCAGCTCCACACCCAGACACCTTGTCTCCTCTACACGCTTGATGCTGTTACCACCCAGCTTGACGTCTTGAATTGGGCCAATAAATGAACCCTGTCCCATGATCATGAATTCAGTCTTTCCAGTATGAGGAGTTAATCCATTTAAACAGCACCAATCATACACCCTCGATAGAACTTTGTTGAGAATGCCGACAACCATATCAGGGCACTTAGCTGCAACGTATAGCGTCGTGTCGTCAGCATACATATGGACATCACCTGTTTCTCCAGCAACATCAGGTAGATCGTTACAAAACAGGGAGAAGAGTATAGGCCCAAGAACAGAGCCCTGGGGAACACCAAACTTAACTGGTCTTGAACTTGATATGTAGCCATTTATACAATTCGCTTGATGTCTGTCCTTAAGATAGTCATTGATCCAAGATAACAAATCACCAACAACTCCTATGTTTTGAAGTTTACAGAGTAATGCGTCATGGGGTATGGCATCGAAGGCTTTTCGGAAGTCAATGAATACAACTCCAACAACCAACTTATTATCGAGATGTTGCCTCCAATCCTCTGTCATCTTTACAAGCAAAAGTTCAGTGGAGTGACACCTTTTGTACGCCCATTGATGGCTGTTGCTTAGGTGGTATTCATCGATGTGTTTTCTTAAGGTAGAAGCTACCATAGATTCCATGAGTTTTCCAGGCACACTTAGTAGAGAGATAGGACGATAGTTCTGTTTGTCTGTCTCGTCGTCTTTCTTGAAAAGAGCAGAAATTTTTGCAAACTTCCAGGTGCTAGGGACTTTGCATGAAGATGCACTTGACTTGAAAAGTGATAGGAGTGATGGTACGATTTCATGTCCAGCGTATTTTAGTAGCTTTGGTGCAATGTTGTCATGACCACAAGCCTTGTTTGCTTTTAAGTTCTTTAAAGTGTCCTTCATGCTCTCTTCAGACAAATCAATACTAGTTACAGTAGGAGTAAATCAGCCAGAATTAACCACTTGTACTTGTACTCTTGGAAGCTTGTTTGCTAATTTTTCTCCGATGGTTGAAAAGTGTTGGTTCAAGAGCTCTGCTTTACCTATATCAGATGTTTCAATGGTTTTGTCGGGTTTCCTGATGCCAAGGATTGGCTGTGAAGATTGATTGCATGAAGCACGTTTAAGAAGCTTCCAATAGGAAGGAGGCAGCATGGCCGAGTGGTCAGAGCGTTGGTCTCGCAATCTGGCGGTCCCAGGTTCGATTCCCGCTCTGGCCACTAGCTGAGACTGAATTTGTTCCGATTTCGATTAGTTCAAATTCAGTTTCTCGGCCATGCTTGAAATATAGCCAACTGGTTTGCCTCCTTGCCAGTTGGGATTCTTAATCCATTTATGTTTGATTTATATGATTTAGTTAGTATTTGTAAATTGAGCTGAAAAGCCCTGTTGAGGGAGTCTCAATCATGTATGTATGTATGTATGTATGTATAGGAACGACAATCCTTCACTTCATCAAATAGACCTTTGAAGTACTTACCTTAGAATACTGAGAATAGAATAGAAAGGAATAGAGTAGAATAAGAATAGGATAGGAATAGAATAGGAATAGAATAAAATAGAACAGAGTAGAGTAGAATAGAATAGAATAGAATAGAATAGAATAGAATAGAATAGAATAGAATAGAATAGAATAGAATAGAATAGAATAGAATAGAATAGAATAGAATAGAATAGAATAGAATAGAATAGAATAGAATAGAATAGAATAGAATAGAATAGAATAGAATAGAATAGTGTATAATTTTACGGTCTTTTCTGACAAAAACGAACCTAACTTAATTTAACGTTCTTAAAAACTCAGAGTAGGACTTTGACCTCAATGAAAAGAAAAAAAAATCCTCTCAGAGTTCCATTTTGAGGAGAACTAGAAAGTTAATCTCAAGACATTCTTGTAACTGCAATTTCAATTTAGTTTTTCTAAGATCGAATAAGTTAAGCTTAAGTAACTTATTGACGAACTACTCGTTTCTATTCGTTGCGTACCAACAATTCTTGCTTTTGCAGAGTAAAAAACATTTCTTGATAATCGAAAAGAATTTGATAGTGAGCTGGTATTTAAAATTATTATTGCTTATTTAAATGGGAGCTCCGCTATAAGGTAGTACCTAATTTTTATATTAGAGTGATTTTCATCGGACTGTGAAATAGTTACTAAGCTAATAGACACCAGCAGACCCCAATAGTCGCTACTAGGGAAAGTTTTATTTATTGCATTTATTTAATTTTCGAAGTAGTGCGTGACTATGTAATTAGACAAAGATAATTAAATACGATTCAATCAAAACAAAAACCAAGAAACAGTAAAAGAAACATGATAAAGTTTTTATTCCTTCATTTCTTTATTTTGGGGTGATTACCAACGTACATTATCAGAAATTATGCCGCCGCAATTCTTGCAGAAGCTCGGCACTGATGTTAGAATAACTAACGAACCACAGAATATGCATTCGGTTTGCATGTTTTCACATAAATTTGACATCTGAAGAGAATGGGTATTCTCTTTTACACTATCTTGGTATTTGTTCAAATTTGTCGAACTTCTTTCTGGCCTGTGAAACGATAACAAATTACCCAGCTCAGGTTTGGCTCTTTCGTTCTCTTCCACAGAATCTATTATAGCTCTCAAATGATCTATTTCTACGGGAATTTTAGCTAGCTCTCTCATTACCATATCAGCTGATTTTGCCATCGGGTTTTCGTTATCGATTGATCTATCATCTGGACTCGTCAGGTCAATCAAGCTAACGTTTAATTCGCCTGAGTCTGCTGGTTCTTGTTTGCATGTAGACGTCTCGGCAACTTCTTTACTGGGTGAGTCCAAGATATTTTGAACCACCATCTCCAAGTCTCCATCCGCTTGTGCAAGTCGGGAGGCTAACTTGACTTCGTCAATAGTGGGAAGCACTCTTTTCAGTTTGTCGAGTTTCTCATTGAAGTTCTGCCGTGTGGGTTTAGCCAAGGTGATTGGGAAGGGAGTGGCTGCTGCGGCTGTAGTGGCTGTGCATGTGGTTAAGGTACTTGAAGGTTTGGGCTGTATCTGATGGAGCTGTATGGCAGTTTTTAAGATTGTCACTGGATTTAGATTGTCTCCTGATTCTGCGGCAATCTCCCGCGAGTAGCTGTTGATAGAGTTGAATAATTCACGATGCTTTTCCATTTGCTTCTGAGATTTGGCTAAAAGGAAAGTAGAAAATAAATATTTAGAATACAATTCTAATCTGGGTGTTAGTCGTTAAGCTTTAAGTTGGTATCCAGCGCAAGTGTGAACACGGCCTAAATAAAATAATGATTATGAACCGATTTCAAACAATCACTATACGTATTTAAGGAGGGCTGTATGTAGCAAGAATACCACCCCCTTCCCACCCCTAGCCTCTAGGGATCATAAATCACTAAAAAACAAAATGAATAATAATAAGTGCTTATCTAAAAAAATCGAGCATAGCACTTAAAAACCCATAAAACCATAAAACCCATAATCTGCGATTAAAAATATCTGTCCTAAAATTAAAAGTGGTGGAAGTTATTAATACTAATTTGTAGGATTTACAAATTAAAGTGATGAAATATTATCGAAAAGGCAATTAATAAGCCACGTGCAGCTTTCGTGACAAATATATTACCATTTCGACTTACCTTTCCTTTGCTGAGATTTGGGAATTGAATTTTCTACCACATGCCTTGCCGTCTCATAATTTGCAAGCTGAAGTGCAAAATTAGCATCATCCTCGAGTAACTGTGGAGAATTGGTTGTCATTTCAGGAAATGAAATTGCACTTTCTTTTGAATCTGATTTTTTAGCTTCTAAGGGCGTTTGCAGATTCATCCGCCAGAGTTTTCCCTTGCACATGTCCTCTGCCTTATGTCTTGCTTGAATGCGTAATGCAAGTAAGTTCTCGTTGCTTGCGCATTTGTTACAAGAACAGTTTTCAAAAGGACAGTTTCGCTTGTGCCCTTTAAGCAGCGCTATTTGTCCATGTAAACGGCATTTACCGCATTTTCGCCCTGACATGGCGGAGCTGGTGTTCGAAATGAGTAAGCCGCTGGATTTCAGTATAGGTGCATCATTCATCTGATCACATGCATGAGAATGCATGTGAAACACACTTTGTCTCACGGGTTAATGAAAACCACTCTAGTCATTGATTACAACTGATAGCAGTATAATTGCCAAAAGTCTGTTGCAATTTGTGAAAAAAAAGGTGCTGTGATTTGACCTTTTTGCCGTAACACTATTTTCCAACTTCGTGAATCTTGAAACAAAGAACTGCATCGTAGAAGGTGCGGAACGTTAACTTCTTTTGTTTGAAATAAAACTGCCCTTTGTCTTCCAATCAAGAACGCATAAAAATAAAGGCGGTATTACACGAAACGATTTTTAACGACGATTTTCAGCACAAGGTCTCTTCAGACTTTTAATCATCGAATCAATAATTTAATTCCCAAGTGGGCTTAAATTTCATCTGGCTGCAAAGCGGTGAGTAAATCGCGCAACTGGAGCTCGCTGTCAGTTTTAATTCAGAATGTCTTGGCGAATAAACCAAAACTATGGCTGCTACCGCCGTGGAAGTACTTATTCCAGGCAAAAGAGATTACAGATTATAATGTCGTTTTTAGATGCATCTTCGATAGCAGAAACGTCGAGAGCTTGTAAGGTTTCGTACAATTGTGTAGATCACAATGTGAAATTATTTCGACAGAAAGCAACTTTAAAACCGTCCCAAAACAGACAGGAGCACCCACGACAAATGGCATGGTGGAAAGCTGCATATCTTGAAGCCTTGATGTGGATGTATCCAACCCTCTACATTCGTGAACTGAGACAACTACTACAGAATGATTTTGGTCTCGCTCCTGTTGACGTTCCCTCCATATCGTCAATAGCTAGGCTGTTTACGAAGCTCCGCATCACCAGAAAGAGATGTGTTCATGTGGCCAAGGAAAGAATGACAGCACATTTCCTTAACTTGCGTCAACTTTTCTTTCAATGGAGAAGGACCGTTGATCCCAGGAAGGTGTACTTTTTTGACGAAACACATGTCAATTGCGAGACTGACGAGCGCGAATGGGGACGGGCTGACTCTGGATTTGCGTGTCCGGTGTTTCGTCCGAAAAGTAGACTAAGAGTGGGAAAGTATTCTGCGCTTGGTGTATGTGGATACAACGAAGGATTATTGCAATCAATTCCAGTTCAAGGAAACTTCACAGCACATTTGATAAATGACGTTGTAGAGAATCAAGTGCTCCCACTGTTACCTGCAGACACATTTTTGGTTGCTGACAATGCAAGTGTCCATAATGAGGTTGCATTATGTAGGCTGCTGGCTAGGAAAAACATTACGCTCGTCAAACTGCCAGGCTATAGTTATGACCTAAACCCCATGGAAATGGTGTTCGCGCAAGCCAAAGCAATAGTTCGTTTTACCCCTGGCTTTTTGGATGAAAATCCCATTCTCGCTATGGTAAACGCATTTCAACAGGTCCGACCAATGAATGTAAGAAACTATTATCAAAGATGCTGGAGAGTATTTGTATGAATAGACCACCCATAAACATTTAAGTACTTATGAACTGTTATAAGAGACAATTAGAGTCATATTGTAATCTCCAATAAAAAGATAATTAGATATAAAGGCATACTGAGCAAGCGTTATGCAAAATTAAAATTTCAACTAACTAGTATATAGACTATTACACTCTAATAAACACTATTAAACACTGACTATTAGTAATTGTTTCACAGTCCGATGAAAATCACTCTAGAGTACAAACACTAAAAGTGTGCAACAAATAGTACTAAATAGCACTAAATTATGCTAATTCTATTGTTTTCTATTGTTTAATTACCACTATTTAGTAGTAAATAGTGCAAAGTTTTGCACACTTTTAGTGTTTGTACTCTAAAGAACACAAAATACAATTCATAAAGTAGATCAAAAACTTAATTGATTTTTTTGTCCCAACTATTCCAAGTGTCCCAACTGTCTTTGATTACTTAGTTTTAAAATTGTAAGCTCAACACATCCTTAAATAACTTGGTATTAAAACATTTCACTAATATCAAGTCTAGAATTTCCATATATACCTATTTCAAAAAAGGTTGTCCTCAGTATTAATGCATACTGCATAGTGAATACTGCAAATTTTGGGTATTTTTCACAATTTTTATAAGTAGAAAAGTTGCGAAAAAGTCTACTTGGATTTAACCTGAGAGGAAACAGTGAATCAACATTAGTAAAGCTTCTTGTTACCCAATTACAAATTGTCCATAATACATTTCAGTCTTGGTATGCAGTATTCACTACGCAGTGTGCACCACAACCAAGGACAACCTTTTTTGAAATAGGTATACATGTCCTTTGTTTCGCTAATTAACGGGGAAAAATTGTCACTTATTTAACCTCTGACGAAGGGCAGACGGCCGAATGCTCGGATATTAAACTATCATAAACGTAGAGGAGACGGATAATGTGAATATTGTTTGTGTTGCAAATCCCAGGTGAGTTTTCGTTATTATAGGATGAGAGTTTTTCAGTATCTACATTGCGTAACTACATCAAAACTTATCGAAATGTATACGTTTAGAAACAGCTCGTTATTGTGGATGGGTTCTAGTAAAAATGAAATTTAGTCTTTCTTTTCTACGCGGTCTCTCAGGTTCTTGATCTCTTCTTCTGATGTCATTTCTTTTTGCTGCTTCATATCAATGTGTCCTGTCTTGGTGCTAAAAACATAATCACACTTTCTTGTGCTGGCTGCAAAAAGACGCCCGCTGGTTGGCTGAAGGTTCTCCCAGAATGATCGCGTTGACCTAAAATGGGACAAATAAGAATTGTTATGGTCAGAACCAATTTCCACACGGAAATGCTGTGCCAATGAAAGGCCTATCAAAACAGTGGCATTTTTCAGCAACATCCGTGTGGAAACGGCTCTATGTGAACTAGCAAAGTTGTAAAGATGGCCAATGCCTTTGATGAGTTACGATGACTATAAAGAGTTGAAATTCATCTTATGGCAATGGTATTGCACTCAGTTATTGTCAAAAAGGTTTTCCATTTCATGTATCAAGTGCTTGAATAATTAGCAAGAACACAAGAACAACTAACTTTATCCAACTGCATTTTCTCACTATATTATTTTTCTACACTGAACTACATCTACATCACAGTCAATATAGTAATCATGGTTATAGACCTATTCCTGTCTAGTCACATGACAGTTCTTTCAGTACCAAAATATTTAACAAATAGAACATCTTTTTCCGTGCTTCGTTTAGTAATACAGCACGCAGGGAGTGACGAAAGATGTGTAGTGAGAGCACTGGCCATAGGCGAGTGCTCTCGGCACTTTCGAAGTGCTGTATTAATGAACGGAGCACGGAAAAAGATGCTCTATTTGTTTTATTATCTATTTTTAAGTAAATATTCAAGGGAAAATCAAATTCAAAAGATGTGGGAAAATTCAAAAGATGTGCGCGCGCGGTCGAGCAGGCGCTGCTGACATCAGTACTGTGCTCCGTTCTCAAATGTTGATGGACAACGTTTTTGACAATGACTGTATACTTACTATATATGTAATATAGTAATACATTAGGTAGGGTAGTTATAGAACTAGAGTAGATTTCGTATGACTGTGAAAACGGCACCGCACGGTCACGGCACGGTTACAGCAGGAATTTCGAATGTTTTTATAGACAACACGGTACTGACACGGTCACGGCACGTCGTGGTTCGTTTCACACTCATACGAAATCTGCTCTATTTCTGTCTAGTCACATGACAGTTCTCTCCGTATCAAAATATATGTCGATGGACAACGTTTTTGACAATAACTGCATTTTATTGACAGACAGACATAAAATGTCGCTGCTGACATCACAACTATTTTGATTTGCTTTTTCATGTTATGGGGATGATTTCTTAATCGCATTGAATGTAGAAACTAGTACCCAGGCCCAACGGAAGTTGAATGCACGAGGCATGGCAGCGCGAGTGACGGGATACAATGACTGTGAGGAGGAGTTCATCTTATGGCAATGGTGTTCCATAGTTTAAAGAGATGCTTTACCTTGGTCTGACCCATGGGTACGTATGCTGCTTTAAAGCCTCACCCCAATAGCTGTGTTTAGAGCTCGCGGCTGGAAGTTTTACACGCTCTTTGGCAAGCTGTTAATTAAATGCACATTGTTCTATTAGCGGGTATTTCAGTAAATTTTGATTTCTCCAATAGAGGCTTTGCAACATCAAGTGATGGCAGCCATGACAGGAGGCAGGAACAATAGAGTCTTTCCCCCCTGGGAAACTGAACTCTTTTTCATGTAAACCAGATTAGTCCAGACTCTATTGTTTCTGCCTCCTGTCATGGCTGCATGAATGAATGGAATTCTATAACGCCGCATAAAAAAGCAAGATATGATTAATCCTGGTTTTCACGAGTTACGGGAGCAGAAGCTCTTTTTTTACACCTAGGTGAGAAATGCAACACTGAGTCTGCGTATGTTACTTCCGCTTCTGCTTCCGTCGCTCGTGAAAACCAGCCCTTACTGATGTTTCGAGTCGTAGCCCTTCTTAGTTACAGATTTCAATTAATTCATTTAAACCGCTGTGGAGACCACACGCCTTATCATAGCATTTAAGCAGTGTGAACATAATAACAACTGAATAGTTATCTTTTGGCCGAGCGGAAAATGACCTAATATGGTGAACGTCGTTAGCTGTCTTTCTACACAAAGCGCAACCTTAAGTCTTTCCATGGTGTCGATACTTGCAGAATAGACCTTTCCCGAATACTTTTGAATGACCGGGACAAGACGAAGCTGGGGTACTAAAATACAATAAGTATAAGCTTCGACTAGAAGCTATGGTCAGTCGTGCTATTTCGTGAAAGGCATATGCGGTTAATTTCAGCTCAGCTCGTTTGTACGAGCAATTTGTGATTGTGTAATTTAGGCTATAGTTTTATTCATCATATATATCAGGCTATAGTTTTATGCCGTCTTTCGGTACGTAGTTGGCATTTCGTAAGTTCCCTTATGACGTTTCATTACCACTAGCCTTGGTGCTCTCAAAGGATTGTAGTATGACACGTCCTAAGAGTAATTAAGGGTCTTCAGTTATCACTTACGTTGGTATCACTTCTGTGAGAGACATACAAAACGTCAACAACAGCGCATTATACTATTTACCTCTTCAGCAATGGCCCTGACATGATAAGGTTCCATACCACTTTGGTAGCTGCAAACAAGAACTCAGCCTACAGTGTGGCCAAGAAAAGATTACAACAAATGACAAGATCAAATTATTAGGAGTGACATTAGACAATAAATTGAAATTTGATTATCATATTTCTGACATTTGCCGCAAAGTTAGCGGACAAATCAATGCTCTGAACAGGTTAAAAAATATTCTACCACTTAAAACTAAAAAAGCATTGTATCGCGCTTTTATACTGCCTTATTTTTATTATAGTAGTCAAGTATGGCATCATTGCGGTAAAAGAAATACTGCTAAACTAGAAAAAGTAAATGAAAGAGCTCTTCGTTATGTATACAAAGATAAACAATTAATTAATTAATGTGTATAGGCTGTCATTTTACCATCTTCCGACCCCCTCAAACATACATAATTTCCTTACATCGGTTCAGTGGTCACACAAGCGAGGCTTCAGGGTACAAATTGGAATAATCCTTTGTGTGTACCCTAGAGCCTCACTTCAATGCTTCGTGTGTGACCACAGAACTGATGTATGGAAAATGGTGAATAAAATCGGTCTTACATGAACAAATTAGACTCACCAAAAGGAAATTCAGGTAACCCACTCATGCCAAATTTGAGATTTCCGTTCATGCATTCTGGAGTCTTATAGCCCACTGGCTGAGTAATCAGATGTTTCTTGATTCCTGCCTCGTCTAGTGCAGCCTTTATAATACGAATAGTTTCTATGCACACATCAGGGTCAAAGAAACAGGTGATACCAACTACATCAGCTCCTGCAACGCCAATGTAAATCAGACCAATTCAATTAAGAAATTCAGTTTAAAATATGAAAATAGATCAGGAATGGATAATGCTAAGAAAGCGAAACTGGTAATTGCTGTCTGTGCAATGTTGGTGGCGCTAAGGTTATTTTTGTAACAGGAAGTTGACGCCGTCGCGTGCGCAGACGGCGGTGAAATCGACGAAGGTGTATCGACGATATAAAGATTCTTGGTTTTACCGCGCTGCGCGAATAAGAACAGGAAAGAATTTTTGAGCGGAAATCAAATTTCATTGTTTGTTCGTGCAGTGGCGTCAGTTTCCTGTTACTAAGCCACGAACATCGCGCAAATAACAAACACTGATCCAAGTATCACTAAAGAATAATGACGATATATCACTAAAGAATAATGGCGATGGTGGTCCTACCAGCTTTGGCTAAACGCAAAGCACACTCTTTGACTGGAACATCATTCATATCTCCAGACGCTGATATCGCCATACAACAAACCACAGGCTTCCCGGTAGCCTTCATGACTTCAATAGCCCACTCGGCCTCTTCTACATATTTAAAGAGCTGAAAGAATAAGAGAATGCACTTATATTGACACATTGACCGGTTCCGCCTAAATCATTACATTGGCAGACCTTTTGTTTATACTTATTTGTACAAACATTAACCCTTCAATACATAGAAGCTGAGACCAAAATGAACATTGGGAAATCTGTTGATTAGATGATTGTAATAAAAGCGCGTGGACGTGGACATTTCAAACAGCAACTGAGACAAATTCTTGGTACTCCAAACACGATTATGTAGTGTCTAGGTTCGATGATCTCGAAAGGATCGATGCTTGTGCAAATAACAGGGTTTGTGCTACTCCTTAAAGTCCTTGAAAACTCCTTGAATTTCATTCATGTCTTCAAAGGCGCTTGAAAAGCCCTTGAAATTTAGAAATTCTGCTCAAACTCCTTAAATTTTTACTTTTAATACAATACATATGGGATTTCAATGGGATGGGAAACATGGAAATTCACTTTATTCTTTTACATGTAAGTGAGGGAAGAGGATGTCCTAGTATTTCAGTAAAATCATTAGTAAAAATTGGGTAACACTACTCCTTGAAAATCGTTTTTGGGTCCTTGAATACTCCTTGAATTCTCCTGGAATTTTAAATTCATATCTCAGCACGAATCTGGTATGCGGGTCAGGAACAGCTTTGATTTCAGGACCTGCAGGAAAAAACCAGGTCTGATTGGGGAACAGTTCCATACACGTACAGCACCTGTACCAGGTCGCAGCTAGAGCGTTTCGTTGAGTGCTGTTTCGTGCATCTTGTGCGTAACTTGTATTTGGTCGTTACCACGCTGGTTCTGCGTAAACAGAATTGATAAGTATGTCCTCGTGTAAACATGCCTCATTATCATATGACCAGTATTTGGCCCTGCGCGCGCTCTTAAGACTAGAAAACCTTCGAAAATAGTCACTTTCTTAATGTATTGCCTGTCCTATAAGAAAATCGACGTCGTTCTTGATAAACACGTCAAGTTGCCTCTTGAATTCAGCCTGGCAAACGTCTTTACTTGCACCATTTAGATATGAGGGAAGTTGAGAAATATTGCCTGCCACTAGGGCCTCTCCCAGTCGATTGCTACTTCCCTGGCCAAGTCACATGCTGCTTGGTTGACGTCCTCACACTGCAGTGAGAAGTCGTTTTTGTTACACTTATTTCAAAAATCGTTGTCGTGACAAAGCAACAAGCGTCAAGACCGAACTCAATGCTGGCCTTGTGATGGTAATGCATTTAAATCAACTTGTTTTTAAAGAGCTAATTACAAAATGTGAGTATTTTCACGTACTTGTTAGTATATCGCACTCAATTAATCAGTTGATAACACTAGTGTGATTTTAATGCCTTACAAAACCAGCATTCATTTCGGCCTTGGCTTGTTGCTTTGAAGTGCAACCGTTTTTCAAAATAGTTTATATAGAACGCGCGAACGTCTCTGTGCTGTGATATAATCACAATGCATGGAGATGTAGAGCATAAGGAAAGCAAGCTTAGGAACCAGAGGCAGAAGCCGTTTTTCTCTTGCTTTTCAGTGTTCTCTACAACTGCCAGTGTTATAACAGTACAGACATAATAGATCATGTTATGTTGATAAAATGTTCTTAAACTTTTTGGTGCGACAGAACATCAAAATAATTCTTGCGCTTGTTAAAAAGATCGCATTGCAAAGATATTGCTATTCTGTTTTATAACAAATGTTAAATGAGCGCGAGGACTTGAGGAACTCGAAATAAGAGTATTTTGCGGTTTCCGCATAGAAGACAACTTTAAGCATCTTTTCCGGTCTCATTGGTCTATTTGTGTCCATTAACGTGTCCATTATATTATTGTAAATAAATAGATTGGTTCTTAATTGCATCATTTGTTGCGGTTTGTTTTACTTTCGATCCTTCTCATGTTTATACATCCTTATCAAATCATTAATAATTCATTAGAAAACACACCGTAACGTAGGTCTTTATATCGGATAAAGATTTCTGTTCATTTGCATAAACTTTAACCTAAGCCGAAAATAGTCCAACTTGAAAAAGTCTGGTCCAATATGATATTTGACAGCTACCTATAAAGACTTTTGATAAGGAATATACCGAACTCGAGAACGTGTTATATCGGGTCTTAAGATCCTCGCCTTCGGCTCGAATGTTTATCCACCGATATAACATGCTCTGTTGTTCTTTATACATTACTCATAACTGAGATATTTATAGATTATTAGGTGTACTACTATATATGTAGTGTGTTTATTGGTAGGTTTTACAGTTTTGAATGACTATATACATTTTGTCAAACAGATGCTTGTAGGTTGTGCTTAGCTTCATAATTAGCTTGTTTCATCAACTCAGCTTGTAAAATATTTTTTTTATTTTTACCGAGCTTTCGACCTACGCATTCTTCCTCAGGGTAACAATAGAACGCTCGCAGCTACGACT
Source organism: Telmatactis stephensoni (assembly GCA_029948255.1). NCBI lineage: Eukaryota > Metazoa > Cnidaria > Anthozoa > Actiniaria > Isophelliidae > Telmatactis > Telmatactis stephensoni. The sequence continues at coordinate 125,241 of JALIZF010001708.1, read as the reverse complement.
ACAAGAAACAAATCATACCATAAAACATCGAACCGAGCCAAAATGATAAAACAGTATGTTGCTTATAGAAAACTCAACATTCACAACTATTTAAATGATTGAGTCAAAGAGCAGTGGATGCTGTAGAGAGTTAACCAATATCAAATGATATATTTGGCCAATCAGATAAACTTGCTAATTAAATCTGTCGCACCATTTATAATGATCGTGACACTTGCATATAAACAAGTCCCTCTTAATGACTATATATTACAAACAACTGTGTAGATAGTTGTCTATTCTCACGGAGTGTGGCGAGCAGGATATGTACCTCGCATCACAGCTGTCATGAAGGTAAAGTAGAAGCAGGATGAGCTTGCACGAGGCTGTAGTCCCTCAGGGAAAAGAAAAGAAAAATATTGGGGTACATTAACCAACTTTTTGTTTAAACAGACTAAGACCCTATTAGTGCTAACTCCTCGCAATTTGTATAAGAAGAAGAAACCCGACATTTTGGTTCACTTCTTTTGTGTTCTTGTTTTTCATCAGTCGATTATTGTAACTTTGTTGGTCATCGTGGCTGTGGCAATCATTTCAGGAGATGCAAAATCCTCGGAAATAACAACCACTCGTGTCATAGACAGCCGAAGCATTCCTCGCATCACGCGCGTTCATATTCTTCAACACCGGCTAAGGTGCGGCTTTTTTCGAAAGTTTGGAATTTCGAGAGTTCTAGGAAAGCAGAAAATACTATCCTCAAAAGCAAGTACGATTCATCTGGTTCGAGTATCGGGAAGACTTTTGAAGGCGTTGAAGAAGAAAGGAACCGTGACTCACCGTCGAAAGCAACGTTTTCGTATGAAGGGCTTGTGCTCTGAGAGGCCTGTGACGAGGTACACGTTGGCCTCAGATGCTTCAAACTTTGCCTACACTACCAATGGGGTCGAATGCACTCGTACCTTATATTGTTCTATTAAGCTGTTCGGGAAACTAGTATTCAAAATTGGTCGATGTGTTCAGAAGACTGAAGGAGCTATTACAGTTCGAGTCATCAAGGGCTGCCATGTCAGTACAAGGACTATTCCTATTGGATGTGCTTGCGAATGCAGACCTTTTACGAACTTCGTTAAATAGAAGACCGCAATTTGTGTTTGTGTTTTGCAAAACCGACTGCATGCCGCAAAGCAGAAAAACTAATAGCTACCACACATAAATAAGTATAAATCTCTTTACATAATCCTTTAGCTAGATTTCATTATTGAAAAAGTTGCAAACAAATGATACACATGCAATACCAAATATTTACTCTAGAAGTCTTGAAAGTATATTTACTTAGAATTATAAGCTAGAGCGATAACACTTCAACCGTGAAATAACTTAGTAACTAAATAGAGACAAATAGTAGCAAAACCCTTTGTTTTCTATTGTTTCATTAGTACCATTTGTACTTTTTAGTTAGTACTTGTTTCACGGTTTTAGTGCTATCGCTCTATTATTGTCAGTGTCAGGTAAAACCTATGGGATATAATTTAGAGCTTGGTGAATGGTTGAATTCCCCAGACGTCTCAGTTTGTAAGCATGCACAAATTTAAATAACAAATTTTAAAGTTTATGGTTAGTGATTAATCAATAAATTGACACAATTCATGGTACGTAACTCTGTTTTTACTGGGCTACCTGTGGTCGCCCAGTCTTAAATTACCTTTGTTTTTTTTCTGATTCGCGTCCAGACAAAATGCCAAAATTGCGCAATACACCTCCCCGTATAGTAATGCTTTGCGCGCGCGAGGTTCAAGGAGTGACTAGATACAAAATGGCCGCCATTTACAGATGACATTTCGAAGTAAGTTTTTAGCCTTTTTCTTCGTGATTATTGTTGTTCTTTCCAAATGTTAGATAGAATTACCGTTTACAAATCTAGAGGTGATTTCTTGTTGAATATTTTGCTGATTCATAGAAGATTTTAAAGCTTCATCGATCGTACTTGAAATAAGCCCCGAGACCGACGGAAATCACAGTTCAATTTGGTCTTCTCAAAACCTAACAAAGCATTCTAGAATCTATCGGGAACCACACACAGTTTCATTAGATGTAGTACTTTTATTGTCAATAATAAATTTAAGAAATATACATGGTAATAAAGCTTTTTTTTTTCAAAGTCTTGTTTTGAACAGTGATATTTTCATGTGCGTGTTTGAGAAAGAATACCAGTCAAGAAAATTACACGCATCATAAATAAATAAATGAAAAAAAAGGTGTTTATTGAGATCTTATATAAGTACACAAAGTCCCACAGTTATATCAGTAATAATAATAATGAACATTCCAGGATAATGCTGAACATAAGAGTAATTTAAGGACTGAAAACTGGGCGAAAATTACATGAAAATTATGGATATTTAATTTGGATCAAATGTAAAGTGAAATTAGCAAGGAATAATCTCAATCCAGTATGTTTAATAAAGAGTATAGTACATGATTCCCATACATATAAGGAAAACTACATCTGTTAAAAAACTGAATTTGAATCACAGAGTGAATCATTCTAATTTTATTCTGTCAAGAGATATAGAAACAAATCTTGGTCTTATGATCCCATTAAGACTATCCAAGCACCTTATAGTCAAGACAATGTGCTATTGTTTGGGTTGAATGCAGGTACCCTGTAGTGTGCATGTAGCCATGTCCCTTACATCACTAATATTTACCCACAGAAATAATGGTATTTCATCATCAATGAACTTAGTTCAAATAATGAACATTGGTAATGAACAGTGTATGGTAGTTCATCTAGACTGTCCCGTCAAAAAGTACCTGAAATATTTTCCATATGCAGTACTACCTATACACTTGACTACAGTCCAAGCTACAGTGGTATATTCATGACTATAAATTGTACACTAGAAACTTTTGATTACTGTACAAATTGGTGAATACAATGCAGTCTTTAATCACACAAAATTATATCTCATTCATAATAACAATTGGCGGGTTGTAGTACTGTGGCCATAGGCCATGTACTGTACCTCAGAGGGTAAAAACTATTTTGCTTCACATGCTAGAAATGCAATCTGATTGCTATGCCTCACCCTCAAGGAACCTGTGTCCTTTATTAGAATGCTGCTGTGCTATATCTTTGAATTCTCTTTGTTTTTCTCTGATAAAATCTACCTGGTATTGGAGTTCAGAGACTTTAAGCTCATTTGTAGAACATGGAACAAAATTCCACAGTTCACTTAATACTTCTGCTGAACAGCCTATAATTAGATGCACATTGATATCTGTATCACCCAATGCCAATAGCCACAGGTAGCCCAGTTACCCTGCCAACAGGGTCTAGTTATCATTAAAGGACCTTCCACACCAGCAAAGTTTATTTGACAAATATTTCTTGCTCGTCATTAAGATAATTAAGAGAATTTGACCAAATGCATTTGTGAAATGAATGTTGCTGGTGTAGATGGAGAAAAATTCATTTTTCAATGAAACTTTGTCTTATAAAATTTTTATAGTGTGGACTAGCCTTAAGTTTTGACGTTTTGACTTGTATAGCTATTTCAAAAAAGGTTGACGGGGCGAATGGCAATCGGCAATTGGTGGTTGCACGACCGAAAGGAAATTTGGGATAACAAGAATTGCTTCATTTTCATTAATTAAATACGCAAGCAATGCCGGTACCATGCAGTAAAAATCCTTATTGGACAAAGTGGTCAATAGGCGATTCATATCTCCGCGCCGGATAGTGGTCTAACGGCGTGACCACAGTTCCTTTGGGTCGTGCAATCGCCGATCGCCCCGTCATCCTTTTTTGAAATAGCTATATATGTGGCAAGGCTTAGTGTCCACCCGCTGTTCTTTTGTGCGCCTGCGATACTCTCTAAATGTTTTCTGCAAATGAAATACCATGCACCCCACAAACACCCCTACTATTCACCGCTGACTACATCAAATTTATTCTAGATTCCACGAAAAAGCCATCTGATATCCAATTAATAATTTACATCAAAAAATTATAAAAACAAACGAGTTTTTCTCATCTAAATGAGCAAAAAATTTTGAATTAACCTAAGCACGCGCTCGATGACGTGTAGCGCGCGCATTTCCCCTAAAATTTCTTTCAAAAACACAACATGCAACAAAATCCTCGACGTTTTTGCCTAAATCGTTCCTTTGTAATCAGAAAGTACACACTTTTGATGGTAGATAATATGAACAACAGGAGTTTTAAGATAACTTTGATTTTAACACTGTTTTTGAAAACTCAAACCTGCACTAAACGGTTCTCTGGTTCCGGAAGTGTCAAATTATGACGCACGGGAGTAGGGTAAGACGAAAATTAAACTGCATCCGGTTACTAAAAATAGCACAGATGGGAATCATCACGGCGCGCGCCCCATTAACAAGTTTCCATCTCTTATTTATGCTCTCTTGGTTGTTACCTATTTTTATTTTCAATCACTTTCTATTTTATCTTCGAGTTAGACAAGGCGCAAAACTGAAAAAGTCGATCGCAAAAAGTGCAGAAGGCATTTTGGGCCAGAGGCTGGTAACATAACTATTCTAAACTAATTTTTCATGCCGTATCCGAATATGATTGTTACCAAGACGTATTCTGCGATCTTATATGTGTAAATGAAGTATTTTGTGAATTGCTACAGTCATTTCATACTAACGGCTTTTTCATGTAATTTCAAAAGTTCCCAAATTAAAAACAATAGCTGGAAAGAGCATATCAAAATCAGTAAGACTGTGAAGTTTGAAGGATATAAGTTGAAAAATCAAGGAGATACGAATTTTCAAAAATCGCAATTTGTTTGTATCTCTTGGATAACTGTAAGTGTTTTCATACAAAATTTCGATTTTTGAAAATTCGTATCTCCTTGATTTTTCAACTTATATCCTTCAAACTTCACAGTTTTACTGATTTTGACATGCTCTTTCCAGCTATGGTAATTGTTTTTAAGTTTGGGAACTTTTGGAATTACATGAAAAAGCCGTTAGTATGAAATGACTGCGGCAATTCACAAAATACGTCATTTACACGTATAAGATTGCAGAATACGTCTTGGTAACAGTCATATTCGCATTCAGCATGAAAAATCAGTTTAGAATAGTTATGTTACCAGCCTCTACTCCAAAACGCCTCCAGGTATCTGATTTTTCGAAAATGCGCCTTGTCTAAGTTCGGTGTTGCTCACTGTTATCCGCGATTGCAAGTAAACTATTCTCAAATTTAAGCAAAATTCATGTGAATTCCTTATATACCTTTTGACAGTTACTACAGCTCTTAAGGATACATTACGATCAAGTCCGATCAACCATGGTATAATCACTCTTTTTATGTATCTATCATCTTTCCTTCCTTCCTTCCATCCATCCATCGGTCTGTCTGTCTGTCTGTCTGTCTGTCTGTCTTTCTTTTTTTTTTCTTTCTTTCTTTCTTTTTTTTCCTGTAACAGCCCGTGGAAAGTTCTAAAGGATACATTACGATCAAGTCCGATCAACCATGGTATAATCACTCTTTTTATGTATCTATCATCTTTCCTTCCTTCCTTCCATTCATCCATCGGTCTGTCTGTCTGTCTGTCTGTCTGTCTATCTTTCTTTTTTTTCTTTTTTTCTTTCTTTCTTTCTTTTTTTCCTGTAACAGCCCGTGGAAAGTTCTAAAGGATACATTAAGTGCAATCAAGGCTAACACTCAAAAGGGAACTCGAAACAGGAGCATTTTGCGGTTTCCGCATAGAAGACATGATCTATTTGCGCCATTAATGTGTCCATTATATTATTGTAAATAAATAGATTGGTTCTAAATTGCATCATTTGTTGCGGTTTGTTTTACTTTCGATCCTTCTCCTGTTTATAAATTACTCATAACTACTGAGATATTTATAGATTATTAGGTGTACTACTATTTGTAGCGTTTTTATTGGTCGGTTTTTACAGTTTTGAATGACTATATACATTTTGTCAAACAGATACTTGTAGGTTGTGCTTAACTTCATAATTAGCTTGTTTCATCAACTCAGCTTGTAAAATATTTTTTTATTTTTACCGAGCTTTCGACCTACGCATTCTTCCTCAGGGTAACAATAGAACGCTCGCTACGACTACAAGAAACAAATCATACCATAAAACATTGAACCCAGCCGAACTGATAAAACAGTATGTTGCTTAACATTAGAAAATAAACTCAACATTCACAACTATTTTAAATTACATAGAGTTAAATTAAGAAGTGGTTGCGGTAGAGAGTTAACCAATATCAAATGATGTATTTAACCAATCAGATACATGCTAATTATATCTTTTCCTGTCGCACCACTTATTTATAATGATCGTGATACATTAGCATATAAAAAAAGTCCCTCTTGATGAGTATATATTACAGAGAACTGTGTAGGCAGTTGTCTATTCTCATGAAGTGTGGCGAGCAGGATATGTATCTCGTATCACAGCAGTCATGAAGGTAATGTAGAAGCAAAAAGAGCTTGTTTACACGAGGTAGTAACCCTAGCAGAAGGGATAACTCCTTCCTTGTTAGTTCCCCCGGGAAAAGAAGACAAAAGTGTTAGGGTACGTTAACTAACTTTCGTGTAAACAGACTCAAAGGTCCTATTAGTATTTAACTCCTTAATCAGCTCCAAACATCTAGTGAAAATGGAACTCGTATAAGAAGGAAAAGAGCCCGACATTTTGGTTCACTTCTTTTGTGTTCTTGTTTTTCATCAGTTGATTATCGTAACTTTGTTGGTCATCGCGGTAGTGGTAATCATTTCAGAAGATGCAACCACCTTGGAAATAACCACTCGTGTCAAAGCATTCCGAAGGATTCCTCGCATTCTGCGTATTCGTATGACGCGATTCCGAAGGATCCGGAGGTGCCGCTTTTATCGAAAATATGGAATCTCGAGAATTCTACGAAAGCAGAAAATACTGTCTTCCAAAGCAAGTAAGATCCGTCTGGTAAGAGTATCAGGAAGACTTTTGAAGGCGTTGAAGAAGAAAGGAACCGTGACTTACCGTCGAAGGCGACGTTTCCGCATGAAGGGCCGCCTTTGCCCTGAGAGGCCTGTGACGAGGTACACGTTGGCTTCAGATAATGCAAACTTTGCCTACACTACCAATGGGGTCGAATGCACTGGTACCTTATATTGTTCTATTAAGCTGTTCAGGAGACTACTAATTAAAATTGGTCGATGTGTTCAGAAGACTGAAGGAGCTATTACAGTTCGAGTCATCAAGGGCTGCCATGTCAGTACAACAACTATTCCTATTGGATGTGCTTGCCAATGCAGGCCTTTTCCGAACTTCGTTGGTTAAATAGAAGACCGCAGTTTGTGTTTTTAAAAAGGTCAAAATATTGGACTAGTTTAGCTAAGAAAGTCTGTCTAGTCTGTAATCGCAAAGCCGACTTCATGCCGCAAAGCAGAAAAACTTATAGCTACCACACATAAATAAGTAAATCTCTTTACATATAATCCTTTAGCTAGAATACTTTTTGGAAAAAGTTGCAATATAATACTACATATGCACGACCATTTTTTTTACTGTAGAAACCTTGAAAGTATATTTACTTCGAATTATAAGCTATTATTGTAAAACCGACTGATATATCATTTAGAGCTTGGTGAATGGCTAAATTCTCCCAGACGTCTCGGTTTGTAAGCATATACAAATTTAAATAACAAATTTTAAAGTTTATACATAATAATAACCTTGAAAGTATATTTACTAATATTATAAGCTATTATTGTAAAACCGACTGATATATCATTTAGAGCTTGGTGAATGGCATTCGAGCGCGCGCACTTTTAATTTATTAAAGAACATTCGCTTATTCATTTCAAAAGCTTATATTTCAACAACGAATTTGGTGGCCCTCCTTTTTTATTTTAGTTGTTTAAGAGGTTTACAGTAAACTTTCATTGTTCAGAATTTAAATAAAAAATGTCAAAACTTATCGAAACCCTGACACAAGTTTGTCAAACTACGGGCAAGAAACGTTCCAAATCGAATCCGGCCATGGTTACAATAATGACGAAAACAAAAACCGTTTGTTCTCGTGTTACTTCGTATTGCGCGCAATTAATTAGAAATTAGGGGGTCCACTTTGACGCTATGTATGTGGAAGTCTCAGGGAAGTCGGTGACCCCCAAGGGGACTAGGGGATGGGAGAGACACCCGCGACCTAGAGGGTACACCAGGAACAGGGGACAGTTAGGGGGTGTCTGAGACATGCACACTAGCAACCTAGACAGTAAACCAAGGGACGAGGGAAAGTTAAGGGACGTCCTTAACAATCCCTAAGGGGACTTGGGGATGGGAGAGACACTAGTAGCCTAGATTGTAGACCTGGGACAGGAGACAGTTAAGAGATGTCTGAGACACTAGTAGCGTAGACAATAAACCAGGGACAGGGGACTGTTAGGGGTGTCCCAGACAATCACCAAGGGGACTTGGGGATGGGAGAGACACTAGTATATACGTAGCCTAGAGGAGAAACCATGGACAGGAGACAATTAGGGAATGCCTTAGGAGCTCCCACTGGAGACTTTAGGACTATCCCATGCGGACAGTGGACACCATAGGCCAGTCCTGGACGTGTGTGGGACTCTTCTAAGAAAAAGCTGCCCAACTGCAAATGTCTTTCTTCCTGAGCCTTACGTGACGAATGCACATCCGTTTTGACTGTCGTCTATAGATTTGAAATTCAAATGCCTCGCCTCGTTTGGATATAGCCTCTTTTATGAATGTGTTTGAAAACGAAGAAAATACGATAGAAACAACAACAAAAACATTTTTATTGACTAAACAATAAAAATACAAATCATTGCTACCCGTAATTTAGCATGTAGCTTCTCGAGACGGGTGAAAAAGATGGATATGATTATAATTAACAAGAAGTAAAAAGTAAGACGAACACGGTAATCAAGGCAAACAAAGATATATGTGTAGAGGAGAAAACACGATTCAATGCAATCCAAATCACACACTCATTAGTTAAATCCTTCAAACAAGAAACGAACAAACACATAGACGACTTTCAAATATGGCGGCCTAGTCCAAGAGAGAACGAGGCCACAAAGGCCTTGTTACCAGAAAATAAGCGTGGCGAAACTTCTATTTCTTTCAAAGATGATGTGTTCCTCTTCCTTTTGAAATAACTATTTTCTGTGCATTTTACAGGATATAGCTAATTCAATTAACGTTGTCGCTGAAAAAAGCCTAAAAGCTTTCATTTATCTTTTGTTTACCAACAAACTTCGCTGTAGGCTATCTAAGAATTAAGGAATATATGTCCAAGTTGTAGAATTTGCAAGCATACAGTGAGTTTCTTATTGTAATAATGTCACGGTGAAAAAAAAATCATATTTCCACTCTCATAGGCTTTAGGCTTTTTTCAGCGACAACGTTAATTGGATTAGCTATATACTTAGGCTCATTTGATGCCATGATAATTTTGAGGCCTTTCTGGCCTCGTTCTCGTGAATAATGAGCCCGCCATTTTTGAAAGTCGTCTATATTACACACTTAATCACAGCATGCAGATTACGAGAAAACAAAGTAAAAATCACAAAGGAAATGAAAACTCACCAATCGATGAGGACCGACATGGGATTGAATAAAACGTACATGTGACACAAGACAACACATGAACATCACGCATGAATACATTACCGAGACGACACAGGGAGACCACAAACACACCATACATAAAACAAACTATTACAAACTCAATGTTGTTGAGGAGACCTGAACAACATGCATAATTAGACTTAGTTTACAATATAGATGTTGATCTGTAATGTCAAAACTCACTCTTTTCATCGTTTTAGTAGACGCAAAACCAAAATGCATACTATAAACATGCTTGATAAAAATCATCATAATTAGTTTTTGTTCTCCACACGTTCTCTCAGGTTCTTGATCTCTTTTTCTGATGTCATTTCTTTTTGCTGCTTCATATCGATGTGTCCTGACTTGGTGCTAAAAACATAATCACACTTTCTTGTGCTGGCTGCAAAAGGACGCCCGCTGGTTGGCTGAAGGTTCTCCCAGAACGATCGCGTTGATCTGAAATATATACCAATCAATAGTGAGCTGTAACACAGGCAGCCCAAACAATATTCTTGCCAATAGTATAAGGCAATCTATAAGACTTTGCATGTAAACAAGAAAGAAATGATTTATTCAATTAAAAATTTTTTTTTAAATAAGTCGTTGCTCTTACCTCTATTAATGCCCTGGTTAACTTTTTTAGTGCCTTGGTTTTGTTCGATTCTGTTCTGTTTTGTTTTGTTTTGTTTTGTTCTGGTTTTCTTTTTTCTTTGTTTTTGGTTTTGATTTTTGTTTTCGTTTTGTTTTTGAAATCTGCCCTTTTGTACTAATGATTATTAATATTTATTAACATTTTATTTCTTATTTATATGTAAAGATGCATAGATTGTCTTATACTATTGAATACTATTGAATACTATTGACAGGAATGTTGTTCTGGCCTGTGGTTGTAATAGCAAGAACGCTGTTTACATCGGAACCATTTTTGAACCATGGATCCAATTACAAACTGTTCCATTACGCGAAATAGACCCCATAATACGAAAAAGTACATTAAAATGTACATTGTATTAGTGCAGGCATATCGTGCAGAATTGTTCAGTTTTTTGCTACAAGCATGAAAATTGGCACAATGATAGAAGACAACATGGTGACTAATTCCTGATATAGCGCCACGCCCAAAAATCAATACTTCCAGTTTTACACATGCGGAATTAATTTTCACTTAAAATTAAATACAATTGTTGCATTAACTAGTTGGTTCATGAAATGTGATAATTCTTTATGAGTACTGTTCCTTCTACCTAACTGACTATAGTGCCCCACCCTATTCCTCGTACTTCCAGTTTTATGTTAATGGATTTAATTAAATTCAAAATTACTGAAAATAACCGTTTTCTACAATGCTATCACTACCAACTAATCCAAATTGGTCTAATGATGCATGCCCTTTTCATTTCACATGCACTGCCACACTCTAAACTTAGTACTGCCAGTATAGACACATAGGAATACCTCAAGTCTCTCAAGTATCAAAATTATTCACCTTGTTTTAAAGTCAAGGAGATAGAATAATAGACGGATATGATTGAAACAACGCAATTTGCATAACATGCAACCATGGCAACGCCTTTTCAAAAGTACTTCCAGTAATAGTACATTGTAATTGATTATTGGGGTTACTGGAATTTATTAAATTTGGATTATGGAAAATCTAATATTTTTTAAGGTAAGAATCTTTGACAAGGGAGAGGGCTATTGCAGTTCACTCGTAGCAATCACTAAATTTTATTAATTATTTCAATATAACTTCCCAAACGAATTAATTCCATTTGCAATCGCCTCCACAATCACACATGGCTGTGCACACGAGCTGCAATTTTGCACATTTTTATCTTGCTGACATTTACATCTGGTCAGGTGGCTAAACATTTCCAAAATCTCTTGCTTAGTTTTCCCACAATTGCGTCAATTTAATCTTTTTGGTCCGCCTTTGTCTACTGCCAAGTGCGGCGCAGAGGGTAGCTGCAACGACTGACCTGGCTTGATAAGCGGTTAGTCTCTTAATGTGATTTTGGCGGAGTGCTGCAGATGGGATGCTGCCCCCATTGACTTGGCTTTTTTGAAAACATTTCCTTCTATAAAGTCAATAACTATTTGGCAAAAGTTAGTTTAACTGTACAGTAGTACAACAAATTGCTGCAGTAGACTGACATATATTTCCAACAGATCTTTACATACAGAATCATTCAAAGGCCGTTCAAATGTTGTTTTTACTTCTGCAAACAACACCTTCAAGTCTCCAAGGCAGAGATTTTCCTGAATATAGACATTTCATTGCAGTTCGTGAAGACAAAGAAATGAAAAGTTGAAGTTTTACTTCGAAATCGCGGGACGTTGGTGCGCAGATCTCCAGGCCTATTCCAGGCCCTAAAATCGCCCAAAATCGCCTTAAGTTTTGAGTATCTTTGGGGATAATTTTGCTAAAATCGCCCAAAATTACGGCGATTTTAGTGCCCGGAGTAGGCCTATTTCCAGAGCCAGAGGCTCATGGAAAAAGCAATTGAAGATGGGCCCTTTTCTCCCGCTCTCCACCGATGCTCCATTTTAAGGGTATTTACAGTATATTAAAGCTACACGGAAAGAACAGCAGTCAAAACAAGGATAGGAAGTCACTGATATTCGATGGGGATCAAACTTGGGACCTCTCGCACTAACCAACTGTGCAATCCTTGCTCCTAAAAGTCGTGGAAGCCATGGAAAGCAGGAAGTGCAGCTGCTTTGCTAGGGCCTAGTGTTCTGAAAACTTCAAGAACTGCAATATCACAATCCTTACAAGTGAAAAAAAAGCCTAGAGTCTGATTCCTCTTAAGTGCATGTTGCTAATCCAGTGAATTCCCGTTCTACATCACATGCTAATCCTTGTCCAAAAGAAGAAATCAAGTGTATGTTTCCAGGTAACTTGATGACTTTCATTTGCAAATTTCAATTAAAAGTAAAAAGCTCTCAAAAACCTAAGGAATCCAGCGAATTCCCGTTCAACGCTAATTTTTCTCCAACAGAAGAAATCAAGTGTTTCTTGTTGGGCAATATGATGGATTTGCAAATTTCGGCAAAAAATAAAAAAAGCTCAATACCCTAAGGAATCTTAATTTCCCAGTTCTACACGCTTTGGTTGACCATGGCTTTGTTAACTTCTAGATATGGTCTGTGATTTGAGGCTATCAGTGCCGCAATATTCGCTCCACATTACATCAACCCTGGAAACATTCTGTATTAAACTGGGTCTTCACAGTCATGTGTAATTGATCAGGCTATTGTGAATGGGTTTTCTTTATGTGGAAAATTATAAAATAGTGAGGATTATTGATTGTTACGAGGGAAGTGCAATAACAGTGGCCTTTATGCAGGAATCCCTACAGAAAGATGTCAGATTGCCATATACCCAAACCTAACTCCAGATCATCAATTCCAAAGTATTATTACTGGAAGTACTTTTGAAAAGGCGTTGCCATGGTTGCATGTTATGCAAATTGCGTTGTTTCAATCATATCCGTCTATTATTCTATCTCCTTGACTTTAAAACAAGGTGAATAATTTTGATACTTGAGAGACTTGAGGTATTCCTATGTGTCTATACTGGCAGTACTAAGTTTAGGGTGTGGCAGTGCATGTGAAATGAAAAGGGCATGCAACATTAGACCAATTTGGATTAGTTGGTAGTGATAGCATTGTAGAAAACGGTTATTTTCAGTAATTTTGAATTTAATTAAATCCATTAACATAAAACTGGAAGTACGAGGAATAGGGTGGGGCACTATAGTCAGTTAGGTAGAAAGAACAGTACTCATAAAGAATTATCACATTTCATGAACCAACTAGTTAATGCAACAATTGTATTTAATTTTAAGTGAAAATTAATTCCGCATGTGTAAAACTGGAAGTATTGATTTTTGGGCGTGGCGCTATATCAGGAATTAGTCACCATGTTGTCTTCTATCATTGTGCCAATTTTCATGCTTGTAGCAAAAAACTGAACAATTCTGCACTTTTTGTGCACGATATGCCTGCACTATATGTGCGATATCGGTCCAGTCGCGTATTAAGTATTCAAATATACTATAGGACTGAATTCTAATTAACAATTAGAACAGCTTTTTCCGTGCTCCGTTCAGTAATACAGCACGCAGGAAGTGACGAGAGTACGTAACAAGTGTAAATAAGGCGAGCTTCTACTACTGACACCACAACTATTCTGATTTCTTTTTTCATGTTATGGGGATGATTTCTTAATCGCATTGAATGTAGAAACTAGTACCCAGGCCCAACGCAAGTTGAATGCACCAGGCATGGCAGCGCGAGTGACGGGATACAATGACTGTGAGGAAGAGTTGAAAATTCATCTTATGGCAATGGTGTTCTATAGTTTAAAGACATGTTTTACCTTGGTCTAACCCATGGGTAAGTATGCTGCTTTAAAGCCTCACCCCAATAGCTGTGTTTAGAGCTCGCGGCTGGAAGTTTTCCACGCTCTTTGGCAAGCTGTTGATGTAATGCACAACATATTGCTGTGTCAGCAAACAATACAGGGCCGTTGCCACCGGTACGGTTAGTCAGGTTTCAACCGGACCAACTTTTACAGTTGGAACCATTGTTATTACAGTTTTGAAAGCATGAATTCGTGTAGAAAAGCGAAAAAACCGGACCAACTTTTAAAAACCGTATACCAATGTTGAAATGGTGGCTACGACCCTGCAATAACGCTAGCATGTGAACCAAGTCAGTCAGTCCGTCCGTCCGTCCGTCAGTCAGTCAGCTAACCAATTAATCAAATACCGCAGAGTGCCTCAAAAGTCGTGCCCCATTTTTAAAATATGATAGCTTCAATTCTTAAAGTAACTAAATAAATTAAAAAGTAAATTAAAAAATAAATCTAGAAATAAAACAAAATTAAACAACTAATTAAAGCTTCAATTTTCAATTCTTAATTTTTGTCGCTAGAGCCTCGTAGAGGCCCTAGCCACTATGTCATCGTGCTGTAAGTGGGTAACCACTACAGGAACGCAATTCATATCATGTGAAACAAAAAGTAGCTACATGTCAAACTAAATGTAGGCATGCATTCTTTTTAAAACAAAAGATGAAGCTCTATCACATTATTTCAGTCTATATTACAAGACATTTTCCAGCAGTTGGATTGAACTATTGATTTAAATAAAATGCAACCTCTCAATTGTAATCTTTCAACTTGTAAATATGTTCATCTATTGTTAAGAAAAAAATGTTATCACGGTATCACATTCTCGTTCTTATTAAACTGTACATATACGTTCACATTTGTTTATACATGTACATTACTAAATAGATTTTAACGTTTATACAATTTTCATAAATATATTGCTGTCTTCAAGGGTGACATGATATGAGACAGTGCATTTTATATTAGATAATGCATGTATCAATGTCAAGCCCGAGAGGGGGAGGGGGGTCAGGCATATGTGGGGCCAAAATTACGTAAAGATGGTATTTGAAGGGAGACTGGGAATATATCGGCAACCCATCCATTGAACTCCATTGCAAAGGCCTCAAGAATCTAATACTCTAATATCCTTAATTCAGTGCCAGCTATGCAATGGCTCTATATTATTATGCTGTATCGACCGTTACGTTTTTCCCTGTAGGGGGGTGGGATAGGAAACGCTGTACACGGGCTAAGCTAGTTTCGAGAGGAAAATGCAGCGAATAACGTTTAATTTTCAAGAAAATTAAAATGAAGGACAGACTACAGCTACAACATTTTCAGAAAATACACTGAAAAGCCTTTTCCATTTTGCGGGACGAACTTTTGAGACACATTGTAAAGGAACAAAGGAGCCAGCGAACGAGCGATTGAACGAACGAACGAACGAACGAACGAACGAACGAATTGAACGAACGAACGAACGAACGAACGAACGAACGAACGAATTTGCCCTCATACACAAACACTACCCCTACATTCTAATATTCTATACACACAACTCCCAGCTCACTAGTTCGTTTTTACTGAGAGAAGAAAACCGAAGGACTAGAAGCAATTGGAAAGACCTGACAAATTCAAGTCATGTTATGACCCTTCCAAGAATCGAACCCGGGAAAACAGGAGGTGACATGTGGACGCCTGTCAGTCACCCTTGCTTTCCTGAATATCTCAGTATCAACTGTATCTATGGATCATGATATCGGTGAATTTACCTCTTCAGCAATGGCCCTGACATGAAAAGGTTCCATACCACAACAAGCTCCAATGTAACGAACACCAAGGTCGTACGCTTCACGAGCATATTTATGACAATCCCAACGAGTTAAAATGCGAGGTTCTAAAGCTGTAAAAGTGGTATATAGTCAATTGAAAAAACGTTGTCGGGTCTAAAAACATAGAACATAGAAGCTGAGACCGAAATGGTGCATGGGATGTGAATAGTTATATTCTGATTTATTCATTTACGCTGCAACCGATAAAAATTCGAAGCCAAAAGGCCCGCTAACGCAGGTCCTGCATACGCTTTCAGCATTTTGCATTGAAGGCACAGCGTAAATGAATAAATCAGAAAGTAATTATTCACATCCCAAGCACCATTTTCATGTGGTCTCAGCTTCTATGTTCTATGTTTTTACACCCGACAACGTTTTTTCAATTGACTATATAGATTTATGGTATGATATGGAATTCCATGCAAGCTAAGTAATGACTAAATTTTGACACAGTTGATTCAGTGTCATTGATGTGTACTGTCATTTTTCCACCCTGCGTCGTCCTCAACAGCATGAGACACCACCAAAACCCTACTCGGTCCAAAAAATTAGTCGCATGTTGAAAATTATAGTACACAAAGTGAACATAGAGTTAGACTTACCAAAAGGAAATTCCAGTAATCCAGTCATCCCAAGTTTGCAATTTCCGTTCATGCATTCTGGAGTCTTATAGCCCACTGGCTGAGTAATCAGATGTTTCTTGATTCCTGCCTCGTCTAGTGCAGCCTTCATAATACGAATAGTTTCTATGCACACATCAGGGTCAAAGAAACAGTTGACACCAACTACATCAGCTCCTGCAACACAACAAGAGGTGCTGTCGTCCTGGAAAGCAAACGCTGGTGGACTAGTAGTGAGACAAGACTAGACAGCGAGCAATCGTCCGATTTTCTCTTCCAGATTCAGTTATTTTGTTGTGCGACTGAGGTGAAGCCGGCGAAACACGCTTCCGATTTTCAGATTTTGTTGTAGAGGACAAACTGCAGAGTTTATAATCACTCAAATCAAATCATGCAACGTTAAAAATGTTGCAGAGAAATTCAAACTTTTGAACTTTCTAAAACAATGTTTTTGTCTGCAACAATGTTTTTTAGAGCGTTGCTGTAATTTCACCGCGTTAAAATAAAAGCTATTATTACTATTATTACTGCTACCAGATATGATCGGCAATCGGCAATTTCGTCCTCGCAACAAAATCTCTAAAATTGCATTGCAGCGCCAGAGAATATGAGGCATGTATCGCCGGCTTAATCAATATGCTCTTGGCAAGTAAATGCAGATTAGGGAAGCGTTCGATGTGTTTTGTAATGAAATTTTTCACATCCGCACGTCACTCGCTTTTTCATTGCGGCGAAAACACTTGTTCTGCTGCCGGGGTCGAATTGTTGGACCAATAGGCCATATGCACTAACAGGTCACGTGACCCTATCTCCCCTAAATCAAGCAGCACCGTCAAAATGAACGCCAGAAATAGAAAGAGCACCTCGATATTAGTAAAAGTGCAAAGTTTCAGTTTATAAGGTGAATAAGAGAAAAAATGACAGTAAATTTAAGATTGGATATTTTCTTAAGATTCGTTCGGAAAAGCGCGTTGGATGGCAAGCTCGTGCCATCCAACGCGCTTTTCCGAACGAATCTTAAGAAAATATCCAATCTTAAATTTACTGTCATTTCTCCTGTATTACATCTTAGGAGCTGAAACTTTGCACTTTTACTAATATCGAGGTGCTGCGAGGTTCATTTAGACGGTGCTGCTTGATTTAGGGGAGATAGGGTCACGTGACTTGTTAGTGCATATGGCCTATTGCTTTTATAACATAGCTACAATCTCATGCGCGCTCTCATTGGCCAGAAAGCTATGAACTATTTGCCCATGGGCTGCACTGCGCGCGCACTATCTTCGTCATCGTCTTTTTCAAATCGTTCGTTTTTAAGATATATAAAATATAACACGCGCTCTGATTGGCTGACAAATCTATGAACTATTTCCCCATGGGCTGCACGGCTCCGTTTTTAACGTTCAAGGCTCTTTTATAAATCAATGAGACAACAGAAAGCCGCTTCCCCATGGCGTTATAGACGCATTTGAGAAAATATAAAGAACTCTTAACAAACTAGAGTCGCACTCGGCTATGCCTCGTGCCACTCTTACGTTTGTTAATCGTTCTTTATATTTACTCTCGTGCGTCTATAACGCCATGGGCGCGCGGCTTTCTGTTGTCTAATTGATAATTCCTATACAGTGCTTCGGGCCGGTTTTGTTCCAGGTTCTCCGTTACTTGAAATATAAGGAAAGCTATTACTTATCGTGATATTCACGTGGTTTTTAGACATATTCCCTCGCGGTTGGGTCGCGTAGGTTTGGACGTTTTACCGAATAACGTTTTCTAAACTAGGTGTATAGGTTGCTATCAATGACGTCATGTCCTGTCTCGTGCAGAATTTTTACCAGTAGCGCTGGATTACAAGCATGTTTTTAAAGAATCCCCTCCTGGTGGGGGAGGAGGAGGAGGGGGAGGAGGAGGAGGGGGAGGAGGAGGAGGGGGAGGAGGAGGAGGGGGAGGAGGGGGAGGAGGAGAGGAGTTTTGCCCTCAAGTCAAAACGCAGATAGTGAGATTCACAGACTGTTGTAACAGTTGATTGATAGCACGCTATACAAAGAACTACAATCTGGATATGGAAGTTCGCATTATTACATTATGATAGAGTGGTAAACTATGTAATGACGGCATAAAAATGTTTTTCGATTTTTCATTTTGATTGATTTTTAAATCGAAGGTCATAAAAGAAGATTAAGTGCCGAATTTGACAGAAATCGGATAAAATGCAGTTGAATAATGGCCATCTGAATATATATTCTCCCCTAACAAATCACTGTAAATTTGGCCTTAACCTCATGAACAGAGAATCAAAAATAAAGTGATTTGATTTAGGGAAAGTTATATACCTAATCCAAAAAACGTTGTCGCAGTGTCCACAGTGTACACTCCAAGACTGCAAAAGGAATTTGGTAGTTTTCTAATTGGTTGCATAAAACAAGAATACAAAAGGCTTGATAGCCCATAATGCTTGCTAGTGTTACGAGAGGGACTTTTCAGTGTAAGGAATCGCCTGCTCTGCCAACTCGTTTATTAGACTTTGGACAAGAGCTATTTACAAGCTAAGCAAGAGTTCGTACTCAGTTCAAGTTGAGGCAGAGCCAAGCAAACCAGAACGACTTTCCTTTGTCGGAACGGCTGTCAGAAGGAGTTCCTTTCTCGGCCAATTTCCTTACTGAGGGCTGTACTTTCTAAATAACACTGAGTCGTACCCCAAACTTGCCTCACTAGCTTGTACAAAGACTTAGTTAATGTGCGAGTGTGACAAATATCGACAGTCCATATATAACAACTTAGTAAGACTAGTAAGTTATATCTGATTTCCTGTTTACATCACATTTCTAGTCAAAGCGAAACTATACGTTGGTCTTATGTTTGGGTTATAGTGAAAGAGGATGTGTCCCACAGGAAACTCAAAGAAAATCCTATGATCAAAACAGTCAATGTTACAACACTAAAAATGCTTAATTAGCAAAATTACTCAAAAATACATTGAGGTTAATAAATACATAAGTACTGGAAATCTGTAGCGTAAAACTAAAATGCTTAAAATGTTCACCAAGGAAACGTCACACGAGGAAAGACAATAGTGAATAGATTAATTTAAAGAATAACTACCAAAATCCTTTGCAGTCTTGGAGCTGTGTACACTGTGGACTTGTTGCGACAACGTTTTTTAGATTAGGTGCATATCTCGGCCGTTATATTATTGTTAAAGTTCTTTCATGACTTTCTATCTCAGTCAAGAATCAAAAATTTACAATTCGAAAATATAATTTTTGTGCCATCACACTTTGGAACTCTATGAAGTCAAAAGACCTACCGGCGTTGGCTATACGCAAAGCACACTCTTTGACTGGAACATCATTCATATCACCAGACGCTGATATTGTTAGGCAACACACCACAGGCTTCCCGGTAGCCTTCATGACTTCAATAGCCCACTCGGCCTCTTCTACGTGCTCAAACAGCTAATTAAAATTGTCAACAAAACAGCTGGTTAGACCCATCCATCCAGGTTAAGCTTGAGGGAACTTGTTGGAAATGGGTTGGGATAGTGGGCGCCCTTTTTTCAGAACGTATTGATGTTTGATTCACATCTCCACGCTGGGTTTAAAAACGCGTGATACCAGATCAAAAACATACCCACTTTTTAAAGGTGAGTTGAGTTTAGCAGAGGAAGAAAATCAACAGCAGCAGCAGCAGCAGCAGCAGCAGAAGTGCCTTTCTATGCCAATCTATTAAAAGCAGCTCTACCTGTACTATGTGTGGACAGAATGTACGTTGGAAAAGAATAATTCCTGTGATTTGACATTTGACACTGTTAAGTACAGCTAGAAACATTCAAATGATGATTACCTCTCCTATAAGGAAATCTACGTCGTTCTTGATAAACACGTCAAGTTGCCTCTTGAATTCAGCCTGGCAAACGTCTTTACTTGCACCATTCAGATATGATGGAATTTGACAAATATTGCCTGCAACTAGGGCGTCTCCCTCGTTTGCTACTTCCCTGGCCAAGTCACATGCTGCTTGGTTGACGGCCTCACACTGCATTGAGAATCAAGAGGGTTAAGTACTTTACTAAGGGGCTGACCATTTGCCTTTTTGTGGGGGGTAGGGTGGGGGTGATTTTATTCAGGTATGTTGTTTTGTTAATCTATCCATATTGTGCAAGATTTCTTTCTGTCTTGTATTTTCTAATGACTTTGTTGTACGATTTTTATGAAATATCAATTCCTAATCCCACAAAATCAAACCATCGCTGATCTCAATCTCATGACTCTCATAAGTTGCCAAAAACCTGTGCTCCCACATACTCAATACCACCCTGGATCATCAACGATTTGAAGTAAATACTGTACATACTAACCCCTATTCTATCAGCTGCGTCATGTCCTCTGTTCCTCAGTTTATCATCGCTACCGTAGAACGTAAATGTCTGCATGACGTCAGCACCAGCTCGTAAGAACTCTCGATGGAGTTGGCGGACTGTGAACAAAATAATGAGTACGCTTAAGGTATATAAGATATGTTGCGCGCCCCTACTTTTTAGGCTTCGACAGCACTTAGGCTTTGCAATATTGTATAAAGAAACTATACATTTACTGAAAGCTGAATAAATGTAGTTTTTAAATCTGCTTTTATATCATTAGGTTTTTCATTCAAGGACATGCCAGGGGAGCATGAGTGACATGAATTCGATCGTGTGTGATCACACAGTTGAATAATGTGACTTGTGCTTATGAAAATATTTAAAATCGATATTATATGACGTATTCTCCTACAAATAACAAACCGACATTAAACAAGGGGTTTTGATGCGCGCGGGTTTTGCTCGGAGTAGTCATTCAACTATGGACAATTTTAGAATAAGCCAATTTAGTCGTTTTCAATATCTGACATGTTTTACAACAGGGGCGGTAAGGGGGAATTTCGGCACAGTTCATCTCCAGTTTCTAAAAATGGGTAGAGCTTTTCACGGAAATTAATTTTTAATCAGATTTTTAAATTTTTGCACATACGGTCGTGGGCTGGTGCACGAATTACGATTGATTTTAAAACTTTATCTTATCACATCGAACACTGAATAAGCTTCAAAGGGCTTTCAAGGAGAGCTATGTAACAAACAGTTTTAGCAAGTTCATTAGCTAACTTTGAATTCATGACCTTTGGCAATCAGTCTGTCACGGCAATCCATGAATCTTGTGCAAAAACGCAAATCCTTTCAGAAAATTATGGCAAACATTTCTTTAAAAACGCAGAAGACACCACGGGATATACCTGCATAACAATAGGCTTCACAGCTTGAAAAGTGTTGTGGATATGCATTCCCATTTCAAATAAATAAGGGAAATTAGAGAGACAACTTGATCTTATTTACACATCGGTCATTTTGTCACGCCAGTCATATCTCCAAAACTGGATATGAACCGGACTGTCCATTCGACCTTGCTGGTTTTTCTTGATCGTTTGTCTGGTTTAATATCAATAAACTTCTAAAAGTAGATCAGACTGGTTTATACGACCCTGGTGTGACCCAATCAATGGCAAGGGCATTTGTTTCGAATCAGTTTGGGTAAACTTGATTACAAAACCAAAGTAAATCAAAACAAACCAAATTTCCAGAGACAACTTTTTCGTGATACATATATACTCTCGTGACGTCACGTGAAATCGATCCATACAAATGCTGTAACTAAAAATAAACATGGGATATAAAGATTGATCACGCGAACTTGGTCACGCGAACCGTGACTATATGTCATGCATATGAAAACACTGATTATAGTTACATTTCGATGCTATGGGAACTGCCGATCTCCGACAAATCCAACAAAGTTAGATGGTTTCATCCAACAAAAGAGAGATTAAGCATCACGTACACGAGAAATTAACGGCAAACGGCAGAGAGGATCATGTGACCAACGTTTTTCACGTCTGGCGTTGCTGTTTCAACGCGAGGGTGGCTCATTTTGCGTTTGTCGTAAACTTGAAAAGTTGCTCTTTCGTTTGAGTGCTAAACGCGCAACGCCAGGAGCGAAATTCGTAGGTCACGTGATCCTCTCTGTCGTCTGCCGTTTTCCGTATGCGTGATGCTAAATCTCTCTAATGAATATTTTAAGATAGTTTGGCCAGGGCTTAACTTGTTGGTATGAAGATTACATTCTGACCTGCTTCAGGGTTTTCTGCTGTGACTTCAGGTGTCCATGGTCCAGCCTTGACATAACCACGCTTTTCCATGCAGAACAAAAACCCGCCATCGCCAACAACCACTTCACCAGCGTCTAGACGTTCCAACAATCCTCTTTTCTAGTGTCAGAAAATTGTAGTTTTAAAATAGTATATCGTCCGTAGTCCGCGCTTTTTAAGAGGGAAGAGAAGAGGGAGAGAAAGAAGGGATCTTCCTTCCATTCCCCTTCTCCTCTTTCTTTCTAAAAGAACGCTGGCTACTAGGTCCTAATAAAATGAGCCCTTTAAAATAACAAGACGCTCAAGGGAGCGTTACTCGGGATGCCAGTGCTGGGTTAGGTCTTCTTCACCGGGCTCTATCATTAATTTTGAAAATTAATTTTGTTAGGTCCGCTATCATTAACTTTGAAAACAGTGACAAACCAAGGAAAAAATGAACGTCCTTTGCTCTCTATATTCAACTTTTATAAAATTTTTGAGATATAACGCGCGCGCTGATTGGCTGGCTACCATGTTTATATCAGAGGACAGAGACATGGCGTGCTCAAAAAACGTCGAAAATATTTTATAAAAGCAATATAAAACGATCGCTTATGTCTCTGTACTGTGATATAAACACTCTGGAAGATGTAGAGCACTCGAAACTAGGCAAGAGAAACACTCGGCTACGCCTCGTATTCCTAAGCTTGCTTTTCAGTTCTCTTGCTCTACATCTTCCATCGTGTTTATATCACAGTACAGAAACATGCGCGCGCGTTTCATATCGCTTAAAAATCTTGAGACATCAAAAGAGCAATAAGATTGAATTAACTGCATACCTATATTTCCAGACGCGCCTTGACTACTAGCTGCCGTTTGATTTGGACATTCTTTAAAGTTCAACAAGGAGTTAATTTTCCATGACTTGAGTTCAAAATATGTTACATCCATGAAAAACCTCCATTGAAATTTTTCGAACAATTTTTTATATATTCAACTCTATTTTTTTTTTTTTTTTTGCCCGGGGGGGACTCCTTTGTAAAAGGACCGGGCATGCTCGTCGGAAATTTGAAAAGATAATAAAAAGATGTACCAGAAGTCTTTTGGGAAGGACGTGGCTGGACGATTGTTAACCCCTAAGAGATAACAGCAATAACAAGCTAATGAACTTTTTTGCGTCCACGTGAAAGCAACTTTTGATTTTTTTTAATTGTGGACATGAAAGAGATTATTTAATTATCCGCAAAGCGTAAAAAGACGCGCAAATATTTTTGCTTGATTTTATTTTGCAAATATATCTTTACGCGTCATAGAAAAGTACACACATATAAATGACCAGTATCGAACAAATCTCTCATGAAGAAAATTTTAGTGCAGCTAATCAGCTCGCGATCAAAGATCGGCCACTTTTCATTTTTCATTCGATTCAGTTGCACAGGCAGGGGGCGCATGCACTAGGCGAGGTTTTGTGAACAGAAATTTCTGAGAGCGAAAAATTTAGAAAAGGGTCTCAATGCATGGGGTTAACCGTTAGCCGTAAAAGGGCCAAAAATTTAACCGTAAGCCGTAATAATAGGAAAAAACTAACCGTTAGCCGTAATGAAAAGTTAGTCGTAATAGCTTTTTCCAGCGTTCTCAACAATAAAAATTAATTTTCAACCATCAAGAACAATGGAAATTAGTTATTGACCCACTTTAACCGTAATCGTAAAAAAGCCAAAATATTAACCGTTAACCGTTAACCGTAATAGCCACCACCCCATTGAGACCCTCTTAGAATTTTTCAGATCCAATTTTTTGCGAGGTCACATTAGTCAGAAATTTGATTCCAGTCTAAATTCCATAATGGATCGGAATACTGATATCCATCGAAATAACCTGGAGGAAATGCGTTTGGGTCCATGTTTAGAGTCCAAATTCTGACCTTTCCCGCCAAACATGAGATCGTTATCACATAATCTTGCAGACAGGTCCGTCACTATTAAAAACATTTAGGTTTGTTTTAGGCTGCTTCGAGGCAACACCTCGGTGTCTTTGAAGTTTTTGGCGAATGCCATTAAGGGACGGTTCTTTAGGACGACCAAATTAGATTTTTGAGGGGGGAGGGGGCCTAGAATTTACTGTACATACTTGTCCAAAAACTCCTCCGCAGTAAAATACGCACCAAAATATCTTGAGAGGCTTATTCATCACATGCAAGCACTGTTCATTTGATGAAATCGGCAAAAATTATGCTATTTTCCAAATTATGCAAATCGCGAAAAGCCTAGTGTAGGAAGGTCAACATGTGATAATGAAAACCTGTATCGGGGGTGGAAGCAGAATAATTGGACTACCATTATTCATTATTCCCAAACATTTTTCTGTAAAATTTAAATTTCGTTTTTTGCTAAATTTTGGCGTTTGCCAACATTTAAAAAAATCGAATTTTGACGCTGCTCTTGGCTCTTCGAAAATCGAACCTAAGTATTCTTGTTCGACTTGTACAAGAACAACCATGCCATGGTAGAATTATAGTTGTACAATGTACTAGTAAGTGATGAATTACCACAGGTTATTGTTTTCTGGCACTTTTATTGTGCACGAATTTTTTTCTTCGTTTAAGGCTTTCAGCTCGAATTGTTTTTTGATTGGTCAAAAATCTAATGGTCCGTCCTTAAATGTTGGCAAACGCCAAAAGTTAGCAAAAAACGAGGCCGTATACGTTTTTCGTTATTTGCTAACAAAATCAATCCTTAAATAAACACGATTTCGAGTAGTGCGACCCCTGCCACAGTCTTGTTGTCCTGCATGGAACTGCCCTTTTACCTTCGAGAATTAGAGTCGCAATGAGTCGCAAACCAGGCTTAAGATGGAATTCTGACTCCCAAAAGCTGACAGACAATCACTTGATTTCTAATATCACCTACCTTGGACATAATCACACGAAACGACTGTATACGCAATCCGTATTAAAACTCTTCTTTGGGAAGTGAGCGAATGATTGCGTGTTAACAGCTTAGAACAGCAAAGAACTTGTAAAACTGGATGTACAGGATTTACGACATGTTTATATTCCTCACAATGGATGGTTTTCTTTACAAGTAAACCTGTTTAACGAGCGGTATAAAAAGAGCAGAAGCAACATAGGCTACGTCATTAAACTAGCCGTTTCTAATAGAAAGTGAAATGCTGCGAGCAGAAAATAGCTGGTGCATCCACATTAGCAGAACTGTTCCCCTAAAACTCATGAAAGTACACCACTTTGTCTGATATATCTTTCTTGTCTATCTCCTGTGCGTTGTGTGACGAACACTGCTAGTTGACCTTCAATATTGAACTACAGAACATAATTCTCCAGGATCAGTGTCAGACACACACAGTTCAAAATATTCAGCATCTTGAGTAAATCATTGCAATTTTTCAAACAAACGGCTTGCGTTGGCAATGATTATAAAACTGACTACGACAACACAAGTTTTAGAAATGTACAAGTACATTTTATTCACTGAAATATATTGCTTTTTCAAACAATCACAAACAGTGTTAGCAATGATTATAAAACTAACTGATTAAAGTTTGTTTAGAAAAGGATGTGAATCGCTCCCTGGCAGCTAAAAGAGTGCTTGATAAATATCTGACACATAATTTGCCTTGTAATGTATAGAGAATGCATAAATATATGTGGATTTAACTGAACTACTGAGAGTAGTCTGCGTAAAGAAAGCAAAATTTCGATTCACCAGAAATTTTAGCGATATCGTGTGGCTTTCTAAAGAGATTTTACCTCTTTGAAGAGGAGAACATTGGAATGCAACTTTATATCGTCTTGCTTCGACCTAGCGTACAACGGCGATGAAAAACTCATAAAAGGAAATTGTCTTTCCTGAGAAATATCACTAAACAGTTCATGGCCTTGCCGAACACTTGAACACTTCCACGAACACAAAGCAGGATTCAGTGGATTCCCACTAAACAGTTCGTGCCCTTGATGAATACTTCCACGAACATAAAGAAGTGGATTTTGCATAATAAATTTGAACTAGACGCACACGTGCGTTCACTCGTGCCCCTGGAACCCTTTTTAAGAGTGAGGCTCCAATGACCGGCTCCGTTCGTACTCTTCCCCGAGCCGTTTCACGCATTCTTCACCATTCCGGGAAATAGCTAACCGTAACATAATGACCTTTTTTGAATCAAACTAAAAAATATCTTGATTAGTCAGTTTGTCTGTCAACAGCTCTAGTGTTTCCCTTTGTCTTTCTCTTATCATGCATGGGTATTAGATATCTCCAACATGCAAAAATATACCAGTTTATTCAACTTCTTATTTCACTATATATCTCAATTGTTTGCTGTAAAGACTTCTATACAACGGCATATTTAAGACAATAACAAATCGTGTATTTTTTCGTTCATTTTTCAGATGTTTTATATATGAATAAAAGACGTTACGTGACCAAACGCGAAATACAAGGTCAATGGAATCTAGTTTCATGCCATTCCGATATTAAATTAAAATTCAGTACAAAAGCCTCTCAAGATCTCTTGAATGCTTGAATGAGGAATATAATTGACTTGCTTCTATGTATGTTCGTTTAGCAACGTAGGATGAGAAATTCGTAGTTTTTCAGCTCATAGGAAATAGTCGTTATCGCGAGGGCCTCGGCTTTCAAGTACTCCATTTAGAGTTCGATATTTGGTCAAAGTATTGGAGATGAAGCTCAAAATAACAGCCCATTCTGAAGCTCTTATGAGTATATAGGTATATCTCGAGTTAAAAGCTCCAAATTAAATTGTTCTATTGCAGGAAAAGCCTGTCTCTGAAAGCTATTTTCTTTGTCGTCGGCCATCTTGCATTCCTAAAGTTCCTGGCTTGCGTTCGCGGTCGCTCAAGGGTGATGAATGAAAGGCATTGTTTTTACGTTCTTAACCAATCAGAAGTTCCTCAGGACGAACAGAGAATAAGAAAAAACATTTGCAGTTTATAACTCGTTCCCGGCCTAAAGGCCTGGGCACGAGTAATAACAATAAAACCTTACTTCAAAACGACAACCAAACATCCAGCTCCTAACTCGAGAAATCGCTTATTCTGTCGCGTCAGAGCAGTGATTTACCGCTGACCATACTGAATTCCAAGCGTATTTTGAATTATAGAAATACCAAGCGTATTTTGATGACGTCACGAATCATCGTTCACTACATCTATATACGTACGTGTCTACCAACAGTTCAAGACCGCAAGCCCATAACAAATGGCCCGGGCCAACTCTGTCGTACGTAAGACAGGAAATCCATCCACAAATAGTGTCGCTGCTCGCTTCGCTCGCAGCAATTACCACTTCGGATCAAGCTATGAATTAATATAGAAGTTTCTATACGGGATACAGGGAGCCCGGCTTGGTGACATTAATGCAAGCAAAACGATCACACAAGGCACCTGAGTGCGAAGATAATAAAACAGTAGCTGAGAACAAAAGAGAACAAAGAACTTTGAACGAAACTATAGCCTGCGATACAAAGAACTCGAATTCAGAAAATAATACATCTTACAACACCAAGAAAGACCTCGATGATCTATTAACAGGGACGACATGAAGGTCTTCATCGTCCAGGAATAAAACGAATTGAAAAGTATCCTCCTTGCATCAATTGGATCAATTGCATAAATTTTTTTACACCTAAAAGAGACAGGAAAGTTTCACTTGTAGCCTTTGTAGAGCTGTTTAGTGGGCAAGCTTTTAAATTCCTACGCCAGCCGATCAAAATGTGCCGCCATGACTGTGAGTGATTCAAGTGACAAGATCATGAGGTTTAAGTTATATATTGTTCTTTGGCTTTCTCCGTGTATACACCTACTTCAAAAAAGGTTGTTGCGCGCGGGCGAGATGCTTCAAGCCTACACGACTAGACTGAAAAGGAGTATGGGTAGGTATACTCGCTTCTCAGCTTTGGTCTTGACTTTCAACATCAACGAGTGAAGTTCTTTTATGCATAAGCTCAAAGCCATGCAGCTAGTTGCGAATAGTCGTGTTGATATTAAAAAATAAAAGGTAAAGCTCTGTATTTAACATCGGAAGTTCCTTTAGCTACAAGCAACGCTATAAGCTAGTCTCCCAGGAAGCCGACGGTGCGCTCATTCTACCCCCCCCCCCCCTCTTTCTTTCAGTGCTCCGTTTTAAAGGTATTTAAAGCTAATTAAAGCTACACGGAAAAGAAAGAAAAAAATAAGTCATATTTTTGGGGTTTTATAGCTTTTATCAATCTCTACCCATACTCCCTTGCGGGTGAGTCGAGTGGGCTTGAAGCCTTTTCCCCGACAACGTTTTGTAAAAAAGGTAAAGGTAAAGGTAAAGCACTATATTTAACGTCGGTAGTTCCTTCAGCGCGCTGAACACTGGTCTCCCAGGAAGCCGACGGTGCGCTCTTTACCCCCCTCTTTCCATCAGTGCTCCGTTTTAAGGGTATTTAACGCTAATTAAAGCTACACGGAATGGAAAGAAGTCGAAACAAGGATGTGAGATCTGGGGATCAAACTAGGGACCTCTCGCACCGAAGGCCGCGCACTAACCAACTGTGCCATCCTTGCTCCTATGAAACAGGTGTGTCATGACCACTACGCAGATTTGTTTCTGTGTACCGGGGGTCCTGTGTAGACGAACCAGCTTCGTTTTAGAGTTCTTCTCCCCACTCCCCTAAACCGCCAGCTACCCGATACACTGGAAGTCACATCAGGAGTTTCACAAGGGTCCTTGATGGGTTTCGCGCTGTTCCTGCATATGATCTATGTGAACGAACTCCCTGATCTCGAACAGGCAGCCCGTGCGAATACGCCTGGACCTGAACGCTGACTGTAAACTCATTAAAACGTGTATTAAATCAGTCAATTATCGTGCTTCGTTGGTGAAGTGCTGCAGACAACCAAAGGATACAAAGGACTAAAACAATATGTTATAAATGCAGTAAGTCAAAAACCTGATGCAACCAATCACTTGCTGTTTCTTATCTTTTCTCGTTTACCTATTTGTAAATTTTCTACTCATTTATATTTCATATTTGACCTTGGCCCACAGGAATTCGATTCACATTGGTGGTCACGTGACTTGAATTGGGTAAACATACCAAAAAAACATGGCGGACGGCACTACATTGTCTGTAAAAGGTGATTAACAGGGGCGGATCCAGGATTTTTTTCAGAGGGGGGGGGGGGGGGTAGAGGGGGGGTTGCGGCACTACGTTGGACTGGTGGAGAGAGATAAGGGACGTATTCGTCTGCATGCATGAATTTTTTTCTGTACATTTTGTAATTCCTTATAACTTATACCTCTATATATAAAAGTGAGGACAACGTATTTTTATTTATTATATACATATCGAGATATACTCACAGAAAAGCCATTCAATAAATTTTCGTTTGTTTATCCAATCTCCGCCATATCAGAATGCACGTATCGATTTTTCACGTGTGAGAAAAACAATACGTCCAATCAGAAGGCCGCGTACGGCTTTTTTTCACGTGTGAGAAAAACGATACGTCCAATCAGAAGCGACTTCATTCATGATGAAAATTTTTCTTCAAACTGGCTCCTCTCAGCACTTTTTATCGAAGGATTTTCAGTCTTGGCAGTTCAATTTTTAATCTTTATTCAGTAAAAATTCAAGTAGATTAGCTTATTTACCACAAAAGTCATCGATGTCATGAAGAAGAAGAGCTCTATGGGAAAAAGATTTTCAATTAAAACCACGCTGTGCTGCAAAAAGCGAAGGAGGATTATATTCACGGCCGGCAGATTCGGAGTCACTGAATGAAAATTTAGTCGAACTGAGCCCTTTTATAGAAAAGCTCGGAGAAAAACACTGATAAATCAAGTTCAAGGTAAAGTTTTGAAGGACATTTGAAACGCCAAGCATGTTTAACGAGCGTGAATTTGACCGTAAGTTTGTCTTTGAATACTTTGAATGAACTCAAATTCTTCGCATTGTCTTTGCTCGTTTTGTAAACAAACGTCTGTCAACGAGAAAAAAAGTCCAAGTTACACAGAAAAGAATCATAATTTTGCACTGTAATTCACTTTAGATACAAATAAATATTATTTTTGTTTTGTTTTGACGTCTGTTTGTAATTTAAATTTTGTTTTGTAGGGTTTTTGTGTTTTTTGAAATCAAAATATTGACCATGGAAAAGCAAACCATTTTCACAGCAAAATGACTAAAATTTATAAAAATCTCGATATGCATATGATAAACAGAAAACACCATGGAAAGTGCTTTGTACAGTTTTTATTCACTCGTTGTTTTGTATCATAAAACTCACTCGCTCGTTCCTCGCTCGTTCGTTTTATGATACTTCACAACTCGTGAATAAAAACCGTACGCGCACACTTTCCATGAAGTATTCTCTATATATAAAAGAGATGAAGCTTTGATCAATTCCATAAGATAAACGAATTCTACAACCTTTAATTATAAAATGCAACATACCTGTTCATTCAAAGTTTATAAAGATTTTTGTCTCTGATTTTTCTTTTAATTTTTAGAGGCATGGTACACCATCAATGACAGGGATGCTGGAAATGACTGTCTGCAAATTGCAGATATTTATTTAACAAATAAATAAGGCTAGGCTGTGGTTTATTTAGAGGTTAACGCACTCAGCGAGTGAATTATCGGGATTTATCTTCACGAGTTTGCTAACAATGAACGAGAAATTTTAAATACTGCACGAGGCGTTAGCCGAGTGCAGTATGAAAAAATTTCGAGTTCATTGTTAGTAAACGAGTGAAGATAAAATCCCGATAATTCACGAGCAAAGAGTGCGTTAACCTTTTTATTATTCAATTTGAATACACTGCAGAAGCAGGCTAAAACTGTCAGTCGACATCTAAGATCACTAGAAATCACTCAAAATAGTAAGACTTATTCAAAATTTATTTAATAGCATTTGGTAATTTTAACAATACACAATAAACCTTTCAGAAGAAAACTAGGAGAAAAATACCGTGATACAAGAACTTTAGATTAAAGATAATAAACGAGTTCTCAGAATCCATGTTTACAACTTGCTCGGTAAAATTGAAATCGTCCATAAGTCTTATAAACAAAGAACTCAGACTTTTTTGGATCGTTAAAAGTGATTCAGCACTGAGTCCTAGAACTCGGTAAGTGAAAGGTCTAGAAAATTATCGCTGGAGTTTTGGATATAGGTTTAAACTGGCGACTTACGGTTGAAACGCTGCTAAACCTTGGTGCATGAAGCCGGGAAGAAGTGTAGTTTTCGTTTGTCGACAACCGAAGGCTGAAGTAGTTTGGCGTTTTCTTCGATTCCTGATAAAATTTCTTTACCCCATCTGAGAGAAGTTGCGGGGAAAGGATTTCCAGACTTTCTGTTGGATATTTTTTGGATAGCCAGTCTAAAAAACAAAAATTATAATGACTGGAATTTGCAAAGCCGGCGAATAGTGCTTTGACAAAAACAACACGCCAAAAACTGAATACGGTTTGAATGAAAGTTAGAACTTTGTAAGCTTACCGTTAAAAACAGAGACAGACTTGTGGCGGCATGCAGACTTTCTAAACTTTCTATGAGATAGGTTTTGGATAACCAGTCTAAAAAACAGTAAATATTAAGATGAATTTGGAAAGCCGGCGAACTCTGTTTTTAAGCCGTTGAAATATGTTGATCTCAGTAAGCTCCAAAAACTTCAATGAAATTGAGTTTACCTTCAAAACAGGCACGCTAAGCAGTTTTAAGTATGCTCGTTGATCTTCTCTTTTTCGAAAAATCCTCAAATTTACCACCAGGAACATTGTTTCTTTCCAAGTATGCGTTATTGCCAACGTATTATCAAAATTAATTCGTCGGAGTTAATACGTCGTGACGTGTTGTCACGTCATAACAACGCATCACGTGGTACAAACTGACCAATCAGAAAATCAGAATTTGTACAGTGTATGAAAATTGAATACTAAATAAACCACAGCCTAGCCTTATTTATTTGCTTTATATAATAGAATTTTACAGGCAAAGAAAGCAAAACTGAGAATAAAAATTTAGGTAAACAGAGCGCGCGTCTTTCGACATTAAGTTAATGAATCGACAAAATTTCACAGGATCATACTATCATATCGTCAAAATTATGCAAAAAATAGTTTTTCTATAGTGTTTCATTCTACGTAATTCATTAAGTTACCTCATTTATTTTGAACCGGTGATTTCCCAAAATCTATCTTGCCTGACATGATCCAAACTGAGGTTTACATCCAGAATCTTGAAAGTTGGCGAGGCGTACTTATCGGTACAAAAATGGATTCTGATAAGTAAAGAAACTTCTTGTCGTCGCCTTCAACAAGCATGTTGACTTCAAATTGTTGTTTTCAGAAATCGTAGAAATATTGAATGAGTCTCAGACTCAGATTTAAGTACATTCTTGCTTTTACAACGTTGAGTGAAGACTGTAGCTCCTCGACAAACATCCAAAATACTCGATCGAAAAAGCTCACAAATTATATTTTACAGCTCCAAAAGTTTTGATTCCAGTTTATAGAAGACGTCAGCTTTGCCTTGAAACCCACAACCTGAAGGTCATTTACATTTGCTGTCTTTTTTCCGTGTTATTTGCGTAAAAATCAACTTAAAAGCAAAGAGGTTTGCTTTTCTTTCATCGCATTACCTTTTCCCGCTGTTCGGGTGTACAAACGCGCGCGTCCGCTAACAGAAAATGGCGGGAATTTTCACTTGTTTGGACTTGGTCGGCAGGGATTGTGCAATAAAGGAATAAATTTTCTTGTGTTTACTGAATAAATTTTTGCTTATTTTGCGAATGAAATAGGCTTGAAGGACTCACAACAAAGATTGTGAGTGAAAGATTTTGTGACGTCACTTCTATTATTTGTACTCTGATAAAGTATGGCTAATTGACCAATCAGATCGCGCGCTCGTAAAATTCTATTATATAAAGAACATTAAAAAATCCTCGTGCACTAAACACGCGCGCGCTATAATAAGTTTGAATTCTCGCGCCAGCAATCTTTTGTAATCACTGATGAAGGCCGGAGTCAATGGCCGAAACGTCTACAATTAAAAGAAAAATCAGAGACAAAAATCTTTATAAACTTTGAATTTTATGGATCCTGATTGCAATTTCAAAATCTTTACAATACCTGTTCATGCTCAACTATGCATCATGGGTAATCAGGACAAGTACTGTGGAAAATACAGTGTTCGCATGTTTTTACTTGCCCTGATCACCCATAATGCAACGATAACCCTAGCATCTTATAATAGATGTATATCAGGGACTGCGGAGTATACCTTCAAAAGTGTGTGTGTGTTGGGGGGGGGGGGGGAGGGCTGCAGCGGCGGATCTAGCCCTTTTAAAAGGGGAGATACCATTGTACAAAACACGACGGGGGCGTAACTTCCTCAAACGCCCTTTTAAAGTAACATCGCAGGGCTGTAGCAACCTATATTATAATTATCCTTTTTCGCGAGCGTAGCGAGCGCGAAATTTGAACTAAGGCGCGTCAATATGATTAACAATTACGATAAAACCAACAACAACAAACATTTAGAAAGTAAAGCTTTGGGAAAGTATATTGTCCTACACGTTTAGACAGACGATAGAGAGGGTGAGAGAGAGAAAGAAAAAAAAAATGATAACAACCGTTGATGTTCTATCACTTGTAAAATATGCCAGGTTCTTGACGCTAACCTGATATATCATTTGCAAATATGCGAGAGAGAAGCGCGAGCCGGTCTCGGGCAAGAGCCAAGATATAGGTGTTCACAAAGGCTACTTCCTAGGGTAAATACATTGTGTGCGTCACTCCTCCACAATCACAATAATCGTAGTTATTAATTGAAATCAATTTTTTGTTAAGTCATATAAAGATTAGAAGTTACTCCTGAGTTATGCTAATAAAACTGTTTGATGCCTATTCTGGGGGACATCAGGCTACTATGGAACGTAACTATCGCTATCGCGGGTGCTGTCCGATATGGCGTGTTTTACAAGAGTTACTCAAATCTATCACTCTCATAGGGGGTGGGGGGGGGGGGGGGTGGAGGTGCAACCCTCACAACCCCTCCCCTAGATCCGCCACTGATTAAGACCTCCAATGGGAAATATCTCATTCAAACTTACCAAAAATGAGCTCAGACAATATAACTGACTTTACAATGAAAACAGGAAAAAAGGAAATGGGCCCAAAGGGCTACAAATGTCAATGGGTGAAAGGCAGGTGTTATCAAAGGAAAACTGAAGAACAATAGCGTTAGACAAATCTGGAAATTCTTGTAAATCCAACTGTTGTTGTAAAGCAGGGTAAGTAATGTTAACAATTTTGAGTCATATAAAGTGGCCATATTCGTTCAGACGATGGACGACGGAATGTGGGGTTGCCCTGCCATTTATTCATTTATGTTTGTATCTATTTATTTATTCATTTATTCATGGCGAAGCTAATAAAATAAAACAAAATAAAACAAAACAAAACAGAAGAGAAGAGAAGAGAAGAGAAGGGAAGGGAAGGGAAGGGAGGGGAGGGGAAGGGAAGGAAAGGGAAGGGAAGGGAATGGAATGG
This sequence comes from Telmatactis stephensoni, assembly GCA_029948255.1. Classification (NCBI taxonomy): domain Eukaryota; kingdom Metazoa; phylum Cnidaria; class Anthozoa; order Actiniaria; family Isophelliidae; genus Telmatactis; species Telmatactis stephensoni. The sequence goes on along the minus strand of JALIZF010001708.1, from coordinate 90,079 downwards.
AATGGAATGGAATGGAATAGAATAGAATAGAATATAATGGAATGGAATGGAATGGAATTTAGTTGGTGTGATATCGAAAGATCTTACCGACGATAATACATGTAGATGTAGATGTAGAATAGAATAGAATAGGATAGAATAGAATAGAATAGAATAGAATAGAATAGAACAGAATAGAATAGAATAGAATAGAATAGAATAGAATAGAATAGAATAGAATAGAATAGAATAGAATAGAATAGAATAGAATAGAATAGAATAGAATAGAATAGAATAGAATAGAATAGAATAGAATAGAATAGAATAGAATAGAATAGAATAGAATAGAATAGAATAAAATAAAATAAAATACGCAGGCTATTTCAGAGTGTTGAAAATTGTTGTTATACCTGTAAAAATAATGATTCAGAAATAGAAGACGAATAAATACTGCGTCTTGGCTTGTTTTTGGGACGATTGGAGTGTTAAAATTGAAGGCTTGCAGTGAGGTTGAAAAACACAGCTTCCTCTCTCTTTCTTTTGTTGTCTTTCCGTCCAACTCTTTCCTTTCTTGCTGAAAATGTGTTCAGCAGTGACAGCGATCATTTGGAAATGCTTAAAGATAGAACACTAAAATTTATTCAATCTGTTCAATCGCTAGTGTGGTTCCTGTACACTGACCATGCAAAAGTACAAAATCCCATAAGTGCAACACTCTATGATTGCAAAATATATTTTCAGTGTAAAAATGAACTAGTGCTGAACTAGTGAGCGTTGTATGCACTAAAATGTAGTGGTAGTTACCATGATGACCAGTGAAAATCAATAACAAGAAATAAATGAAAACAACAATAACAATGACAGTTGGTCAATAATTTATTCATAATGTATATAAATTCCACACACTTTTATCAAAAGCCTATAAACAGGCTCTTGCTTACTTATCATTTTCATTAGAGTACAAACACTAAGTGTGCAACATAAATAGTACTAAATAGCACTAAATTATGCAAATTCTATTGTTTTCTATTGTTTAATTAAGACTATTTAGCACTAAATAGCATAAAGTTCTGCACACTTTTAGTGTTTGTGCTCTACTATAAGTTAAATAAGTTAAGATAAAGACTAAATAAAGATGATTGAACAGTGTTCTACTCTCTTTGCTTCAATAAATACAAGTTCTGAAAGATCTGTTCATAGATAGTCAATCTCAAGAATGTAATGCTTTGAAGAAATCTAGTATAAAGAATTAATTACATGTGTCTCATTATATTTTGGGATCTAAAGGTTTGTACTTATATACCCTGGAAGCCAGAACTTTTGTTGAATCCCATTCCATCAATAATTATCTGTAAGGATGTAATCACCTGCAATCTTCCCTGATAATTACTAACGAAATATTAGTGAGTGAAAGCTGTCAGTGGCACTTAGAGTACATACCTGTTTCAATTAACGTTGTCAGCAAATGGACTCAAGTCTACGCAACTCACCCAAAATGGAGTATGGGTAGGAAAAACTAAAAGCTATGAAACCACATAAATATCAGCACGACAATTCTCAACCAGCTGGTGTTGAGCTTACACAACAAATTCCTTTATTCACTGATGCTTAGTACCAAAGCCAAATAGAGTAAATATTTTCGACTACCCATACTCCTTTGCAGTCTAGTCGCGTAGGCTTGAAGCCTCTCGCCCGACAACATTTTTTGAAATAGGTGTATATATCCAATGTATATGTTCACTTGAAGTCTAACCTATGTAGCGACCCTTGTGAGGGGACTGGCGAGAGAGAGAGAGAGACAGAGAGAGAGAGAGAGAGAGAGAGAAGAAACGATGGCCCCCCTCCTTCCTTCCCCCCTCCCCCTTTCCCTCCCTTTAAAGAGGGCTATATGAGGTCCAACATTGTACTTCTTGTGAATAATTGTATTATGTACAATTATGACAATATGGATGTCCAAAGCATATTATTTACCTTTTTGAAAAAGGGTTGACCATAGTACATTCTGGATTGCGCTAAATTTAGTAAGCAATAGAATACAAAAAATGCAAATATGCTTTCTTAGTGGACTTAGTCTAGAGTGATGGCACTTAATCCGTGAAATAGATATTAGTCTAAGAGACATTAGTAAACAATATTTCCATTCTTTTCTTTTGTTAATGCTTAGATCATTAGACACTGACTATTAGATTTTGTTTCATGGATTAAGTGTCATCACTCTATCTTGCTAGATTAGGCTCAAATAAACAGGGTAAGTGTGAAAATAGGAAATACATGTACATTGTACATAGGCAGGTATCTAAGCAACTACAGAGTAAGGCCCAGTTTAAACAATGACATAAGCATAAGCATTTTTTACCGGTTCACACATTCAACATAACGTCGTAAGGCATAAGCATAAGAAAATGGACAAGTTTTGTTTCTCATGCTTATGCTTGTCTATGCTTATGTGTTTAGTTCTCCTCACAGACCTTTTAATTGTAAAGGAGAAGTCAGTGTTTAATCACTTACTTAATCACTCACTTTCAAAGCACAAAAACATTCTCTAAACATTGTTCTATTCATAAAGTACATATAAATCCTTTGATAAGAATCTTTCATAAACATAGGCAACCTTTTTTGAAACACTCAGGTACATGTTGAAGAGTTTTTTACCATCTTTAAATCTCTGGGGGTGTGTTTTAATTGAAGGGATCCCCATGAAAATGCCCTAAGTGATGTACATTTCTGATCTTTTTTCAATGGTAAAAAAAATGATATCAATTAACTCTCCTCTGTGAAAAATTAATAGCTGGACATCCATCAAAAAGTCACTTAAGCCATTTGAAGGGCTCACATGCAGTGAAAGTTACCTACTTGACTTTTTTGATAATTTTTTCCAAATATGGAATAAAATGATATCAATTAATTTTCCCATGCTAAAAAATCAATGTCAGGACATCCATCAAAACATCACTTAGGTCATTTTCACAGAGAGTCCTTCAATTCTTTGTACAACATTTCCTTCCTGTTTAACCCTTAAAAACTATAAACCCAAATGCAGTACTTCCCATGAAAAATATAGCCTTGAAAACACCCTCATGAAAAAATTTAAACTGGTGAAAAATCTTCAACTGCACCATTTACAGGCTGTGGGACTGCATAGTGGAAAGTTCTCCTATCATGTTTCATTATCAAACTTTAAAGCAGATTTCCTGACTGGGAAACTCAAAGGTTTGACAAAGAAGAGGTCATAAATAATATGTATATATCAGGATGACAGGTGTATGTACCACCAGCCAATCAAGAGCTCTCAGGAAATATGCATTAAAGTTACAGTATAATGTAGTTACAATATAGAGAAAGTCATGATCTCCCACACGTGAAATGTTTACTAACAAGTTTATTTCCATCTACTGTCCATACCACTTTAACTGAATTTGATCTTCCAAGCCACAGCTATCCATCAGTGCCCCACCAGTAGTAGAAGCAATTATATAAGATGTCATAATGAAGATAGTTGAGCCATAAAACACTCACCACAAAGCCACTATCAAACAATGGTACCATCTCCATGTCACCACTGAAGTAGATAGTAAATATCACCTCATCCAGACAACCATCTCATAAGAAATGGTCTTACTAAATCATGGCTGAATGGCTGATTTTCCACATTTTCAATCAAATAATATATACACAGGAACTTGTAGCCAATTTTGTACAATAAATTTCGGGACAATGAAACTGTACTCGATGTATTTTCTTTCTGTAGTATTTCACACACAAATGAGCCTTGTGGTAAGTCACTTGCCACTATATTGTAAACTGAATCCACAGCATTGCTAAGGTCAGTTGTCATTATGTATTACTCTTTTGATCACTGTTGTTGTTACTATTGCTGGCTTGGCTATTAATCCCCGATGTAGAAGCACCAAAGTTCATAGAATCAAGTACTTCGGCTATGCCTGCTGTACTGACTTGTGCATGTTTTTCTGATAATACATCAGGCATTGCATTTCTCCTACCTGTGCGACCAGTTCTGATAAAACTCTGAATTTCTACATTACATTCTGCCATTGTATTCAGAAGATAATTTAATAAATGAATTCTGCAAGGAAGTTTAGAACAAGGCAAATGAATATTGGATTTACTCAAAGATGTCAAAACATCCTATGAACAATAATAAACAAACAAACAAACAAACTGGTTTCCAATATTGATTATGTAATGCAAGTTCACATTCCATACAAGTAACTTAAATGTTTTTAATTTCTATAGGGCTTAATTACAAAATACGTTTCTCGTAGAGGAATGAAATGCCAGATCGTTTACCGTCAATCTCAAGCAGGGGAGAAGATCTTACAAAGAAAATTCGATCAAATTGTTTGCCTTAGAAATAAACTTACTCACAATCGCCATTTCACTTTATATGAAGACCAAGACAACCTTCACCAGACATAGAAGTAGAGAAACATCACGGCCACTATATCATATATAGTGGCTGTGGTGTTTTCTCGACTTTCAAAGCGCAATTCAAAAATAAATAAAAAATTTAGAAAAATTAAACACCAAAACAGCTAGTATTCTAGTTACATTTCGATCACAGGGCGAGGAAAAACTTTAGAATTGTACACGAGTACATGTTGAACGCACGCGCCTTCAGCGACACTTCGACAACAAGATTTCAAAATTTGCACTCATGTTAAGTTCTCGTCAAGTAAAATCCTAATGAACACAGTAAAACGGGTTTGGTTAAAACTACATTATACATACCTACTTTCTGTTGGGGAAGGAGGATACTAGAGCTCAAAAGACATTCAAAAACTCCTCTTCAAAATCCATGGACACCAACACACTATCTTACTCTTGTTGATCGAAAGGAGTTGTGGGAGTTATGACATCACTGCATGACGTCACTTACGTTCCATTTGGAACATCTGCATTCGATCGAGTGCATTCGATCTTGATTTGAAATCGCTAAGACGCATTTTAAGAATTCCTTCTCACAGTGTATTTTTCATTTTCTTTGATAATTTTAAAATCCACATGATCTTGAAAATCTTTGATTTTCCCAACGGTTTCGTTTCCCAATAGGATTCTTGACACAAGAGGCTTTATTAAGCGGTTTCTCTATCATCTTATCAGTGTTTTAACTAAGAGGATAGGCTGTGGTTTGTCTAATCATATGGATTTTTCAGATATGACTGTCAATTATTCTTTAGTACGTGTAGTCAGCACTTTCGAGAAAGGAGGAGTCGGGGTGGGGAAGGGAATTAAAAGGGAATAAGATCTCCCCAAAACCCATGGGTATGCAGGCTGATTCAGAGAGCACTAAGGGTAAAACTAAGGCAAGTTGTATTTAAAATCACCATTTATCGGTAAGTTTTCCAACATAAGTCAGAAAAGAATTCGGCACATAGCCAAATGATGATATACGCCTTGTTTTCAATCAGTCTTTCAAAATAGGCAGCTTGTTTACCACCGTTTGCCTAATTACGCGTCCCGTCAGACTTATTAAGTCTCATTGGGATTTGGTCAATAGGCTACCGGGAAGCCAACAATAAAAGCGTTAGAGTGATTTTCATTTGACCGTGGAAGGAAAATGACTATTAGTAGTTGATAGGAAACAAAGAAAACAATGGCTTTAGAGTCTACAACCAACTATTAGTTTATCTATCCTTCACGGTCAAATGAAAACCACTCTAAGACATTAGCAAACTCCGCCTCTGTCTGGATTTTTGGTAGCCTATTGACCAATTCCCAATCGACATGAATCGAGACTTTAGTCTGGTCTACAAATGTCTGGTTGTAATGCGAGTTACGTCGGCGAAACCGCAACACGTACGCTGAAACCTACACTATATAATCTGCAGCTTTTTCATCTAAATTTATATACAATTCGTATATTCTCTTCACTGTCTATCTCAACTATCTCAGTCGTGACTATATTTGTAGACGTTTAAATTTTATGCACTTGTATATATCAATATATACAGGGTCGTGACATGGTACGTGGGATCAGGGATCACAGGCTTGGGATCGGGATCTCAAGCCATGGGATCGGGGTCACAAACGTGGGATCGGGATCAGTAGTCAAATCAACAGGATTCATGGATCAAAATTTTCACAACTGGGATCAGGGATCAATATAAGAGAATTTTTGGGATCAGGGATCAAAATTTTCGACCAAAAAACGGGATCACGAGCGAAAAAACGTACCATGTCACGACCCTGATATATATAGAACCTTGTCATGCTTTATACTTTACATTGACGAAGACAGTCATCATGAAACTCAAGAAGTCTCACCTTTAAAATTAAAGCATTGTCAAGGGAAAGGAAGAAAAGAATGATTGTGCTTAACCGTGAAAAAATATTACAAAATCTAAATAGTACTAAATAGCACAAATCCTGTCTTCTGTTTGTTTGATAGTGGTATTTTGCATGATTTAGGTTAAAAATGCAAGACAGTGTAGGATGCTTTGTTTTGAGCATTGTTCCATTGTGAGCACCGTTCTTTGTTAACCGATACACGATGGAACTGACCATCTAGCTAGGGGCCTTAATTTGTCCAAAGGGCCGGACTGAGTCATGAGTCCAGCATCTGCCTAAAGTTCCACCACTATTGGTTGTAGTACATGATCTGATTCTCAAGTACCGCTTAAGGCCTGGGATTTTAAGGAATTTTCCCAGAAATGAAAAATTGCCTTAAATACGGTTCTAAGGATAAACTTCCAATGATTCTTGGTTACGTGATATATTTCATGAAACTTAACCTTTCTGTACCATTTTCGGGCATATAGGGTGGGTCACGTGACCTGTTCGGCATCACAAAAAACGTTTTTGAATCTCTGGTGGTGGAGAAAATACAAACAAATGTTGTTTTTACATTTTTCAAACTTCTCTCTAGAGCTAGATAGCCTAGGTGTTGAACATAGATCTGTTTTGGCTGCCTGACCATCGTTTTAAGTGAAGGAGATATTTACATTGATAAGTAAAAAGCTATGGTCACGTGACCTATTTTTTGCACAATATTTCCAAAACTAAGATCGATGGACGCGCAGCCAAAACAGATTCATATTCAACACCTAGAAAGAACTCTAAAAATGTAGAAACAAATGCTGTTCCCAATTTCTTCACCACTGGAGAGTTAAAAATATAATTTGTGCCGTCATAGGTCACGTGACTGATCTTGTAAAATAATAGTTAAGTTTGTAAAAATATCACTTAGCCGAAATTCATTGTGCTATTTTGCTTTAAACCTAATAAGACAATTTTTGAATAGGGCCCAGGGTGTAACATCCTTATCTGAGAAGACATAAGCTTTTCATTTCAAAATCATTTGTGGATGTAATTATACCCTGGGTTCCAGGGGTTTATCGTCTCCTTCCGACGTTTATTTACTTGATAGTTATTTTCGCTTCTTGCGCCTTCGTTCGGTGCTCGCCTACAAGAGAAAAACTCTCTAAAGAAAGCGAATAATAAACCCCTGGAGCCAAGGGTAATGTAATTACAAAGGCAGCACCTTTTAATTTCTCCATTGTTTGAAAACCCAGTTGTTGGTCCATCTGCAGGGGAATTAAAAACTAACCTCACCCACAAAAGACTGAGCCACAAAGAAAAAAAATAATGAGAATGAATGACGAGCTGTTAATGTGTAACTACTCCAACCAAGACCACCTTGCGAGTTTCTAGTCGCAGATGTTTCTTGTTCAATCTCGATGAAGTTTGTACACAAAGAAATAAAGATTAAACGACATTTGCAGCAATTCCATTGTTCGCATACTTGATTGTGATTGGATAATTATTTGCATGGAAATTTGTTTGGGTGGCCTTGGTTGGAGTCACACTGTAATTAGACAAGGCGCAAAATTGAAAAAGTCGATCGCAAAAAGTGCAGAAGGCATTTTGGGGTAAAGGCTGGTAACATAACTATTCTAAACTAATTTTTCATGCTGAATCCGAATATGGCTGTTACCAAGACGTATTCTGCAATCTTACACGTGTAAATGACGTATTTTGTGAATTGCTACAGTCATTTCATACTAACGGCTTTTTCATGTAATTCCAAAAGTTCCCAAACTTAAAAACAATTACCATGGCTGGAAAGAGCATATCAAAATCAGTAAAACTGCGAAGTTTGAAGGATATCAGTTGAAAAACCAAGGAGATACGAATTTTCAAAAAATTTTGTATGAAAACACTTACAGTTATTCAAGAGATACAAACAAATTTCGATTTTTGAAAATTCGTATCTCCTTGATTTTTCAACTGATATCCTTCAAACTTCACAGTTTTACTGATTTTGATGCGCTCTTTCCAGCTATGGTAATTGTTTTTAAGTTTGGGAACTTTTGGAATTACATGAAAAAGCCGTTAGTATGAAATGACTGTAGCAATTCACAAAACACGTCTTACACGTATAAGATTGCAGAATACGTCTTGGTAACAGTCATATTCGCATTCAGCATGAAAAATCGGTTTAGAATAGTTATGTTACCAGCCTCTACCCCAAAATGCCTCCAGGTATCTGATTTCTCGAAACTAAATGCGCCTTGTCTAAATGTATATGTACCAAACATGCAAACTGTCCTAACAATGTTTTCAAGGTTGGACTGGTTCCATAAAAAGACCTGATTTGCTTACCTCAATGTTTGCCTAAAAAATTCATCTTGTACAAAGAATCTTTTCCCCCAAGACGATTGTACTGGAATAACATTGGGACAAGAGAATGAGGTGTGATGGGCCAGTCTTTGTCCCTTTGCATCAAAGGATGAGTGACCCAGGTGGGGTGGGGTGGGGTGGGGTGGGACTCCGATCGTAAATGGATGAGGATGCTCGTCGTACCTTTTAGGGGTCAAAGTCTGCAATCTGGTACCTTTTAGGGTGTCTCAGACTTAAGTGGACTACCAGAGACATAGCTGGTACCTTTTAGGGACTGTTTTGGGGTAAATAAACTACCTAAAATAAGCATGAAAGGGACGATTTCGATGATCTGAATTGAATCTTTAAAGCACATCGATAACAAAGTGTTTCATTACTTTAATTCTTTATTGTTTTTGAATTGGTACCTTTTAGGGGTAGAAATCAATTGTTGCCACTCCCACTCAGGTACCTTTTAGGGGTCATTTTCAAAATTTCCAACGAGCATCCCCGTCCTCTTATAAATAGGAGTCCCCCCCCCCAAGGAGTGACCATCACAACTAAGTCCAAAGAGCAAACAAACAAAATTATGAGTCCATTAACTCCAAAGAGTTTGAAGAGCTTAAGGCAAATTTTGTGTGATTTATCAATTTTAATTAAAAGCACTTTGATGACAAACGATCAACAAGTACAGCTGACAAATGCCAAAAACGTGTAGTTTCTTTATTACAGATGAGAGAATCATTAAAGATTTGACAACCAGAAATTACAAAGCCATACACATCAAGACAAAAATCCTTGGTATAATAACAACAACACTAGATGGTTTCGTAGGCCTTCAAAAAATGCATTATTTAATGATTCATCTTGTCATAAAGCACACAAAAGTCTGGTGAACATACAGTGCAGTCTTTCAGTCAGAATCACTGCCATCTTTCTTGTCCTCTTTCTTATCATTTTTCAACATTTTCTTGTATTTTTCAATTTGATCTTTGTTGCTCTGGATTTGAGATTCATGGTGTTTGATATCTTTTTCCAACATCTCAACCATGTGTTTGTGCTGCTCACGTAATGCTTTCAGTTGTTGGTCTCTCTGAAAACAAAGTTCAAATTGTCATGAAAAACTGTATCTTATTATGTAAGAATCCAAAGTGTCCAAAATTATTGTAATAAGACATGCATCAATTTATTGATCCAGTGTTGTGAACAATACAAAGACCATTCCATGCAAATGACCAGTTTGGAGTTACATGTACAGTGTATGGTACACATGTTGCTCAGTGTCACCCTTGACATCAAGTAAGATATCCAAAACCTGGAGTGAAATCCCATAGAAATCAAAATTATTACTGCATCATTCATTGATATCTATTTCAGTGTCTTTCCATGGACTGTTACCAAGTTCTTAATAAAGGGACATTCAGATAACTATTATTTTATGTGTTTGGAAATAAAACTTAAATTTAAATAGATAAATGCTGATAAATGAAAAATCATATTTTCTACTGAAATGCATTGGGTTTCCTGTGATTATGTCTAGTAGTGGTGCTTGTCGTTTGTCATTACTTAGATATTACATGTAATTTTCTTTAATGTTAGTTGCTGTTGATGGCCTTTGGAGAAAGGCCGAAATATCCAAAACTAAAAACATGACAAATCTTCTCGTAATCCTCTTTCTAATTAAGTTGTATGCCCAAAGAAACATATTTAATTTTCTTTATGATTTGGAATTAAGAATGCTTAATCTATCTATTGAATAAATATTTAAATAACAAATAAAATGTAGTCAAGAAACAACTTATTCTTGCCAAAACCCAAAGAAATATGCAGATAAACAACAGGGCACTCCACTACATGATGTCATCATTAACACCACAGGGAACCCAATGAATTTAAGAAGAAAATATAACATTTATCAGCTATGGTATTTATCCATCCTGAATTTAAATTTGAAAATGCCACAATCACAGACAAAACAGCTGTAAGGAATGTGCACCAGACAGTTATTTGTTGGAAAACACTTCAGTTTAAAATACATTATCAGTATTTAGAAGACACAATCTATTGAGAGTTAGCTGTCATGTTGTGGTTTAATTTTTTTGTTTAAGTGTAGTTGTTTTACTTTCATAATAATTAAACTTCTTCAAGTCTAATCCTTTCACTAACCTGCATGTAGATATATTGTGTAGTTCCAGAAATTATCCATACCCACCCCCCCACGGAGGGATAAATAATTTCCAAGGGGTAGGGGGGTCTAAATCGTCTAAATTTCCAGAAGAGTAGGGGGTGTTTACGTTAAATACGTTTTCCGAATGTAATTTTTTCAGAAATACTCCAAATGCCATAACCAAGCCTTGCATATCGAACAATATTGATCACTCAGCATCTTTGATCATCTCTTGAGCCATAATTTTGCACTTTCTTTCGGCTTAAAACCGGAACCCTTCGCAGCTGGAAATCGAGCCTAAACCCACCGAAAGCAACGTAAAAATGAACGAAAGTCACACCGAGGAGATAATATCATTGGAATTTCTGGGGGTAGGGGGGTTATGGATAATTTCTGGAACTACACATTATGTATCTACCAGAAAATCCTAAAACTATCCTTAAAACTACCCTCAGACAAATTTAAACCAAAATTAAATTGTAACATATACATTTTGTCAAACAATACGATGACACAATATATAGCTTTTACCAGTTGTCTAAAGTATTGCTCTTCATGAGCCTGCTCCATTTTACCAAATGCACCACCAGCTTCCCTGTTAGAAAAGTTTGGAACATTTTAGAAGACAAACTCTATTAGAATTGTGGACATCTGAGTGCAAAATATAATTGAACTGTGATCAAATGGTAAATTATCCCTCAAATTTTACACATAAATATAATTAAATATAGGAGAAGTTTACTTTTGATCATAGCTCCTTTACACTTTTTTGCAGGGATCTCTTCAATTAACAGCTGCTTCACATCATAAAATTACTGCCCCCCCCCCCCCCCAAAAAAAATGTGAGTGTCCATTTAAATTCAATGTCCTGCACTAGTTTTAAATTTACCTTATGGCTCCTCCTCCACCACCACCCTGTTGATAAAATAAGATAGCAAGATATATTGAATAAGATATTTTGAATAAGATATTTTGAATAAGATATTTTGAATAAGATATTTTGATAAGAAAGTCTAGTTAGTCAACAAAGACGACTATATTTTGAGCTTCAGTTGGTCAAGGTGATATTCTTAATAGGTTGCTATCAATAGACATCATATCCCGTTGAATTGTAAGTTTTCAAAATAATTCTTTATGGTTGAAAGCTTTCGACCCAAAGTCAAACCGGTTTTTGCCCTCCAGTCAAACGCAGATTATGAGATTCAACAGCTGATTGATAGCAACCTATACTTTTGAGGAAACGTCTTGCTGACTCCAAATACACTAGTTTTTAAAAGTGATTTTCAAAAAATGGTGAACCTACAATAAATTAGCAATAAGCACTGATGACCATTTTCATGGGAGCAAGGCCAAAAGGCCCATTTCATAAAAACAAGTATATTAGCAATACATGTGTAGCCTTCAATGATAATTTATATCTTGATGACTTGATATACCTTTCTCTATGTATTTTATATAGGATACATTTAGACTCATTAGATGCCAAGCACGATTTCAGAGGTATAAATGACCTCATTCTTATAAAATGTTAATGAAAGTTCTTTTTGATGATTGGTGCAAAGTTGGTGGTATAGCTGCTTCTTTCAAAAAATGTTTGCAAGCATAACAATGTAGATGTCTAGTTAAGTCTACAGTTTTATATCATGCGGACATAGGTATGTGTGTGTGGGGGGGGGAGGGGGAGGGGGTTTGAGGGATGGGGGGGGGGAACTTCTAGATAAACAGTACCAAGGGGAGAGGGGTGGGGGTTCAGTAGGTACAAATGTAAAATCAAAGAATATGCTTTTATGAAAACAAAATCACCATGAAAATTCAAAACTACAAAAGATTTTACAACGATCAGCACCGCCTAACAAAAACAAGCAAAAGTTAACTTCATTTTCATAAGTTTATAATTTTAAAGCTTGCTCACGCAATCATTTCACGATCCATTTCACCCAAAGAGTTAGAATACACTCTTTTACAGTTATCACAAGATTTTAGGATTGGATTCCTGCAAAATGTGTGTTTATAATAAATATTTAATCTGCAGTAGCATTCTTATTCAAAACGACACGTAATGTACAATTTTCATTGTGTAACTTGCATGTGCACACCTCGCACGATTAAGTGTGCAAGTATTTCAAAGAGAAGTAAAAAATTGTCAGAATTTATTGCAGTAAACTCAATCAACTCACCTTTCCTGAACCACTTCCCATTTCTCCACTGCACATCATTCTAACAAGAGAAGATTGGCTAGAAAATACACGTAGACGACCAACTACTGCACGAGAAGCCGCCATCTTGCTTCGACTACTCTACCGAACATGCGTAAACTCTAAATCCAAATAATGTGCCTTGATGTCCCTTGTAGTGCCTGAAGGTGCCTGCGTTGACTCCCTGGATGTAAACTATAAAAGCACTCTAACACAAAAACATTCTCAAGAAGATTCCACCGTTGTTTTGGCATGTAGTATTCTTCTCATCAAGATTTCACCCCAGTTTAAAGGCTCGCTCGTCGAACAAGAAAGTTTAGAACGATGGCTTGTTGTACATCGAGGAATATTATTTTCTTTGTGCTCGTTCTTCAGTTGGTATGTTTTTGGATTTCCATGGAATCTTTGTATTCCCTGTTGTTTCGTTAATTGTAAAAAGAAAACTGTACTGTATTTTTATTCTTTTTTTTACATTTTATGTCTTCAAATTTTTGATCGATATCGATTTCACCGTCAATGTTGTTTTTATAGCTGCTGGTAATCGAGCGACTAGTTTTCGATTTTCTTGGTTTTATGTGGGCTCCTATCATTTGTAACTTCATCCATATCGCGTTTCTCATCGTGGGAATTTTTGGCGTCCATCAATACAGATCTCCTTATGTTATTACGGTAAGAAACAACACTACTCATTCAAGCATTTATTCAAGCTCTCAAGTACTATTTTCGATGATTTTTGGCTGAAGGGTATGTACAACGAATGAATTGTAGTAGTTGGGTTGACATGTTATGTAGCCTTGGGCTAGCCTTTTAACTAATGCTTGAATATTTTTGTACAATAACTACTACACCGATTATAAAATGGCTTTCTCTGTAGATCTTATCTATGTAAGTTTAGGCATAAATGTATATAGCGGTTTGCTATGGTTGAAGTTAGTTTGACAATTTAGTTGGGGAGAATAAATTATTTTGGGCAGGTGTCAGACAGCTTATCATGTTGAATTCTTAGTGGTGAACTAACAGACTTACACATAGCTAGACATGACCCTTTGTATGTTATATGCATGGCTTCATTGATATGTTTAGAGCAGATTTTCTCAATTCAATCATGGAGTGAAAGAAGATTTTAGAGGTTATTCCTATCAGGACAATCTCCTTAAGACAATCTCCATGCAGTGTAAATACACAGGGTTATTAGAAGGCCAAACAGGGTTTCTGTACGGTATAATATGCACGCCCTGTTCCTTTTAATATTCCCTTTCAAAGTGGTCTCAGTAATCTTTTATTGACTGATATAATTGGGTTCTCAGACTGAAATCCTTATCTGAAAAGATTAGATTGCTATCACTAGACATCATTTCCTATATTATGGAATTTCATCAGCTGAATTGCAAATTTTCAGTTGAAAACAATTTCTTTCTAGTTAAAAGCTCTTGGGGGCAGTTTTGTTTATGATTCAAGGAGAGAGAGCAAAATTCATAGTCTTTTAATAGCTGATTGACAACAACCTAGTTGATAAAAATCTTGCCAGTTACCATATCAAACAATTGTTGCCTTTCGCGGGCTCCCTGTGTATTTACCATTGGGTTTCCTGTTTATTGAAAAGCGAGGTTTCTAAGTAATTTTCAAGATGGTGGACAATGTGATGTGTTTCGTAGCTACAATTTCTGCAAGTTTTGGTCAAATTTTCGACTGTTTTGCCGAAAAATCAGCAAAAATGGATCAACGCGACTTCCAAATAAGGTAATGCCTGCCCAAATATGGAATAGAGTTGACTGCCGAGCGAATGACAACTTTTTATTGACAATTGTTTGATATGACTGCACAAGGAGAGGAAAGAATTTTTGTATCCACTGAATAAATGCTTTATAATCCTATATACATGCACTGGGGGGGGGGGGGGGGGTCCTTTTAGGATTGAAAGTGTTTCTTCAAGTAGTCACCACTGAAACACAATTATGTTTCCTGAGAGGGGGTGGGGTGCCCCCTTTCCTGAAAGGGGCAGGGAAGGGGGGGGGGGTATATTTATTGGACAGACATGACAGAACAGAAGTTGAGTGCATGCTCTCCATTCTCTCTGCATCTACATGTATATAGCCTGACCATTGTACAAGCAACCCATTATTAATTGAAGGGGTGAAAATAAAAACGACCTAAGTGACTTTGTAGTGATTTTTTATACCTTTTTAAAAATCACTCAAATTGTATTGTCTCCTGAGTGTAAGGCCACCCAAACAAATTTTCCTGCAAATTATCCAATCGCGATTGAGTATTGCTTAAAGACGCACATAATTTTCTTTGTATGTGTGTGTGTGTATGGGGGGGGGGGGGGGGGGGGGGGGGGGGGGAGGGGGAGGGCGGTACTCCCATAAAAAAGTGGCAGAGGTGCTTGCTTGATGGAGGGTTTTGAAAATGATCCTAAAATGTACCCATGAATTATCAAAGAGATGGCAATTTTATACCCTAAAAGGTACAACCACATTCAACTAATATTTTTTTATTCAAAATTGATAAACAAACACTGCATGAGATGCATCAAATCTTTTGTTTCTCAAATCGTTTCAATCTGAATATGATTTGGAAACCCTAAAAGGTACAAGTATGTCATATTTTCAGCCCTACCACTTTTGTAAGGGAGTACCCCTGGGGGTAAACCTTAGGGCTGATGGCTAGAGAACGTGACATAAATTAGGTCTTGTCAGGCTTGGTTAGGTGGGCACTACAAACTAGATTGTGATTTGCATTTACTGATACAATAGCTATCTTAGCAGATTGCTTCTATAATGCCTTAGTGCAATGGACATGCCATTGCTGAGATTAAACCAGACAGTAGAAGTGTCAAGTAAACATGTTTTTTGTGCCTTTTCTCAGTGATAAAGCCTTCATGGTATTAGACATATTTGAATAATTCCAGTTCTTTCTTTCATTGTCAGTATTCAGTGTGGAACCTAATTTGGTTTGCAATTAATCTGACTATTATTGCCCTTTATCTGGAGATTGGCATTGTCACTCATGTAAGTAATATAGAGCAGATTTCGTATGAGTGTGAAACGGACCGCGCCATGCCATGACCGTGTCAGTGCTGTGTTGTCTATAAAAACATTCGAAATTCATGCTGTAACGGTGCCGTGACCGTGTGGTGCCATTTTCACAGTCATAAGAAATCGACTCTATTACAACAACAAATCTCTATATATATCGATGCTTGATATAAGTCATGTAAACATGTACAGATTATATAATTTTAAATTATATTGTAGTTAATTATGTACGTCAAGCTTACATTGTGTATGTAGAGTTGTAGATGAAATTTTCCACTGGTTTAGATTTTTTAGCTCATTGTTCTGATTTCATTGATCCACCTTCCTATAGTTGAAACCTCTTTCACTGACCCAAATACATAACTTATACCCACCATAAAACCCTATAAGCCTAACCTAAAACAATCATCAGAAAAAAAAAACACAGCATATGTACAAGGTATATGTTAATTCTCATTTTTCTTTTATCAAAGTTGGACCAACAAATTTGATTGTATAATTGGGCTTCACAACAGAAAAGCAAACATGTCAAATTTTTCATTGGTTGCTATAGCAACATCTTGATTAGAATTCATTGTTACTGTGTTGATATTATCATGATCCTTGATGTTGAATTCTCTAGGGCACATCTGTCACTCTGACACATTTACAATCAGTTTGAAATAATTAATTAACTCTTCATAACTTGACATTGTGTGCTTAAGAATAAGTCCTGATAGACGTGTAATTTGTCTGTAACCAAACCTGTTGGTGAGTGCTCAAGCAAGGGGTTGTGTAGGGCCTGTGCAGTGTGCAAATTAACCAGCTGAGGAAGACTTTGCCTAGTTCTCAAGAACAATTTAAGCTAGTAATTAAACTAATGTTTGATAATAAATATCTGCAGTCTTGCACAGACCTGTGTCACACCCAGATTCCCCTTAAATTATTAAAATCTTAACACTCCCCCCCCCCCCCCCCCCCACCTTCCCACCCGCCCTGTTTGAGACAATTAAGCCAGCGAAAGTGCCTAAAAATGCCTGAATGTGCTTCTGGAGGAAGTTGACTTAGGAAGTTGAGTTATTCATGACAGTTTCCCAAAAGCATTGAGCAATATGCATGTATTTTAGAAAAATGTGTACAACCTGCAAATGATAATAACTTTATGCTGTTAATTGCCTTCCTCTCCCCTCCCCCTATCAAGACTACTTTTTGTATCTCCTGAATAACATTTAATGCGTGTGTACACGTGCTAATAAGGGTAAATTGCTATATTTTGTTTGTGATGTGTAGAAAGATGATTGGTTGAGCCTCAAGACTAACCATAAAAGTTGGTGGGCTAACAATGGTTTTGGGTGTGGTAGTTCCTCGTCCAACTCAACAACATCATCCGTCAAGTCACCTGATGGTTGTATTCTCAAGTATGAGGTAATTACTACATAATTGTAATACATACACTTGCTTAAAACCACCTCAAAACTTTTTTGTTGAAGAATATTTATTTAAAAGACTGGCAATATGTCTCTGTGATAAATATTAAGCACATGAAAAACAATTGGCTGCTGTCCCCTGCATAAACTTGTTTTTCTGCTGCATAGTGTGCTTTTCTATGTATGTGTTATTGAAACTGTGTTATTATACCACAGTATAGAGACAAATACAGCTACGTACAATGTAGCTGTTAATTAGCTTACTACAGATAAATCTATTCAAAATGGATTTAAATCCCACAATGTGCATGTGCTCATTTATTTTTACTCTTTTTAGTTTGTGGAATCCATTCAAAGTGGAACAGAATGCATTCTTTCAGTAAGTTTTATTGGTTTAATGTTTGTCCCAAAAAATACATGTAATACAATATTGCTTGATCTGTGATCTCTAAGTTCAGAATTGGTTAATGTGTTTATTTTATCAGCCCTTAGCTTAGAGCTAATTTGTGATTTAAGTGAATTAGATTTGTTGCTTACATTTACGTGTATCAAGGAACATTTTTTGTGGTTTAGTATATTTACTTGATGAGAATTACATTAATTTTATTTACATAAATCATGTCATTACACAAATGTACAAAATTGCATTTTATGTAATATATACATTTGTTTTCTAGTTCATAGGATTTTGGCTTGGTTGCTGGTTTGTGAGAACATATCACGAAGATGATGACCACTGTAAGTAGAGCACTTTGTTTTTCAGACTGTGAAAAAGTAGGATGCCATGCCTATGTCTCGAGATTTTAGATATACAAGGAAAAAATTTAGACACCAACACTGACCAATCAAAACTCTGTGCCAGGGCATAGCACAGGCCTATTCACAATCATCTATTAATCATTTTCTTTACATGAACAGTATAAAGACTTCTTTGAAGAGAAATGACATTTTAATTCATGGTCTTGTAGTTTTGATCAATAGCTGCCATTAGTACCTTTAAAATAACAATATAGTTTGCACCTCTATGGGAGAGAAGTGTCTGCCTTGGAGAAAAGTAGATGTGCTGTCCACAAACACTTACATGTGATGTAACTGGCATGTCTAATGCTCACTGTTTTGAAATGGAATGGCATACATATAGCAAAAAAAGTTAATTAAACCTTGGCATTTAAGTATTCAAGACATGTCTAACATAGCTTTATGTTTTTGTCATCAGTTGACTATATTGGAGGATTTGATAGCTATTCGGCTTATCATCCACCTACCAAGTCGTCAAGAATGCAGATGCAGCCCATGTAAGTTTGAAGCATATTTTATGTATTGGAAAGTACATTTATTCATAAATAAATTGAAATTCCTGCTTGTGATGTAACTGTATTCATAGTCATACAAGTACATGTATATACAGTCACTTTTATTAATTAAAATAGTGAACTATATGCATGGTAGTCACGTCACATCTGGAAAACTTTCATTTCAACCATCTGTGCAACAGCGACACAAATCGTGTTGTGGATCCTAAACTGACAGTCTTTCTGGCTTGTGATTGGCTAAATTGCAAGGGACATTCTAATGCCATTTCTCATTGGATGTTTTTTCATGACAACATGACATGAGTGACTATTTCTATGGAAATACCCAATGGCAAACAGTGTTATTTTAGCCAATCACAAGCTTCTTTTCAAAATCAGAAAGAAGTTAAAATATGATTCTTGTTGCTGCTAAGCAGACAGACTATTGTAAGTGAAAGTTTATATCCAGATGTACTGTATGATGCCAGACTATCTGGTGCGTGGTAAGTGGTTGCAGTAGCTGATTTTGTCAACCACTTATTGACCATTTATTGACCTGTGCAGATTAGTTAATACCATTTTTGACTCTATCAATTTTGTCTCTACATGTACAGTTCTTCATAAAGATGTCAAGAACAAGATATACAAATGTAGGATTTCCTTCCAACAAATATTGAAGCCCTTAAACTGTGTGTATTTAGTTATCTTCTGTTATTTTAAAGTTTTTATTTCAATTTGCTGAATGGAAGATCATTTTGTTGATCAAGGACAAATATTTTAAAATTCAGTTTGCAAGATGGATGCATGTCATATTCGTAAAATTTCACCTTGCTGATACAGTATATACAATGAGCAGACTTCTATTATATTGTAGGCCTTCTGTTCAGTTTAGCAGGTCCAGTTGCTCAAAAGTAGGTTAAAAAGTGCTAATGTACCCAGGGTTAAGTCTGAAGAAAACCTTTGATTTCAACCCCGGGTTAGCACCAAAAAGCTGCCTTAGAGCAACCAGGCCCAGTCTCTTTCAGCTGAATGCTCGAGGTGAATGAGGTTTTACAGTAGACAGCATTTTTGTACATAGATGAGAAGAAGGAAGAGGACATGTGAAAGACTATGACATTTTTAAGACAAGTTTTGAAATTTTAAACCTCGAAAGAATTTTTTATTACTTTTTCCTTTTTGCCAACCATTTTTGTCAAAATCATTATGAGTTTGTTAAAAAAGCAACATTGTCTGGAGTGAGTGTGTAAACAGTTAGAAGAGCATTATAAGCATGCTAGTAGATTTACCAAATGTATTCAATATAGCTTAAATACTAGTGTATCAATTTTAGATAATTTTTAAATTTCTAGTGTAGTATTTCTTAGACAATAATGTTGCACGAAACACGTTGTGGGTAACATTGTTACCATGGAAACCCACAGTAAAACCATTATTACAACTATTGTTACAACTATTGTTTTTGGTCCATAGATGGCCATACATGGCCATGCATTTCAAAAAGGTTCGTTCTGGGGTTTCTGACTTACATCACTAGTATCAACCGTGCATTAGTCTTGTTTTGTTGCACCACAATTGACTATTACTTGGCTAAATGCTTGACAAGTGCAACATATATATACTCACAAAACCCAGATCAAATCTTCTTTGAAGTACTTGAAACAAGTGTTTAGATATAGATGAATGTATGATATTCTACTTGTTGCATAAATTGTAGTTATAATGAGATTAATAAGCACTTAATATATGAAGAACACGTGATATAGAGTCACAGTCATTCTACGTGCATAGATGACTACTACAAACAAGCATTCTTAAAAAGTTGTCCATGAGATAAAATTGAAAAACAAAAAAAAAACAAAAAAAAACAACAAAAAAACAAACAAACAAACAAAAAACAGTGTCACATGCTTAGCACAAGAAAACTGTTTTGCCTTCAGTCAATACTGTAAGTTATTGGTTGAAGATGTTTCATGGGCAGCTTTGATGAGAATGACTCATTCAGTATGCATCTAATTGAACAATTGTTTCGGGTTGATAATCATGTGAGACCAAAAGAAGTTCTTAGATTTTGAAATTCTCAAATAACATATTACAATTTATGAACAAATCAATTTTAATTTACAATATTTGGTCCTAATGTGGCTTGCATGTATATAGTTTACATTTTTGCTTTCCCCGATGTTATTGTGGTCTTCTTGATTTCGAGCTTACACCCGACAACAGTTCTTGAATTAGCTGTAGAATTACATTGATTAATCACTCGTTTCACATGGTATTCGTAACTTGCAATTTTTTCAGTGATTTTGTGTCATTATTTGACATGTTAATTCTTTCTCAGTTTTTCTTGTTTTATAATTCTGTAAATTGGATGAAGACGCAATCAGCGATCTTCGGTCTTAGGTGCGACGGACTCGGCAACCACGCACAGGCCAAGTGTTCATTTCCAGATCGGGCTGTCCAATTGTATTTAATACAGGCTTGACGAATTATTTTACCTGAATATAGTAATAGTTATGGATGCTTTGTGAAACAATTGTCTGTATTTGAATTGATGCCCAGTTCTTATGCTATATGTAAATGTAAGGTTAAGTAAAAAAGTGAAATCGCATTGTTTTTTCTTCGTGTTTGTTAACCACACTGCAAATCATGTTTTAAAATCATGTTTTAGTTTTTATCTCTGTCAAAAGAAGCCTACAGCGAGCAGATTTTCCTGTTAAGCTTCTATTTTCCAACTGGGCCACAATTCATGATGCCAGACCTTTTAGAAATTCTCGATCATAAAACAGTAGCTAATTTTCTTTTCACGCAAGAGCTTAATATAAGTTATTTATTGCAAAGCAAAACGTTTGTTTTTATATTTTTGTTCCCTTCAGATTTATTTTTCATGATTTTGTTTTACATGTGTAACATTCAGTGTATCTATTGTAAGTAAATATGCGTAAGGACTTCGTGTGAGTTCTGTGTCTTATGGCTGCAAGAATAACATATTTAGAGACCAATACATGAATTGTTCATCAAGATATTACAAATGCATAAAACGATATTGGTAAGAGGGATGAATTGGACAATTATTCATCAATCAAGTAATCTAGCTATCTTTGGACTGTTTACTGTATGGGGTGGGGTGGGGTGGGGTGGGGTGGGGTGGGGGGGGGGGGGGGAGTTGCCCCCAAAGCAAAGAAAATAAAGCTGGGTTATGTTTTTCTCTTCCCATGAGACACAAAACAAAAGAGTTATCCCGGCTACCAAAGACAACTTGTCTTCACGTAAACAGTCCTTAAATACACTTGTCCAAACGACGTTTTTAGATGAATTTCCTATCTACTAGAGAAAAATTAGTCTATGAATTTGTATTCACACCAACCATCATCATCTGACTGATAATCTGTGTCCTGCTATATGATTGGACCAATGACAAACCGTTACCCAGACCCCCTGCGTTTTTCAACTTTATCAACCCAAGTCTCTGTTGAGCTGTTGTGTAACTCTGTTTTCAGGGGAAATTTGAAAATAGATTTCTTTGCTTTATTCTTAGGGCCCGTTCATATGAGAGAGAGAGTGCCCCTACACGGTAGGGATAACTCTTTTGTTTTCTTTTCCCTGGGGGATACAAAACAAAATTGTTATCTCTACTACATAGGGGCATGCACCCTCATGTGAACGGGGCCTTATAATGGACAAGTATTTATAGGTTGTTGAGAAATTTGAAAACTAAATCTTGATTATTGTTTTCACGATGCTTTCTTTGCTTGGTTACACACATGCACAAAGTAGAAGAAATAGTTCCCACACGCGTAAGAGCATGAATTAAGTTTCCCTCATTCATGAGCTAGATCGAAACAGGTTTGCACGCTGCTCCGAAAAGCTTTTGACGCTACAACGCACCGATACCTCTTATCACTGCACACTCTTAGGTTCACACACCGCATAAGAATACGCAGACTCATAGGGTACTGCTCATTAGCAGGTGCTTGTCTTTTCTCACACCTCGGTGATAAATGCAGTACTGAGTCTGCGTATGTTGCTTGCGTTTATGCTTATGTCGCTATATAGTGTGAACCGGCCCTTACGTTTGTGGGAACTCGACTAGTTAGAATTTCTTCCCGGGAGGGGTACTCCCTTTGTCCAAGTGGTAGGGGTGGTCGGCGGTCCTTTTAAGGTTTGAAAACACTTTCTATTAGACAAGGCGCATTTTCGAAAAATCAGAAACTAGCTGGAGGCATTTTGGGGTAGAGGCTGGTAACGTAACTATTCTAAACCGATTTTTCATGCTGAATGCGAATATGACTGTTACCAAGACGTATTCTGCAAATTATACGTGTAAATGACGTGTTTTGTGAATTGCTACAGTCATTTCTACTAACGGCTTTTTCATGTAATTCCAAAAGTTCCCAAACTTAAAAACAATTACCATAGCTGGAAAGAGCATATCAAAATCAGTAAAACTGTGAAGTTTGAAGGATATCAGTTGAAAAATCAAGGAGATACGAATTTTCAAAAAACGAAATTTTGTATGAAAACACTTACAGTTATGCGAGAAATTAAAAAAAATTGATCTACTAGTTTTCAAGAAACAGTATTATTGACGTGGATGTCGAAATTCCGAGATAAACGCGGCAATTTAGTGCTTTACGTACAGTCATCTCAACGGCGATCAAAATTAGCAAATACGATGACATTTTCACAAAATAAAGAACCATGCCTTGGTATTATTTAGAACCAAAAATATTGCAACTTTTCTTTGAAAAATCATTGTTATAAAATAAATTTAGTAAAGTACCCGCGGTTTTAAATTTCTTCAAAGTTAATTGCTCCGTTTTTACTCAAAATCGGCTTAATAGAATTTCTTTAAACGCTCTCACATTATAGACAAACATTTGATTTACAAAGTCTCATAAATCGTTTTGCTCGTCGAGGTCTGGATTTTGAGAAAATTGGCAAAATTTCAAATCTAGTGTATAACAATTTCGATGTTAAAAAGCTCCGATTTCAACAAAACTAGTATCACTATAAAATTCGGTCCATTTGTAGTAGGTATACGTAAAATGTTTGGTCAACATAATTCAGTAACGCGATTAATAGCCGCTTCAATTCGACTACCCGCGCACTGGCGAAATTGGGTCGAGCCACCTTAAATCACACCAAGTCGCCTTAATTTTTAATCCTTTTGGAGGGCGGGAGGAGGTTTCCCCTTATTTCTGTGATGGTTCAGTTTTTTTCCAACCTTAACGATTTTTTTTCTTCGGTGAAATTTCTCTTGTATTAATTTTCCAGACCATAGTGATGACCTGGCTTTTACTTGAACAAATCGGCTAAATTATTGAAAAAAAATATTATATCATCTTGCTTTTATTGAGTTAGTGCGTACGTACAGTAAAATGCCGGCGAAGTTCTAATTGACATGCTTCATGCCATCTCATAGTCTCCTTTGCGTTTTACGAAATCCCCGGCGGCTGCATAGGAGACTAGCCCTGGCAGTGAGAAATCATGGAAATCAGGTTTAGTACTGATTTCAGTATGTGAATTCTAGTGATGACCTTTATCCCAGTGATATAAATATGCCCAGACAAAAGTATTGCGAAACTCTAAATATACCTTGAGACCCAGCTAAATTTCTTTCTGATTTTGGGCAGAGTTTATTAACACTTTCAGTGTTAATTTTTAGAGTGGTTTTTCATTAACTTTGAAATCTGTGACTAAACTAAAACCTTAATCGATGCCGAATTGAAAGTCACACTTGAAATTGAGGATTGATTTCAGCTACTTTCTCTAATAACCCAACCTCCCCGATAATGGTAAAGTATATGACCAAAGCTACGTGCAACTACATGCAATGGCTATCGATTTGTTAAGCTAGTCTTCATCCATTAGCACCAAGCATAATTTAATATCAAAATGTTTTTATTTTCTCTCAAACAAGCAATGTTATTCTAGATGTCCATATGTAAATTCTGAGTTAACCTTTATGCATGACAACTTCAGTTGTCTGAGTTGTCTGTGATCACCAATGACGTCATGGTTACCATGGTAATTACTATATCCTGCAGTTCTCGGAACTCTGTGCCACGACACGCCAGACTACAAGATGGCTGAGCTCAATGAATTTGTTCAAAGCTTAGAAAAAGAACTTACGTGTATAATTTGCCAAGACATCTTTAACGAGCCCAAGACGCTTCCGTGTCTACACAGCTTGTGTCAGAACTGTATTCAAGGATGGAGAGAATCGTGCAGGACCCGAAGACAGCGATTTACTTGTCCTACTTGCATGACACCAATCGAGTTAGAAGATGGCGACATAGCAAAACTCAAATCTTCGTTCCATCTCGAGTCATTGAAGGATCTTCTTCTTGCAATGAAAAATAAAGCAAGTGAACAAGTCAAACTAAACCTACCCAACTGTGTTTCCTGCGAGAAACATGTTACTTTGGTTGCCTTCTGTCCTGAGTGCGAAGGCATGGTTTGCGCTGACTGCAAGAACGCCCACAATACAGTTAAACAACTCCGAGAGGAACATCAAGTGACTTTGTTTGGTGACTTGAAGCAGGAACATGTCAACGTCTACATTACCAATCAGCAGCGTTGTCCTGAAAGGTTCCACGAAAAATACAAGCTCCAATATTACTGTCAGACATGTCTGAAATCCATTTGTCAAATCTGCTCCAGTACTGATCATAGTAATCACAAAAAGATTGGTATTGAGGTGAAAGCTGAAGAGATCAAAGAATTAATTCGTCAAGACTTGGACCAAGTAGACCAACGAAAACAAAGATTCCTACAAGAACTAGAACTATCCAACCAAAACTTAAGACGCTTGGAGAATGAAATCAACACAGCCAAGAAGGCAGTGTGCGATCAAATACAAACTCAAATCGAGATCTTACAAAATCATCAAAAGGCCATAACTGGAACCTTGGAAGAAATGTTGCTGGAACATAAAAAAGCAAATGATGATGAGAAAAGTGAGATTTCTACTGCCATCCAACAGCTCGATGCAATGAATGACCAGGGCAAAGCTTTACAAGATCAAAATATGCCTCATTTTATTATTGAAAGTCAATTTCCTGAGCGATGTCAAGAAGTGTTGGAAAAGCGTCCATCTATTTTGCAATTTCAACCCAACAAACGAAACACAACCGTGCGATATATTGCCAACATCCCAGTTACTCCACCTTTGCATGCGCTTGGCCAGATTGAAGAGAGCGTCCCAGATCCATCTCGCTGTTCTATTGTAGAATTACTGTGCAACGTCAAAAGTAACGAGTTAGTGAGAAAATGTGACATAGTGACAAGGAATTCACAAGGCCAAATTTGCTATACTAATAGAGACTCGATTGATGTAAAAATCAAGGATAATAACGGCTGTGAAGTTGAAAACGTACTTACTGAAACTGAACGTGGGAAGTTCATCGTAACGTACAAAGCAGAGAAACCTTCACCGTACCAAATCATGGTGAGCATTGCAGGAAAAGAGTTAAAGGATTCTCCAATGACACTCCATGGTAAGATTGGTTTTAAACCCATGAAAATCTATGGAGAAAAGGGAGATGGAAAGATAAAGTTGAATGAGCCAATGTCACTCGCAGTAAGTGTTAGCAGTCAAGAAGTGGCTATTGCTGATAAATCAAATTATCGCGTTATGGTATTCAGTTGTGATGGGAAGTACATACGGCAGTTTGGTGTTAAAGGAACGGGAGATGGTGAACTATGGCGTCCTTGTGGAGTTGCTATGAATGAAAACAACCTGCTTGTCAGCGATAATCCAGAGGGTAAATATGGTAAACATGGTAGGATTCAAGAGTTCGACATCAACGGTACTTACCTAAGAACTATTTACAGAGAAGAACCAGGAAATGTACTATTTGGAATATGTGTTACTAGTGAACACATCGCAGTGTGCTGTAGGAACATTGATGATGAAACCTTGTCAAGTATAAAATTGTTAAGTAAACAAGGTGAGCATGCTATACAAGAAATTCGTACGGCTGGAAAAAGACCAGCCTATATCGCTCACGGTAACCATAAATACTTTGTAACATTTCGCAATCAGGAGGAGAAACCGTTGAACTTTATTGAAGTTTATGATGAGAATGGTACTTTTCTGCGCAAATTTGGAGAGACAGGAGAAGGCGATGGGCATTTCAATTGTTTTTGTGGACTTGCCGTATATGGGGGAGATATGCTTCTTGCCTGCGATGGTAAGAACCACCGAGTTCAACTGTTGACACAAGACGGACAATTCGTAATGTCTTTTGGCAGCGCTGGTTTAGATCTGGGGGAAGTGTATGGGCCCATTGATGTTGTTGTTACTCCAGACGGTGACGTTTTAGTGTTGGAATTTGGTGGGAAACGTGTACAAGTGTGGCGGTGAATCAATTGACATTGCCTATTGTTATTGTTTAAGAATCTTTAGACAGGAACTAACAAACGTTTAAGCCTATGGTTACCAACAATTTCATTCGACTTCATTATTTCTTAATCTCTTTACTCTTGTTAGTATTAAGTATAGAATAAGTCACGAACATCACACGAATCCGTTCACGTTCACAATGACCACAATCTCGTTCACGTGTCAACTATGACATTCTGGTCACCTGATTAGTCACGTGAAACACTAGAGCAGATTTGGTTTTTAAAAGTGTGAAACGTACCATGCCTTTACGGCACATAAATAGAATACTTATTTGTTATCCTAAACTATTTTGTAGAAACAAACCTTACGTTTGATATCCTACAGTATTTGTGTAGTAAACTTTTTTTTGGTGGTTTTTCAAACAGTTAGCCCTTCGATCCCCCTCGGTGGAAGTTTTGGTCTCTAAAATTCTACGAATTCGCCAAGTCATTTTGCTTGGCGTTTAGTGAACCTTCTTTTAGAATTAGAGGAATATATCCCAAGAAACTCATTTATGTTGCTCGAGTAGATTCAAGATTTCACTAGGCGCCATATCTGTTGGACACTTTGTAATATCTTAGGAAGTGTTCTTATTGAGAAAACTACGCATGGTAAAAAAGTTGAAAAAGCAAAATATCCCATAAAGCTAGTACGCCTAGCTAATGTATGGAGCTTGAAAATATACCATTAGGAATTTCGTAACCTATATGTTTGATGTGTTGTTGAAAAAAATAATTAATTGTCACGACTTCTTTGTGATACAAGTGCAATATATCCCAAGAAAATTCATTTATGTATCTCGAGTAGATTCACGATTTAGGGCGCCATGTCTGTTGAACACTACATAAAGTCTGATTTAGGGCTCGTTAGCATGAGAGAGGATGCGCCTATGTAGTAGGGATAACTCTTTTGTTTAGCGTGAAAACAAAAGAGTTATCCCTACCGTGTAGGGGGACCCTCTCTCATGTGAACGGGCCCTAAACCTATGCTACTCGGCTCATCATTGTTCAACATTTGTTTATCAACAATGAAATTTAAGTGTTGCATTGAATCAGCAGTCAACTCTGTACATCCCTCAACAAGCGACAACTTGTTGCAAGAATACAACACGTTCTAATTTCTTCAGTTTTTTAACTTAATTATAATTGTTGAAAAGCTTGTTTCAACACTCAACACACCATGATACACGAGTCAACATTTGATGACTGCAATTGTGGAACGTTAATGTTGAATTATTTTCTGAATGATTTTTGTAGAGAAACCACGCATTGTACGTCAGTTGAAAACGTAGTCAACAGCCCAGTATACACCCTTCTAATAAATGCCACAACGTTTGTTTTCCGCACTTGACGTCAAATGTATTCTTTTCAATTGCATTCACATCGTACAATGAGTTTTAATTAAAAGAACAAATTTGATGTCAAGCGCGCAAAACAATACGTTGTGGCATTTATTAGAAGGGTATATGTAGTCCAGATATGGGATATGTACCCCATGTGGGAGAGCTGGCTTAGAAAACTCACAATTATTTCAGCTCTATTCACATTTTATATACTTGTAAATACTTTGAAATTATATTTTTCTATATTTTTACTCGGATATCTGTATCAACACTTGTAAACACAGAAATGCAAATTAAATACTTTCCAGTTTTGCGTTGTCTCAAAATTTACTTTTAAACTTTCATGAAATTAAAAAGGTATAGTGAAGGTAAAGCACTAAATATATCGTCGGTAGTTCCTCCAGCTGAACGCTGGTCTCCCAAAAAGCCGACAGGGCGCTCTTTACTCCCGTCGCGCCATCAGTGCTCCGTTTTTAGGGTATTAAAGGTACTTAAAGCTACACAGAATGGAAAAAAAGTCGAAACCAGTATATGGCCCCTGGCGGGGCCTCTCGCATGAGAAAGCCGCGCACTAAAGGCGGCGAAATACGAGACACAGAACCCTCAATTTGTCGCGCAACATTGTTGCGTTGCAGGTTTTTGATCGATGTTGCGCGTTTTTCACCTCGCGATCTCAACTTGTCACGCAACAAAAAATTGAGATCGCGAGGTGAAAAACGCGCAACATCGATCAAAAACCTGCAACGCAACAATGTTGCGCGACAAGTTGAGGGTTCTTGTGCCTCGCGTATTTCGCCGCCTTAACGGATTGAGTTACACTTGCTTGTAAAAGTCAGATTGAGTTACATATCCAGCAATCAGCTCCTGTGCCTGGGTCTGACAACAAAAATAATGCTAAATGTACCGAAAAAAAGGTAAAGAATATATAGCATGCTTGACGAATAAAACTTTTACAATAATTAGTTCTGTTGGCTGTTAAAACAATAGTTACACTAGGAGGGAGAGAGCGTCTTTGAGCGTTGTTGCAAGGGTTTTGTGACATCACATCCGTTATCGACATGTAGAGAGAGCTAGCAAAAAGTTGTTCAAAAAGGATCGAAAT
The DNA here is from genome assembly GCA_029948255.1 of Telmatactis stephensoni. NCBI lineage: Eukaryota > Metazoa > Cnidaria > Anthozoa > Actiniaria > Isophelliidae > Telmatactis > Telmatactis stephensoni. Next base: position 60,550 of record JALIZF010001708.1, on the reverse strand, counting down.
GCATAAAATATCCAAATTTTGACTGGAATCTATTTTGAAATTGATGATGAGCTTATGCAGAGAAGGCATGCGAGTGTTCAAATTTTGCTACCAGCTATGTGGCAATTTTTGGTTCAAAAGTCCATGAATTGGAAAGAATCATTGAGCTAACCTTGACAACAAAGAAGATATTAAATAATTTTGAGATCTATAGAAGTGACAATCATCTAATCATCTAGTTTGATAAAGCATGTTATGTGGATTTACGGTATGTATTTCCAGTCAAAGTTAATTTTGGTTGGTTCAAACTTTATATCAATATCCTTTAGTTCGAACGGTAATATCGACAACTTGAATGATACGGTTTTCCGTATGGCGTATGATCCCCGCCAAAAATTGAACTTTGAATCCAACATTGTTAGTACTAACTTTAAGTATTTGTGCTTTCTTTGCAATTGAACCTTCAAGTGTTCCTTTTCTATATATGCATCTTTTTGCGATTCAATATTGTCTTTCTTGCATTGATTCATCTTTATAGTTTCAAGAATTGAACATTTTCAACTTGCTTCTTTGCAACATCCAACCGCAACCCAATATCATGAGGGCACCGCCGGCTCAACAATCTTACAAAACTATAGAACCTTATCTTAGGGGGGAGGGTAAACTGATCACACCCTACCCCTCAAAGTCCATGTTTTGATTGCACGTGCTATATCCGAAGTTTTCTAAGGTTTCTTAATTTAAGATTTAAGCGAGGTAAGGTAAAGTCAGCGCTGTTGAAAGTAACCGACTGCCTTTCATCTTTACAGAGAGAAACAACGCAAAGTAAGTTGAGCAAATGTTTGAACGGAAATTTACCAAACTTCGTCCATGAACAGACAAGGGTGCTGGGACATATTTCGTTACTAGGCCACGTGGTTGCTATGCTAATTGTAAAAGCGAGTGCCCGAGCTTTTTGACATCTTCGATTTTACGATTTTTTGAGAAAATATCACTTTTGGAATGTCCCTGTTTCTTTTGGTTTTAAAGGTACGAATTTTTATTGAGAAAGCGGGAAATATATCATCATTCATTGAAGTATATTAACAAAACATGCTACAAGTTTCTTACATCATCAGTGGCCGAAGCTAACCCGGCAAAAAAACGGGTCAAAACCTTGTAAGTGAAAGTCTGAAAACCAAATATAAACATGCATATTGAAGCTGGTCATTATGATACAGCCGAACTATAAGTGTCAAACATCTGGAATCCTAAGTGCGCATGCGCAAACAGCTGGTTAAATTCTATAATCTTTTTGGGGGGTTTGAAACTAAAATGATCATTTTTATCCTGCATTTTGTTTGTTATACTCCACAAAGTTACGTATGGGTTTATGAAACGGCAAAAGATATAGGAATTTTCTGTTCCAATGACGTCATTTGATGACGGCACGTGATGACGTCATCAAACTCAAGAAATTACAAGATGAATAGTAAGTTGATGATGTATGAGGGAAACTTTTGTTCTAAATCTCCCTCATTCTATGTAGCTATGATGGATGGGATGTTAGACATTAAACGTCCCTCTCCCAAAGGTGATCATGGTATTATTAACCTTAATATATGTTTGAGTAATTTTGCTAGTAGTTAAGCATTTTAAGTGTTGTAACCCTTACCGTTTGTTGATCGTAGGGTTTGCGTGACGCACCCTTTTTCACTATAACCCAAACAGACCAACGTAGGGTTTCTCTTTGACTCCAAACGTGATGTAAACAGGAAAGTAGATTTAACTTAGAACTGTTGATATAAGCTATTAGCATTATGACGTTTTTGTCCCCTCTCTATATACCAGAATCCTTTTCGAATAGCTTTTGTTCGGTAATTGAAACTATTGTTTTTGTATTCTCAAAGGAATATAAAATTTGAATATGAAAAGCTCTTGAAAAGGATTCTGGTAATGTAAATGTATAAATGTAAATGCTTTGTTTATAGTGGAAGAGCACTTAGCTATCCAGCTAGTTTCCAGGCACTCCACTGAATTAATCACAACTAAATAAAGTAAATGAAACATAAAGTGTTTTAAGAATCCCAACTGGCAAGGAGGCGAACCAGTTGGCTATATTACAAGCATGGCCGAGAAACTGAATTTGAACTAATCGAAATCGGAACAAATCCAGTCTCAGCTAGTGGCCAGAGCGGGTATCGAACCTGGGACCGCCAGATTGCGAGACCAACGTTCTGACCACTCGGCCATGCTGCCTCCTATTTAAGGTATAGGTTGCTATCAATAGACCCGTCCCGTGCGGAGTTTTTACCAGCTGAATTGTAAGTTTTCAAAAGAATTCTTTATGGTTGAAAGCTTTTGACCCCCAGTCAAACCGGTTTTTGCCCTTCAGTCAAACGCAGATAATGAGATTCAACACTGGTTGATAGCAACCTATAGAGAGGGGACAAAGAGGTCATCATGCTAGGGGCTTATTCGTCACACTTGCACATTAACTAAGTCTTTGCACAAACTAGCGAGGTAAGTTCGGGGTTGTTGGATCGAAAAGATTAGAGAACGAAAAATGCTTAACAGTGACCCATAATCTACCGCTTTTTCACCCGTGAAAAATTGCGGACAGATCTCTTTACTGAGCATGCTCAGTTGAGGAGGTTTGAAAGCCTGCCGAGTAAACGTTCAAACAAACAAGTTCTTGTTGCTAATCATTTCACTAAAGTAAATATTGTACTCTTTGTTTCAAAAAACACTGTACACTTATGCAACAATTATCATCGAAAACAAATCTTAAGAATTCAATTCACTATTCAAATTAAGAAAATGTGTAGTAATGTTTTTTGAAAGATCAGCAAATCGTTTTTCTCACAAATGGGCGGGTCACACCTATTGGCGTCATAAATAACCCTTTTGTTATGTTTTGTTTTTGATGTTTTGATTATTGCCTCGCTTTAAAACAAAGCTATCAGACATGTTGACGGGCCACAAATTCAAAATATCAACAATATTTTAGCGCGAGTAAGAGCAAATCTAAAAGATAGTGAAATTGAAAAATGCGAAGAAATTAAAACTCAAGGAACGAGAAATATCATGTCGTGCTGGACACATCAGTGGCCCGTCATGAGGAAAATGACGGATATACAGAGATGCATGAGCGTCTTGTTATCTCATATGCCTACTTTGCACTATTATTAAATTTTTACAAACCGTCTCTTAATATAAAAATTAGGTACTACCTAATAGCGGAGCTCCCATTTCTATGTTCTTGATTCAAATGAATTGGGATTCCTGTGTTAATTGCCCCAATTGTAAAGGTCTTGAAAGATGAAAAAGTTGAAATGAAGATTATGAAAATGAAAATTAAGGCATTTGCTTTGGTTTGTATATACTCTCTCCCTTTGGTCTCCTGTGAATTGTATGGGCTTGTAAGCTTGAAGTGACCTCTATTATAGTATATTTCAATATTCAGATACACTGTCAGATTTCATAATTGACTTTGTAGTGGTTCATAATTCTCAGGAATAGAAAGTAAAAATCTCCAAAACCTTATTTCATTGATACAAATAATTAACCCTTTTCAACATCCTGGATATTGCAGAACTACATCTCTTGATTTGCTTGTTTTCACTATATTGTGACATCTTGTTTTTTTTTTTTTTTTTGTGGTTTAGTATTGTTGTTGTTGTTGTTGTTTTGTTTTGTATTTTTAATGACACACTAGGTGAATACTTGTCTCTTCCAGATTACACTGATAATACAATTTAAAGTGATGATAAAAACAGCTACTTGACACAACAAGAAAACAAGGAATTACTGAAGTATTTTCAATTTGCATTTACTAGTAAGGTCTCATATGGGCTCAAGGAGCAACTTCATGCTCAATGGTAAAACAACTCTATTTTGCATGCAAATTCTTTCCTTTTTCCTGTCATTAGTCAATCAGTTTCATTAAATTCCAGACCGTTCCAAACTTGAACTGTATATACACATTATCCGGGTTGAAATGAGTTCAAAATCAATTTTTTATAAATTTTATTATTAAAAGTAGTGCAAAAAGGTCACTGTAAAACAATGTCATTATACATTTATTACTTGAGGGTTTGTCTAAACTTAGCCACAGTTCAACGTGCATAAGCGTCTATTTTTTCAAAGTCATCAGTCCCAAATAAAAGATAAATGATCAAATATAGGTACAACGGACATTTTGACATCAGATTTTTTTCTCTCAGCTGGGTCTTTACCTTGAAGTGCTTTCCTGTTGTCTTTCGAAGCGTAGTCCTCAGTCCTTGTTTCACACTCGATGCAGACGATTCTTAATTTTCAACTTTGGCTAGATTTTTAAGCAGCTTTACTGAAGGCATCTTCACGAAACGAAGAATACACAATCCTCAATGACTCATTCCTTATGAGAAGTTTTTTGAAGCTACGAATCCAACTAAAAAGTCGTCCAGTTTTGTAAATGTTCTCTGTGTCCTTCGTCTTTCGAGCAGTTTTTGAAACGACACCGGGCCCGAAAAAAATTCAAACGTACGGTTTTTTTTGCTTTAACTCGTCAAGATTAGCACCGATTTATGATCATGAAAATCGCTAAATTTTTACGAAGTTTTCAGAATGATATTTTTAAGTTTTGCAAGTTTAAAACAGCAAGGAAACTTGTAAATTTTCAGTTTTCAAAGTGTCAGCGCGCGTCAAGTTGGCGCCAAAAAGCAATCAGCCAATCAGCATCGCGATGTACAGGGACGTATGTACGTACGGACACTGGGCTTCCTGTGTCGGTCCATGAAAAATCAACTGGATGGGTTACCATTTTTTCTTAGGTATGGTGCTCCGCTCGCGCTATGAATACTGATAGGCCAACAAACTACTACTGTATAATATTCTCTTAAAGTTTTATTGCTTTTTGTCTTTCTTATTCTTTATCATCTAATATACCATCAAAACAGATAGTGAAATCCCCGTAATCCTCAGTTGGACTCGGAACCGAGAGGATCTAAGTTCTCTTAAAACTGAAGAGCTAAAGGTTTGTCTTTACTCTCTCTTTAATCTTGAGTGGGTTGACTGGAACAAGACTTTGTACCATCTCGAGTCGTTGAAGCTTTATTGCTCGTTTTTATCGTTTATATACATATTATTTCTTTCTTTAGTTATTTACATACAAAGGTTCAGTATATGCAGGAGCAGACGAACAATTCTATTTCATCTAATAAAAGGGCGCTGACTTTTCTAGTTAGTGCATGTGATGGATCTACAGCTGATTTCGTACTTCGACAGTCACAAGTACAATGTAACAGTACAATACAGAGCTTGTAAATCGTCTAACTACCATGAAAACAGTGAAATCCCCGAAACCTCAGTTAAGCTCTGAACTGAGAGCTCTCTTTACAACTGAAAAGCTAGGTTCATCTTTACTTTCTCTTTACTCTCGAGTGGATAGACAGTAACAAGAATGTTACAATATGTGATCAGTGTTACTTCAAGGAGAATGACGTCACTTTTAACGAGCTTCAACCAATGACGTTACAGTGTGCCATCCTGCGTAGGGCTGGAAGATCTGGCCTGCAAGGTTAAGAGAGATATAATATTACTCATATGGCTAATGGCCTACAGGAACTGCAAGACATGTACATTAGAAGGAAAGGGAGGGAGAAAGGGTGAATGGAGGGCTCTAAATCCCCCACCTCTCCCCTCACAAACAAACTTAATAGTAACCCTATAAAATCTAACAAGTGAATTTCATTTTGCAGTGCGTCTGTACTGTAATAGATGCTCAGATGACGTCATAATGTGGTAAGAACAAATTAAAAAGGTTAGTCACAAAACGAAGTCAAGTGGCGTTACTGTTATCACCGTAGTGTGACTTCTTCTGTGCATCTATTAGAGTACAGTCGAAATTTTATACAAAATTTATCGAAATATTATCGAATCTGCGACCTCATTTGTAGGTGTGTATTGTAATCACACACGGTTCTCGACCAATCATAGCGCTCGTATTATACCAATTATTATTTGAAAAGCAGTAGTAGATAATGCCTTAGCTGGTGTTTACCTTTTTCCAGGAGTTCACTGATTTCTTTGAGTGAAGTGGAAAAATCATATTTTTGAATTACCAATGGTGACCTTGATGTCATATCGTCCTCCATCTGATCAACAATCTACAAAAAATATTTTACTGCTGGTCAGTAATTGCCTTTTTTAACATTTAGGAAAAGTGATACAATAGAAAGATATAATCATCAAATACTTATCCCTCCACACACACACACTGGCCTAAGCACTTATTTCCTCCCCTCCCCTCCCCTCTCCTCCCCTCCTCCTTAATTTCGCAGAGGGTTAAATCTCTACCCTTTTTATTTTAATTCCCCCCTCCTCCTTAATGTTTTGTGTTATTTTCTTTTCCTTTCCGATCCGTTTAGATCTTCTTCCTTTTCCGTGATGGACTTTTTCTTCTCCTTCCTCTCTAATTATAGACAGTTCCTCTCTGCTCTTTCAGAAACCATCAACACTTCTCTCGTACCTCAATAATCTCTCGATCACATGGCCCCAAATCATCATCTTGAGTTGCCATTCGCCTTCGAGATTCTAAAAAGCAATTAGCATCAGTTTAGTCGGATTGAAAGCAAAGGACGACAAACAAAAACAAATGTTTTGAACTCAAAGAATAGATATTTTAAAGTTAGTATTGGAATTAAGGTGGAAGTCGAAGGCTCGAGCGGCTTTTCAAATATTCTTTTTTTCGGATTTTTTGGGAAAATCCCGGACAATTAGCAGATCGTCGGATCGTTTTCTACATACAGTCTCCAACTAGTAGTCAAATCCTATAGCTTGCACTGGTGTTGGTCTACGGTTTGAGTGAAGAAACAAGGGGGTTTCCCAAGATATTAAAAAAAACCAAAAAACAATCAAGCAGCGAGGGCCAAGTATTATAAGTATACCTTTTGTTTTTCTTGACTTTGTTTTGATCTTGTCTGGTTTCATAATGTAGACTTTCTTGGCGTTTTCCCCTCGTCCATCACTTTCTTCGCGTAGTAGCTCAATTTCAGGTAGCGAGTTGAGCGCACATCTAAAGTTTGTCTTCCATCTTTTGCACAGAACAGCTAATGATTCTTTGCTTCGCTTTGGGCAGTATTTTCCTGTGTAAATGGCCCATTCACGAAAGACTTTCATATCCCTGTCAAAGCGCCAATCCTGTCGTGAGCCGTGTCGCCAAGAAACTTGGAATTTTCCACTGTCTTTGTCAAGCCATTTCATCTCTGGGTACTCTCCCTCATCGAGCTTCTGTTTGATCCAATGTCGCATTGGGAGTCTCTTTGGAGCCTTCATTCTGCTTTAATATTTCTTGTATATAATAAAATAAATCTTCGTTAATATTTCTTGCTTACTGAAATTTCGTTTAATTCGGTTTTGAATTATTATTTGTTTAAAATAGGGAAACATTTTAATTGATACAAGCAAAATTCCAAGAAAACACGACAATCTAATATGTCCAAACATGTTGATCGAAGTCCCAGGCCGGTCACGCATTATTAGAACTCGTCCCTTTTTCCGAGAAAATGCATGAATACTGACTATTGGAATAAATGTCTCAAAATTCTCATTGCTTTTGTGTGTTTTTATTTTTTTCTATACACGTTCACAAAAAGTGCCAAATAAGCATTTTGTGGCTTAAAAGCATTTGTTGTTCCAAATTAACCAGCAGAATTGGCAACTGAACCCCGTACACTAGTTGTCCCTCCACATAAAATTTTGCACATAAACAAAAGACCTTCATAACATGCATATCTGAGTTCAGTTCCAAGTTGTTCACTCATATTTTAATCGGAGCGGTTTAAATCGGAACGTCTTTGTTGGCAGGCATTCCAAGCAGACGATCTCAAACCAACGCAGTTTCCAGTATCCTTTTGATTCCTAGAATTTGGTTTTCCTAGAATTTAGTAAGGGGCACCACATATTGACTGCGCTTGGCCTGGATGAACAACTTTATGATAAATATATTCGGAACGTCTATCCGATTTAAATGCTATTCTAGAATATATTATTGTTACTGATGTACAAAATCTCAGTGTCACTCAGGTCTTATTGCAAGGAAATGTTTTAGAGAAAAAAGCTTTACGCTTAATTGCAAACCTTGAAGTATCCCTGCTAGATTTCATAGAAAGGAGAAGCGTCCTATACCCGCCAAAAGCCTGATTCTAAATTAATTACTGAAATATCTACAGCAATTAATGTTGTTTAAAGATTATGTAAAAAGTGAATATTCTGCTAAGATCAAGGTATTCTTGGTACAGCGCTAGCTAGGTCGAGAAATATATACTAAGCACTAACAAACACTTCTAAAGAGTCTTACCAGCTTTAAGTTTTGCGTTGGGATCGAAGAGGTTGTTCTGTGTGATCGCGATGCTGCTTCTAATGTCTAGTGTGCTCTGTTTCGTGGAATTTTATATCCTTGCCTAATCCGCGACCTGTCTGGGGATTCCCCATCCGATTTTGCTCGTAGTGCAAATTACGTCATCACGCTGATAAAAGAATGCATTTTTACCCAAAGCTTCTTTAATGTTATAGACATTCATATTATCTACTGAACTTGAAAAATAATACCTTGTATTTTTAAGAGCTTTTTGCCGCTGCACTTGAGTGTAAAAAATTGATAATGGACCAAAAATAAATAAAAAATAAATCGATACTGGACCATGGTTACAAAGGAGACTACATCAGGGGAAAACCCTTCGTATGTGCCTTGGAATATCAATATATAAATCAACATAATTGATCTGCTGAGTATCAGTTGTTTTCGAATACCGCCAAAACTGCTGAGCTTCAGTTGTTTTATATTCACAATTTCATTCAAATTTCTGCTTACTGACAACTTTCCAAGTTTTAATATTCGTGGTTGATTAGCAGCAGACGGTGGTCAAACAGGCAGATATAGTTTGATTCAATGGAAAAAATATGATTGAAATACCTGGGATGTGCTCAACAACAAGTTTTTTCATTATATGAGACACTCGACTTCTATAATTTAGAATTATAATTTAGAAAAATTATAATGTAGAATAATTCTCTATGATATGATTATGTTGACAAAACACAGGCGATTTCTGTGTAGTGCGGTGGGGAAACCCCCCCCTAAAATTTCCCATGTATTATCAATAATAAAGTAAATTAGAAGAAATTAAAACTAGAAAGTTAAATCGAAATGACTACTAGTAGGTTGAGAAATTAAAACATGCATTTTCTAATAAGTTCATAGTTGCAAAATCAGCGATTTCAAGTCATGAATGTATTTGAGTGCTTACTCATGTGTAAATATTGATCGCTTTTAGTTTTGAACCGCAAACATTTCTGTGAATAGCATCGGCGAAAGTACTTTTGGGAAACATTTGATCAAAAATCGAATCACATTTTATTTATAAACAGACTTTAGACAGTTTGTAATTTTCTCCGGGAAATTCCCTGCACGTGTGTATCTGATTCCCAGAATTGCAAGCAATGCGTTATTGAATCCCGTAGTATAAAAATAGATTTCCGGGAAATTTCTATATGTTTAAATTACCATTGAAATTAATATCTTACATTATGTTGACTATTAAAGTTTGAATCAAATTTTAACCTAAATTTTTGTCACTCCTATATGATGAGCTCGCTATGTATAGCGCGCGGAAACGCGTCTTGGCGAATTACTTTGTGTATTTATACCAGCCAAAAATCCTATTTAGATAAAGTCAAATAAGGTGTTCGTATTAGACCGCGAAAATTTTGAGCCTAAATTGAGAATCGTTTTTCTTGTACTTAATCAAATGAACTATTTTCCTCGCACTCGAATTAATTTCAACTAATAATTTCATCTTTAGGAAAATAGACAAACATACAAACAAACAAAAACAAACACTAACAAAAGATAAAACAAAACAAAACAATAAACAACAGACAAACAAACGAATAAGAAGCAGCAGTGACGGATTTTGACAATAATTTGTTGGAAAAGCTGATGGGGGAAATTACATACCTGGAATATGGAGAATATCGCTTGCTAAGCCAGATACTCAGAGTAATTTTTCTAAATAAAGCGGCCTGAATTTGTGATTCCCTTCCCTCCCCACCTTTTTAATCTAGGGGAATCCCAAGAATTCCAATCCTTTTGTCTCTGTACCAAGGGGGGGGGGGGGGGGGGGAGGGAGTTTGTTAGTCAAGAAACACCTAAGTAAAGAACTTAATTAGGATAAACACAGAAATGCCAAGAATTTGCATGCAGGGCCGAAGGGGAACTCCCATATTGATATGTCTCTCAATAAAGTCCAAATTTGGTGGCGATTGATGCACTTAAAAAAAGGAATGGAAAACCATTCAAAAGATGACAAGTAAGTACATAAGGAATGTACGATGTACCTTTTATTGAATTTTATCAAGATTCAAGCATTAGTACCTATATACAGTTACTAGTATAGCTTAGTAAACGTATCGACTCTCGTGTGGAGACGTTAGTGATGCAGATGTTGGGGTGAAAGAATAACAGACGCTAATGAGAAATCTTTCAACTGAGGTTCAAATGCGATGGCTGTATGCAGTGACGTCACTTACAACCCACCTTTGTTTTATCGTAAGTAACATCTTGCAGGGACCCCGGGGCAGGGACATCGGTAGGACTAGGGAATTCTTTCATTTTGTTTTACTTAATTCACCAAAGATCGTCATTACATTTACTATTTTGACAATTAATACTGAACTAATAATTCAAAGGGGCCCTCTTTACACCATTGTCATCTTGTATGCGTATTCCTAGAAATATACTTTTAATGATAGGTCGTGCAGCAGAGAGATTTGCTAATTAATACGTCGAATTGCTAATTAATACTGAACTAATAATTCAAAGGGGCCCTCTTTACACCATTGTCATCTTGTATGCGTATTCCTAGAAATATACTTTTAATGATAGGTCGTGCAGCAGAGAGATTTGGAGATGTTTACGAACAGTTTCCAGGAATTAGTAAATATCACTGCCAGACATGTCGCGTCACGCGGTTAGCAGGTATATTTGCTGATGCACAGCGGGCTGTCATGCGGTATAAACGAGTGATTTCTGTCTGCACATGTATATCACAGGATGTGGTACGGCTACAGAATCTTAACGGAATTGATCGCAAGTCATACAAGATGCGAACTTGCTATAGCTGCAAATAAACACAACAGCAGAAAATGAGATCACGATTTAGGTAAGCGCGGAATCAGACCAGGCGAGGGTTCACCAGTTTTCTATTTCCCCTTTCGAAAGAAAGACTCCGAACCGTGAACATCAGGTTAGAGGAAAACAGAAGTGCTTAAGTCTGTAAACGCGCCAATATAGCATTAATTTAGTTGTCTTCGATCATTTGGATCAGACTAACACTTCCCCAAAACTTCAGTGAAACTTTGAACCAATGCAAGTGGCACTGAAGGACTGTGGATCGAACTTATATTGCAAGCAGAACGTACACTTCACAAATACTTTACACCTTTTTTGGTGCCGGCCGATTGGTTGGAACATCAAATGGGCGGGGAGAGACGCCATGGGGAAATCAGATGCCGGGAATGATCGATTTGGCTGGCTAAGCAGAAACTTCAGAGTCATTTTTCTAAATATAGCCTGCAATCTTTCATTTTTCTTTATCGCATTTAGGGGAATCCTCTAGATTCAATTATGCTGAGGAGGGACCAGCTGGACTGTTGACACAGCTGATGATAAGACAATACAATAACAGGAGAAATGTCAAGGGAAAACCCCCTTATTGAAAAATGTTGCGAGACGCAAAATAGACCTTTTTCGAGTTTGTTCGTACCGCTGTATAACTATTAGACAGCAGACGCATTGGCGCAGGGTTAGCCTCGAGTCAAAGTAAATTATTCAAAAATACCAGCGAGAAAAGCAAAACATTTTGACGAAGAACAATACAGAAATTGATTTTAATCCCATGGGTCTTTCCTGAAAAGGAGGCTAACCCTGCATAAATGCGCCTTTTGTCAAGAAGCTCAGCGGACTCTAGCAAATGGAAACTGGACTATTCATGATCTATGGAAATTAAAATTACGTGAAACTCAGTAGAGGACATCTATGTACATAAGGAAAATACAAGAGTATTGGATTTTATAACATTCAAGCACTTATTAAATTTGAGCTTTGTCAAATCAAGCATTAGGGGGAAAACAAATTACTTACAACCGTGTATTACTTATACATTCAGTGGCGGATCCAGGGGTAGTGCGTTGGGTGCGGGCGCACCCCCCCTTTCGGACGACGATGAAAGCTTTTTTCATACATAAACTGTTTTTGCTATCGTTGGGCGGGAAGTCTTTGGTTATATTTGTATTGGGAAAAACGGCACCTCCACGTGCGCCTGCGTACTTTGAGACCGGGAAGCCTGTGGTGGCGGGAAAAATGGCGCGGCCGTGTTTGCAAGTTTGGCAGAGTTTGGAATCACATCCGATCACCATCGAGAGCGAACATGAAGCGAACAACGATTGATTCGTTTTTTAAGAGGTAAAATCAACCCGAATTATGTATTATGAATTATGTATAAGGCTATCAGATGATATAATAGATGTACATAAATATATCAGACAATGTAATAGGGATTTTTTATCATCCAGTGATGGAATCTTCTCTCCTTTTTAGCGAAGCTCACGAGTAAACATACCGTAAGCTATTCACCGCCACAAAACGATAAATTCGGATCTCCTAAGCAGCGACAATGTAATTTTGTTGCTAAATTTGATAGATTTAGTATACTTTTTTGAGCTAAAGTAGTCTGCTTTTACACGAGTAAATGTTGTAGTTTCTAATTTTCAAAAATTGTACAAAACGCCGTACATGCCCAAAGAAATTCGCGCGAAATCGTAAGTGTGATGATATCTCTAAGAATACCCTGATAACCGCGATTTTTTTTTCGCTTTTTAGATTAAGTTAATAAATATCTTTTACTGTACGAAGTATGGAAAAGATCTTAACGTTAGAACATTTATCCGCGAACGTCATTAAGTTGTAACAAAGTAAATGTCAATTTGCATGGGATCAAGTTGTGCATAATTTACTTCTTTGGTCTAAATATAGCGCAGTCGGCAATACATTATCCGATTTTCATAGCTGCCTATACTGATCATTTTGGCTATCAATTTAAACGCACCCCCCTTTGAAAATCACTGGATCCGCCCCTGACATTCTCATTTGGGTCCGATCTACCTATGAAAAACCGGCAACTACTCTCAGTCACAATTGCACACTTACCGTCATTTACAAAAAGCCGATTGGGGTTTTGATCTCTCCATATGGGTATTTTTACAAAGTAATAATAAACTAAACTAAAAAACAAACACAAAAAGCAATATTTCATAAAGACAAATAGCCGAAAAACACAATTGACTTGTTTGCATGGAAAGTCTTGTCCAAAAGGTTTGACCTTCAGCCGTTGGTGGAAATCCTTAGTAAAAATTGTGGCCTGAGTCGTATCTTATGCGTATGCATATTTCACTAAAACTAAATATTGTTTTCAGTCATTTGGGGGTCCAGTTTGTCTAGTGAATCAGGAAATGTGGGAGCACATCAGCCACAACAAACTCAGCAGCTCTCTTCTTCCTGTGGTTTCCCAGAAGCATGTCACGCGGTTTGCCTCACTACGGACTGTCACGCGGAATGCATGACGAGCGATATTTGGCCCGTCTGCACATGCATATCACATGAATTTTTTGCGGATGAAATTAAGTAACTATTCATTGATATCGACGCAATATTTATAAGTAATACCATGACCCTGAGGGATATTAGTGATTAAATGTCCACGAAGTCCACGGCTGAGGGGACATTTAGTCACTAATATCCCGAAGAAGTCATGGTATTACTTTGTAATACCATGATCACCGAGGAAATAAACGAAAATATACTTCGCTGTTTGTTCATCAAAAACTTGAACATACTGTACACTGAATTCTTTTACCAATTGTGCGTAACCCTGTTCTCTGGGGACTTTTGAAAATAGATTTCTTTGTTATATACTTACAATGAACAAGTATTTATAGGTTGTTAATCAATTCGAAAGCTAAATTGTTTTTCATAATGCTTTCTTTGCTTCGTTATGCACATGCGCAAAGTAGAATGAATAGATCCCACACGCGTAAGAGTGTGCAGTGGTAAGAGGTATCGGTGCGTTATGATGTTACAGAGTTTCGGAACTGGCTGCACTTTTGTTCCGATTGTCCCAATGATTGTCATATGAGGGACTGTACCTCATGAATAGTAATGAGGGAAATTTAAATCTAAATTTCCCTCATTAATGATATATGATGGAAATTTAGTTTTAACTCTCCCTCATTTCTATTCAGGTAGGAGGGATGTTAGACAATAAACGTCCCTCTTGAAACAATGGATCCCGAGGTGATCATGGTATTACAGTTAAATAAGTTATAAATAAATTAATACGCGATCAAATCTATGCATGTGCGGCTCGTCAGGATCTGTTTTTTTAGGCTCGCAAAATTGGTAAAACTGGTTTTGGAGTATTATTCATGAATTTTCCGATGGCATGTTAAAAAAAAAAACAACTTCAAAATACAGATTTTTCAAAATGGTGTTTTTTTCCGGTTTGAGACCGAATTTTTATAGGGTATTTTTGGTCTTCGGTTTGAGCTGCGGCGCCACGTACACGTACCCAACCACTTTATGACCAAGTACCCCTCCCCTGGGTTGATCTTTATGTCACCTTTATGCGTTAACAAGACTTTGCACTATGTACCCATATCCAGTTTTAAGATCCAAACATCTAGAGACGAGGACAAATGAGGTGCGAAAAGTACTTAAAAAAATAAAATTCTGATATTAATTCCGTTTATGGAACGCGGAATCAGACTCAGCGGGAGGAAACCCAACCTGGTTTTCTTCGGTCAGGGGTCATAGCTTCTTCCTTCCCCCTCCCAGGAAAGAAAAGCAGATTAACTGTAACGCTACGCTAATAGGTGTAGCAAACAAAAGTCCTTAAAATATATTTTAAAAACTTTAATTAAGTTGTAAAACCTTATTTTTTATAACACTTGTATTTACATGTTCGTTTCACGAAAGGCATGCACTAAATGAACATTTAGAAATTTCGTGTGAGTTTTGGCGTATGACTATGAAAACGGTACGGTACCATCACGGTACGGCCGGGTCACGGTACGGAACCAGCACGGTACGGCCGGGTCACGGTACGGAACCATCACGGTACGGCCCGGTCACGGTACGGCACCATCACGGTACGGCCCGGTCACGGTACGGCCCGGCAACGGCATAGTCGTTGTGGGAATTCGAATGTTTTCATAAGCATCAGGGCACTGAAACGGTCAAGGCACGGAGTGGTCCGTTACACGCTCATACGAAAACTGCTCTTTTCTGTACCATGACCATACCGTAACATAGCTCCATAGCTTTCTTACTCAGAAATCTGTTCTAAAACGAATGAGAAAATTATGTAAAATACGGTCGGTTGTTTTCACAGTAACTCAGCAATATTTACAAGAGAGCGATTATTAGTGAATAGGGTTATTTTCTACATCCTTGTTTTCTTTACATATTAAAGAAGATCTACAAAAGGTCTCTGGTAGTCAGTAAACTAATTCCATTGAGCTACTAGCGTATTTTTTTCTCCTCAAGAATAGTGGCGGATTTTGGTTTAAATTCTACATAACACCTGTCACTTTGTTGGTTCACAGAAAGTAGTGTCTTGAGTAGTAAAAGTTATATCAGTATCCAAGGCAACTCCTTCCACTAGCTACCATGGTTACCAAAATTGTTTCCATGGCAACGATGTAAGACTTCCTCGATCGTCATCCTTAGTACACGTCGTCAGGCTGATTGATGAACTGGTGACGTGATACCTTTCAGAATTTCACTAGCACTTTCTGGGGTCAGCGGAGGAGGAGGGTTGCCCTGGTAACCGTAGGACATTTTGTAGTCTTCATCAGTCATGTCTTGCTTCATGAAAGCAAGGGCTGGTGGTCTTTTTGGGGATGGTCTTGAAGACTTTTTCGCCAGTTCTGAAACATAATACACCCGTCAATATTCCAAAAAATGCGCAAGCTTTATAAGCGAGCCTGAGTTGTGAAGCACAGTAAATTAGACAGTTGTAGTAGTGAGAGTACAGACAGCATGGACAGTGCTCCCCCAAATACACAGAGCGTCTTAAGACAAATCAGAATATTTGTCAGAGCTTTAATGATCCAATCAATTTCAGGTAATTTTATCTCCCCCCGGCCACTCTCACTACTGGCAACATTGATGTGGGGGGAGGGGAGGGGGAGGAATTTGAATAAAATTAGTAAAGTAAACTAGTAAATTAGTAAGTAGATTACAGTTGAAGTGTATCAATTTTGTAGCTGTCTCAACAGAGTATTTATGTCAACAATTGTATGTTCTGACTTTCTTTTTGTATCTTGGTTTACCTTGGTCGTTCACATCAGGTTCATACTCATCAAATGATGACGTAGACCCACAGCTGCCATTGGATGCGGTATCACTGTCACGTGACATCCTGTCAACAAGCTGTGTCAGGAGAATAATAAAGTACGCTGCTTAGTTTGCACTGCGAGAAAGATTTCTTGTAAAAACGTTTTGTTGAAAATGTTGTTTCAGTCGCTCCTGTGCGCAACAAAAAAGCAAGCAAACAAACAAACAAACAAAAGAAAACAATCAGACGAAAACAACGACACGACCATATGTTCAGACTGACTACACGAGGAGAATTTTGTACGGTAGGCGTTCTTTGATGCTTTGATAATACATGTACTTACGTCTATGATTTCTTCATCACTTGGGATTGTCTTTTCTGGAAAAAAACCCAGATAAGTATTAAAAAATGAACAAACGAGATAGTATTATATTTCTGAACACCCCTTTCCCCTAAAAGATAAATAATAATAAAAAAACTGCTTTGGAATCTTCTCTAAGTTTATAAGCTAAGTTAAAGTCAAAGGCCTTTGTTTAACGTCGGTAGTTCCTTTAGCCGGAGGCTAGTCCTCCAGAAGGCCGACAGTAGTTTTTATTTTACCTCCTCTTTCCATCAGTGCTCCGTTTTAAGGGTATTTAAAGCTAATTAAATCTACACAGAAAGGAAAGAAGTCGAAACAAGGATGTGAAGTCACTGGGGATCGAACTCGGGACCTCTCGCACCGAAAGCCGCGCACTAACCAACTGTGCCATTCTTGCTCCTACCTTGTTTAACGTTGTTAATGTAGTGAGCATCTGTCAAGGTTACTACAGCATCCTATGGGGAAAAAGGGGAAAAAATGAAAACTTCTTTCAAAACCATAGATCTGTTAATTGGTATAAAACAAGACCCCCCCCCTACATACCCAAAACAATATTGGGAATAAAATACTGTCAGCTAAATAAATCATTAAAGCAAAGCTTATTAATTGCATGCAATATTGCTATGGATACTATTGCCATGGTTACCTCATATTTTTGACAGCAAGCTGACTCGTCATGTGATGAGTTAGGTTCTTTCTTGATCTCTTGATATGTCATCACTCCAATATCTACAATTGCAGCCAAAAATAAGTCAGACTTTCTATGGAAAGGGAGAGGGGAAAAGGAAAAAAAACAACAACAACAATAACAAACAAACAAAACAAAAAAAAAAAAAAAAAAAAAAAAAAAAAAAAAAAAAAAAAAAAAAAAAAAAAAAAAAAAAAAAATAAAAAAAAAAAAAAAAACAGAAGCATCATGTGATATGTGAGGCCATAATTCTTAATACAGACAGATGCCAGCTACAGTAAATCCACTAAGAAAGAGTGCAGAGAAAGTGATCCTGTGCCTTCTATGTCTACTTAATCATAGAGTGGTCTACATTAGGACATTTATCATACAGGAAATAGGTGTTACCTTTCATCTCTGGTCTTGGGTCAAACCATGTGGTCAGGTAATCATGGTCCTTCATGTGTGGATGGGCATAAGGGAAATGGTCAGCGTAGTTGTATGTTGGCCAGTAGCTGAATAGTGACTGGGGATTGACAGGGTGACTGGTACAAACTGTACGAGAACTATCAGAGTGCTGGATAACAGTGGAGGACTTCTGTTTAAAAGGAAGTAATAATCATTATTATGGAATGTGTTATGATAAAGTGGAAATTAAGGAGAATGAAAAAAGGAGTAATGAATATAGGAATGACAAAAAAGGAAGGAAAGTGGTGGGGGAATTTGCATGAAGGCAGTATGAAAGAAGCAAAATACAGCAAACAATTCAATTGAAGAATTAAAAAAACAAGTGAAAAATGAAAAAAAAAAGAAAAAACAAGGAGGGAAGGAATGAAGGAAAAGAAAAGAAAAAAGATGAAGGATATAGGGAGGAGAGAAAGAAAGAATGAGAGGGAAAGAAAGAAAGAAAGAAACAAACAAACAAACAAAGAAACAAAGAAAGAAAGAGAAGACAGAAAGGAAGGAAGGAAAATGGAAGGAACAGCAAAATTAGAAAAAGTAAGAAAGACAAAAATATTTTTAATAGTCTGTGGTGAACTAACTTACATGTATTACTGAATGTCTTTTTATAACTTGTGTAGTACTGGCTGTAACAGCTTTGTGATATTTAGGGATGACTTTGCTAGTGCTTTGATTCAACTTAGGCACAATGTCTAAATCAAAAGAAAACAATACTTTGAGCTGCATTAGTTACTCTTTTGTACCGTGTGACTCCACAGGTAAGGTTGCAAGGGCTGTTTGTATTTCCATAAAAAATATTCTTTAAAATCCTTAAAAGGTTCATAAAAACGATCATAATAAAAATAGGTCATTTATGCTTTCAAATGATATATATAGTGCTTTTGCAAACAATCGTTTCAAAAAGGCCGCAACTGGCATGAAGTATACAGGAACAACATGGAATTTGAATAACAAATACTATTTAAGCCTTTCAAAAACAACAGTATTATCTAAGGATTTTGTTTTGAAAGCATTCTTTTGAATATTAATTTGTAGGCCTGTCACGCGCTAAGCAAGCGACTTGGCGAAGGCTTCCGGGTTCACCCTATGTAGAAGGCAGTTTCAGCAGGTTGGATAGGTTTTTACAAATAACTAAATCAACAGCTTTTTGACATAAACTAATGAAAAATTACTAAATTATGGTCAACAGTGCCTTTATGCCCATTTTCAGCTGATTTCTAGATTTAGGATCGATATAAAAGTTATATCTCAAAACGACGCAGAGAGAAGCAACAGACCGGAGCTACAATAAATAGCGATGAACCCTGGGACATGCTAATATATTACAACTACATACTTTTAAAATATATCATTTTGTACGATCAATCTTATCAAAATAAACACTTCAGACACAGACTAAATTTTTATTTTATTTTTGCTCGATATTTTAATTCATATAGCAAAAGTAAACATGCGGTTTTGTTTCGCCAATCGCTTACCTTTAGTTTTCAGCTTTTCCTTGTCTTTACCATAGTCAGACGTTTTTCTAAGCATCTGATATACTTTGAAAGCATTATTTCCCCGAGTTACTCCTCTGGCTTGTAGTTCTTTGATATCAGGTAAGGCATTCAAGGCACAGCGAAAGTTGGCCTTCCATCTCCTGGGATCGGGTTTGTCATACTGTTGCCTGTATCTTCCTGTATGGACAGCCCATTCTTTAAATATACAAGCATCAGTATCTAGACTCCATCCTTGCCTTGAAGCATGCTTCCAAGAAACTTGAAAAATTTTGTCTCTGGAGTCGATCCATTTGACACCAGGGATATGGCCAGTATTTAGTGCATTTTCCAACCACGGACGAAGACGGAGCTTTTCGACGGGCATTCTACACCCAATACTAATAAAGAGTGCACTAATTAAGCTGTTTCAGTGCAAGAACTGTGACTGTACTACACCGAGAAGGAGAATCAGAGTACGATAGCACGTAGACCTACGTAAGCTTTGGTTGTTTCGGCGAATTCTATTGGTCGGGGATTCCCCAAATTTCTTGGAATCGAAAGCAAAATAACGTCATTATTCATGGCTGTTGCGTGACAGTCGTTATTCAATAGACCGGAAATGGGAAGCCAACATAATGCTGAGGCACGTGGAGGAACAAATGATTGGACTTTCAGTTCACATCAAAAACAACATTCTTTCGCTGAAAGTTTTAGATTGACTGTTTTATGCTCTTCAAAAGCTAAATGTTTTCTTATTAAGGGCTGAATTCTTGATTAGAATACTATTATCTTTGTATAAATTCACCATAGTTTGTGCATGTTTGTTTGTACAAAACGAAAGAAGAAACAATGTTGCTTTCGCTATCTTCAAGTAGGGTTACAAATCTAATTAAGCTCCATTAATTCAAACAACTGCTAGGTTTCTTTTGAAAAAAGAGTTCTAATTGTTTAAACAAACGAAACTACAAGATCCAAGCAGATATTTGGTCCTTCTCAGTTTTCCATATTGATTCAAAACTGGAACTCATGTCAATACCCTTGTGGATTCAGCTGATAAACCGAAAGTGCACTGTAGCGAGAAAGAATGGCGTCACTTTCGAATTAGTAGCTGCTTTCGCTCTTTTTATCGCTTTCTGGATTTACAATAGAGGAATCGATACTCGGCTGAAATACAAACAAGCTTGGATCACCATGAAATTTACTACGTACAGACCGCGAACAACCGTGGAATGCTCCAAAATTTCCATTAGAGAAAATGATACTAGATTTTAGAAAACGTAGATAGCTTCCCATATTACTTTCGAATTGTGTTATTGATTATTCTAACTATTACTTACTGTTTGTGCACCGTGTTTACGAAAATTTGAATATGAGTATCGAATTATGGTCGATGCGGCTTTGTAGGAATCAGTCAAACGAGAAAGCTCTTCAGCTTTAACTGTTGAGTTATGAGCTGGGAACACATTTACCTGAAAAATAATAAGCAATTAAGGAAAATTTTCTAGAATTAAATCGTTGGCAATATTTGTAAAACGCTTTAGGACAATAATATTGAACTTTGAAAGTATGAAATTACTCATTCCCATGATGCAATTAAAATAGATTCTTCCTTTTACATACTTTCTGTAAACGACTATATGTCGACAAATTCAGTGATTTTTTGTCTGATTGTACATTTACATTAGCTTACATTAACATCTATTCTTTAGTATTCACGCGTATAATTTTTTTTTGATTTATTGTTACAGATGGATTTCAGTACATTGGTCACGTTACTGATGGAATTCAGTACACAATCACACTCAACCCTCTGCAGATCAATAAACGAGTTTCCAGTAGCTCACTAGTGGTAGAGCATCCGGCTAGATATATAATCGGAAGATCGTGGGTTCGGTTCCCACCTGGAGCTCAATTTTTCTGATGTGGTTGTAGTTGTGTTTTTAATGCATGCTTATTTCTTTAACTAATCAAACATTTGAAATCGCTCATTTATAAATACATTTTTTGTATCTTTTTTATCTTTGATAAATAAGGAATATTTTCTTATTCTACGTTAAAGAAAATCGCGATTTAAAAATGTCAATACGTATATTCGTAACGCACAGGAATCCTTTTCTTTACAATTTCATTTATAAGTATATAGTTATGAATCAAACCTGAATCAAACACACGATAAAAACACACACTCAAACAAACAAATAAACAAACACGACAAATAAAAAGTGAATGTCAAAAAAAAAAAAAAAAAAAAAAAAAAAAAAACCCAGAAAATTTGAACGCAACTCTTCGATAGTTTCGAAATTACAGGACTTTCAAAATTGCAAAATTTACAAAGAGTGTATATCTGGGTGGCAAGAGTTACCCCCAGCCACACATTTACTGTTTACCGTGAAAATTTGTTGATTATTAAGAAGCTAATTTCTTGAAAATGCATAAAAAATGCACACAATTTTTCAGGTTTATCTAAGAGCGATGCCTTTTTTTCATTTCTCAACTCGGTTTGTAGCTTGAAATTTAATTTATGCAAATAAAGCACTTTACGACACTTTGCTTTGATGTTATGACTGCTGGAACAAGCTAGCTTAGTCTGCCATAGAGCTTTTTCTGTTGCTAATGTAAAAACAAAAGAATTATCTCGCCACATGAAGGGAACCCGGCATGATGCTAGATTCCGGAGTCCTGAAGAGCTGGTTTCCGGATTCCGGAATCCAAGGGCTGGATTCCAGATTTGAATTTTTTTAATCCACCAGATTGCTTTGGCCTGGAAATTATAACTACTCGAGTAATTCGAGTGCAGATTCTTGATTCCAAAGGTGGATTCCGAATTTCGGTATAACCTGGATTCTGGATTCCAAGTAGAGGATTCTGGATTTTGTCCGTGGATTCTGGATTCCGGATCCCTTGCATAGGGCGAATTATCCTGGCTATCAGGGGCAGGCAAAACAACCAATAGCCAACAATTGATGGGATGAACCATTCAGAATTAAGAAATAATATCTAAAATGGCTAGCTGAAGATATATAACACGCACTGATCTCACATTACCAAGTTCCGCTTACACCACGTGCTGGTACACGCTGAAGGTATAATGACCACGAACTTAACACTTCCGCATTCCTCTTGAATACTCATGAAAGTTGATATTTGGCAATACGGGATTAGTATAAATTTTAGATCATAATTTATTTTTTATACTGTCACTGATTGGTGCATTACATACTTTGTTTTGTAAAATATTTCAGACCATATAGCCCGTGCGCTGATTGGCTGGCGACTGTGTTGATATCTGATAACAGAGCCGGACATGGCTCGCTCAAAAACTTTGAAAATATTTCATAAAAGAAATACTCTGGAAGATGTAAAGAACAATTTTATCGTATTTGATCAGTTTCTAACTGGTACAAATAAAATTTAAGTGTTAATCCAAAACGAAAATTTGAATTAAAACTTGCAAGAAGGGGTAGTTTTTGGCCGTTTAATTTTAGCCATTATTACTCAATATTGAAAAAAAAAAAACTCCTCTTAATTAATCTCAGATCAGTGCAGAAACATTCGCGCGCACGTTGTAGACTATATCGAAAATTACCATTCCTGTAATTGCCAGTTGCTGCTTTATAAGCATCTATTTGCAAAAGTACCAACCCCTGACAATGTCGGATTGATTGTAGTTGGCCCATATTAGAGCAGCTTTCCCTAAAGGCTGTTGTACTAATTCTATATGCAGACTGACTTGACCTTAAGGTAGTTCCGGAGCCTTAGATTTCTTCAATGAATTTCCTTTAAAATCCTGTCATTTTAAGATAATTGTTTGGCAAGTCAAAAACCGGAAAAAAGGGGGTCACCGTATTGGTTACTGAGCTGTAAGATGTCGTAAATTAAAGGTGGTATTTTTAATGATTCACGGCGATTTTTCTCGAAATGTACATATCGATATGGTCTGAAGAATGCGAACAAAATTTTTCCGGGAAAAGCTAGGCCTAGACCGTTTCAAAAGATAGATCTGATGTTTATCTAGCAGTTTTAATGATTGTATGTATTGTTTGATGAGTTGCAAATATGAATAAGGGCATTGTAGAAGCAAATTCCTACCCAATTTCGCGCTCCGATATGTGTACGGAGTTGTAAAAATGTGGAAAATTTACGACAATCTGGCATCAACGAAGTTGTATCTTAATTTTTTAAATCGAAAAAGGGATAAGTGCTGTCTTGAATAAAAAGAAACAACAACAACAACAACAACAACAACAACAACAACAACAACAAAACAAAACAAAAACAGGTCACCGTATTATTTCAAGAGTAAGAAAAGCACAAATAAGAGAAAACACATCGAAAACGAACACCAATATCACTCACCGGCTTTTTCGATGGATAAGATTATATTAACTACTGAAAATAATGTAAAAGATCGAGGTTATTAATTAATTAAGGTGGCCCGTACCTATTGATTTGTTGGTCAGGCATGAATATAATTTCAATCGCATCGCGTCTTAATTTTTACATCAAAACAGTTGCCGGTCTGATTTCCGAGAAATTTGCAGCCATTTAAGCCTTGAACTTGAACTTTCTACCATGCAGTAATTATTTTTCTGCGAATTGTCATTGGATCAGATATTTCGACATATCATGCACAGACGAGTTTTAAAAATGGCCTTATGAGAAAAATTGGTCATAAATCCAAAAATCTGTGGTAATGTTTTTCCTATATATTTCATTAATCCAGTAGAAAGTCATAGAAGACTACATACACAGCATGTATCGCGCCAATTTAGTCCTTAGAAGTTGCGATACAAATTTGCGCTGCCGGTTACAGGATCGACGCAAAATTATGTTGTCAAAACTATCGCCAAAATCTCAACAAAATTCAAAAACGCGCACTATAGCAACACAGGTAGCCCAAGCTTATATAATTTATAATAGAATGTATGGAGAAAATGAATTTTTACTAAATAAAAGTATCAAAAATGACAAATCATTCATGAAACTTAGTCTGAATGTTCAAATAAACTTCCTCTTTCACCCAATCTTATTGGTTTTTCCGATTTAGCCGTTTTTTTATTTTTCCCCCCTTTAGTAGGGAGATCGTGAGTTGCCAACCTTTAGTTATTATATTACTGGGGAAAAATATTAGAAAAACGGCTAAATCGGAAAACCAATAACATAGGGTGAAAGAGGAAGTTTATTTGAACATTCAGACTAAGTTTCATGAATGATTTGTCATTTTTGATATTTTTATTTAAAAATTCATTTTCTCCATACATTCTCTTATAAATTATATAAGCTTGGGCTACCTGTGGTAGCAAGGGTCCGGAACTGTCACCTTAAATACTTCCGGTAGTTCTAGGAACAGATGGAAAGACCCGATATGTTTGAAATTGAAAAAACAAGTCCAAGGAATTGAAAATTCATCCTCTTGCGCTTGAGTATTTATCGTGTGAATAGGGGTTCTGTAATTAAATGCAATCACTCCAGCCCACTCGAGACTTGGTTGTTTTGTCTTTTAAACACCTTCAGTTAATTGCGCATGCGTGTCTTGTGTTCCTAATGCTTGCGCTTGCATTTATGTTTGCATCGCTCGTGAGAATCAAGGCAGGGTATACACGAGAAGCTTGCTCACGCAACATGCTCCTTTAACACTCTCCTGGGTCATTTAGCACAACCAGTACACACGAGAAGCTTGCTCACGCACCATGCTCCTTTAACACCCTCCTGGGTCATTTTACACAACCAGTACACACGAGGGAGCATGCTGCGGGAGCTTGCTACATGTAATAATTTGCTCACTGAGCTTGCTCCCTCATATTTAACCAGTTTAGTATCAGGGAGCATGAGCAGGGAGCAAAACGTTTGTTTTGTAAATATTTTTTGCGTGAAATCGTTGGTATACACGAGGGAGTTTTGCTCCAGGAGCGTGTTCTGGGAACAAGTTCCCTCGTGTGACCGGCCTGTATGCCTAACGAACAGGCTATTACGTTGGATTTGATTTAGTTTAATGCAATACAAACAATTGACCAATAAAACATTTATTACAAAAGTATGGATATTCTCTAAAGAATAACTATATACATCGTTACGAAATGAACATCATAAAACTACGTATGTACCATCTATAAAAGATGAAATTGTAACAAGGGAGGGAAGGCCCTCCATTTGTGGTTTGTTCCCTGCCATTTCGAACTCCAAATAGACCTTTACCACGCTAGCTTGACATTATGATTTTTTTATAAAATAACTATAATATAACACGCGCTCTGATTGGCCAAAGGACGCGGCGTTCTCTATGAGAACACACAGCACACGCGCGCACATTTTCAAACTTTCACCAACGAAAAAAGAAAATAAAACTTCAATTGTACTTTATAAAAGAAATAGAAAACTCGGCAGCAGTGCTATGTTGAGTTATAGAAGCTACGCCTCGTGCTTCTCCTTACACTTCTCTCGTCTTCTTACAATTCCCGCGTGCTTCTATAACTCAACATAGCACGCTGCCTCGTTTTCTATTTCTACAATTTATCGGAAAAAGGAGTTTACTATCAAAGTTCTCACATCGATATTAGTAAAATTGCAAAGTTACGGGGAGATCGCTCTTAAACTAATGACGGTATGTATTTTAAAACTGAGCATTTTTACAAAATGTACAGTAGACTGGCATCACATGCACGACTAGCCTCGTTATCATGCTTTATATAATAATAGCCGATTTGCATGATGGCGTCATTTGACTACAACTACCAGAATGCTTTACGAATTTTCTTTCTTATTCAGATTTGTTTTCCCTCTTGAGGATAGTTAAACAATTGGTACTAATTAATTTACAAAAGAAAGTGGGCAAAGCATTCTGGTAGCTGTAGTCAAATGACGGCATCATGCAAATGGCCTATTGGCATATTACGCGCGCTCTGATTGGTCGAACAACCATGTGTGATTAGAGTACACACACATAGATGGCGTCATCGAATCTTACGCGCGCTCTGATTTGTTGGAATGTTTCGATAAATATTATATAAAACAGATAGATTCCATTTTTCCGTGCGTCTGTACTCTAATCGATGCACAGAAGACGTCAAAATGTGGCGAGAACAACAGTCACGCCACTCGACTTCGTCTCGTGGCGTACTTTTTTGTTCTCACCACATTTTGACGTCATCTGTGCATCGATTAGAGTACAGACGCACGGAAAAATGGAATCTATTTGTTAAATAAAACACATACACTTCTTTACAAAAATTCCATAATATTTAGCTTCAAAAATTCATATCTCCGTCAGTTTAAGGGCAGTCTCTACAATTTACTAATATCGATGCGATAAATTTGATAGTAAATTCATTTTTCCAATAAATCAAATATTTTTTGTCACGCTAGCGTGATAAGGGTCTGTACTATGTCACGCTAGCGTGATAAGGGTCTGTACTATGTCACGCTAGCGTGATAAGGGTCTATAGTATGTCACGCTAGCGTGATAAGGGTCTATACTAGGAATTAAAATCAGGGTTCACACAGAAACTGGAAAACAAAATTCCACGATTCCATGACTCTTTATGTCGCCGGTCTAAATCGATTTCCATTATCTCAAAATTGATAACTCTTAACAGACCTACTAACAAATTTTGGTGCTCGTTTGTCTCATGGTCTCGCAGTGACGTCGCGACAAATTGCACAAACCATTGTATCGCGTAAGACGCCTGCATTACGACACAAGACAGGTTACTGCAATCGTTACATTTTTTTGGCGTTTGACCGCCTACAGTGGTTCGCGCTTGAGTTTCGTGACGCCATTGCGAGACGTGTGAAGTGACATGTTGCGGACAAAATTGCACCGTCAACAAGAGGACTTCCGGTCCTCGTGTCCGTTAGACAATAAACATTTTTGGAAAAAAAACCTAACATCCAATGAATTTTCCATAACCAGTTTTTTTCTAAATTCGATTACTTTAAAAAAATGTTAGAAATAACGACAATTTGAAATAACTAATCGGCAATGGCTGAAAAGAAATGACAAATTGATAACTTTGAATTGAAATTGCGTGTTTTTGAAGAGTTCGAAACAAGAAAGATTGCATTGTATTTCTATAAGGGCAATAGCTCACCGAGGTACAGTTCACTAGCTTGCCAAATACAAAGGAAAAGACTACGTACATAAAATGCTATCATTTCG
Organism: Telmatactis stephensoni; assembly: GCA_029948255.1. Lineage (NCBI taxonomy): Eukaryota > Metazoa > Cnidaria > Anthozoa > Actiniaria > Isophelliidae > Telmatactis > Telmatactis stephensoni. Next base: position 33,033 of record JALIZF010001708.1, on the reverse strand, counting down.
AACAAGACAAGAGTTTTCTTAGTTTGATGAGCCTTGTGCTTATTCCCTTTTATATAATACTTTTTCATATAATAGGCGTGCAATGATTGGTCGAGAACTGTGTGATAACAGTACACACGCACATGTGACGTCACAAAATCTTACGTGAGCTCTGATTGGTTGAAATTTTTTGATGAATATTATATAAAACAAATAGATTCCATTTTCCTTGGGTCTGTACTCTAATAGATACACAGAAGACGTGAAAATGTGGCGAGAACAACAGTCATGACACTCGACTCCGTCTCGTGGCGTATAATTTTCTGTTCTCACCACATTTTGACGTCATCTGTGCATCTATAAGAGAACAGACCCACTGAAAAAATAGAACTGTTTGTTAAGTATGTGACAGATGAAGGATACCTCGGAATTAGACCACTGCCCTGTTATTAGGTAGGAAAGGGGTAAGGGGACTCATTGAGCAGCCGACCACACCCTTGCACTCATAGAACTCTTTGTCTTACATCCCCGTAACACCTGTAAAGTCACCAGCCGACCACACCCTTGCACTCATAGAACTCTTTGTCTTACATCCCCGTAACACCTGTAAGTCACAGGTATTAGATAATCCACGTGACTATGGATAGGATAAGGCACTCTGTATCTCTGTAGAGGGATTGGTAACGGTTGTGGATGAAAGCGTAGTGGATACGGTGGTGTTAGGAGTCCATTATGGGCATTGACGATGGGTAGTTGTATTGATCTATGATAAGGCAGGCATCCAAACTCCAGTGGGTGTGGTCGAGGGATATCACTAATCAAACGCCTCATCTTTGGAGGAGGAGGACAATGGCGTTGATAGGTCGAGCCTTTATAGTAGTATGGCACACTGCGATTCACTGACGACTTCACTGGTGACGCCGGTCTTTTCTTGCTGTCTAGTGCTTCTTGATTGGACTGTTCTGTAGAAGTACTACTTAAAACGTGAGTACTTTGGTTTTCTTTTTCATCAACAACTTTCTCGTTGGGTGTGGTTAACTGTGATGCTGAAGTAGCCACGATTTCGCCAGATAAAGCCTCATCTTGTCCACTCATGACTACATTTGTAGAATCATCGTTGGATTCTTGATGGAGTTCAGGATCGCCAGGTTTGCTTTCCAACGGTTCGTTTAGTTCTTTGTCCTGGTCAAAAACCAAAACTCCGCCTACACCTTGCTCTGTGATGCAGGTGGTATTCGAAACACCTTGATTCACATCTCCATCTCCACCTTGCTCTGCAACACTTTTGGTGGTATTTGAAATACCCTGATTCACATCTCCATCTACAGTTCGTTCTGTAACACTATCGATAGTATCTGAAACACCCTGATTCACATCTTCATCTACAGCTCGCTCTGTAATGTCGGTGGTATTTGAAATACTCTGATTCACTTCTCCATCTATACCTCGCTCTGTAACGCTATCGGTTTTCTTTGAGATATTCTGGTCCAAATCCAAGCAGCCTTCACAAGCTATCATTGCACTAACTTTGGTGTTACATTCCAAAAGTTCTACAGCGTCACCGGATTCAATGGAGACCATGCCCCCATCGGCACTCCTATCTGTGGTATTGACAACTAATTCGTTTACCGGTACAGTCGTTCCAATAGCTTGAGAACCTGAGGTATCTGCATCACTTGATGAAGTGGTTTGATCTGAAGTGAAATCATGAGCACACTCGACGATATCTTCTTGACACTCGAGTATATTTGTCGTTCTATCTATTTCAAGGTGTTCGATGGCACTGTCATGGTTAAATGTTTGAATTTCCTCATCAATTTGTAAAAACTTGACTTCAATTAACATGGCCTCCACAACTTCCAAACCATTGGCCCACGTCATGTTAGAATCAAGACTGGCCTCTATATCTTCATCATCGCTTTCGCTAACCTGGTCTACATCCATTGGCGAATTTCCATCTTCCTTGGACAAGTCATTGCTATCAGTGGATGGAAGAATAATGGTTGATTCGCTATCAGGAGAAGATTCTGTTATGCTTTCATCAGAGTCTGAGTCTGAAGATTCTTGGTTGTCAGTCTTAAGAAATAATTTTTTAATCTCTCTGATTCGATCAGATAAACAAGGACGACGTTTTAGGGGGATTCCATACTCGATTGAACATTCTGAATGATTATGGATGCATGGTTCTTGACCTACGTCTCGTTGACAATCCAAACTTGGCGAACTGTTCCTATGGCTTTCCATTTGTTCTCTGCTGTTAGCCCTTAACGAGCTGTCCTCTATAACTTTGTCTTCGGGGCTCGTCGGTGGTGAGAATTTTGTCTTTTTGACACAAGGATTCAGTTTCACTTTATGCTTCTGATAAGCATCTAAACAACGGATATTTTTGCTAATTGTGTTATCCTCTCCTTGTGGAACATCTGAGGACCTAAAACCAGATCTTTCATTCGATTCGAATGTGTTTCTTTCATTGTCATTCAAATATTTTTGTGAAACATCTAAAGACATAACACTAGGAGAAGACGGTATTGAAGAATCCTTATGGATATCCCAAGCACTGTCATGAGTGATGGAGCGACTTGCAAAGGCCTCAGTTTCTGATTTATCTGTTTGATTGTTCTCGCTTGCGTCATCTGAGGAACTAGTTTGCGACTGTTCAGGGGTAGAAAGTTCATTGTGTGTGTTTTCAAGGAATGGAATAGCCTTTGATCGCATTACATGGAATAAATTTGATAAGATTTCTGACGAGGTATTTTGAACTTTATCAGTTCCTTCTTCGTTCCCTGGTGTAGTATAGTCCCCCTCTTTTACACAGGGCTTAGAAGATTCCTTTTGATCATCAATATCAATATGAGCAGACGAGTCAGGATGAACTCTTGGCCTTCTGGGATCTCTGGGGGTATTTTGTTGAGTGTCTCTTTCAAGCTCACTTCTCTGGGGGAGGGTTTTAGAGCGACAGCCAAAAAATGCAGACGAAGACCAAGATGACTTGGTATGTAACAAACTCTTTGTTCCTAGTCCAGTATCACTGATTCGTCTAGCTAAGTTGGTAAGTGTACTGTTCGAAGTGCTTGGAAGATCCAAAGATTTTGTCCTGCTTAATGGAGCAACTGGACACCGCGCTGGTCGCGACGCGTTGGCTTCCCTGATAAAATTAGGGACTTCAACTTTCACGTTGATATTAAGAGATTCTGCTGTTAATTGGTTAGGTTTTACCGCTTGAGAATTGGGTGTGGCTGGTTGCTTTGATGACACGACAGCAATTCGTCTTCTTACGATGCAGAACATACGCCATGGCTCTTCTTTTTCACAGAACCCTAGAAATTCACACAAACATGCTATTTAATATTAATGCACGCTATTACGTCATGAGTTAAGGAGTTGAAAGTCATGACATCAGAAGAGGATGACCAGAACCCTTACAAAACAAGAAAATATGACGGGTAGGTCCACATTTGGGCTATCTTTAGAACTCCTTCTTGTCTCCATGGCAAACAATGAACGGTAAATATGCAAAACGTTTAGCGCCTGCAAGTAGCTGGCATTTCTAAATGTCACAATGCCAAATCACATCACGCAACATGTTGCATCCCGTGACGCCCAATCACATCACGCAACATGTCATATCACGTGACTCCAAATCACATCACGCAACATGTCACATCGCGTAACGCCAAATCACATCACGCAACATGTCACATCACATGACGCCAAATCACATTACACAACACGTCACATCACGTGACGCCAAATCACATCATGCAACATGTCATATCACGTGACTCCAAATCACATCACGCAACATGTCACATCACGTGACGCCAAATCACATCACGCAACATGTCGCATGTCATTCCATAAATGTACACACAGTGGTTGTTAAATCGGGATTATCGTCTTTGCGGGGTTTCACTGTACTTGTAGTATACAATTCGACTGATATTGCGAATATCACAATGTGACAACTATTGTAAAGTCATCAAGATGTTCTTACCTAATTCAATGGCTAGTTTAGAGGACGGTAATAAAAACAGGACTGTAGAACTGTCGACATTGACTAAGGCTGCCTACACAAATAAAGTACAAAATACAATTATTAGTTTTCTGATATAACTTGCCTTTTGAACATTGAGAGCGCTATCTGTTGGATAAATACTCATCCAGCGGATAAAATAATGCTGGCGGATGAATTTGTTAGATGACACCAGTAGCTCTTAGTTCTTGCTAGGAATTAAAAACATCCTTTTTTCGACTTCTTTCCAATCCTAGGCCTGTAGCTTTAATTAGCTTTAAATACCCTTAAAACAGAGCAACAAACAATATGCAACAAACAATACATTGGTGAAACCAAACGACGACTTAAAGACAGATTTAACGAACATCGACGCAAAATTGACACACCCCACTCTACATCACCTCACACCGCTGTTTCTGAACATTTCCTTGCCAACTCTGATCACTCTATAACTAACGTTTTACTTATCCTCATTGAAATAATAAGCTCACTATATAACCACGCTTGCTAATTCACTTGAACCTAATGGACTTAATAAACGCGATGAGACGTTTTAGTTTTATTTCCATTCATTTTATACATATGTTGTTATAAGTATTACCTTTCTTATCTTTACTGTAATTTCCGTCTATTTACCACATTTGTAAACTTGTATATCTATTTCCTGTTACGTCATTTCCTATATCCATATCTTATATATACATTTACCGATTCCAATTGTAATCCTTTTAAGCCTGATGAAGACTAGTATTGGCTAGTCGAAAATTCGCACATTTAAGAATTTCAGTTCTACGACGTATTGTTTCTTCAAGTTTCTCAAATTATATAAAATATACTATTGATTATTAAAAGATAAAATTGTACTTGGAAAAAAACTACGACGTAATCTTTCAGTTCTATGCGTTGGTATTGTATAGTTCTTTGCGTTTCTTGTTTGGTAATAGTGCGCAGATGCCCTCGTCGTAGGAAGATGATTAGTGAGTGGGCCCCCTCTTGATATCTTTCGGAGTGTGTTCAAACAAAGCTCACTTCGTCTTTCATCTAGTCTGGGTAGTTTTAGACAATGAAGAGCTTCACTGTATGAAAGTGCAGGCATAATGATCTTGAAGGCGCGTTTCTGTATACGTTCTACCTCTTCAGAGAGGTACAAGGGTAGGGCGTGGTGCCATACAACACAACAGTATTCAAGTACAGAGCGTATCAGGGATATATAAATTTTAACTAAGTATTTGACCTCTACACCCGCTCTGTTTAGAACCCGGAGAATATGGAGACGTTTAGAAGCTTTGGTCACCGTAGCGTCAATATGTTTGTTCCACTTTAAATTATTCTGGATCACCAGACCAAGTACTTTATGAGAGGTGACAAGTTCTAGTGATCGATTGTCGATCTTTAGCAATGGGAGTTCCATAGTTTCCTTTAGAAAAGATATCTGCACTTCTTTGCATTTTTTAGCATTCAGTTTCATCCAATTACTGGAGCTCCAAGAGGCGATGGTATCAAGACTTGATTGGATGTTTGAAACGTTGTTTCTTTCAAGCCCTTCGGACAGAGATACGTCGTCGACGTACTTCCAGATACAAGTTTCGGGTGAAGAGATATTCAAATTATTGACCATTACTAGAAAAAGTATCGGGCCGAGTTTTGTTCCTTGGGGAACTCCGGCTTTGATTGGAAGCCAGTCAGAGATCGAGTCAGGTACCTTAACTATTTGTCGACGGTTGGTCAAGAAGCTTATAATCCATGGTATTATTACAGTACAAGTATACTAATACAGTAGCTCACCGAATGATCTCTCAAAGACAGTGACTTGATGAAGCTGATGTAGTTATCAGATAGACCACAAGGCTTTAGGGTACATAAACTGAACACATACCCACGGTATATCACTGATAAAATAAAAAAATAATACAGAATTACATGGGTGTTTTACCTAATTTTGGTGACTACATGTACCTTACAGGGGTTGTCTGTCTCCCATAAAGAGGTGTCTACCTTAAAGGGGTGTCTGCCTTTGTCCCAAGCATTTGATTTCAACATTTTGAATGGAAGGATTATCGGTTACTCCTTAGGTAATGTAACTTATCACAGAAAATTTGATGTCCACCTTACAGGGGTGTCTACATTACAGGGGTGTCTACATTACAGGGGTGTCTACCTTACAGGGGTGTTTACCTTACAGGGGTGTCTACCTTACAGGGGTGTCTATCTTACAGGGGTGTCTACCTTACAGGGGTGTCTACCTTACAGGGGTGTCTACCTTACAGGGGTGTCTACCTTACAGGGGTGTCTACCTTACAGGGGTGTCTACCTTACAGGGGTGTCTACCTTACAGGGGTGTCTACCTTACAGGGGTGTCTACCTTACAGGGGTGTCTACCTTACAGGGGTGTCTACCTTACAGGGGTGTCCACTATACATGGGGTGTCTACCTTACAGGGGTGTCCACTATACAGGGGTGTCTACCTTACAGGGGTGTCTACCTTACAGGGGTGTCTACCTTACAGGGGTGTCTACCTTACAGGGGTGTCCACTATACATGGGGTGTCTACCTTACAGGGGTGTCCACTATACAGGGGTGTCTACCTTACAGGGGTGTCTACCTTACAGGGGTGTCTACCTTACAGGGGTGTCTACCTTACAGGGGTGTCCACTATACAGGGGTGTCTACCTTACAGGGGTGTCTACCTTACAGGGGTGTCTACCTTACAGGGGTGTCTACCTTACAGGGGTGTCTACCTTACAGGGGTGTCTACCTTACAGGGGTGTCCACTATACATGGGGTGTCTACCTTACAGGGGTGTCCACTATACAGGGGTGTCTACCTTACAGGGGTGTCTACCTTACAGGGGTGTCTACCTTACAGGGGTGTCCACTATACATGGGGTGTCTACCTTACAGGGGTGTCCACTATACAGGGGTGTCTACCTTACAGGGGTGTCTACCTTACAGGGGTGTCTACCTTACAGGGGTGTCTACCTTACAGGGGTGTCCACTATACAGGGGTGTCTACCTTACAGGGGTGTCTACCTTACAGGGGTGTCTACCTTACAGGGGTGTCTACCTTACAGGGGTGTCCACTATACAGGGGTGTCTACCTTACAGGGGTGTCTACCTTACAGGGGTGTCTACCTTACAGGGGTGTCTACCTTACAGGGGTGTTCACTTCACCAAAGAAGTTGCTTTGGTAGAAGTGCTCCGTGTTTTTTACTTAACTCTAAATATACTCACATGGTTTGTCCCAAGCAGTTCTGATGTCACCTGGAATAACTTTCAACAAATTGTCAAGTGGTATTTTACTTCTTACATCAAGAAAGGATTTCCTATCAGATACAACATATACATTGTTTGTATTAAAATAAAACAATTCCTTTTCTCTTCCTTTCCCCTTTGTCAATCCTTTTTTCTCTTCTTTTCCATTCATTCATTCTTTATTATTTTATTTTACAAGATTTCTCTTCTTTTCCAAATTTTGATTTCCTCCATTTTGACAAACAATTCATATCTCAGCACCCTAAAAAAACTGCAACTGCAACAGTACCATTTTCGGATAGATAAATAATAATTATTATTAATAACTGCCTACCATATCTTGAGGCTTATCTTGTGTCCTGTTAGTATAGCCACTACACCTAAACTATGACTCTTTGTTGCAATAAGCCCACGCCATGCCATAGTACCCTGACATTCATCAATATAACATGGCTTCTTTGTATCAACCTAAAAATGGCATTTGTATCAGAACAGACACCAGTTGCATGAAGGGTTAATGGCACTATAATTGTACTAAAGGATGGAAGTTGTACAAAGGGTGGATAGCACTAGTTAGTAAAAATTTGGGGTTCAAGTGACACTGGTTGGCATGCATTACTTTGTGTTGGTAAATCCCTGAGGATGATTTTTTCCATCTTCAAGTCCACTGGAAGGGTGGATAGCACTATTCCTTTAGAGGATGGAGTTTGCACAAAAGTTGGCTAGCAGCCCTTCTGTGCACCTGCATACATGTGCCTGCCTTTAACACAACACTGTGTTAATTAACTGCCCTTGGGGTCTATTGGTTAAAAGCCTTGGTTCTGGTAGTTATCTTACATACAGTCCAGCTGCTGGACACAATTAAGTGATCATTAAGATATATATTGTTTTAAACCTTGTTTGCCCAATCATCTCTTTTTCAACTGGCAAACCAAGCATCCCACTGTCATAATGTATCTCAAATGCATGTATTTTACAAAACAACAACAAAACAACAACAACAACAACAACAAGAACCAACAAACACACACACAAAAGAAATAGATAAATATACTAACTTGATTATCATGTGAGGTGCTGTTAATGGGTTCTGCATTGGTTTCTTCATCTATTAAAGTCAACTGCCTGATGTCAGGTACAGGGGTACTACAGATCTTCTTGATGTGTATGACAGCATAAGGTAAACACTGCCTTGGTCTTTTGATTGTCAAACCTTCTTCATTGTACTCATAAAGATAGTACTATAACAAACAGAACAATTATATTAACTGGAACTGTGTGGTTTTCTCAGCTTTTGACAATTTTCTTTGCGATTTTGAATAATTGAATAATTTTGAAGTTTTAGATATACCCCAATGTCCATTTGTACAATATATTTCTTATACTTGCTATTCTAAGTAGATAAGACAGTCAACAAGTATTTTTTTCTTAAATTCAGTCTGAGAGGGGAGGACCATTCAGAGAGGGGGAACGATGTTCAATTGTTAATTTATCTGTAAATAGTTGAATATGTTTTTAATACTTCAGTTCTTTCTGGGAGGGGTAATTATCTATTGGGTCATGTAATTTAGATTTTTATATTAGTTTCAGATGTATAGCTACCATGTAGAAAAGCTGGAATAAACCATTATTATTATTATTATTATTATTATTATTACCCTCCTTTTAGAATGAGTCATAATTTCTATCTTGTACTATAAGCTCCAAATATATCCTAAAGATTGTTGTATTATCTTATTACTGTAGCTCACAGAACAGACACCCTTATTCATGTTGGATAGTTGTGAGAAATTTTCAACACTCAAGTGCTATTGTCATATAGAGCGTTTTCACTTCCAATCATGTGACGTGATTTTATGTGACCAATTTTTTAGCCCTTTCTAGAGCTCTAACTGAAATCAATTAAAGTAACTGTATCTGAAAGAACAACCAAAACTATCGTATTTACTCGAATAAGCGCTTCCCCTGAATAAATGCCTCTCCCAAATAAGCACCCCCTTTGGACAAAAAAATTAATAAGCGCCTACCCTGAATAAGCACCTCACACCTCGTTATAGTATACTAATACCAGTACTGTTGTAGTAGTACAACATTGATTTTATTGATATTAATAGAAAATCATACTTTGACAGTTGTGTACACGTTTCTTCCCGCTGAATAAGCGCCTCCCTTGAATAAGCACCTTATTCAAGTAAATACGGTATGCTTGTATGCAAAAGTTAGAGTCAAAATGTTTTCTCGTTACCAAGATATGAATATTTCACTTTGCTTCAATGTTTGGTAAGAATGTATGGAGCTGCCATGTTGGGTACCACTGTGGAACCCCAATATGGCGGCCACAACACCAAAAGTCAAAATGATATTATAACCAGGGGTAGTCTATTTATTTTACTGAAAATATTCAAAAGATTATTCATTGACCAATCTATTGACGTAAAATTTTTGGCAAATTGCTGTTTTAATGCCATTTGAAAACGCGCGACAGTATGGCATGACAGCAATTCAGTCACCGATTACTCAGAAGCCGAGCTTCAGAAATTGCCCAAACTTTCAGAAGATAATTTTCTCGATGACATGTAAAAATATCAGCTAACCAGCATTTTTTGATATATGATTTTGATTTTAGCTTGTTAATTACGTCACCTGAAAACGCTCTGTATTGCACAATGGAGTGTTTACAGGATGTTGCAATGAGATGTCCTAACTAGATTAGATAATATTAAATCTTGTCTGGCAAAACAATGATCTTGGTACAAATAAATAGATGTACCACTTGCAGTTTAAGTGGTCAGCAGCTGTAATGAATTTTTCCTGAATATCTCCTTCCATCTAAAGATAACTTCTTAATTCTGGCTGTCCGAAAAGAGTTAACACAAACAGTTTACTATGTACTGCACAATACCTTACATAAAGCTACAATATTATTTGGACAGCTCTGCAAATAAGTACTTTGTAAAAACAGAGTAATAATTTATTGGTCTCTGATCAAACCCTGAATTTTCCTTTGGAAATGAAAGATTTTTAAAAAGAACTTGGAATTTGATCAGACATGGAGTGTTCTTGTGAGGACCACTCCCTTCAATTAAAGAGATCCTTGTAAGAATGGCATAAGTGACTTATGATCAAAAGTCAACTTCTCCCATGTTTATAGAGAAATTTGAGGGAGAATTTACTACTTGATCACAGTTTACTTGTATATCGTTTTTGCACTAGGCCTTCAATTTAATAGTGTTACAGTTACAACATACCTGAGTTCTGCTCATCAGTTCACCTATATCAGTCATGTTTTGGTTGGGTATATTCTTTGATATATGGCTGTCATAGTTTGGTGTTGGTTCTATACATGGAGTATCATTTCCTTGTTTAATTGTCACTGGTTTGACTCTGCCTTTTACAACCTGAAACAAAAAAGTACATGCAAAAAATTAGGGCTGACTATTTAAACCTATAAGTGCTTACACTGTGTTAGGGTACCTCATATTGCAATCTTAAGCTGTGCTCTGTATGGGTTGTATATGGTGGCAGCATAATGCATTTACATTTACAGGGTACAGGCTGGTATTGCAAACCTTGATGAATTAACCAAATTAATAATAATACCCCCCCCCCCCCCCCCCTGAAACAATTGCATGAAGCAGTTTTCATATCACTGTGGGCACGGTCACAGTATGGCACAATTATGCAGTAGGTTCATTAATGGCCAGGCACTGGCAAGGGCAAATAGACCAGCTGTGAACACAACTTTGCTGGGTTTTGTCTGGCTTAATCTTGAGAAACTCAAACCAACTTCTGATAATAAATATCTGTAGTCTAGCCCTGGTTTCATAGCCAGATGCTATGGTTAAAAATCTTTAAAAAAACCCTGGATTATGGAAAGAATTTTGAATGTTTTTATAGACATTATGGCACTGACACAGTCATGGCATGGTGTATTTTGTTTCACACAAACAATAGCTTCACTAGCACAGACTTTTTCACAGTCATACACAATCTGCTCTTATCACACTGTATGTTGTCATCAATGACAAAGTAACATAGAGCAGATTTCGTATGAGTGTGAAATGTATTGCACCGTGCTTTGACCATGTCATTGTGGTGTTGACTATAAAAACATTCAAAATTCCTGCCGTAACCATGACAGTGTGAAGTGCCATTTCCATAGTCATATTAAATGTAACTTTACCCTAAAGACCACTAAAAAGACTGTCCATGATGGTGCCCATACATTCATATTCTTCAAACACAAATCAGGACACCTCCACAATGATACACCCATTTTAGCATCACCCAGTAAACTGTTGTTGCCTTGACAACAAAGCCCTTGTTTACAGTATTCCTTGGCTTTTGCATTATAATACTCTGACTTAAAGGCCAGGCATTCTGTCAACTCCTTTGTTGATCTTCCTTCATCCTTCATTTCTGATCGTTTTGTCTGGAACTCTTTCTCCAAAACAGGATTTTCAACTTTGTAGATTTTTAAAATGTTAAAATGCCGTTCTAGCTCTCCTGCTTCCCATGTTAGATTATTGATGGAGTTGATAAGGTCTTTAGCTTCTCTTGAGTCAAGTCCTGCTTCTTGTTGACAATCTGACAAAAGACAATTAAAATACTGTTAGTAACCCCAGGAAGGAGTCAAATAAAGAAATGAATGACTTAATATACAACCTCTCCATATAAATCAAAATGCCAATTTTAGTCTGAAATTTGACTTGGCAAGAAACAGCATTTTGAGTTCCTTATTTTTTCTCACATCTTAGGACACAAAGTGTCATGTAGATCAGTTCCTGTCTTGTTTTACAATTCAATTCTTACCAATTCTTAAACTCTGACCTGGCTTATAGTCTTACCCCAGGGGTAAATGTGGGCTGGGGATCCTTATCATACCTTTTAGGGGTCAAAATCAGTGATCTGGTACATTTTAGGGTGTCTCAAACTTTAGCGGACTACCAGAGACTTAGCTGGTATCTAAGCATTACTGGGATGATTTTCGTGATCTGACTTGCGCCTCTTGAGCACATTGATAAAGGAGTTTATATTTTTGGGATTTTTCAATTTTTTTGCTTTTGAATTGGTACCTTTTTAGAGGGGTACAAGTTAATTGTTGCCACTCCCACTTGGAAAAGATTGAAGTACCTTTTAGAGGTCAATTTCAAAATTTCCGACGAGCATCCCGCCCTCTTTTATAGGAGCCCCCCTCCTCCCGGGAGTCTTATTTGCTTATAGTTTCTATTGACTTAACTATATCATTGATCAATGATTCCATTAAGTGTTTGAAGAATCTATTCAATCTATGATCATACCTTCACTTAAAAGTCTCTTTTTTCTTGGTATTGTATATTTCTTAGGTCCCATTCCTTGGGAGCTATTTTTATTGTCTTCATCATCCATGGCTTATCTACAATAGGGCTCTACAGTTAGAAGACAAATACTAAGTCTTATGCACAAACAAACAAAGAATAAAATCCTATCCAAGGATTTTTAGGCCTGAGTTTATTCTGGACTTATAACTTCATGGGATGAAAAAGGCTTCAAATGTTAATAAAGTTAATAAAAGAATTTGGGAATAGCTAGACCTTGTATCATGGAACTATCGTCAAACCCACAAAATAAAATACTGGTCTTCTTCCCAGTTGTATATTGTGACGCTATGCAATCTAAATGTAGGTGTTGGGCAAATAACAAACTGCCCTCTTGAAAATGCGCTGTTCAGCAGGCGAAAATTGAATTTGATGGGCCGCAAATACATTTAGGGCTGCATACAGGGCTGCAGCCCTGTTGCTGATTGGCTGAGAAGGCATTGTGCGACAGCTCTCAACCAATCAGAATTCAAAACTCGAGTTTTGTGTCAATTGTTATTTTTATATTAAATTTTATTTGAAGACAACTTTTATTGTTGTACTGATCAAATGCCATTTTACCACAAATATGGAGGAATTTCCAAGTTTCAATTACAAAGTTTGTTATTTGGCCTAGTATATTGATGATAATAGTTAATTTCTATACAGCCAATTTGTTTAGTCTCACTGTAATGCAACACTAGACTCACTGCGCTTGGGCGCAAATGAAGCTACTCGGGCCACAAATAAACAATAATATGCCCTCCAAAAGTCATGTTATTGTCCTATTCCAAATCATGTATTTCAATATGAATCTCATTAATTAAACTAAAACATATTAAATAAATTTGTAAACATACTTTACAATGGTTAGCACAGGAGGCTCATTAGTGCGCAACATTCACTTGATGGCAAACCCCTTTATGAATTGTGTTATATAAATCAAGAAATCAGTGCAAGCACTGGAAGACATTGGACACTTAGATAAACAGTTTTTCTTTTTTGGGGGGAGATGTTTTTGAATTTATCCGGGACAAATTTAGACAGCATGGATGGAGCCTAAATGAATCTTTTTCAATAATGTTATTCTCTGGCTTTGTATAAAGCAAACGTAGTGAAAATATTCCATTCCTTGGCTATTGTTTTTGGACTGTATATAATCTTTATAGATAAATAATTGACTTTAGAATATTCTTTATTTCAAAAATAGGAACTTGTTATCCCTAGCTTTTAGCATTCTTAAAGAAAACGAAATGCCACAGGACAATGCAAATGCAGAGTTGCAAGTTTTTTACACGCATTGTCAGTTTCTAACAATTAGTGAAATAATAACATGGCTTACCAATCAATTTCAACCACATCGACGACTCGTTGTTCAAGTAGCAATTAAACGTATATAGGAGAAAAACTGAAAACTAACCATTGTAAATAAGACCTGCTGCAAGTTCGTAGACATTTTGTCGTCGAACCGAGCTTTTTGAAAGGCGATGGAATATAACTTGTAGACCACTGAGATCGGGGACGCGTGACATGTGAATTTGACTTATTAATAAGTTCTACGTTTACATTTTATATGGTGGATGATATAAAAATTATTCCTTATGAATTTTTACTGTTAATATGGTTCCAAAATAAAATAAATATTGTGCTATCAAATTCTAACTAAACAGCTCAAACGCTTCAAATTGATTGCAAAATCATTCATGAATGCAGAATAAATAAACTGTTACTTTGAATATGAGTCCCAAAGGACGACTGATCAATAACATGGTCAAATAAAAGTTAATGCCTAAAATGTCGACACTGTCAAAATTATTGTCCTCTCGAGTATTTAAATCATAACAACAGTGAAATAAATTGGAGCCCACAGGCCGAAAGCAAGTTAACTCAAGATTGGATAGTGATGACGAGAGACGCTGAGTTCTGTTCTCGAACAATACTACAGTCGATCGAGCATAAATTTTCAAAATCGCTGCAATATTTTACCCCAAACAAACTTGCATACTTTCAGTAGAAATAGTTCATGTACAATCGTAGAATCGTACGGTCGAAAGTTCAGTTTTATAAAGTAAAAGCGAAATCATCTGACGACTTTGAGTTTGTGACGTTGAGTGAAATTCTTACAATTCAAAATACGGTTTGTCTCTAAATGCATACAAATTTTCATTTAAACTATTTATGATGGCTTACCTGAATATTTCACTTAGCAATACCATTTACCATTTGGGTACTAAAATAAGAGTTCCACAACAAAACAAAATGACAACTGTCAACTGAAGGTGAGATTTCAACCTGAACACGAAGGTGTCACATGACGTCATCCTTCCAGTCCTTGCGCGCGAATTGGAAAAGCGCGCCAAATTCGTTCTTTTTTAATTTCGAACCAACTAAACCAAAGTCGAACCAAGTCGAACCCCTCCACTTGCGACCACCTCCGTACGTAAGCAACCACCTCTCTTGTGCGAACAGTCTTCAAAATACCACAAGTTTCGCATACAAATCACAATAATTTCCTTCAAATTTTGACGATAGCAACACATGGCTCAAATAGGCAGATCCCTTTCTTTTCCTTTTTTGTGTTCTCTTCGCTTCTCTTTCTTTTTCATCCGTCCATCCGTCCATTCATTCATTTTCTTTCTTTCTTTCTCTTTCCGTTCCCTCTTGGAAAGTTGAGATTGGACCGGGGTAAAGGTCTTGATAAACGGGCTTCCTGTGTATTTGAGTCGATAATCATCGAAGAGAGTCGAGGGTGTCTTGATTGTTCTGTCCGCAATATTATTTCTGCAGTATCATGTCTTACATGCACACAAATTGGAGGGACTTGGATGTAAGTATTTAGTTTAAATTGATCTAACTAAGTTTTCGTTAGATTATAACAGTGTTTTCAGTTTGAGAGTTAAATAAAACTGTTTGTTAGCGAACGTTCCGTGTACTTCGTTCGCGATCGAGACGTCTTGATAGACTCAAATTTGAATGCTATGATTTTATGAAAAAGCTTAATAGTTCTTCAAAATATCAGTGTGGTTTTGTGTCTCTTTTCGCTTTACTTTTGCCAAAAATTCATTGTAGTATCTTTGTTTCTAATGGTGACGTATTTGCATGCAATTAAGGCCTGGAAGAAAGAAGGACTTATTTTCTCAACAACAAGTAACGAAGCCGTCAAACTTTATGATGCAGCTCTCACACAGGTAAACAACAACGCTAATGTTTGAAATATAGAGAAAAAGATGAATAACTGAAAAATAAAACACGCGAATTTATTAAGCTTATTAAGTTATGGTTACACCAACAGTGTTATTGGATGTGTAATCACGAAACGTAATCACGAAACCACTAGCATTCAATCCAGATATTACACCTCTCTAGCTACCTGCTATACCTGGATGCAGACCAACTCCAGACATTTGCATGATCACCAGTTCTCACAATTCAATAGGAATTTACAGGCCTAAACTCATGAAAACCTGATAATTTAACTTGTAAGATAAACATTGTTTTTTTAAGCGAGGGTGCGTTACACTAGCTTAGTACGTTTTAATTGTACGTGATGCTATCAAGTTACGTATTGTTGATCGTTCATGTTAGTTTCACTGGACGTCGGCACAGGAATTCTTTATATAAAGGGACTTTCAAGCCGGGCCTCCTGTGGTTTTGATTCTCAGTGGATTAGTCTTTCAACCACCATGAAGGGTAATTAAGGGACGGACCATTAGAAAAGTGATGGGGGGGGGGGGGGGGGGGGGGATGGGGAGTTTGGGATTGGCATAATGGTCCATCCCTAACCCCCTTCTCTAATTCCTTCTTTCCTGTTCACTTTCTGACTCCATAAAAGAACCTGAATACAGAAATCATGGATATCGAAAATATTTGTGCTTATTTATGCCATCCCTCATAGTTGTATCAAAATATTACATGAATCCTGACATGATTGCTGACCGAGCTAGCTCTGTTTGATGGGAAAAAATGCCAGACAATACTCAAATGTGTTGGATAAAATTTGGCTATGTGCCAAGGGCACATAACCGCTTTTATTATAATTAACATTCCTTAATGAAATGGTCAAATTGACCTTCACATAACAAATCCGATATGTGCCCCATCAAAGGTGAGGGCTACAAACCGCCAAAGACCACTTGGGTAAAGCGGGCAGCCCCACCCTAGCTCGGAAAGCAATCTAACAAAGGCTAATATTGCATCAGCCAGCGCTTCAGTCACCCCTGCAACTAGAAAAATGGCTGAAATTCAGAAAAAAACATGTGTACAATGTAAACAGTCACCCCTGCAACTGCATGTGTACAAACATACATAAGTATCATATCAATTGTAGTTAGTCTTGCAATATTAAACTCAGAGTTAACATTTGGAAAAGAAATATAAATATTTAAAAATCAAAAACAGTTAAATAAAAGGGGATCAGCCACATTGTAAATAAGAACATATAGTTGCCAGCATTCTAAAAAACAAAGGCTGCTACATGCCCTCTGTGCATGAATAATGAAATACACCAGTTACTAACAAATACTACAAGTTACCCCTGTAACTTGCTTTACAATAGCCTAGCACTACATCTAGCAAATATAAATCCAAGTAATCATCTAACATACAGCCCTAGTTCTATTGTGTATTAAAGTGAATGGGGCAGGAAGCCTCACAGAGAGACAAGGCCCAAACCACGTGTATAAGATTATATCCTTGAAAGCACTGGACAGCCAACAATCTAAAAACCTTACAGTATCTGGGTTTTACAAAAGCCCAAATCAGTAGGTTACTCCTATTCTAAAACTGTGTACCAAGGAACATGAATGAGGTCAAGACCATATTTCTTAACTTAAACTATAATCCCAAGCCAAAAGATAACAAGCTAAAATATTACAAATAACTGTCTGGTGTACTATCCAGATGCTTATAAATAGTGCACCTTCCTGATGTTTAGTATGTTGCTGAGATTCTGATATCTGAAAACCGACACAGCTGCAATTGACCCCTGTACATTTGCTGCCGTGGTAGCCTATGCAAAATGAGAAAGTCCAAATCAATGTCCATAAAAGGCTGCTCCTATTCTAAAACTATGTAACCTCATGAGAGCATTAGGGGGGGTCAAGACCATATTTCTTGACTTAAACTACAATCTCAAGCCAAAAGCTAACAAGCTAAAATATTACAACTAACTGTCTGGTGAACCATCCAGATGCTTAATTTATAAATAGTGTTCTTCTCGATACTTAAAAGAGACTGTGAGATCTCAAAACAAACACAGCTGCAATGGACCCCTGTACATTTGCTGCTGTGAAAATGATAAAGTTCCAAAACTAATAGAAATGATTTGTATGATATATATAATACTTGGCTGTTCTTGTTAAGCTATTGTTTGATTGAGCCATGCATATATGAAATAATCTCACAATCGACTGTGCAGTTTTGAGGCTCCACTGATCCTGATGAAAGCCTGATTGTGTTGTATTGTTGATTTTCTTTGTAACTGATGGCCATCCTGCTTTACATTGACATCAACTTCCATAACTTGGATGACATAATTTTTGGGCTGTCCTGATTAAGTTTGCCATGCTGTTATTCAATTATTCCATATAGCTAGAATATTAACACATACTTTGACCTTGAAGATTCACTGTTTAAAAACCTTATGGTGCCTAACTGTTGATCTTCGTTATAACTGTTGGCCATTGAGCATTGCTTTGCCCCTTGAAGGTCTTAGCTGCTGAAATGAAAACAACTGAAAACATGCAACAATATCATATTCATAGCTAACAACGTTACACACCAAGGGTATCTATATGGGCAAGATTCCCATACCAAGCTACACATATTAATGTGAAATGCAAGAGCAACTCATCTACTGGAACATCAGAAATAATGCCAAAATTATATACAATCCCAAAAAACATCCAATTGTGGATATAATCTGGTATAACCATATCAAGAATCGGATTGTCACATCTGACTGTATATATACTCCCACAATCATAATGCTACCTTAGATTGCAAATATCCTGGTATTAAACCTATCCAACAATCATAAATGCCTGGTAGAGTAATAGCTTGGTGATAAATCATTCCAATAATCATAACATTGCACTTACTGGAAATTAAACAATCATTACACGCACAACCAAAACCAAAGTTTACAATACACAAAAAACCTGGGGCATGCAACTGTAACTCCCAACCAATGTTGCATTCTAGCTATTCGTTAGGTAGCTACACATGCTGGTATCAAACTAATGCCGATTTCCACTCCCAAAAGTTAAATCTCAGATACTTCAGTAATGCAGGGGCCTAACTAGGATACTTGGAGTTGTATACTAAAATAAAAAACCTTAAAAACAATGGACACAAAGGGGCTTGGTCTCGTTTGTTGGCTTTAAACATGCAGGCAAGTCAGAGGTTGTGCTAAAATTAGCAAAGTAACAAGCAAAAACCCAAATTACTCAATCTTTAAGTTAAGAAAGACTACATCTATGGTGAACACATTAGAGAACAACCATCCCTTGCTTGCTTGCTGACTGGGGGTACAACACCATTCCCTTAGAGACATACCCATTACTGACAGGATCACAGATGCCACCCACCCCTGTTCAATGGCATCTGCCCCACCAGCTGCATTAAATGAAACATCAGACAAAGTTTGCAAAGCAGCAACAACTGGAGGTTCATGGAGAGCCGTTGTCAAACAGGAACTGACCCAGAATTATGGCCATTTAAGCTACTATTTTTTGTATTGGATTGAGAATTAGCCTCCCCAGGAAAAGCCAGGAGTTGTGAAGGGCGGACTCGCCTAGAACTTCTTCTCAGTTGTGTAGCTTGGGGCACAGACTGCCTCCTTTGCCGTTCTGCTCGTGGCATGATACTGCAAAATATATAAAGGAAGGATCTGGCCACCAAAAGCCATCAGTATTAATAAATATTATGATTAAATAAATAGCTCAAGAGTAGGTACTCAATACATCATTCAATATATCATTAAATAAGTTATAAAATAAATATTGTCACTAACAAAGCAAACATAATTAAAGATATCAAACAATATACATACACCACACAAAATTATACCTCACAAACACGTCACTAAAAACACATGTACAACATGAGCGCAGCAGGGTGACTTGGCAGACATTACAACACAGTGTCGCCGGTACATTTATACGCCACCCCTTAGTGCTGCAAAATAATAAAATCCAATATACCCGACAGGAACTCTGCTGAATTATCATAGCATTGACCTGTAACTAAAGGCAATTGGACAAAATAATTGTCATAAATCAAACGCTATGTTGAATTATCATAACAAAGCCTATAAACATTATAACAGTTGCTGAATTATCATAGCAACCATCAAAAATACACAAATCAGAGGGCTAAGCTGAATTATCGTAGCAAAAACCCATAAAATAATATGACAGTTGCTGAATTACCATAGCAACATAAATCAAGGGCTATGCTGGATTATCATAGCAAAAGCCCACACAACAAAGATTGGGGATATCCTGGCAATGAACCATTCCAACAATCATAACTTTGTAACAACTAGTGTCACCTCAGATTGTGGATATCCTGGTATAAAGCCATTCCCACAACCATAAACTGATATAATAAAGATTGGGGATATCCTAGCAATGAACCATTCCAACAATCATAACTTTGTAACAACTAGTGTCACCTCAGATTGTGGATATCCTGGTATAAAGCCATTCCCACAACCATAAATATAATAAAGATTGGGGATATCCTGGCAATGAACCATTCCAACAATCATAACTTTGTAACAACTAGTGTCACCTCAGATTGTGGATATCCTGGTATAAAGCCATTCCCACAACCATAAAGTCACAAATATAAATAAATAATTCATAGCATACTTACTTCATATACTCCAAAAACCTTTGAGCAGTAAATATTGAAGGATAAATGAATACAATATACTGCAAAAGCATCCAATAGAATGTACTTACATTTTGAAATATAATTGCATGAATAAATGAAAGAAATTCATAATTTAAATGTTTGAAATAGGTTAATAGGTTTAAAAGTTGACTTTACCCTTGTTGGTAACTAAGGCATAGTTTACCATTTTTATCCAGACATTTTTATAAGTGCTTTCAAAATTGCAGATCTGAAACTCAATAAAGAGCATATTGTTGAGTCTCAATCTGTCTTAATCAGCTGATGAATCCACTCTCAAAAGGTGCTTGAAAACCACAGAACATTCTATTGAAAAAATTTTATCAAACGGATAATCTTTCATTAGAATATTTGTTCAATCATCTATTTGGGAACCAACCAAATAGATATCCAGTATCACAACATGACGCTTTTCAAATAGTTATGTAATATCCGTCTCGGCCACCGTAACCCGATGAACGCTATAACATCCTTCAATTAAAAGCAAAATCTTTTCTTAATTCTTGGTCAAAATTATTATTCAGATAAACACCAAGTCTTCAGAAACGAACTATAGACAAGAAAAATAAGCACTTTCGGGACACACAGCGCCACATGGAGAGCCTATTCCACTTTCCCGCTTCAATAAATCATATTATTCGCATAGTGTTAAAACGTTTCCAAAAACTTATTGCTCTGACAACCAAAGTCATCAACCTTGGTGTAGAACTTAAGTACTCAGCGAAAAAAATTAGTAACAAAAAACAAGAGGATAACTTACACCTGTCTCCACAGTGAAAGGTCAAGAACTGTGTTTCAACAAATAATGCATATATTTTGTCAACTGCAAATGATTCAACCACGCTTACCAACACACTGAAGTACGACGTAAATTCTAAAGCCAACTACCTCGGGACAAGACGTTGTTTCAGCTCAAGTAAAAACCATATCATTTTGCGCGACACAGCCATTCCGCCAAAACTGCGATGTTGACTCCATGAACAGATAGCACTTCGGAGAGAAACACCACTGAAGCTCGTTGATCGACTACATTGTGATATCCTCCGGACAAACTTCAGAAACTTGGAACGAGTAAATGGCCTTAAAAATCTCTGAGGGGCGAGAGTTAGCCACGAAAAAATCTTGCCCGCGAAATTCAAAAATCACGAACACAAAGCTGCCACATTAGTAAAATTGTAAAAACAAAGTCACGACACGCGGATGAAGAAAATATTGACAGAAGAAAGCGAGAGAAAAACGTTAAAAATAGCGTGGAATGAAAATGAACGCAAATAAAACAATCTTACCGCTAAAAATTTGCAAATGAAAACCAAGAACTGAAAAATGAAGCTACCTACTTTTCAAATTTTTCATGGCAAAGCTCCCCTAGAGGGGGGTTACCAGATAATCAATTCCAACATCTCGGCCCCAGGCCTCCCACTGTTTTACATCAGTCATTCAAAATGAGGGATAACATAAAAACTATTATTGCTAACAATAATACCCTTTAAGGAGGGAGGCACATTAACCTGTTACAGTTCTTTAACATACGACTCTCAATGCCCATTTTAGGGCCTCAGCTTTTATGTTTTGAAGGTCCATCAATGTCCATATATATTATGACTCATGTTGATTGCAACTATAATATTAGAGAATATTTACCATGCTCATCACTCAAAGTTGAGCCAAAAGCTGAGATGACATAGTTAACCTTGATCTTCAAAGTCTGATCCTCATCTTCAACCCATGTTCCATCATCAAGCTTAAAGATATTTTACATATCGTCATTATAACAACACAATCAACAAGTAGTGTTTACAGTACATGGAAACAGCAAAGCAAAGAAGTGGGACACAAGCAAAATACAAACAACCAACCAAGTAAGAACACATTCAAATGAACAACTTTGCATGCATACTAAGTTGGTTGGTAATGGTTGGTCAGTCGTTCTGTATAATGAGAATCAATGAGAAATTGCAAGAATTGGAAATACATACAGGTTGAGCTCTTACCTGTTCCGTCTTGTAAAACTCCATTGCATAGATTTTGCCATCTTTGACATGAACCTACATTAAACAGCAAACAAACCTCATTGATGATATTATAGCAAACACTTCTTATTAGCAATTCTACAGTAATTGTGCAGTGCCTTAGATGATTGCAGTCAACTACATTGAACTCCCTCAAGGCAGACACCCCTGTAAGGCAGACACCCCTGTAAGGCAGACACCCCTGTAAGATAGACACCCCTGTAAGATAGACACCCCTGTAAGGCAGACACCCCTGTAAGGCAGACACCCCTGTAAGGTAGACACCCCTGTAAGGCAGACACCCCTGTTAGGTAGACACCCCTGTAAGGTAGACACCCCTGTAAGGCAGACACCCCTGTAAGGCAGACACCCCTGTAAGGCAGACACCCCTGTAAGGCAGACACCCCTGCAAGGCAGACACCCCTGTAAGGTAGACACCCCTGTAAGGTAGACACCCCTGTAAGGCAGACACCCCTGTAAGGTAGACACCCCTGTAAGGCAGACACCCCTGTAAGGTAGACACCCCTGTAAGGCAGACACCCCTGTAAGGTAGACACCCCTGTAAGGCAGACACCCCTGTAAGGCAGACACCCCTGTAAGGCAGACACCCCTGTAAGGTAGATACCCCTATAAGGTAGACACCCCTGTAAGGCAGACACCCCTGTAAGGCAGACATCCCTGCCAGGTATACACCCCTGTAAGGCAGACACCCCTGCCAGGTATACACCCCTGTAAGGTAGACACCCCTGTAAGGCAGACACCCCTGTAAGGCAGACACCCCTGTAAGGCAGACACCCCTGCAAGGCAGACACCCCTGTAAGGTAGACACCCTCGAAGGCAGACACCTCTCTAAGGTGGACATATGCATTTGCATGGTTCCAGCCTACAGTAATTTGCATATCCCATATTGTCTGTAACAAAACTCCCTTTAAGTAAGGCGGACACCTCCATAAGGCAGACACCTCCCTAACGCAGACACTAAGTGCTGGTCCTGATAGTGTCTGCCTTACAGGAAGTTCACTGTAGATGATGATTGGAGCCAACAACAAAATGTATGGTATGGGCAGTAGCTGTGCAAAATGCTGTGTGATAAAATACATCTACATTTCTGTTACCTTTTTTGGTGACATAAAAGGTAAAAACTCACACTTTTCATCTATTGCAAGTTGCATCTACAATAAAACACACAAGGCATTGATCAGTACTGTTACTGGTTTTATAAAGCACTTGTTTGAATTGAAGGGCTACTGATGAAAATGACCAAAGTAACATTTCTCATAAAGGTTACTCAAATCATCTGAATTGGGATCAATAGCCTTTCTTTTTAAAGTAAGGCATTGTATCAAGTATCAGTAATGTTATTGGTTTTACAAGAGATTTGTTTCAATTGAAAGGCTTCTAATGAAAATATCCTAAGTGACCTTTCTAGTGAAGTTACTGAAATTATCCAAACTGGAATCACTAGCTTTCTTTAAAAGAAAAATTTCAAATATCATGTATAGAAGACATCACTTAATAGGTTATTTCCATTGGTATCCCTTCAATTATACCTCTTCAGGGACAGCTCTTATGTTGGTAAATCCTCTTCTAAATGCAACAAAGACTCTTCTTGCTCCACAATGCAGTGCTGAGGTACAGCAATCAAAAGCAGTATCACCAGCACCAAGAACAATCACACTGCCATTTAGCTCAGGTAGCTTAGACTTACAAGCACACATGCCTTGAATGAAATATCAGTTAAACACAGAAGAGTTATAACAATGAATGAAAAGTGGATCTAGGAAGAGGGGGAAGGAAAAGAGGAAGGAAGGAGGGAGGAAGGAAGGAAGGAAGGAGGAAGGAAAGTAGGAAGGGAGGAATGCAAAAAAAAGATGAAAGGAATATAAATCGAAGGCAGAGAGGCAAGCGAGGAAAGGAGGGAGGTGGAGAGGGGGGGGGGGGGTGAGAGTTGAGAGGAGGGAGGAAAGTGAAGAAAGGAAGAGAGGGAAGTACGCAGGGTCCATAATATTTGTATGTTTCATAACATAAAGTATATAGCAGAAGTGTAAAATCCTCTGCATTACCTGGTTTACTGCCACCTGCTACAATTGGTAGAAAATCTTTAGACGTGTAGAACCCAGTATCAACAGTCAGTCCATCAAACACATGAAACTGTTTTGGCTGAGGAAGACCTGTGCAACAACAAGCAAGTAATCACAGTGAACTCCAGGCTCAATGTGGATGCCCCTGTAAGGCGGACACATTGGCCACATCCCAGCTTTTTTAAATTGCCCCATATTGTCTGTAATAAGACTCCTCTCTAAGCCAGACACCAAGTGCTGATCCAGAAAGTATCTGCCCTAGAGGGACTTCACTGTATTTATGTACAAATAGCTTTACAGTATCTTTGAATTGTCAGGTTTGAATTGTCAGACTCGATCTATCTTGTATTTTTCCCACTTTAATCTACAGTGTACTATTAAAAAAGGAAATCAAGACTTCAACAAGAAATCATGTTCTATCATACCTATTCCAACAAAGATTGCTTTGTAACCATCTTCCTTCAGTGACTTCAAGGTCAGTCCACTATCAGCACTTAAGGGTTTTCCTGTCTCAATCTGTTTGGAATAACAATATTTTTATCCATTTGACAAAAATCTATAACTAAAGATGATTGTGTAGTACCAAAATATATCCACACCCCACCATGGAGGGAACTTGTAAATGGGTCCCCCTATCCTCTGGAACTTCCATTTTTTCTTCCATACAAACTCTGTAATTTTGTTCTTTCTCTGACCCCCCTCCCCTCTAGAATTTCAAAATCCCTCCCTGGTGGGGATATGGATATTTTCTGAAAAATACACATTCCATGAATAGTAATTTACCTTCACTCCAAGATCTGTCATCAGACGAACTTCAAAATCAACAACATCGTATGGAAGACGGTATTGAGGGATCTCAGCAGAACTGATTATAAAACAAAAATCTATTGAGAATTAAATACATGACAAAGATGCCCCTTCTATTATTTCACAGTAGTGCTTGGTTAAACTTCCTGTCTTCGAATTCCCCTCCCTCTATGCATGACATCACTGACATTGTCATGGCACAGCAATCCATTTCTGACTCTCACATTATAACTGCTCTTGTCAAAACAAATAAGTGTTATATCTGGCATAGTGATTTGTGATAACATGCACAGCATCTCTCACCAACTCTTTGATTGTGCAATCATGAGATACAGCAAATAGGTCAACACCTGTAGAACAGTTTTCATTTGACTGTGAAAATGGCATGGACACTAGAAAGCATGGTTTTTGCAGGAATCTCAAATACTTTTACAGACAACATGTAGCACTGACGCATTCATGGTATGGTGGAAGGGGTTTCATACTCATACAAAACAGCTCTAATCATATCCATCTCTTCATGCTTACAGCCAAAATCATTGCATCGCGACCAGCAAATTACAAATTTTGTTTTCGGGTGGAGCTTCTTTCAAATCAACCAATCACTGAATGAGTTCGTGAAATCTCTGCCCCCAATAATGATCAACGGATCAGAAAAGATCAAAATCTTAACGATGTTGGAGGTTGCAATGCAATGATTTTCGCTATAAACAAATACCTCAAACCACCAATGTAGTCCTCTTTCTCAAAGATTGTGAGGTTCTTGTAACCAAGATGACCAAGAAAGGTGGCACAACTAATTGATGCTGGACCACACCCAATAAGAGCAACCTAATTCAGATGAACATGAATAAACAAAGTCAGAAATGACAGCTTAGTATCGAGAAGCAGCTAAATGAACCCAACCCAATAGAAGCATATTGTCTATATACCTTTGCATCGTAACTTTCTGGAAGTTTGTCCAGTGGTGGTAGACTTGGGTCACGTATCTGGGGCAGCGTCATGTCCTTGAACATCTACATGCAATTGTAACACTTATAAATGACTGCAATAATTATGTGGATACACTTTGTACAGGGGTATACAGGGTTTTTACATGATGCATGATCAAGCACTTTGATTCATTTTTCATGATTTGCAAATGGACAAAATAGTTCTTGTGATTTATGAAAACATTATTTATTTCTTGTGTCACATTATTAAATAATTGGATTTTGTTGTCTTTTTCTATGTGAATTGCTGAAAAAGTAAATCAAATGGTCCCATACAGTTTGGTGCTTTTTAGTTTTATTCAATCTCAAAGTGCTTAATATGTAACATAAAGAATGCATGAATGGTGTATTGAGAGCATAATAATATTAAGCAGTTTTCTAGTTGGGTGGCATGGTTGGCCGAGCGGTTAGAGCACCGGCCTTTCATAGCTATGGTCTGGGTTCGAGTCCCAGCTCGACGCCTGGATCATATGTGAATTGAGTTTGTTTGATGTGTTGTTCTCTACCATACCGGGTTCTCCGGTTTTTCCTCCCTCAGCAAAAATCAACATGTGAGTCGAGTGATTATTTGCAAAACACTTAATGTGGAGGTAGTGTGTGTGAGAGTGCAGTGTCCCCCAATTAGTGCGCAAGCGCTAGAAGACTTGGACACTTAAATAAACAGTTATTTATTTATCTTTTCCTTTGATTTCAATCCAGAATATACATCAGACAGTTGTCCATGATTCACGATTTGAAGTTTTAATTTATTTTCTGTAAATCGTGCCATCACAGCAAAGTTTTATAAAAAGTAATACCTCAGTAGCAAACTGTTGCAATCCTCCAATGTTGATTGGGCCTTCTTCTGAAGCATATAAATTGCATCCACCGACACATAAATCACTTGTAGGGCACACCATACCACATGTAAGACCAAGGGGGTTGTCACTGAAGATAGCTTTTGCAGCACCATAATAGTTCTACACAAAAATAAATATTGTTTCAAAATAAAGTATTTTCTAAAGAGGAGTAGGATGAGACAGCCTATACACGCTTGGCTGTCTGCAGATGGGAGGCGAGCCAGTTTTATGGCGGTTCTGTTTGAAAGTAGTGAGTATAGTAGATGAAGTTTTGTACAAGTTCTATGGACAAAATATTCTAAAATAATAATTATCTTACTAGCTATTACGGTGATGTTTTGTTGAAATTGTGGATGGTCTTTAAATGGATCCAGTCCAAAAATCAGAATGGATAGTCCATTCATTTGCTTTTTATTCCAGGAAACAAGCATGACATTGAAGCTGCAGCAAATTCTCAGCCAATTAAGCAAGTCAAACCTTCTAGGTTCAGTACATTATAAAGTACCAATGTGAGCACTTAATGTTTTGTGCACTCTTCAATTGTAATTATAAAAATATTTCCATAATGGGTCATTATTGTACCTCTTTCTTTTAAAAATGCAGTAGCTACAGAGGGATTTTATGGCAGCCATGTTTGTGGCCAAGTACAATAGAAAGTTTTTGAATAACAAAAGATTGTATTTCTCTAAATATGGGAGAAAATCTATTTTTACCACAAACATGGCTGCTGTGAAATCCCTCTATTACAGACCTTGTTTACTATGCAAGATGCAAGTGCTTGATGTCAAGCTGTGTGGGACAACTTTTCTGACATGGGGTATCAGCACACTTTAAACACCTATAAACAGCAATCAGTGTTATAAGTATATGATGATTTCCACAACTGATGCCACGTGTTTTTTAGAGCTATATATACAGAAGTGAAGATCCCAATTAAAGTGAAGTTTTCAGATGTTTATCATGAAAAATGGTCACTTAATTAGAATAGAAGACTCTACAGTTTCTAAAAAACTCATGTAATGAGTAACTGTGTGGATTTAATTTAAAGTTTTTGGTGTAAATATTGTGGTCAAAGTTGCTTTGGCATGATTTGCGATGGCGGGAAAGGGAATTTCAACGACTCAGCGATTTCTGAGAAGATATTGGCGCTTAAAAGAAGCAAAGCTGGATATCTGGGACAATTAAGGTAATGTGCTCGCGCATTCGTGCGCATGACGTTTGCGCATGTTTTGCAAGCGCGTGTTGATATCGAATTTGATCGGGCTTCCTGTGTTCTAAAATATTTCATACATACATACATACACGATTGAGACTCCCTCAACAGGGCTTTTCAGCTCAATTTACAAAATCAAACATAAATGGATTAAGAATCCCAACTGGCAAGGAGGCAAACCAGTTGGCTATATTACAAGTATGGCCGAGAAACTGAATTAGAACTAATCAAAATTGGAACAAATTCAGTCTCAGATAGTGGCCAGAGCGGGAATCGAACCTGGGACCGCCAGATTGCGAGACCAACACTCTGACCACTCAGCCATGCTGCCTCCTTCAATATGGCGGACGCCATGTAGCAGTATTCAAAGCCTTATAACTGAAAATCTAGCACCGCGACCTATCCTAATTTTATACTTTTTTTTGGCGTATTTTCATCAAAACTAAAACATATATCAAAAAAGTAAAAAAATTCGTCGATAAGTTTTTGAGAAAATTGCAAAAAATCGTCAAAATGAACATCCGATTTGCGCGTAAGTACAATTGATTTTCATCTTTCAAATGCGAATACTTAGCTTTACCCACAAATAAGTGGAGGTATATTACTTTTCATGATATTTTGTCCACTTGAGCATGTCTGAAAGCCTTTAGTTTGCACATTTGCAAACACTGTTACAAGTACTAGAGGTCAAACTCTGAAATCTGTCATTTTCGTTCGAAATGGCGATATTTCACTCTTTTCGAGCTATCATAGCACCAAAACTAGCACCGCAACCCCCCATTTTCTTTATTGATTTCATGTTTCCATCTCAAAAACAATCTATATGATGATTTATAGACAAATTCGTTGATAAAAACTTGTGCGTGCCCATGACCTTAACCAAGATATATCAATTTCTCGATGAATATTAGCGGACATTAGCGAAGTTCGCTACAATCAACAATGATTGATGACACAATTGTGTCGATATTCAAGCATTTATCAACAGTGGACTTTTAACTGATGAAGACGAACAACTACAGTTCAAAAATAATCGCCATGTGATTGCTACGAAGAATTAATATGAACTTTATATGTCAGAGTTTGATAAACAATTTCCTAACTGCTGTGGAGGACTATTCACTTCAAAGTTCAAAGTTCAAAGTTCAAGCAAAGTCAATCAGTTTGCTGACTATGAAGATCACATTCGGGATGCCCGTAGTTCAATTTCGAGTTGCTCAAAAGCCCACTCTGACTATAGTGATTCTAGAAGATCCAGTTCATCGAAGATGAAGCGAAATTAAGCAAAATCATCGTTGAAAAGAAACTCGAACAACTTAAAAGAAGCAAGGAGAGGAAATCAAAGGAACAATTATTGAAATTGGAAAATGAAATCGCAGAAGCAGAAGATGTTGCTAACTGGCTAGAACAAGAGACAAATTTTACAAGGACAGCGACCAGA
Organism: Telmatactis stephensoni; assembly: GCA_029948255.1. Lineage (NCBI taxonomy): Eukaryota > Metazoa > Cnidaria > Anthozoa > Actiniaria > Isophelliidae > Telmatactis > Telmatactis stephensoni. The sequence continues at coordinate 3,153 of JALIZF010001708.1, read as the reverse complement.
TTCAAATACATGGTTAACACAACGAGTTACATGTATATTCTTCCGAAAGGGGCAGTGTGAGTGATGTTGCCTCATCTCATCGTAATAAGCAAGAAATGATGTCTGATGTTAACACAACTCAACATTCTGCAAGTGATACACATCATCTAAATCAACACGAAATTATGTCTGATGATACACATAATCTAAATCAACAAGAAATTATACGATGGCCCACAAGGGACACACTGCAAACAAAAGAAATGCTGCAAACAAAAAAAGAAACGCTGCAAACAAAAAAGAAACGCTGCAAACAAAAAAGAAAAACACCAGCAAACACAATAGAAAAAACACCAGCAAACAAAAACACAAATGCTGCAAACTAAAAACATTTAGGCTTGCGCGCGCATTTGAAAATGCCGAGAGGAAATGGGCTCTAAAGATGGCGACTTTTCCCGCCAAAGTGGTGAGTGGGGTATTGACGTGAAGTGTTTATAGTGTTATCATGTTTTGTACAAACTGTGGTATCAAAAGTACCTCTGATTTTGGCAAATTCTGCCACAGCTGTGGTGAAGCTTTATCTGTTAACCGGCCAATGGAGGACTCAGCTTCGACCAATACACAAAAACGATCTGCTTCGAATGAAAGTCCATCTTTAGTTGGTAGTGGAAAACGTCCATCACTCTCGTTTGATGCCTTCCGAGAGAGAAAGGAGAAGGAAAGAGGCAGTAGATTCACGAAAAAAATTAAAGTTTCTAAAAATGAGAAACCTCCCGAGGTAACACTGTACAGATTGGTTTGCTGAAGCTTCGTGATGGCGAGCTGAAAGGTGTTAGAGGATCAACCCTTCCCTTGAAAGTAAGCCCTTCGATTGGTAAGGACGATCTCTTAAAAAAAGGTGCCGAAAAAATGATCAAGTTCAACAAAGATCTGATGAGCTATCCAGAGGCTTTTACTTTATTGTACCCAGACAGAAGTGCAGTCAACTGTTTGCCGGGGAGTGAGGAAATATTTTCGTTACAAAGGTACAAGGAAGAGCTGGGAAAATCCTACCAGCGGATTATAACATTGTTTTTGTGCCTCAAGACAGAATATAACGACTCAGTTTTACAAGAACTTATGTTTGCTGACGATGAAAGTGACATCGAGTATGAGGATATCGACGATAAGGTAAATGTAAAAGTTTTATTTATATTTTTATCTGAGGGGTCGACCTCAAGGTACCTGTCGAGATTTTGAACATGTTTCTTGCCCAAGAGTATGAGGAAAACGTTACTTGTTCATAGTGCTATTGCGTGCAGTTGGTGATTAATGTAATAAATAATTTATGGTATCAGTTCCTTAGTTATACTATTCTTTACTCCCCAATATGAGTTATTGTTTTTAAAAGAAGTCCTAGTGGGCCCCCAAGGGCTCAACCTCAGAAAAAAGCTGCATTTAATGTATATCAAAGTTATTTCTCCAAACAATGCTTGTGTTTATACTAATTATTGTCAATTGTTGTTGACCAGCCTGCTTCAAGCCAGCCTGCTACTAACCGGCAGCCTGCTACAAGACAGCCTGCTAGAAGGCAGCATGTAACAATCCAGCCTGCTTCAAGCCAGCCTGCTTCAAGCCAGCCCACTTCAAGTCAGCCTGCTTCCAGCCAGTCTGCTTTCAGCCGGCCTGCTACAAGCCTGCCTGCTACTAGCCAGCCTGCTACTAGCCAGCCTGCTACTAGCCAGCCTCCTACAAGCCAGTCCCCTTCCAGCCAGCCTGCTACTAGCCAGCCTCCTACAAGCCAGTCCCCTTCCACCCAGTCCCCTTCCAGCCAGTCCCCTTCCAGCCAGCCTGCTACTAGCCAGCCTCCTACAAGCCAGTCCCCTTCCACCCAGTCCCCTTCCAGCCAGTCCTCTTCCAGCCAGCCTGCTTCCAGCCAGTCTCCTTCCAGCCAGCCTGCTACAAGCCAGTCCCCTTCCAGCCAGTCCCCTTCCAACCAGTCCCCTTCCAGCCAGCCTGATACAAGCCAGCCTGCTACAGTACAGCCCGCTACAAGCCAGCCTGAGTTAGTCAGTTTCCATCAGCCTCATGAGCAAAACCAGCCTCACCAGATAGACCAATTGCAACATGAAGGTAATTATTCTCCATAAACTCATTAATTCCCTCATTTACCCAGTCTTTTGGATCATGTTGGTCACATGCCTAAGGCTTTATAGCTAATTAAGTCTTGTTAGTATTTTTTATGTAAAGAATACTGATGAAAGGGAAACTTTATATAAAATTTCACTTTCAGTTGTATTCTTTGAATTAAAGAATACTAATGAGGATGTCTTTATCAAAAATGGTTTCACTCAATTTTAAATGAATCACAAAGGACAGACACAAAATCACTGACTTACCCTCATAGGTTGTTGAGTAAGGCTCTCCCTATTGGCAAATGCAATGCCTGTTTTGTGTCAGGGGAATGTGGGTGTGTCATGCACATGATCAGAATATTTCAAGCTGTTCTATTGCAGCTGTTCTATTGAATCTATTTTTAATATTTCATTTGAAATTTTACTAATTTGATTTGGAATTTTTGAAGCTGTTCAGTAAACTAGCAAATTGCACTCTTGGTTGTTTATTAAACAGTACTTATCTTGTTTTCACAGTCTCATTTTTTTTCTAACCCTTCTCTTTTCTTTTTAATATTCCTCAGTTGATGCCAATGTACCTGATCTTCCTATAGTGCTGCCAGCAATAAAAGAAATGGCACTCCACAGAAGCAATGTTATGAAAGAAATGATAGATGAATTTAAAGTAGAGGGCATTTTGAATTGTACCTTACATATTGTGTTTCTTAATGAAAGTGGAGAAATTGAGGAAGGAAGGGGATCTGGTGTAACAAGGGAAGCACTGAGCATTTTCTGGCGTGAGTTCTTCAGTTCCCTTGCTGTTGGTGCTGCTGAAAAGGTACCATCTATTAGACACGATTACCAGAAGAAAGAGTGGCAGGGTGTTGCCAATGTTCTTGTATTTGGTTTTATCCAGGAAAAGTATTTTCCCATCCAACTTTCAAAGGCCTTTATTGCTTCCTGTTTGTTTGGAGAAGAAATGATTCCCAAAAATTGTTTAATGGATTCATTCTATGACTATGTTTCAAGAGATGAATGTGAAACCCTCAAGAAAAGTGTTTCTGGAGAATGTGACCCCAGT